>CM040918.1:13822460-15022460 GCA_023029165.1 Gobiocypris rarus | reverse complement strand
CTGCGAAAATATGTTCTGTGTTTTACGTCCACAATTGAATTACAGCGCATATAAATTCTGCACAGGTTTTGAAGGTATAAATGTACCTTGTGTTTTGCTTGCGCAGCAGAAGTCTTTTTTTCACCTTCTGCGATGGCTGAACATCAGAAGCACTTCGATGTTTTAATAAAGGCAGTATATTCCTGTGATGGCTCCTTCAAAGTTCCCTGTCAACAGTCTGTACCCGCTCTAGTATGCAATACATTCCAGGAACTAAGACATGTGCGTGTGCTAGCACTACTCTATGAGGTGAGTGCAATGTGGTACTCTTAATTTGGGGTGTTTTGAGTTTAAATGGAGCATTTTTCTTTAAATTTGTGGTTTTAAGAATGTGCTCGTTTGAACGCTAATGGTGCTTAATACTAATAATCGCTGTGCTTTATTAGCCTTGATGTTTCTGTTTGTAGGCTAATCATTTTCTTGAAATGTGATTGTCAAGTAACAGATCTGTCACCTGAAAGAATCATTGTGGGGACATAAAGCTATACAGGCTGGTTTGATCTACATCAAAGCCTCCCTGCGTTACCGAGTTCCGAGAACTCAGTAAGACGGCTGAGTACAAAGACTTCACACAAACCAGGTGAAACACCCACACACATTCATAAAAAATACTGCTAAAGTAAATCAATGGCATTTTAGTGAATCAAAACTGACAAAAATCTTTAAAAATAACAAGACACCCCAGTGAATAGAGATATCATACTTCCTTTTTTTATTTTATTATATGTTTTCTGAAATGTTATGTTTAAATATGCAAATGAGGCATTGTATCATTACATATGCACCAATTTGCATCAATTTCCAGAACAGGAATCTGAACAAAATTGTTTCATTTTGTTAATGTTAAACTCAAAGATATTTACAGAGGGGATCTCTTTTTATAAATGAGAAAATACAGTTATTACTGTTTAACAAAGATTCGAACGGTTATGAATCAGCGTATTGATTCATGATTCGGGTCACGTATCAAACTGCCAAACTGCTGAAATCACGTGACATTGGCGATCCGAATTCTGAATCGATGCGCTGATTCATAACCGTTTGAAACTTTGTTTGCGGATTGAAAACAAACACGGAAGAGAAGACGATGCTGAATAGACTGTTAGTTTTTGTTATTTTTGGACCAAAATGTATTTTCGATGCTTCAATAGATTCTAACTAACCAACTGATGTCACATATGGACTACTTTGATGATGTTTTTATTACCTTTCTGAACATGGACAGTATACCGTGCATACATTCAATGGAGGAACAGAAAGCTCTCTGACTAAATATAGAATATCTTAAACTGTGCTCCGAAGATGAACGCAGGTCTTACGGGTGTGGACCAACATTACGGTGAGTCATTAATGACATAAATTTCATTTTTGGGTGAACTAACCCTTTAACAGACGACTTTTTGCTTCAATGCCTCAATGGACAATCTAAAAAACGTTCAGCTTTTTATTGAAATCATTATTTATGATTTTTCATTTATTAGTTTATTGTTAGTGCTGCGTCCTCTGATCTCCCCATAACCTGTGCATGTGTGTTTACAACTGGAACTAAAGTTTATCCTCAATTATATATGGTTCTCGTTTCTTGGAAGTCACAAAATTGTAAATGATGAGGTCAGTTACTTAAATCACTTTAGTTAATACTACATCCACAGCAAATGACCCTCTCAACACACATCTGTGTACCATAAAGTCAAGACCTCCCCATTACGCCAAATTCTTGTGTTTCACACATGGAAGGCACATTAGTAGATTAGTATTGACAATGACTGGAACATGTGGGCACCATTTGCTGAAAGCAACATCAGCCCACGATTTCACTCAGACTTATTTGCATATTTGACATTTTTGAACATTTGATAAATATCAAGAGCCTCTTAAGCAGATAGAATATGGGGTCAACGTTTATTTAAATGTTTTGTTCTGAGAGGATGACTGAGTATAACATCTGAAGAAAAACTTTTACCATGTATTAAATCTTATGTCATTTATGCACTAATTGTGTTTCAAATTTAGAAATTCCATTATTATTTTAGTTGTTATGCCAGTTTATCGATATTCTAGTTTTGAATGAAGCACACAACAAAGTACAGATCAGCAGATTGACTAGTCTGTCATGACAGTAAAGACTTGAAGGCACTTGAAATGTAATGCTGCTAGAAAAAAAGGCTCTTTAATATTGAGCTTTTCTCTATTTTCAATGAGAAGTGGGTTCTTGAATTATTTATATCAGATTAATTCACTTGCTATTCATTTTGCAAAGTCATTTGTATGAGTATACACCCTAAAGGTAGAATGCTGAGATGTGCACTGTGTGTAAAGATGACTGAATAATTAAAAAAACAGCTCGCAGCTAGAATTACATTTCCATAGAAAGGCCAACATTCATTTAGAAAAATGGTTTTGAACAAGCATTACAACAATTATTTTTTTAACTTATAGAATTGAGAGTCCAGTGTTGATTTTATTTTAAATATTATTTTTTTTAATTTCCTTTTTTTATTATTTATTAATTTATTTTTATTTATTTTGACAGTTAGTCTGTTTTTTGTTTACTTTTTTATTGGATATACACAGTGGTGCACTCTCAGAAAAAAAAGGTAAATGCTGTCACAGGGGCAATTTTAGGTACTAATATGTACACTTTAGGTGCTAATATATACCTTTAAGGTACCAATATGCACAAAATGCAAAAGTGTATCTTTTAAAAAGATACCTCCCCAGTGACAGCTTTTGTACCTTTTTTCCTGAGAGAGTGCATTACATTAAATTCAAGAGGAGAAAAGGGAAATGGAGTCAAGACATTTAGTTTTTTCTTTTTTACTTTCTTTCTTTTTACCTGGATAAAACCTGCATCTTCCACTAGATCTCACTCAGCAGGGCAATAGCAGAATAACCAAACATGCAGCAAGCACATGAAAATAAGATGTTTTACTAAAAACATAAATGCCTCTGATTATTTTGAAACTGTATACCTAAATAACCTTAATGCTACAGTTGTATACAAATCTGTGACTCATCAGCACTGAATATGCGTGAGAGTTTTTTGGCAGATTATTGGATGTATAAAGCTTTGTGGATGTGGCTGCTGGCCTTGATGCACAGCAGTGAGGTAACTGACGTGAAGTCTCCCAGGGGATTCTGCCCAATCATCACAGTGAGTATTAAATCAGGAATTGGCACTGTATGCTGACACACAAAATCAAAACAAGAAGTAGCTAAAAAGTCACTTTAAATCTGGTTTATACCAAATTATCTATCAAGCGAATATTTAATAAGGATGCTAATTATGTAAGCTGTGAAGAATACAGGGACTCTAGAAAATAAAGAAAAACTTTATGTATATATATATTAGGGCCGGGACACGATTAAAAAAATTAATCTAATTAATTAGAGGCTTTGTAATTAATTAATCGAAATTAATCGCATTTTAATTGCAGTAGTTTTTTTTAGTACACCATTGAATAATGACTGAATACATAAGCTTAATCAACAAAATTTTGTTTATTTATTTATGTCCAGCGTTTTGCGTTGAGGTGATATTTGAGGCTCGATACGCAAATTCCTTGTTGCATAGCTTCCACACAACCATGCTCTTGTCGACGCTTCCATCCTTTCGTTTTTTAAAACAAAATTTGCCAAGCAAAGCAGTCTCAGCTTCTTCGTTCATGTTCACTGTGGATTGTTGTGTTCAGAAGTCAAGAACGCTAGTTGGTGTTCCAGTATAAACGGTCCGTGGAAACTCATTCATTAAAAAACGTTCCGCGGTGCAAAAATAAGTTAAAATTGTTATCAATTTTTGCGTAATTAATCTTAATTAACGCGTTAAAGTCACGCAATTAATTAATCTTAATTAACGCGTTAAAGTCCAACCTAATATATATATATATATATATATATATATATATATATATATATATATATATATATATATATATATATATATATATATATATATATATATATATATATATATGTAGGCATTATAGATGCCTCATTCGACCAATCCGCGCAGGCACTAATGAGGAATCTATATATATCACACCAGTTTGACCTTACTAGACGGAAGTAATGACACTAGATGAGATTCGTCTGGATATGAGGTAAAAAAAATAACATAAATACTGTTCGATTTCTCACAGAAACCGATCAGTTCGTGTCTTTAGACATCAATGTGTCGTCACGAGCAGCTGGGTTTTTCTGCATGTTGTCTAAGCATGTTTTTTTTACTCTCATAGTATTGTTACCCATTCACATGCATTGTGACTGGCAGACTGCAACGGTTGGAGTTAAAAATCTTCATTTGTGTTCTACTGAAGAAACAAAGACACCTACATCTTGGATGCCCTGGGGGTAAGCAGATAAACATCGCACTTTCATTTTTGGGTAAACTATCCCTTTAAAATAATGCGTGCAAAAACTTGACAAAGAAAAATGAAGTAAATTTTACTTGGTTTTTTTTTGTGTGTGTGTTATTTTTATTAAATGAGTTTGTTTTTAATCATTTTCACTAGTGGTCTCGGACTTCTGGACCCTAGTATGCATTTCTACATACATGTATCTATAAGTACAAACTGATTGTAAATACAGATTGTTAAATAACATGGGAGAGAGTGACTGAGGAAACTACATTTGTCATTGTCTTCATGTCAGTCACTACTATACTAACACATTTCAAAACATAGGAAATGATGTGAAATTAATCATACTCCTAAGTGTTTTGTAAAAAGGGTTTGGCTAATGTCAGTCCGTACATGGGTGGTTGAATACCAGTGAAATAGCAGAGTTAAAGATGCCGTCCAAAACAAGCAAAACCAAGACATGTAAGCGTGTTTAGCTTTCCATATGGATATGTCCAACAATTCCAAGTGGTTTTAGCCATGTGTGGCATAAAGCTCTTCTTTCTGTCTGTCTGTCTGTCTGTTTGTTCTAATCTCTACTGAACTACACCTGGCCTGAATGACCTTTGTGAAAATCTGTGCCAATGAAATCAAATGGGTATCACTCTTATCGCACGGTTTCCAGATGTGCTAGAGCAACATACAGTTTCATCTGCATCATTCTCTAAAGGTCTGTGATCCTTGCACAAACTGTTGCACAAATGGATCTTAATTAGATGATCCTAAAAATGTTTGATAGCAGGACTTGATTACTTTCCAGTTCACCATCAGCTTTGACAACAAAATCACTCTGATTTATTACTGCGTCAATGTTTAGCGGAACAGCTTTTGCTGGAATGAAAAGCATCAGAGGGTAAGAACTGTTGAGGTATTTCAGGTCAAGACTACAGTATCAAAGCTTTTTGATTCAGTGCAATTAAGTTAGTTAACTTTGGAGAATATTGCAACCTTATTATGAGTGACCACAGGAAATCTTCTGAATTCCCTGAATGAAATCGGGATACATAATGACTACAAACAAAACATAAGATCACAAAGACATTTCTAAAGCTGTAATGAAAATGTGATTCTTATTAAATACATGAAAAAACACACTTTTTACTTCAGTGCATATAAAGTTGCTGGGGCGAGTTGTCACAAATTCAGATCTACAAAGACTCACCCTCATTTTGTTCCAAACATGTATGACTTTCCTTCTGTTCCCATACAATAAGGGTCCAATAGGGTCCAAGAGAGGCAATAGGGTACACTTTTGGGACAAAATATAATCTTTTGTGTTCTGCAGATGAAAGAAAGTTATACATGTTTCAATGATTTTAGTATCATTGAGGTACTATAAGTATTTATTAATCATTTGTATTATTTTTATATTTTCTTTTTTAATTTTAGTTAAAATTTTATTAATTGTGTTGTGTTTTTTGTCATTTATTTATTTGTTTTTGTTTTTTTAAATGTTTATATTCATTTTTCTTTCAGTTTTAGTTTTTAGTGTTAGTACATTAAAGGTGCACTATGTAGGATTTTTGCAGTAAAATATCCAAAAACCAATAGACCAGTGTTATATATTTTGTTCAGTTGAGTTAATATCCCAAATGTTTCCAACTATTTGTAAATCGTGAGCAAATTACTATTTTAACCAAGGAGCCGGGACATCTCATAATCTCACGTTACCTCATAATCGTGACCGGAAAAGCGGAAATGGCGCCGACGACTGTGTAAAAGTCATAATAAAAGTCCCACTGCTCGCGGGCCATGTGTTGAGTAACAAACTCTCTGGTGACCTTGCTCAGCTCCTTCAATACTCGGTCCTGCTCTGTTTCATACTACAGTAATGTTAATAATCGCATCCATGAACATGATTTCTGCCTGAGTCCTGTCCTGATTCTTTTCCACCGGCTGTGAGGTGAAGACCACATATCCCAAGATACTGCGTTCAAACTTGGCTTTATTCAAACTACGCCTTTGTTTTGAATAGGCGCCCTCTAGCGGACGGAAAAGTTGCAAAGTGTACCTTTAAATTAAACTAAATTAACATTAGAAAAATTGTCTAGGCTACTAGCTGAAATAAAATAAGTTATTTATATTATTTCAATGAACATTTATTTTAATTCAATTTGCGAAAATAGTTTTACGTTTAGCTAAATCTGGGGTGAACTGTCCCTTTAAGACTCTAACTTTATCGTTGCTGAGATACGTTATACCTTGTTATTGTGAAAACTTCTTCATGTGACAACAAGCCCCAGTCTCTCTTAATGCTTTATCAGTCACAACAGAAATAGAAAGAAGCCTTATTTCTTCCCTAAGAATTAAGTTATCTTTCCCACACTCTTTGCAAGGCAGCAAAAGAAGGCTCGCCCGCCTACTGACAGTTATTCCCCAAAGAGAGAACAACAGCTGACAGTTAATGACCCAGTTATGCAAATCCAGTCCTATTGGGGTTTGTTTGCTCCTAGTTCCGAGTATCCATTAAGATAAAGGATGCCTATCAGAGGAACACTGCCACTGCTAGCACATGATCTCTCTTAGAGCTGGAGGCACACTGTAAATTTGTGCTTGCTTGGAAGAATACATTTAATGAGCAAGATATGACGAGAACTGGAAGTGACAACATCAGCCCTGTTTTTATTTATCAAGCCTAAATTTAGATGAGATTCAGCTGTACTTCCAATTCACTTGTTCCAAAGAGTTTTTGTCCAATTTTATTTACTTAGCAATGACAATCTTCGCATGCATCTTAATGAATTGTTCATGACACATTACACATGATGACTTAAAGGGATAGTTCACCCCAAAAAATCTCTCAGTAGTTCTAAACCTTGGATGACTTACTTTGTTCTGTGGAACACAAAATAAGATATTTTTCAAATGTTTTGGTCTATGCAATGAAAGTCCAAATGTTTTGGACCCTGTTGACTTTCATAGTATGCTCCAGCCCCAACCTAGGCTCACTGGAAATACGTACCTCTATCTACATTTTTGTACAACAACAAACATAATAATAAAATGTTGCTTGTTTCAGATAAAACTGAATGCGATTTTAGCACCGTCACTGGACATTTCACTTTGAAGTGGGAGTAGTTGTCATCAAGCATAGCTGTAGTTCTGGCAGGTCAAGTCAGTCAAGCTCGCATCAGCTGACTATCAGCTGATCACGTCTACCTATAGGAATACGATGTCTATCATAGCATGCATATATATATATATATATATATATATATATATATATATATATATATATATATATATATATATATATATATATATATATATATATATATATATATATATAAGCGCCTTCAGTATTATCAGAGCTCATTTACCCTCCTCCATCCCCAGCTCCTCCTCTCATCCAGTCAGGATTTGGTATTCTGATTCCCCAATTATGCCCCTTTTTACAAGATGTAATATAAGTTTCAGGTGTCCCCAGAGTGTGCCTGTGAAGTTTCAGATCAAAAATCCTAACAGATCATTTAATATACCATTTTGAAAATGGCACTTTTGGTGTTGAAGAAAAATGAGCTTTCCTGTGCGTGGCTCCTTTAATGCAAATGAACTGCTGGATGTCAGCACATCCGTGAGTAGTCTATTAAACTTCTTTATCAAACAACAGAAGATAAACAGAAATTCACTCACTGCTCTTGACTGACTGAACTTTAGTAGCTTTAATAAGAACACATTTCTTACTTGAATGCTGCTGTTAATGCTCTGGCGAGGAGATAAACATGGCGGACTGTGAACAGCTCAGCTCTCTGAGGGAGGGGTCTGTGCTAGTATGTCAGTGTCCATCAACATGTGTGGGCGGGGCCTCTGCAGTGTGACGTCACACTGAAGGAATCTGGAAACGGCTTGTTCTGAAACACTGCTTATGATTTATGGGGATTTAAAAAAAAGGAGTGGGTGGATTTTTACCATTATAGGGTGGTTGTGTACACACACTGCCAACACACATTTATGTTCAAACACCTTATAAAAGTGAATTTTGCATAATAGGTGCCCTTTAAATCAGACAAAATTCCAGAATTGTTTTGTACATTAAATATTGACATTAATGATATCTGCAATACATAATGTTGGTTCTGTTCTGTTTACACTAAGGTGTGTTATCGCTGCTCTCCCTGCTCTTGTCCATGCTATAGGCTGCATGGATGCACAGGGAGTTCTTGCGCAGAACAGAACCATACCGCCAATCCAAACTATTATCTTTGACGATAGTGGTCCTGACAGAATGCACCTCTACAGCCGTTGGAAAAGAATCCAACGGGACTCGGGCAGAAATCATCCATATTCATGGATGAGTGAATGTATTTAAGATTTATTTATGTCACTGTAGTATGAATCAGGGTGGGGCTGAAAGCTGTTGGAGCAGAACGAGGCCGCTGGAGTGATTGCTAATGAGAGACAAGAGCAACACACGTTCAAGAGCAGTGGAGCTTTTATTATGCTGCAGACAACCACTTACGCTTCTTCCGGTCATGCATATGTGGGGTAACTTAGCTGCTTTATCATATTAAATATATGCTGTGCGTTCGCTTGGCGGCTACTATGAGATACTTGTTGCACACTCCAGAGCTTGATCAATATTAGGCATGGTAAAACATGGTACTCGCTGTAAATAAATAAGACAAGGTTTAAACAATAAGAATAACTGTGTTGAGCTATATAACAATGATTAGTTTTCTGTCAATGAAAGTATCCAAAGAGTTGTTCACCTGTCTAATAAAACACATATTATATTAAATCGTCTTTGGTGTCTCCATGGTTTCTACAAAATAAAACGGAAATCAAGGGTAACGCGGGTATGATGTCATCGGTAGGCAATGCACGGACACGGTTCGTGCATTGCCTACCGATTTTAAAATTCTTGGAAACATATGGGATAATGTAAGTACACAAGTCAACAAAATATATAACATTGTTTTAGTGGTTATTGGATATTTTAATTTAAAAATCTTACATATTGTGCCTTTAAATGTTGCCGCAAGCTTGCATTTCCAATTAGCCTGGGTTGCCAGAACCAGTGCAACACTCATTGTCATGTTTTGTGTTCTGCAGGTAAAAAGAGAGGGTTAAAATAACATGAAGGTGAATAAATGACAGAATTTTCATTTTTGGGCGAACTATCCCTTTAAGTACTGGTTTAATTCTCCATAATAATGTTTTGTGTTAGTACTATAGAAGTTTGACTGACATCCCTTTGTGCAACACAGAGCACTTCACACCATTCCATGGAGACCGATCACAATATAATGAATTTTAGAGTACTATTGTGTTTCCTAAGGTTTCCACAGCAGTGGTCTCACAGTCAAGCTGAGACAGAGATACATGTTTTCATTGGCTCTGTCACTGGCCACTAAGAGTGATCTGACTCTCTTCGACAGCGGATAGTTTCCATATAATTCTGTACAGCGCTTGTGTTTCCTGATTTAGCCCCTGAACCAAATGCATTAGCTCAGCATGTCAGATTCCAAATGCAACATGCTTTTTCTCCCTGTAAAATACATTTTTGCCAAATTATGCCCTGATGCCAGAAGATCAAACCTACAATGCGATGTGTGGAGATTTTTCTTGCTGATAAAAGTTTGTTAATCTGTGCTTTATGGATCCATTGCTATGGGCTGTTGATATATAATTCATACACCAAACGTAGTCATCATTTTCAGCCCATTCAACATTCATAATTTTAAATGAAGATTAATTGTTTGTGTTACAGGATCCAACTCCATGTGTGTGTGAGAGATCTGAGTAGGCCTAAAATGTTTCTTCCCAAGCTCATTTATTGCTTAACACTACACCCTTTCCCATGTGCTTTAAATCTGTATTGCATTAAATTTGTGTTGTTTTTACTGCAAGCTATGAAATTGCACTGCATACAGTGGTAAATGGGTATAAGACTTGACTGTATTGCCAGCACATGTAACATTTTACTCAGCACTACACCAGTCTTTAATTTGTTTGTACAAATTTGCATTTTAATGAAAATGGTGCTTCTGGGATTTGAGGAATAATTAAAGTACACTAAGGTCTGTAATTACGTGAGTTTTTGTGAGTTAAAAGGGTTGGCGCACCTGTCTTTAAATATTCCTAGAATTCCCAAAGCTGAAAAAAATGATTTCTGTTCAGTGGCCTCAGATGGCACCTCAGAGCTGTGTTGCGTTTCTGTTCTGTAATAGTCTTTGCACACCTGGGGATGTTAAAATGGCCACATTTTCAAGAATATGTTTTTGAGATATTGCCAGAGCTTCAGGTGTGTCTTATCTGCCTGACTGCACATTGGTCTTATCTTACCATGAACCTGAATATATGAATTTGGTTCTGAAAATGTTGAATAACAATGAAATCCAACAACCCCCAATGCAAAATATTTTGCATTTAAACCACATTTTAAAATTAATGAATGTCATTGTATTAAGGTGAGATCACATTTCGGCAAATTTCCATGGGCAAAAAATAGGTCAATTGTCAAAGGTAGTGATGTGTGAAGCAGAGAATTAATTTAGCCAATACAACATGCATAAGAGCTATAATATACATAACACAATGCATAATATGTATGAATAATATACATAACAAAGCATTAAGAGTTATGGGGTAAAAAAGAAAATCAAGGTAAATTGTACTTAATTTGTCTTTCAGGAAACATGTAAGTATCTTCTGTTGCTTCTGAAGAGCAGTACTACATAAATAAATTTTTTTAATCATATTTAAACAAAAGAAGAACAATTTGGACATCATCCTCCTTTTCAAAAGTTTTCACCCCCCAGCTCTTACTGTGTTGTTTCCTTCTGGAGCATCAGTGATCAATGTTCAATCCTTTTTTAATAGTTGTGTTTGAGTCCCTCAATTGTCCTCAGTGTGAAAAGATGGATCTCAGAATCATATAATCACTGCTGGAGAGGGTTAAAATATGCAAAAGATGCTGGAAAACTGAAGAATGTGCAGGAGCTGGAGGATTTTCTGAAGAACAGTGGGCAGTTTAACTGCTCTGGACAAACAAGGGACTCATGAACAACCATCACAAGACAAAAAAACAAAAAACAGCTGTGGATCATCCAGGGAACGACACAGAGTATTAAGAATCAATGGTTCATAAACTTTTGAACAGGTCGCTTTAATAAATTCTGCTATTTTATCTTTGTCTTGTGGACTATATGTAAAAACACATTTTTATGTAAAATATCTTATTAAGGACAGTACTAAATAAAAAATTATGCATTTTGTATGATATTTCTTATTTAGTTAAAATGATTCACATTTTCACAGATTCTGCAAACGGTTCACATACTTTTTCTAGCAACTGTATATGATGTCAATTTTCCTAGGCTGGAATGTTTAAACATTATATATTATAAACAATATTAATTAAAAAGAGCACTCTTATTTAATTCCAAGAGAAGGTCTTGTATCCATTTCTTTGAAGGTGTCAGTGTGATTGTTATGCAATGCAATTACTGTACATTTAGACATTTTAAGTGTGATTTAAATATCCAAATACATTTTTGGGCCACAGTATGTCATTTTCTGGGGGAAGCACGTGTGAGTGTGTGTGTGCGTGTGTGCTATCTTTTTAAGCGTGTTCTATTTCAAATAAATATGGAAACATCTGTTATGTTGGTCTCATTTGGCAAAGTTTATTTCAGTCTGAAAAATGGGATGCTACTTTGACAATAAAACAAGAAGAGACTTAAGTCCTTTCACGCACATCTGTGTTTATCTGCATCCTGCGATTCTGTAAGGTCATAGAGCCGGAGCATTGGGAGAAGATGAAAGAATGACAGAGACTGATGAGGAAACTGTAAAGCACGCCAGTGGCCTCTTTCTGGCTTGAAAACGTATAACTCTGAACTAAAGTCTTTGTACAAGGTTGGGCTTTATCACATAAAGGAAACAAAGAGATACTTGGATTTTTTTAATGTCTTTTACTTTGATGCCAGTGTTTAAAGGGATAGTCCACCAAAAAATGAAAATAGCTATTTAATAACCTTCAACCTGTTTGAAAATACAAAAGATTAAGTTTTACAGAATGTTTCTGATAAACATCCCCAGAAAGTGTCATGGAACAGAGAGAGGACCCAAAAAAGAAAGTGATACAGGTTTGAAACAACATGAGATTGGCTAAATTAGTAAATTATTTTTGTGGTGAACTAATTCTTTAACCCAGTGTTTTCCAACTTTTGATAAGTAAAATATCATGGCACACTACTAAGCACTAAAATATAGCAAAATTGCACAAACATACATTGCTTCAAATGGAATATTAACCCCCTGGTATTGTTCATTTCAGAGTCACACCTACACTGTAAAAAATATTTGAAAAGTAAGTTACCTGGTTGCCTTAAAATTTTGAGTTAATTTAATTAAATTTTTGAGTTAATACACTGAACATTTTTCAGAATCAAAATCACCCTTTATTCAAATATTATTAAAAGATTTTGTAAACATATTGTGTAATTGTGTTTTATTTGTTATAATGCAGTGAAGCATGCCAAAAAAGGTGCTATTTTCATGATCAACGCAACATTTTTAAAATGTATGTGGTTCAGATAAAATAATATTTTGAGTTTCTATATTTATTAAACCAATTTCCTTCATTGTATTATCTCAAATTTTTTACTTAAATGAACTAAAAATTTTAAGGCAACCAGGTTACTTGCTTTTTTAAGTTAAACCAACAATATATTTTTACCGTTTTTTTTAAATAAATTAAATATATTTTTGTTTAATAATTTTTGTTTTGTATTTTGAGAGAATGTTATGTTAATAATCGATATTTATGAAAACTATGATCAAATTAATCCTATTGAAAATACTACAATATTTTTCTATAATTTTTAATTTTTTCAATTAAAGCTGTGTTTCATTTAAAAGTTTTGAAGGCAGATTGGTGTCATCTGGTGGGAGTAAAAAAAACAAAAAACATCTGTAATGCCATGCTGTAACAACTAGATTCCTATATAGCTATATATAAAGAGGCTTGTGAATCCTATAGTTGTTTTTAGACATACAAACTTTTATTAGGTTGTGGATTTGGCTATTTTATGACTTTTTTTCAAGGTTTAGATATTTTTTGTTTGAAATGTTGATTTGAAATGTCAGTTTTTCTGACAATTCCATTCTGGGTCTGATCTGATTTCAACCTCTTATTTGAGTCTTCTGGCTCAATTTTGCCATATTGTTATAGCAGTTAATTTGTGTATAGTGTGTTGTGTTAGCCTGGATGCCAGCCAAATTTAGCCCCGCCCACAACATTTAAGGTCGGGCAATTCGGTCTGAACTTGATCCGTTGTGGAGTAACTATGCCCAAACAGAAGCTGTTCGGACCAATCAAATTGTCAGGGCGGTCTTTATACGATAATTGACAGATAATGCAACGTAATCATCCACGTCACCAAAGAGCGCTTGGGTTGAATTTGTTTTAATCCACAACAGAGAACTTGTTCGTATATGCATTCACCTTTACTATTTCTCTCAAAAATGAATATTGTGTAAGTAAATACTCTCTGTATCCTTAAATTAGTGTGCATCGTTCATGAAAGATTTGTTCTTTTTGAACTAATCTTAAATAAGACTCGGGAACAAATCGCTCTGAAATCTTTCATTTGTGTTGACGGTGCATGCGCAACAGGCCATCGGTTCTGTACAGGATCTTCTGCACTCAGCCTATGGGAATGAATGACTCGAACCCAAAGACTGGTGAACTAATCAATTCTGTTTTCAGGACTGCACGCATTGCTTATAGGGCTGTCACAGCCCAGGTCAGACACTGATTATGGAACTAACGACTCAAACACGAAGACAGGAGAGATGTAACGTTACTAATCTTTCCAGGGAACAGATGTGATTAAATGTGAAGTGACAAAAGATAGAACGACTCAGATTCTGCAGACCTGAAGACCCAGCTAAGCAATTAATTAATCATTTCTTAAAGTTTGGCCTTGGCTGCATTATCTTATAATTTCTTTTTTATTCCAAATGAGATCAACGTTTGCATAAGAACTAGATGTGTTTAGGAATTTAACATGTATACCTAAATTGTATTCTGCTGAAATGAACGAAATTATTTAAAAAAGATTTGTTCATTTTGCTGAACGAGATTTAGGTATCCGATTCCGTAAAATGATCCAAACTTCCCACTACTATGTGTCGCTCAACATACGTCACTTACTCTGTTGCTCTGATTGGTTGTAGGTCTATCCAAATGAGGTATTTCCTTGTTCGGTTGAAACACGCCCCAATAATCATAGCTCAATGGAGCGGTATCAGACTCATATTCTGACTAGAATTGAGTATGACGACATCAGGCTAGTGTTGTGTATGTGTGTAAGTGGGTGTGGGTGTGTCTGTTTTGTACTCTTGATGTTTTATAGTGTAACCCTTCACTGCTGAGTGCTTTTTTCGTGGCTGATTTGTTGATTGTACCCCAAAAAAGTGCTCTCTTTTTGCATACTTTTCATATTTCCCATTAATTTCCATGACCGCAAATAACACTATTGTGACTGTTTTTTATGACCATTTAGCTTTTTTTAATCAAGTCCACAATTTTATTTTGTCACATAGCAACTGCTGCAAAAGTCACTGAGTTTTGTACCATTTCAATGAATTAGCAATTAAAAAAAAAAAAAAATTCTGTCTAAAATGAACAGCAGAGGGTTAAACATTCCTTCAGCAGTCCATATCTATTTGGTTTATGTGGGCTATGTTTGAAAAGCTTTATAAAACAATCTTATTGGTCACTACAAACCTCCTTTTTCTCATCATAAGTGGTCGTGTTCATTGCATTTTGTGCAAAGTGTCACCAGAGAGCTTCATTATGGTCAAGCACTTGACCAAAGGAATATGACATCCTGTAAATCCATTAAATCCAGAAATTTTTGAGCAACCAGCACAGCTCATTTCCTTCATGTGCTCACATCCTGTTTTAGCATGCCTCAGTGCCATCTCCTCTCACCGGACAGGTCAGGGGTCATGAATAACTCGGCTAAATGATTTCTGTGCCGTATTTAAAAGGAACGCCAGGAGTTTTGCACCATAAAATTAGACATTGACTGTGACGGGAATGACGACAGGAAAAATGTCTGAATGACTCAATAGGAATGTTTGTGTACAGTGTAATTAATGTTACAGTATTTTTAGGGAAACTTGGACTTTTAGGTCCAAGCCATATTAAATCCACATCAAATGAGTTTGGGTTCTTTCTTTTTCTGTTACAGCAATAAACAACTCAGTGCCTTATTAAACGGTCTTGGTTTATGGCATGCAAACACACATCATTTTCTGCTCATCTAAACTTGGAGGCAAAATAATGTTGAGTTGTAAAAAGCCTTTCAAGTTCAGTACATCAACTCATTTATGGAGTTATAGTTCCTCCGGGGCTTGTTGAGTTTTCTTGTTGCATGGCCTAAATCAGTTTCATTATTAGCCAGCTGGATGGAGATAACCTTCCTTTCACGGCTACTGGTGACATTTCTTTGGCAATGCCATAAAGAATGCTAAACATTACCCATTATTGCCCATTTAATTACACTAAAGAAACAGCAGCATTTCTATGTGAAGTTTATAAAATATATATATATATATATATAAAAGAGACATTGCTACATTATTCCGTCATCACGTTTGCTTATAAAGAGGACCGGTGATGAGACACTGTCCACTTCAGCCAAAATATTGATAAAATGCACATTAATAAAGGATCTCAAAGCAAGTGTGGATTAACAACAGGGCCATATATGAATTTGCCATAGTAGTGATGTGGAGGATGGTCCTGTCCACATGTTAGATGAAATGGGGCTCTCCATTTATTTAATGGTACTCTATATAACTTTTGGCCCTTAAAAAACTGCATACATTTTGCAGAAAAGCACTGTTTTGGTTGTGCTTCGGCTCTGTGTCACTGTGCGGAAGAATATGTTTCTTTTTTCATAAAAATGAGAGAGATTATCCTAGTGCGCATAAAACATTCACTACTAGGCTTAAGAGTTATAACCAGTTTAGATGGAAAGGATCTCAAGATGACTAGCTGAAGACGTTACCATTAATAAACACAGTACTTCCTTGAAAATAAATTCCAGCACATCGCTACAACAACCCATAATGAAACGAATAAATAATGCTTTACAATGATCTCTGTTAAAGAGCTACATATGGTAATTTATTTGTTCAATAAAAATACCTTGCTCACATGTTGAGTAATGAAAATGCCATATCGGCATCGCTTTTACAATATTTCAATAAGTTCTCGCCATTTCCGAAAAGCCAAGGTAATGTTGATTCTCATTTTATTACAAGCTCTAAGGCGTTCTCTTTTTTTCCAGAAGACTTGTTTAGCTTTTGTTTTTCAAATGGGTGATTCCCTGGAGGTTTGAGATTTAGCAGCTCCATGTCAACATTTCTGGCTCATTGTGACAACCAACACCATATACATGTCAAAATAGCTGGAGCAACTTTTCTCTATTTATGGATTTGACGAAAAATACACAGGCGAATTACACGTAATTACGTAATGTACGTAATTTCCAGCGAAAACCATCCTGCTGGTCTAAAATATAAAAACTTTTAATAGGCATACCATATTGACTCACGATAAGCCCAAAAATAAAAAACATTTTGGAAGAAGGACTAATGATATATTGACTCATTATTTCAATAAAATATTACATAGTGTACCTTTAAATTATTTTAATGGTCATATTCTGTATATGCAGCTTCGCTTGTGTTGGCGTTCGGAGAGATAATAATGCTGTATTAATTATTTAAGATATATCTGGGGATCTGTGTAACTGAGCATAATTATCAGTAAATATATAAACATCAAACCTGCGTCTTTTTGTCACATATCTGTCTGTCTTTATGTTGTTTCAACTCAGTCACATGTTCCTTTGTTCATTTTTCCATCACTCCTGTGTTCCCATGGTTACCCTCATTAGTTTATTTGTCCCAACAGTGTCTTGTTAATTAGTTATACCATTCACCTTGTTATTCTCATTTGCTTTGTGTACTTTAGCCCTCAGTTCTCCCTCTGTGTTTGTCGATCGTCTGTTATATGGTGTGTTTTCCATACGTATATCCCGATTTTTTGTCATGAAAATTTCTATTTCCAGTTCTCCAGCGTCTTTGAGAGTTTGATCGCCATAGTGTGCGATTGTGGGTTAGGTGCCTTGCTCAAGGCCACCTTAGTTGTGGGTAATGTGAGAGGCTGCATTTCCTGCCGGTATTGAGTCTCCAACCCGCGACCTTTGGGTAGTCCGACTCTAATCATTAGGCCATGTTAAGGAACTAACATTTTAGACCATTTCAAGTAATCAAGCAATTGTCTCTAATGTTTTGCTTCTGATTAATATTTTTTAACAAATCAGTTAAGTAAATGATTCAATGACTTGCTCAGACAGTTGCTTTTTTTGTTGCTGAATAAATCAATGATTTTGAACGAGTCAGTTGTTTCGATATACACACATAACATACAACACATTAAATATTGCATAACATAGTACAACACATAAACATACTTAGTACACACAAAAACAGTAACATCATAAAGTTATGAGACAGACATAATACATGCATTATATGGGCACGAAGACAACATAGCATCAGTAATGACAGAAACAGTATGCACATTGTGTAAAGGTGTACAACTTGGGAGGTATACAGGATATCCATTTCCAGATTGTAAAGTCTGCATATGATTCCTGAGGTGCATACTGCTGTTCACAAAAATATAATTTAGAACGAAGCTGACATAAAACATACATAGGCCATTGCTTGAGGCTGATTGACAGTTGGAACATTAATTACCACGTCTGTTCTTTTCTTCAGCTATTGTGATGAGAAGGCAACGTGCTTCGTAGCACTGAAGTTGTTTTCCAACCGTCTCCATTGGCTTCACATTGGACTGCGTTCAGCCACTGGTGGCTTATTGTTTTAAGATCTTTAAGAGTGGGTTTCATCCAGCTACTTGTGAAGACAGGGCTGTCAGTCATCTTTTCATTTAACAAAGACCAGCAATCCAGTGAAACCAGACAAAGAGGGATAAATTCAATCCTATATGGAAACTTAAAATATCTGAGGTAACAAACGCAGCCAAGTGGTTTTTATGGATACATGGAAGACTTTATGAAATCATTGTAGGCGAAAGACCAACACTGTGAGCAAAATATATAATACTGTGCAACAAAAAAAGAAGTTACAGAACAATCAAATCCTCATTTCAACTGCACTGCAAAAAGTAATTTTCCTAATTTTGTGTTTAGTTTTAAAGATTAAATGCCTGAAACTGAAAATAACATTGACCAATGAGGTCAATAACCTCATTGGTCAATCATTTTTTTTCTTCTTTTAAACATAAATCTGATAAAATTTAGTGAGGTGTGTTTATTCACTTATTGCATTTATATATCCATATGTGCACATTTTTGCGTATAAATGGCATGATAAATACAACTTGTGCTACAGATACGCACTTTAAAGGTGCACTATGCAACTTTTCCGTCCGCTAGAGAGCACCTGTTCAAAACAAAGGTGTAGTTTGATGACATCAAGTTTGAGCGCAGAATCTTGGGACATGTGGTCTTCACCTCACAGCCGGTGGAAAAGAATCGGGACAGGACTCGGGCAGAGATCATGTTCATGGATGCAATTATTAACGTTACTGTAGTATGAAGCAGAGGAGGTGCTGAGCAAGGCCGCCGGAGCGATTGTTACACAAAACACACTTCTCGCGAGCAACGGGACTTTTATTACGACAGGACACACTTGCCAGTGCAATCTCCGCTTTTCCGGTCATGGGTATGAGGTAACGCAGCTTTGTTTATTATATTAGATACATTTAAGTGTGTTTAAAATTATGTTATGATGGTACTCTGTGCGTTCGCTCGGCGGCTGCTGTGACACTTGTTGCACACTGCAGTAAGAGTAAAGCTTTTCTGCTAAATAAAACCGGAAACGAGGGTAACGCAGATATGACGCAATTGACAGGCGAGTCCCTCACACGCTATGCACACACGTGCACACACGTGTCATTGGTAAAAAAAAAAAAAGCGATTTTCTCACAATATAAAAATAGTTTGAAACATTTGGGATATTGTAAGAACTCAACAAAATATATAACACTGGCCTGGTGGTTTTTGGATATTTGACTGCAAAAATCCTACATAGTGTACCTTTAATGAGATTGTGTTGTGCTAAGCGGTTGCTGGGGTATTTTTGGTGTTTACTAGGACTTTTCTATGCAGTGACTACAGTGTTAGATGGTTACTTGCTAACTGGTTCAAGTAAAAAAAGAGACCAACAACACGTATCTAAATTGACAAAATTACTCAAGTCCCCTTTTTTTTCATCTGCCAGACAAAATAATGTCTGACCGCTTAGAAAAGTAACAGCACACCTCTTTTCTATTTAATACATAACGTTAAGGGATTGTTCAAATAGCAAGCACAACTAATAAAATGTTCAGGTCTTACGTTTTATTTTTACGATACCACAGAATTATATTTTTTGGAAACGGAACTACAGCCTTGTTTACACTTGTAGTACTCTTGGTTTTAGAGAGTCTTTGCTTGACTGTGCGCTCCCAGATTCTGGTGTAGCATTTTCAGACCAGAGTAGCATTTTGGCCCTTCCTTAAAGTCAGCCCACCCACTTTTCTATGTAATTAAAATCTTCTTAATACCACAGAAAGTCGTGATGGCCTTCGCAGACGTTCAAGCAAAGCAATAAAAACCTACTGTGGACAACAACATCTCTCAAAGCCTGATCAACAGCGGGACTGGGCACACACAGATGTTAATCGTATTAGTGCCATCTGTCTCGTACAGGGGCGCAGCGGGCCTGCAATGACACGATCTCAACAACACACCAGCGCCACTCATCAAAGACCCAGTGTGAGGACTCAGAGGGTAAAATTCAGCCACAAACCTCACTTTGGAGTCATGAGACCTTAAACGTCTGTCAGCTTACAGACATCTCCCCAGCATGTGCCATCAGAATGGGTATAATAGACTGATCTAAATGATTAATGATCTATTCAGCACTTGCAAACCCCGAGGTTGTGCAGATAACAGCATACAGTTTATTCAAGGAGTTGGTGAAACAATACAGTCAAATAAAGCAGCGGGATTGCATTGGGACGTTTTGCTGGAGTACTTTAATATTCTCCTCTAGTTGTGTGCACATTTAAAAGACTTTCTTTCACAGCTGGCGTCTTGTATGTGTAAATCAGCGGTTCTACAAAAATCAGTTTCTCTGTTACCTCACAAGGTGTTTGATTTGGCTAAACTATTGCTTTCTCCACTGTATTACCTTTCTAGCCAATCTAGTTCCACATGTGCCAGGCAGAGGGACTGATACTGTGCTGGCAGAATCCAGAGGGAGGAAATCGGTAGCAGCTGCGGCAATAGTCTAAAGGAAATGCACTTTTGCATGTATGGCATGGAAGAGTGGCGTAGCCAAAGTTGGAATGACTTGTGGGAATGAGGTTAGATCATGTTGTAGTGCTCCATTAAGTTCAGCCTGGGGAAATATTGTAATAAAAACCTCTATTCTATCAACATATCTAAATGAATATATCTTGAGACCTTACAACAAGCAAAAACAAAACAAAAATTGTCACCAAAATATCTAAAACTTCTTGAAATTTAAAGTGAAAATAGATTTTATTTAGATCTTCAAATTTCAAATTATATATACATTTATGCTTTCGGAAAATACATGTCCTATATTAAAATACATTTTAAGAAACACTTTATGTAAGCATATCCAGTAAATGTTAAATGTACTTTTGACGAGTAGTACTAGTGAAACTTTTAAAACAAATTAAATACTTTTACATTGTTACAAAAAATCTATTAAAAGAATTTAGTTTTTTGAACTTTCTGTTCATCAAAGAATCCTGAAAAAAATTTTTATCACAATTTGCCAAAACAATATTTAAGGGGTGATGAATTGAGAAATCAGCTTTCCCTTAAGCTTTTGATATATAAAAGGTCATGGTAATATAAGAATATCCTGTATGTTTCAGAGCTGAAAACATCCTTGTTAGTCAAAGAAAAGCTTTTATTGACACCAGGCCCAGAAAATTATCTATCTCATTATATGTCACACTTTGACATCATCGTGTGGTGAAACACCTCAACATAGGATCAACAAAGCCTGATTCTGTAGCCCTGCCCACCGACTCGTGCCACTGAAATGACACAAGCCTACATAAAGCGAAACCGGATCCAACTTTATAAGCAATAAACATGCCGCATAATCTTCCTTCGGATTCCAAAATTATGAATGGATGCAGAAGCAGCATTGGAGTGTCGCTCAAATTTTGCATGTCATTCGGAAATCAAGGTGCCAGAGTCTGGAGGAAGACTGGGGAGAAGGAAATGCCAAAATGCCTTTAGTCCAGTGTCAAGTACCCACAGTCAGTGATGGTCTGGGGTGCCATGTCAGCTGCTGGTGTTGGTCCACTGTGTTTTATCAAGGGCAGGGTCAATGCAGCTAGCTATCAGGAGATGTTGGAGCACTTCATGCTTCCATCTGCTGAAAAGCTTTATGGAGATGAATATTTTGTTTTTCAGCATGACCTGGCACCTGCTCACAGTGCCAAAACCACTGGTAAATGGTTTACTGACCATGGTATTACTGTGCTCAATTGGCCTACCAACTCTCCTGACCTGAACCCCATAGAGAATCTGTGGGATATTGTGAAGAGAAAGTTGAGAGACGCAAGACCCAACACTCTGGATGAGCTTAAGGCCACTATCGAAGCATCCTGGGCCTCCATAACACCTCAGCAGTGTTACAGGCTGATTGCCTCCATG
Organism: Gobiocypris rarus; assembly: GCA_023029165.1. NCBI lineage: Eukaryota > Metazoa > Chordata > Actinopteri > Cypriniformes > Gobionidae > Gobiocypris > Gobiocypris rarus. The sequence goes on along the minus strand of CM040918.1, from coordinate 15,000,220 downwards.
CCACGCCGCATTGAAGCAGTCGTTTCTGCAAAAGGATTCCCGACCAAGTATTGAGTGCATAACTCAACATAATTATTTGAAGGTTGACTTTTTTTGCATTAAAAACACTTTTCTTTTATTGGTCGGATGAAATATGCTAATTTTTTGAGACAGGAATTTGGGGTTTTCATGAGCTGTATGCCAAAATCATCAGTATTAAAACAATAAAAGACCTGAAATATTTCAGTTGGTGTGCAATGAATCTAAAATATATGAAATTTGAATTTTATCATTACATTATGGAAAATAATGAACTTTTATCACAATATGCTAATTTTTTTAGAAGGTCCTGTATTTACAATTCTATCAAACAGAAACAAAGCCCAAACATTTGCACGTCCAGCCGCAGCAGCAGAACATTGGCAAAATTATTTATTTACCTCAAACTCTCTTTGCAGAACACAATCCTTGCTCCCTGTGTCTCTCCCAACAATTTCCTTTGCCATAATCTTTTTTTCCTTTTCACCTTTTCACTGCAAATCAGTGCACAGACAATTTGGAGCACAAACTTTCTGCAGTTTATAATTTCTAATAATTCCAGTCTGACGTGATCTTGCGTTGTTTACTTGTCACATCACACGTGTGTTTGGTTGGGAAGGTTGGGAAACGTAGTTTGCAAACCGGAGAGAGAGAGTTGTCGGCGATTCTTCCTCTTGTACAGTCATGCAGTGTGAAACCCCCTGTCGCTGATCCATCGTGCAGTGTGAACACAGCAGTGGCTGAACGCTGCCCCAGTTAGTCATGTAGTGTGAAAAGAGCAGTGATTTGAAAATCGTGCAGTCTGAACTCGGCATTATGTGAGTAAAATGTTTTTTATATGTGGTAGTATTGCATTGCTACAGATTGTTTGTTATAGATCTATTGATTATACGTGTCTAACAGAACATACCTTGGCACGCTGTCAAAGGCTGAAGAATCCTTTATTTGTGGTGTTGTTGGTTCATTGCGATTCGGGATCAGACTCGGACATGTATGGGCCAAAGCTTATAAAGCCCAACGTCCCGGGGCTATAAGTGTTTTCCAGACGGGCTACCAAAACGTAAGCCCGGCCGGCCGATGGGCTATCTTAAATAGTGAAATAACTTTCCTTTCTTGATGTGCATTGTTCACTCTCTTGACTTGATATTTGAAGGAAAAATATAATCACGGAAGTTGAGATGCTGTCTGCACTCTGCAATGTACTTGGCGCATGTGTGTGTGATGCACGGTTCACGCTTATATCCACCGATCGACGGGCCAAGTAATAAAAAAATAACATTACAATCAATCGCGTGTGGATGAGAGATAAATCATTGTGTTTGTTTGATAAAGACGTTTTGCGAGCCCTGTGGGACGAATCATTCCGGTTGCCATTTCCCCACACGTTTCAAAACAATTCCCACATGCACCGACGAGGAAGCTGAAGCTCATTAAATATGTAAAGCTTAAAATTATTAAAATTACAAAAAAAACTGCAAAAGGCCAGTTCATGACACCTTTAAGCAGAACAACTGTTTTCAATATTAACAAAATAACTGAAAACTGGAGTAATGGCTATGGAAATATCTGCTTTGCCATCACATTTGCCAAAACATTTTAAGATATATTTAAATATAAAAAAAATATTTATTGTAATAATATTTTCAATATAACTGTTTTTTTTTTTTTTAAACACAGTCTTAGTGAGCATAAGAGACTTCTTTCAAAAACTTGATAGCCTTTTAACCATTAAAACAGCCATAAATAAATCAAATGTTATTTATTTATTCATTCATTCATTCATTCATTTATTTGGTTTGCTTTATGGGAAACACCAATTGTCTCATTGAGGATTAATTTTATATCAAAAAGGATAAGTTGACCTGCTACTTTAGAACGGAACATATGGGTTTGAAGTTGACCGGTTCACAGAGCAGACCGTGCAGTGGAAATGCACAGTGAGAACCCATGGGCAAGTAAGTGTAGGTGAGTCAAACTACCAGTGCTGTCATATCTGCCTCATTATTCACCCTAATGACTTGTGCTGTTAAAACTACTCATTTTCAGAGAGGGGAACCATGGGCTATTTCGGGAGCCCTGCTCCCAGGATATCCTGTCAGGGGCACCCCTTAGGGCCAGAGAAAACTTTTCACAGAAAAGAAATGGCAGACTTATTACTCACCGGGCTTTAAACGGCACATGAATCTTCACTTTCACAAGAACCTTAATGGCGCTGTTTGATGTCTGAGCAGCAAGGACTGATGGGAAAATGGTTGCGAGACTTTTTTTTTTTTGTCATGGTAATTGCTCTTTGGTGGCCATTCCACTCAGAGCAGCTGTGCACCCACCATGCCAAATAAAAGAAAGCCGGGCCTTTTTTGGATGAATACAGGATAAGATTATGGGGGAAACTCTGGGATTATGAAAGGATAATTAATGAAATGGGGCCATTTGTCAAGCGCTCCCTGACATGCTCCAGACTGGAAACAGAGCCTTACGAGATTTTTTAAATTCTGGCTTTTAAAATACATCCACTTAAATGCAAACTTATATTATTAAATGTTATATTATCTAGGGACAAACAAAAAAAAATCTATGGCCTTTACAATGTGTTTCAACCATATTGATCAAACAATGAGCAGAGTAGTTACCTCTTTGTCAGGCAAGTTGATCATTTTATGTTGTGTGCTGAACTTCACATGGTGAGGTTGCAATCAAAAACATGGGGTGGCTGAGAAAGTTCTGCTTCTCAAAGGCATAATTTAATCCAGCTGTCTCAATTAACGACGAAACCGGGAAAGAGGAAGCTTCAGCCACATTTATGGTCCACCTCAAACCTCATAACATGCTGGCTACACCATTGATCTCATAAGGCCACCGTTACCATAAAGCCGCTGGACGCACCAGACGCGATCATGTCCCATTCATTTAACGCTGACATTGCGCACACAACATTGAACGCAAATAAAAGCCTTATACTGTGGCCATTCCAGTAAGGTGATTAATGACTAGAGTTATACTGAATCCACATGGCGTAGAAAACCCAACCCTTGGTTTTATTTGTAAATGCATGATTGTAACCCTCAACTCTACATCTCAAAACTCATAACTTTCTCAACCTTTAAGGTCACGGATTCTCTGACATTTAGATGGCAGCTCATCGCTTCATGCACAGCTCAAATAAGACTTCTTGTCCTTTTGGCCAGAATCTCCCCTGTTCAATTTTTCCATTTCTGTGAAAGGTCACATGTTTATCTTCTGAAAGATCTGGATACTCTATAAAATAGGTAAAGCTGTCTTTTATAACCAAGTGTGGCCACAGCGACTGACTAAACCTCACCACAATGTGTTCTATATGAATCCCCTACAAGATCTACTTTCTTTTTTATCTTTTGGTTTTATCGCAATGCTTTGTTTGCTACCTTCTATAGCCTATTCTGTTTGCTCATTTGTGTTGCTTTTGGTCATGCAGTGACATTTTCTAAATTAAGTGTGCCTTAAATTGGCCTGGGAATGTTGCTTTTTATATACATGAAACTTTCTGGAAGGAACTAGACTCCTGGAAATTATGTCAAAGTCCTAAGGAAAATGGTTACTTTGCGAACTTAAAAAGTAAAAAAAACAAAAAAAAAACAATAACATTTATGATGCAAGCTACTTACCACAGAATTCAACATGTTGTTACATAATTATGGAATCCAGAGGGCTTTCGCATTGCAACACATATGTTAAACTCAAAAGTAAAAATGTTTACAGCCCTATAAAAGTCCAATAAAATAAGGAAAAACTTCCTATTTGATTCTATTAAATGATTTGAGGCTTTTCTCAGTTATTTTCAGACCAGTTTATTATTCCTATGTGGTTCACACAAGTATTTGCATATTTATGTGCATAATGATATTTATGGAGAGGTCCTGCAATAAAATATGCAGTGAGAGGTGAATATTGGCTGTGTGAAGTTGTGTATATTGGCTATGTGAAGTTGTGTAGTATAATTGGATCCGGAATTGGAATTATTCACTAATTTGTTTGTTTTTGTAATTTTGTTAAATAATAATCAATAATCAAAGTCTGCTGATTCTGTCTTGGCCTCTGAATGATCTGTCGCTTTAAGGGTGAAATTCAGTGTCAGTTTGAGCATCCATTCAGTAGCGTGAACATAATTTTTATATTTATCAAAGCTCACCTCTTGTTCAACTTCATTCAATGTCATGTGCTTTAGAGCTGTGACCGCACCACATTAGAACCAGATACTATGAAGCAGATAGGGCAACATAGTAGGCCAAGTCAAAAGGTTTACGGCAGGTTTTCTCAGCCAAGATTTATCATGCTCTGACCTTGCTGTCAGTTACCTTATCATGGAAACAATGTGTTTTGACTGTGCTTACTCTCCGTACAAGGCTGCAAAGGCAGCTGGATAAGGCCTGTAAGTCTTTTGAACTTTTAATCCAATGCAGTTTTTGCTGCCAGATGTATCTATCCTGGCAGAGGAGTGTTTCACAGTGGGCAGTCGGGCCATAGAACAATATGTGCTTGTGATATAAGTTCTAGAAGTTAACTCTTAACACCTGGGCTGTTTCTTTATTCACTTTGCGTTAAGTGGGAGTATTTTGCCTATATTAAAGGGTTAGTTCACCCAAAAAGGAAAATTGCCATAATTTACTTTCATGTCGTTTCCAAACTCGTAAGACTTTCGTTCATTTTCGGAACTCAAATGAGAATATTTTATAAAATAAGAGATTTCTGTCCTTCCATTTCTGTCCTTCCATTGACAGTCCACACAACTACCACTTTAGCGCTTCAAAAAGTTCATAAAGAGATTGTAACACTAATCCATATTAATTGAGCTGTTTAGTCCAAATTTGTATAATGAACTGATTTAATTTAGGCTTTTATTCACATAAACATTCATCAGCACACATCAGATATGGTAAGCATGCTTGCTTGATGTGAGAGAACCAATAAGGTTTGTTCTCGTGTGTAACGCAGCACGTTTGAGCTTCCGCAATAACCCAATGAGGTTCGTTCATAAAGCTCAAACATGCTGCGTAACACACGAGAACGTTACGCAGCACGCAGCACGTTTGAGCTTCCGCAAGAACCAAGAGCTTCTGCGAGAACCAATGAGGTTCGTTCTCATGTTACGCAGCACACTTGAGCTTCCCCAAGAACCAATGAGGTTCATTCTCATGTGTTACACAGCAAATTTGAGCTTCCCCAAGAACTAATGCGGTTCGTTCTCATGTGTTATGAGGCACATTTAAGCTTCCGCATTAACCAATGAGCTTTGTTCTCATGTGTAACGCAGCACGTTTGAGCTTCCGCAATAACCAATGAGGTTCGTTCATAAAGCTCAAACATGCTGCGTAACACACGAGAACGTTGCGCTGCACGCAGCACGTATGAGCTTCCGCAAGAACCAAGAGCTTCTGCGAGAACCAATGAGGTTCGTTCTCATGTTACGCAGCACACTTGAGCTTCCCCAAGAACCAATGAGGTTCGTTCTCATGTTATGCAGCACACTTGAGCTTCCCCAAGAACCAATGAGGTTCATTCTCATGTGTTACACAGCACATTTGAGCTTCCCCAAGAACTAATGAGGTTCGTTCTCATGTGTTATGAGGCACATTTAAGCTTCCGCAATAACCAATGAGGTTCGGTCTCATGTGTTACGCAGTACGTTTGCGCTTCCGCAAGAACCAGTGAGGTTCGTTCTTGTGTGTTACGCAGCACGTTTGAGCTTCCCCCAAGATCCAGTGAGGTTCGTTCTCGTGTTTGAGCATGTTCAAGCTTCTAAAATGCGAACAAATTAAAAAACTTTTTGGCATTTGGGAATATTTTGTTTTTTGATGAGACTTGCTATTATATTTTTATATTATATACAGATAAAGTGTAGTTGTGCACTGTATACAATGGAGAGTTGTAGAAAATAAATCAAGTAAAGAATCTTAACGAGTTTGGTTGAGGGTTTCAAAACTGCATTTTAGTGACAGCACTCTGGATGCTACTGTAAATCTTGCCTGAGAAGCCATTCCAAACTGTCTGGACAAAAGACGAGGAACAAAAGTCTTTACAAAAAGGCATTTTTAAGTCTCCAGCATGCCACTGAGATGCCTGTTTTCAATTATGGAACCCACCCAAGCATGGTCCCCTTCATTTGGTTGCTTTTCCTGGCGACTACATGACGCTTCTTCTCAATAAATCACCATAGTGTCATCTTAATATATACAACATCACAAAGGATTTAATTTTGGAAACCAAACGTGACGAATACATAGCCTCCAACCACAGTCTCTTTAAGGGCAAGAAACAGTCATTTAATTTAAGAGCGAAAAAAGAAATATGGATAAAGCTCAAACAGGACTAGACAACCTTCTGGCAAAATGAGAATATTTGTGGGTTTTGACCAAAGAAACTGGGATGCTAACAAGAATGTGGAAAATTCCGCCAACATGTTTCTAGTCAGTGTGGTGGAAAAGTAATGGGAAATGAGAATGTTACCCTAAGGAGGATATAAATATAGTAAATTCTACAGGAGACTATACTGTATGTCCTTTGGCGCTGCCCTTTTTGCAAATGCTCAGCGGTTAGGATAGGCAGTCTGTGTCTTATTCAGTCTGGATAGTTCAAACGGTGAGACATGTGGGAGTTTATTGTAAGTACAGGTTGCAGAGCGGATTTTACTTCAGCAGTGTCGAATCTTGGACAGATGTGAGGTGTACATAATGGCTTAAGTCATGTGCTCTTTATTACAAACATAAAAATCACCATTTTGGAGGCTAAATGTCTAAAAAAGAAAAGAAATCTCTCCCAGTTTGACTTCTTTGAAATCTCCGAATTTCCAGTTTTATACGCATACTATCCTAGCTTTAATTTTCTTTTAAAGTTAGATTTTTCAGAACCCTTGTTTATGTTTTGGTGCTGAGTATATCAAAAATGCTCAATAGACTACATTTTTTAATCATTTGGTGAGAGTTATAGGAACTGGCTTACCTCATCCAATTTCATCATGGAATGCAACACAAAAAAAAATTAGATAAAGGCATTATGTTGTCTTTTGATATGTTGCTATTATTCTTGATTACCTGCCCATGATGTAAAACGCAAAGGAGACTTCAGACAGTTATTCACTGCATCACATTAATAGAAAGTCAGTTAATATAACGTTTTTTAATATAAAGTATATTTCTAAATGTATTTTTTATAGTATTTTTGTAATGTGACAGTTGGGGTGGAAAACTTTATGACGGAGCCAGTGCCATGCACACTTATTTTATCATCTCATTCTAGTGTTTATTGCTGGTCTAGTATTTTTGAACACATTATTTTATTCCTGCAACTGCCGCCAATAATGCAGTTCTCATTTTATGTGGATGTAAATAATTTGTCAAAAGTGATTAGTGCAACTTTAAAAATGATTAACTTCCTATTAATTTGTAGTTTATCTCGAGATTACTTGCACATGGAAATTAACATATATCAAGATATTGATATTTTAAACCTTTTGACTGATGTAAACATGTTTATGTATTTTATCAGTTGAGTGGTTCAAAAATAATCCACACCAGATTTCCACTCCATCTTCTGCTGTCATAGTCAGTATTCCAGACTGAAGACTCTCTGATCAATAATTTATGAAATTAATAACTCACCAGCCAGTAGACTCTTGCAAAGTAACACAGCTCAGTTGTGCTGTTTCTTCAGATATGCAATCAGATCTTGTGATATGTTGTCATGTTTCATTCATTGGCAGTTCTCAAACATAATCAGTTTTGTTGTGTTTTCATAAGCTTGCTTTAAATCTTTTTTCATTCAGTATTTGAATCTATTAATTTGACTTTTATGCTACTGTTTAATTAAATGAAAAGCTGTTACAGAGGGGAATCCAGCATGGCATTGTATACTTTATAAGCAATTCTTAAATATTCTTTGGAAGACATGCTATTAGGATCTATTGATGCTGCCATGCTTTTTGAACATGCAAAATGCACATTTATGTGCAAAAGCATTCATTAGTTTTAAAGAGATCTTGGAAAATGTTATTATAAACTGACATTTACCAGTCTGCAAGTGTTCTTGGGAGAAGGCTTTGAAAGGTAAATATGGTGGCATAAATAAAAACGACAAAACTGTATATTTATCATCATTTTGATTTGATGTGTTTAAATGTATGTTTTTGTCCCGCTGAAAGTGTGACAGAGCTCTCAGGGAGATAAAAAAGCAGTTTTTCATGCAGTTAACCCTTAAGCGTATACCTCGGGTCTTTAGTGACCCGGGATGTCTTTCACTATCACTACCCTCCTCCATATTCATTTTTTTAAAAGTTAGACATCAACCTATTCATCAACCAATAATTTTTCTGTACAACAATAATTGAATCTTTTGTGACTGAATAAGTGCAAATCACCTTTATTCCACAAGGTGGCAATGTTTGATACACAATGATGAAGTGATATTTCAGTTAGCGCAGGCAGAAACCAAAAGAACAGGAAATATCATCAGCAAAACTTGAAATAGCTCTGAAATTCACTGCAGAGCAAGCTCTGAAAGCAATCAAATATTAATGTCACTGTCACTTGATGGTGGATCTGTTGAAGAAGCTGTCAGCGATCAAAATATTGATTTTGAAGATGTTGAAAATTATATGTTTGAGATGGTGTATATGAGCCAGATGCTGAATGTACTGGGAAATGAGCTCTGATGAGGACAGTGATGATGGTATAAAACATCTGCTCAAACTGAACCCTTCCAAGCTCCAAAAGGTAACAAAATATGCTTTATTTTATTCTTCTGTAATTGTTACTCTAATATCAGGAGATTTTTATATTTTCGCGACAGGTAGAGATCCATCCATGTTAGATATAAATGCAATAATGATTGCCGAAACATTTATGCATTTAAGGGTTAATAATATGGATCAGAGCATTACATCATGGATTTTGATGTGACTGTAATTACAGTTGTCTCCATCTCCAGGTAGAGCTTTTTGACAGCTAGGAAAAAGCCTTTGTCTAAAACATTTGTAAAACCCAGCAGCAGAGCAATCTTGAAATGTCAACCACCCCGCTGGTATAATCTCTCGCATAAAACAGTGTGTAGTAAAATAAAACTGCTTTCCATTAAGAACTCAGAGCATTTGCAAATTTCAAGCATACAAGAGGAAATAGTTTTCTTCTGGTCTCAAAATCTATGATAAAAAAAAAATCTAATTTATTTTATTTGTAACATTTGATATTGTTTGATTTTTTTCTAACAATCAATTATTCATAATTATCAATATATTATTATTATTATTATTCTTTTTTTTGTCATTATGGTGACCTCTTGACCTCGCAATTTCAAAGTGTACAACAAAAAACAGCAAGTTCTATGGTGGGTTTTGGTTGGTTTATAGTGTTTTGGAAGATAATCGAAAAAGTATTTTCCCCCCAGGAGGCTTTTAGCCCATTTTGAGAATACAAGCCATTTACTCAATTGGAATCTGCTGCCAGTGTACTATTTTCCAGTGTTGTAGGCAGAACAATACTAACCTTCTTTCTAAAGAAGGCATTGTGTGAATATTGTCACAATCTAACATTACAGATCATTAATCCTTCTCAACACTTTGTTTACTATAAATATACAGGCATGCCCAGTTTGATAAAGTAGCTTGCTCGGCTCTCTGTGTTCTGGCCCTTGTCTCTCTATCTGTTTCTCTATCGTTCCACCTTGACAAAGTCCAGATGGCATCACAGAACAAACAGCTGCTGTGCTGGCTGGATAAAGAGAGAGTAAGGGAGAGAGTGGAGACAGACAGGGCAACATTTCATGCATATGATGAGCGTTGATATGCAAACCCCATTGACCTTGTATGATGTATGCACAGTGTGTAACTCAAAGCCAATACTAATGCTTCCATTAATCCTATACTCTATCTATATACCTAACTGAAACTCTCTCATTAAAAGTTATAAATTCACAGAGTTTGCTGTATTTTTCTTGTCAGCTTGCGGTCTGGGTCAAAATTGGAAATTGGTATTTTGTCCCTGTCTCCATAAGAAGCTATAATTTTCTGCCAACCCCCTCCATTCATTGCTAAATTAAATGTCTCCAGTGGGATGTTCGACTGCAACAGATGTTTGTCCCCCACCACTGTATACGGTTTTCCATACCTCATAAACACTCGGAAAACAAAAAGGTTGGGGATTTTAAGAGGGAAAATACATGCTGGGTCTTGGCATGGCATACATATAGACAGTAAATCTGCAATTTTAGCCCTATATTAGGAAGATTTAACGTAAAACATACAATAGACAAAATGTGGGAAGCGTTAGCTTGATAACTTAACACTTACTCTCAGTTGTATGCCTGCTGGACTACTTTTGATCACATGGGAAAACATTTGTGTTACCACCTAATGTCAAATAGCCTTTCCCACCATATAAAACATTTTAGCTTGGTAAGTGCAAAACAAATAGGAGAATTACAGCTAAGACGATTTTAATCAAGTAAATAACGACTTTATTTTTTTATTTTTCATACACAAAGGTATCAAGTGGCTACAGAAGATTTTCTAATACAAGTCTTTGTACACTTATTGTACTGTTATTGTGCTATTTTGTTCATTTTAGAGCTGTTTTTAATGACACACGGTTGAGTAAATGATGACCGAATTTTTGCAATTGTTAAAAGTTCAAAGGTACAATTGTGTGTCATTATATTGACCCTAATGTTGCTGTTCATTTAGGAAAATTTGCTTTTTAAGTGCAGTCATTCCTTGCGGACACATTGTCCGTTGCAGTAAACTAAATTGTAATGAAAGCTGTCATGGTTTCTGCTAGACGTGTTTTATAAGTGTTGTCATTTCTTTGTTTAAATTAGCAGGTAATTGTCTACCAGATCAACCCATTTCCAATGGCAAGTGGATGAGGAGAACCAGAATTACCTGCATCCCCTGTGCACTGTTTAAGGATTTTCTTCTTTAGGACTAAACGGGTCAGATTCACTAAGCTCAATAAAACACATGAGGTGATACATTCCAGTGAGATGAGCACCATTTGCTCGTGAAATCAAACTGTCCCGTGCAGTGACACTGTAATCAAACACCTTCTAAAAAGGTCTGGGGAAAATCTGAATCTGAGCAACTGTTCAAGTGTTCAACATAAACCAGAAACACTCTCCATTGTAGTCTGCCAGCCAAAAATAGAGGTCTTCCCAGATTCTGAAATACTGTGTAGCCGTAACTCCCCGTAAGTCGCTGGAATGTGTGTATAATGTGTGAGAGGGTGACATATGTGTTACACAGACTTATGTTGCAAATAAAACATAGACAAATCTGTAAAATATATATATATATATATATATATATATATATATATATATATATATATATATATATATATATATATATATATATATATATAATGTTTTTAAAGTAGTCTCTTCTGCTCACCAAGGCTGTATTTATTTGATTCAAAATACAGTAAAAACAGAAATATTGTGAAATTTTTTACAATTTAAAATAACTTTTTTCTGTTTTAATATATTTTAAAATGTAAATTAATCCTGTGATGGCAAAGCTGAATTTAGAAAATCATTCTAATATGCAGATTTTCTGCTGAAGAAACATTTTATTAATATTATTATTATTATTATTAATGTGGAATATAGAATATTTTTTTCAGGATTCTTTGATGATTAAAAAGTTCAAAAGAACAGCATTTATCTGAAATAGAAAGCTTTTGTCTTTACTTTCACTTTTGATCTATTTAACGCATCCTTGCTGAATAAAATGATAAATTCCTTTAATTTCTTTCCAAAAAAATTCTTATTGACCCCAAACTTTTTAGCAGTAGTGTATAATTTTACAAAAGTTTATATGTTGTGCTGTATATGTATAAGATATGTATAAAACACGATATATGTATATGAATATAAAATGCAGTATGTATAAGATATAGGATATATATATCATTCATTTAAAAAAAAAAAAATTAAATGTAGTGTTTCACGTTTCCACAAAAAGTAGCAAAAACTGTTTTCAACATTATTATTATTAATAATAAATGTTTATTAAGCACTAAATTAGCATATTTGAATGATTTCTGAAGCATCATGTGGCACTGAAGATTAAAATTGTAGCTTTGCTATCACAGGTACAAATAACATTTGATATATTAAAGTAGAAAAAGGTTGTTTTTTAAAGAAAATATTCACAGTTTTTACCGTATTATTCCTCAAATAAATTGAATTCAAATGAATATAGGGAGATTCCCTCTACTCAGTTTAGCTCTGATGGGCTCTCTGGTGGTCCTAAAGGGTACAGATCTTTGTTAGGCAATGGAATTGTTTGTTTAATGAAGATAAATGTGCTGCTATCAGAAGCCTGCTGAGTCTGGGGAGTGTAAGCCGGCTGGTGGGACAGAGGTGTACAAGTTCAACCCCAGGATACAAGAAATGCAGTGAGGTGTGGAGAAAAAGACGGAGCTTTCTGTTCACTCATGTTTCACCCCGCTGCAATTCATGATGCAAATTGGATTTAGATTGGCGTCCTGCTGTATATATCAAATAAAGATGGATTTCACTTAAAGTTTGTATTGATGTATTTCTAATTTGCTAGAAATAGACACTCTCATTGTGCCACTGATGAGTCTAAATGGATGATGCGACTAAGTGGATGAAAGCTCCACTGGATTATTAGGTTAAAGAAAGAAGAATCACTACTAATCCCACAATTCTGTGGTGCAAAACTGCTGCATGTTCTGAATCACTTGACTGACAGAAATGTCAAACAAGATTCAAACCATTTTCTGTTTTTCTCATATGAAGAGATAAACAATAAAGAATAACTGCAGTTTATTTACTGCTAAGTTTAACCATGTGCTACATGTACTAAAATAACACAGAATAATCTTAAATGTCTCTTTCCTGTGTAAATTAGGTTGGTCAAATTGATCATATTAGGTGGCCTTAACTACCATGTAGGGGAGAGCGGGGCACAACCTAACACTTTTTGACGCTTCAGTTTATGTAAATCCTCTTGGGGTTCAGAGTATTTATTTTTTCCCACATTAATTGCACGTCTAGTCCAATGATGTGGGGTTTTTTTTCATGTGGGATTTACCCCGAACAAATGGAAGTAAAATGTGACAACATGCCCCATGGTACATTGTAACATGAGCATATGACAGCTTAAAATGTTACCTGATATAATCAACAACAAAAAATCCAAGACAAACTACAATATTTTGTCAATAAAATACAATTATTACCTTTTTAAAATAAAATAATAACATTTTTTAATCATTCAAATATCATAAATCATTAATAATGAATAATTTCTGAACATTGACTCTCAGTCATTATTCACCCCTTTCTCATGGTTTCTCAAGAGAATTCATAAAAGTATAGAATATAAGCTATATAATAGAATATAATAGAATATAATAGGTTTAGGATTTAAACCGCAGCTTGCGTCTTCTGCTGGTTAGATCAGCATTAAAGAACGATCTCAACTGTTAAATAACAGATATAAGATTTGTCACGTTAACACAAAGGAAAAACTGGTGCGAGGACTCAAGTGCAGTGATAAGGGGGATTTATTTACAAAATAAAACATAAACACAAACAAAAGACCCACAAGGGGGTAAAACACATAATCAAAAACACAAATAGACTTAAACACATACCAGGCAGGAATATCACGGGGAAACGGGAGACGTAGACAATACAAGGATCCGACAAAGACTGACAAACACAAGGGCTATATAAAGGGGAGAAATCAAGCTGGGAATGAGGTGGCACAGGTGGGGCAAATGAAACCAATAATCAGGTAACAAGGGGGAGGGATCAAACAATGACAGCGGCACATGGCCACACTAACAAAACCCACATGTGCACACAAGACAGGACAGGCATGTGACATAACCCCCTCTCTACGGAGCGGCTACCAGACGCTCCATCAGCCGAGGGCGGGGCAAGAATGACAGACCAGGGAGGGACGGGAGGGGCAGACCAGGGAGGGACAGGAGGGACGGACCAGGGAGGGACGGGAGGAACGGACCAGGAGGGACGGACCAGGAGGGACGGACCAGGGCGGGACGGGAGGGACGGACCAGGGCGGGACGGGAGGGACGGACCAGGGCGGACGGGAGGGACGGACCAGGGCGGACGGGAGGGACGGACCAGGGCGGACGGAGGGACGGACCAGGGCGGGACGGGAGGGACGGACCAGGGCGGACGGGAGGGACGGACCAGGCGGACGGGGGACAGACCAGGGCGGGACGGGGGACAGACCAGGGAGAAACAGATAAGGAAGGGAAAAACAAGGGAGGGACAGGGAACACAACGAGTTCAGACGGCCAGGGGGGCCGGAGTGGCCAACAGAGTTCAGGCGGCCGGAGGGGCCGGAGTGGCCAGCAAAGTTCAGGCGGCCGGGGACCGGAGTGGCCAGCAGAGTTCAGGCGGCCGGGGAAGCCGGAGTGGCCAGCAGAGTTCAGGCGGCCGGGATGGCCAACAGGGTTCGGGCGGCCGGGGCGGCCAACAGGGTTCAGGCGGCCGGGGCGGCCAACAGGGTTCGGGCAGCCGGGGCGGCACATCCAGCACAGTGTCCGCCGGAAACGGGTCCGCCGGAAACGGGACCGCCGGCTCAGGGTCCGCCGGAAACTGGAACACCGGCTCAGGGTCCGCCGGAAACGGGACCGCCGGCTCAGGGTCAGCCGGCTCAGGGTCCGCCGGAAACGGAACCGCCGGCTCAGGGTCAGCCGGCTCAGGGTCAGCCGGCTCAGGGTACGCCGGCTCAGGGTCCGCCGGAAACGGGACCGCCGGCTCAGGGTCCGCCGGAAACTGGAACACCGGCTCAGGGTCCGCCGGAAACGGGACCACCGCTCAGGGTCCGCCGAAACGGGACCGCTGGCTCAGGGTCAGCCGGCTCAGGGTCCGCCGGAAACAGGACCACCGGCTCAGGGTCAGCCGGCTCAGGGTCAGCCGGCTCAGGGTCTGTCGGCTCAGGGTCCGTCGGCTCAGGGTCCGTCGGCTCAGGGTCCGTCGGCTCAGGGTCCCTGAGCCGGCTGACCCTGAGCCGGCGGTTCCGCTTCGGGCGGACCCTGAGCCGGCTGACCCTGAGCCGGCGGTCCGTCGGCTCAGGGTCCGTCGGCTCAGGGTCCGTCGGCTCAGGGTCCGTCGGCTCAGGATCCGTCGGCTCAGGGACCAACGGAACACGATCCATCGGCACAGGGACCACCGGAACACGATCCACCGGCACAGGGACCACCGGAACACGATCCACCGGCACAGGGACCACCGGAACACGACCCACCGGCACAGGGACCACCGGCACAGGGACCACCGGAACAGGGACCACCGGCACAGGGACCACCGGCACAGGGACCACCGGAACAGTCACGGAGCGCTCCTTCCCTTTCCTCCTCCGCTTACGGACCACCGGTACTGGGACCACCGGTACAGGGACCACCGGAACACGATCCACCGGCACAGGGACCACCGGAACACGATCCACCGGGATTGGGACCACCGGAACACGCTCCCCTGGAACAGGGACCACCGTAACACGGACCCACGGAGCTCTCCGAATCGGGGTCCTCGGAGGAAGGGAGTCCAGCTGGTCCACGAACTCCCAAAAGTCCGGGGTCCCCATCCTGTCGACCTCCGTGGGACTCAGAGGCATCTCTGCCTCATTTAGGTACAGGTGATGCACCTCTCTGAGGAATTGGCAGGCAAACTCTCGTACACCCGCCCCCTGTTGACGGATGTACCTCGAGTTTACCTGCCGCATCACCTGCACCTGTCTGTTCAGCTCCATCTCAGCTGAAAACAAACAACAAAAAACAAAAAACAAACTCCTCCTGCTGAGTCCTCAAGTTGGTCGGATCCTTCTGTCACGTTAACACAAAGGAAAAACTGGTGCGAGGACTCAAGTGCAGTGATAAGGGGGATTTATTTACAAAATAAAACATAAACAAAACAAAAGACCCACAAGGGGGTAAAACACATAATCAAAAACACAAATAGACTTAAACACATACCAGGCAGGAATATCACAAGGAAACGGGAGACGTAGACAATACAAGGATCCGACAAAGACTGACAAACACAAGGGCTATATAAAGGGGAGAAATCAAGCTGGGAATGAGGTGGCACAGGTGGGGCAAATGAAACCAATAATCAGGTAACAAGGGGGAGGGATCAAACAATGACAGCGGCACATGGCCACACTAACAAAACCCACATGTGCACACAAGACAGGACAGGCATGTGACAAGATTAAAATAACATCAGATTTGTCTTATTTTAAATAAACACAAAAAACAGAGATGAAAAATAAACTTAAGTAAAGAAAATTACTTTTGCTATAGTAAAATAAATGTTCAGTGATTTCTTCCAAAGATTTTTTAATTTTGGCCCAATTTTTTCTCTAAATAATGTTGACATGGCAACCAGTAAATACACAAAGTTTAGCCATCCTGGCATGTGTGGAAAGTGTTAAACCTTGTGTGTTACAATTAACCCCGCATTAGGTTGTGCCCTGCTTACATCAACAACTAAGTACAATGTACTTACTGTGTTCACTTTTGCTGATATTGATGTGGGATACGCGTAAAGTTATGGACAGGTGTGGTGGTATGGGTAAGTTTAAGGGTAGGGTTAGGTATAAGGGAAATGTCAACAGTGTAATTACAAATGTAACAACAGAAATTAAAAACAGATGTAATTACATGCAGGTCTTTTTTTAAATGCAAGTACAATGTAAAAACATGTATGTACACAATAATTGCATTGTATCAAATTATTAATATAAATGTTAGTACATAGTAGTTAACGCCACCTAATATATTACATTTATTATTATAGATTGCGTCTTATTAAAGGGTTAGTTCACCCAAAAATTAAAATTAACATCCCTCATGTCTTCTGAAATATCGGAAGATATGTTTGATGAAACAAACAAAAATAACAACTTTATTCAACAATTTCTTAAGTCAGACTCTTACACTGTTGACGCAGTGTAAACAGAATGCCGTCTTACCATTGGCCGTTCTGCCATATAATTCAGAAGCACTCCACTGTATTTGCAACCCGTCACCAATAACGTAGGAGACTGACACAAGCTAGACGAAATTGTTGAATAAAGTTTTTTATTTTTTTATTTTTTGCGCACAAAAAGTCTCCTCATCGCTTCATAAAATAAAGGTTGAACCACTGTAGTCACATGGACTATTTAAATGATGTCTTTACTACCTTTCTGGACCTTGAAGATGGTAATTAAATTGCTATCTATGGAGAGGTCAGAGAGCTCAAGGATGTCCACAAAAATATCTTCACTTGTTTTCCGAAGATGAACGGTCTTACGGTTTTGGAACGACATGACGGTGAGTAATTAATGACCGATTTTTCATTTTGGGGTGAACTAACCCTTTAACAAAACAGGCCAAGTGCAATTAATGTTGTGCTAAACTTTCTTGGTCAATTTTCTGTTGATCCTGGCAGCATTAAATTTGAAGATTACTTATAAGAAAACATTTGTTTCAGAGAAACATAGTACATCTATCTATGTTCTTTAAGTGTTTGACCTTCATCAGAACTTGCAAATGTTAAATTGGAGCTCTGCATACCAATTCATAACTGCTGCTAGTCTGTTTAAATTACAGTTTTAAATTCAAATGTATTTAGGGCTTGTATTAATGATGGAAACCAAGGATAAAGTGATTAATACACACTCCGTTTATTTTAGCTGAGAAAGTATAACAAACCTTTGGTCTCTCAAGAACTTGGAAAGTTCAACCTTCATAATATTCCCCTCAGAGGCATTTAGCCCAAAAACATTCAAAATTGGAATCCATTATTTACATCGCCTAACTAACATAGACCTTTGAAGAGCTTTCAAGAAGCACTTAAGAGTTATTTCCCTCAAATTGAGGGAAATCTTGTTAGCATTTGCCAGTTCATCCAGGACACGAATGCTCTTTTTCAGGGTAACTGCGGACATTTCTAGTTTCTCTTACTAAGTGTTGTTAAGCACATTCATTTCCTTTAAACTGCACACCAATTATAATGGTTTATATACTTTTTAGGCCTACAGAGTCTGAAAGCTTAGTAAAACATTGATGCATCTGGAGGAACTGTTCTTTCTCAGATGTTTTATTCAAACTAAGACCATCCTTTCATAAACTTATGTTCATGGCTGTTTATTTCTTTAAAAACCCTTTCACCCTACATCTCTATGCTGAGTTTCAGTGCTCTTTTCTGTGGTGTTTTCACCCTTCATGGAAGACTTCCATTATGTCATCCCATTATATCAACTCCAGACATCACTGATCTGTGCTGACAATGGAAAAGTCTTTGTCAGGTTTGCGAATGTGTAAATTTTGATGTCAGCCTCATAAAGCTTGGGTACGGTCTGAGTTTAATAAAGTAGTACCCATAATAGTTCTGTTACATTTCATCTGATTTTAATTTTAGATGTATGTCACAACTCACAAGCACCAGAACATACAGTACGGACACAATATATACGGATAGATACCCTTCTATTATTGATAAACATTTCCATATTAATTCTGCTAATAAAATGCTCCTCACTTTGAACTTATGAACAAATGTTACTTAATGTTAATACAAATAGCTGTAGTGAAAAGAAGAGAGTACAAAGAGAGACTTTCCTTTTTAGAGGACAGTGAGCTCAACCAACTGAACTGCAACAACTGTTAAGAAAACATTATGTGAAGTAATGATTTAATGAAATGAAGATGGTAAAACCCAATGTTATCAAAACATTAGCACAAAAATGTTATTTGGTATCATTCATAGAACCTTTTTCTAAAACATTTTAGTTGGACTTTAATGTTTTTTAAATGTTACTACTTACTACTTTTTTTTCAGATGGTTCATTGAATAGTAATGTTCCCATAATACTTGTGATAAATTAGAGATTAGAGAATTAGATAACTTTTTTGGGTTAAAAATAATCCAAAATCTATTTTTGAGCAAGTGTTCAAAATGATCTCATTGCCTTAGCCCGATTCACAACGGTATAAGCTTGTATAATGTGTTATAATTTGAGTGGTACTAGTGGGTTTCTGCGGGAAATTCGAGTAAGCCACCATTCGTCTTCGCATTATTAAAGGGGTATTTCAGCGCTGGGAAGATGAATCTGTATTTAAACTGGGTCATTAACGTAGTAGAAATGTGAAATTATTTTTGAATTTGGTGCCTTCTAGACTGAGAAAACAGAACATTTATTTTTGTCTCATGGGGACGTAAGACAACAATTCCCAGAACGCACTGCTTCACTGCCCTACTCTAGCCACAGCTAGTCGGCTACAGGATTACTGGATCACTTGCCTACCACGTTCATTTTCAGAAAATCAGTTCAGTTAAAGACACTACAATTAAAAAACTGAACGTGTCTGTTCGATATAATGTGAGTGAGCCGATTGAGCGCCACGGCACAAACGAGGATCGGATTACATTCATCACATTGGCTGAGGTAATCGTGGGATTCGCAGCTGCGGCTTCATTCACAGCACGTGTTCAGGTCATGTCTTTGGAAGCTTAACTTTCATAGGAAGTTTTCAAGTTAAAACACTCACTTTGGTCTCCACCACTCCGTTTACATGAATCTCCGCAGCCGAGTGCTGTGAGTCCGATGATGAAAACATGAGGAAACAGCACCTCCTGCTGGCTGTAGTCTTTAGCCTCTGGCCAAACACTCCTCCGATGACGCAAAATGACGATATTTGCGTCATCGGAAGAATTTTTCCAGAAATAAAATACATAATTATCTCGTCTCAGGGTCATATGGGGGGGGGTATGATAATTTGAATATAATCCCGGGTTTCTACTGATACAAAGCTTAATGCTAATCGCTGAAGTAACCCTTTAAGTGACGTCTGTATACATAAAGGAGTCTGGTAGGGTATCGCATGTGAGGATGCTGCAGGTGGCGGATCATTTATAGCCTTTTCTCACACCAGGAATAATTAAATTGATGGCGGACTGTAATCCAGAAAGGTCCAAACAACAATCATCAGTGACAACAGGAGATTCACTCATAGTCAAAAGCAAAAGACTGTACAGAAATTTTAATCTACAGGTAACGCTAACACACACTATATACACATAGTCACGCAATGTTGATGTTAACATTAACAATTTAAGAACAAAATATTACAATAATAATAAATTGCAAGATTGTATGTGATATGAGCTAAGTGATTGTTAGATTTGATCTCTGTTGGTAGCTAAAAAAATG
Source organism: Gobiocypris rarus (assembly GCA_023029165.1). Lineage (NCBI taxonomy): Eukaryota > Metazoa > Chordata > Actinopteri > Cypriniformes > Gobionidae > Gobiocypris > Gobiocypris rarus. Next base: position 14,979,975 of record CM040918.1, on the reverse strand, counting down.
TTAATGCTTTTTCAGTTGGTCAGAACAAAAGTGTCAGACATCATTAATTGTTCAGATGACATTTTCCAGTAAAAATTCTTATTTTGGTCATACTTCCAAGATGTAGAATCTGTGATTCCGAATTACAGTATCCATACCGGTGCGGGGAATGAATGACAGCCACACACACTCCTCAAAACATTAGATTAATCCGCGCTGAGGAACCATGCCGATGCACAACCCACGTAAAGATGATAATTCCACAAATAAATGCAATTACAGGTTACAAACAGAGATGGCGGAAAAGGGGCAAAACTTATGGACTGCACCTTTAATGCTTTCTCCAACATTCACATAACCAAGAAAAAAAACACTCTGAGAACATTCAGAAATAGAGTTTTCATAACTTAATTGGAACGTTAGGAAAACTTTCTCAGAACATATATTTGTTAGCTTTGAAGTTGGTTTCAAAAAAGGCAAATATCAATATTTTCTGTATATAGTTATATGCACATTTTGATAAATACAGTATATGTAGTATATATATTACATGTAGTGTATATACTATAGCTCTGTTAAATATGAAGTCACTTTTTAGGTCCATGTATTTATTTATTTGGTATAGTATCCAGCTTTTTAATTAGAAGGATACTGTAAGACATTTTCATAAAATAAACCCTGTCGGGATGTATTTTGTGATGATGACTGTCTGACTGTACTGTTTAACGCCTAGACTATTTTAAATAAACAACCTTCTCATTTATCATATTTTGTGTGTGGCATTGAAAAACAAACCACATGTAAAATATAAACATGCCCTCCACTTTACAACATTTCTGAATATAATAAACAGAAACAGTTCAACTTTGTCCAGACCAAAGGAAAGATCTTTGACTAACCAACCAATTATTCATCCCAAACATTGGTTTTGCCCAGCCCAACTCACTGAGACTCATGGGAGAGGAGTGTGTATGTCTGAGATCTGAACTCCTCTGCCTACTGGGTGGGCAGCACTGTAAGATGTGGCTTCATGATTTACTTCCCTTTTGTTCATCTGAGTCAGCAGGGGCAGACCACACTGTGACTTAAATCAGCCGGTAAACCTGGACAGTACTGACATCAAGCAGACACAAGCAGTGAATGAAAACGTGAATCAGGCCCCTCATCTTGACTGGCACAGCGTTTTTTTTTTTTGGAAGTAGAGTTCTGTGTGCTATTGAGAATTACAAACATCAATACATGAAATGGACTGAGATCGATGTTGGCTTTTGTGCACTTGGATCAAAAGTAAATAAATAAATATTTTCTTATATTTCTTATGAATATTATATTTAAATTATAAATATTATAAAAACTGTCAAGATCTAGGTGTATGCAAATAACACCTTTTGTCACACTTTAAATTAGAGTCCAATTCTCACTATTAACTATATTAACTATGACTTTTGCATCAATAAACTCCTGATTACTGCTTACTATTAGTTAGGTAGATGTTAAATTTAGGTATTGGGTTAGGATTAGGAATTAAAGGATGTAGAATATGGTCATGCAGAATAAGGCATTAATATGTGCTTTAATAAACAGCCAATATCCTAGTAATATGCATGCTAATAAGAAACTATTTATAGTGAGAGTTGGAGAAGTAGACTTTTTTATTTGAAATGAAAATATTAATGCACAGTAGAACTAGTAGAAAGAAAAAAATGGAATGCATTGTAAGTTGCTTTAGATTTTTTTTTAAGTCAGCAAAAATAATACAAGTAATAATACTTTAATATTATTTAGCTTTAGCATATTCACCTTTTTTATGGAAATGGTGCTACTTGTCTCTCGTATAACACAGCAGACTCATTCATTTGGTTGTTGTGAAAATAACCTCACTGCAAATTTAGTATGATTAGTATTACTGTATATTGTTACTGTATATGAATCCGGAGCTGGCCCAGTGCTGGTCCTGGATGAGTAAAAACGGATTTGTGCCGGTATTGGCCCAAGTCCGATGCGCGGATCTGGCACAGAATTTACGAACCTTCTGGGCCAAATCCGGGCCAGATGATTTTTGCTATCTGGGATTCATCTTGGTACTAGGTGGTTGATTGGTAATGTATAGTTCAGACAGTTCATTGTGACTTTTGCTGCATTCACACCATGTCACATTTACCGTAATTTTGAGATGAGAACACATAACTCCCAATCTGAGCAGCTTGTGGCAATGCTACAAATGCCCAAATGGTCAGATGGTACAATTATAAAAAAATTAAACATACTAGTCTTTCTGTCGGGACACTGTGACACTTTGAGACAATACGGAATGCAATAATTGTTTTATCTTGTGAAATAGTGGAAAACAAACGGCATCACGTCTGTGATGCTTCACAATGTCCTGACAGAAAGACTAGCATGGTTCTTTTTTTTCCGGTCCTCGTGACAGGTTCCGCCACATCTGTGACGTTGACCAATAGGAGCACAGAAGCTCTTCTCTACAGCTTCAGGGCAATGGCACACAAGAATCAATAGTTTTATGTTGTGTATTGTGTCATAGTGGACGGCAACCAATGCCACATATCCGAACAAAATTTATGATGTGACCTCAAGGGACTTCCACAACAAGTGAAAAAAGATAACGGAGGTGCTTCAGCAACCTGATGAGTACTGGAATTAGCATTAAGCTAACACGCCATTGTTTGTTTACGCTCTTATTTCCCAGGAGGTCAGTCACTTGTTTCACCTACTCAATGACATCACGCACATCTTTAAAAATGGTAAGCGATGATTAGTCGGGAAGCAACGTGTAGTCTATTGTCAATAATTTAGGAGTCAAAATCGCAGGGGCGCAGGAAGATAGTTTAGGTTGGGAGTGCTGTGCGTTTTTTGGGGGGGCGGTGAACATCAAATGTTCACCACATTTGAATAAGAAACAATATTGAGTCTATAAACACAAGAAAACTCCACAAAGCACAACAAGCATATCAGTGAGAACACTTGTTTAAAAACATACACCGGGACATTTGACATTGACATCACATTTATGACATTATTGATACTGCTTAGTCGTAATGTAATGGACGGTCTACAGTACATAATTTAAGCCTTTAAATAAAGGGTTCTTGAGCTGTTTACACTCATATACAATAAAAAAGCCTGTTCAGATAAAAACGAACACAAAAGACCTGCCTACCTTACAAAACATGGAAGGTGGACTTGCGCTCAGGAGTAAAAATGTAAATGAACAAGAATTTGCGTTGCATTTACAATCCAGTGAAAAGTAGGCACCTACTTCCCATGCCCCTACACAGTGAATTTGTAACAGACAAAAATATTTTGTAGTTTGAACCCGGCATAAGCTTATTTACACGTTTAGCCACTTCCATATTAAGTATTAAAGAACTATGTGTACTTTACATAGCTATGGAAAATCAGTGCAGTGGAAAAATGCACCACAAAACATGCCACTTCCTCACTGGTCACTGTCTCAACCACCATCATGAAGCATTGCAGTATAAAACATTCTTCAAGAGTGTATCTTTCCCTAAGGCTTGATTTTTTTTTATGCGTTTCTCCGTCTGGCCCTAAGTACTGGCGCCTATCACACAGCTGTGAAAACAGTCTGTTTAAGTGGATTTCACAATTTGCAGCAGAAAATCATTTCATATTTCTCACACCTGCTTGTGTATGTTCGTCTGTGAGTGCATGTGAAATTGTGTGTATGTTTGTGCCAGGATTTCCCTGGAAGCGAACCAGATAGACAGATAAAAGGTCTTTTCTAGTGGAGCTAAGAGGTGAAAGAGCGAACCCTTGAGATGCTCTCCTGATGTTATGAATGACCTTGCAAGTGTACACAGGACAGAAAGAGTCAATTGGCTTGTATTTAGAGTGCAGTAATCTTGTCTAAAGAAAGATTAATATTAATAGGTCTGCTATGAAAATTACTTTTCTTCCAGTAAAGATAGAAGTATGATAAACCTTTGCCAGTTGGGTGAAGCTCAGAGCATACAGTCAAGATTATGGTTTTGTACCCTGCAAAAATGTTCACAAATACAACTCAAAATAGATTAACAGAAACAAAAAGGTTGTTTTATGGAATGTACATGCTTTATAAAGCACTTCAAATCATGAATGTCTTATTTTCCAAATATAACCTAATATCTAATAAGTTTTATGACTTAAATGTATTTATTTATTTAAATGTATTTATACGTAAATATAAATGTATACATTTGTTTATACTTAAATCAAGTGAGAACAATGTATCTTTATTTATATTCAGGATAAAATCTATGAAAACAAGTCTTAATCTTTTTGTTATGATATTTAGATATTTTCTGGATATTTTTAATGCTGCATTGTTTCCTAATTAACTATATTACTTTCCATTAGAAATATTCTGATTATTATCATTACTATAACATTTGGTATTTTGTCATATTGCTGTTGCCTATACAGCACTTATGCCCTAGTAATGTCACTATCCTCATGTAGCGTTTGCTTAATTCTGTAACACCATCATTAATGAATGGCTACACAGGAACATGAGTAACACAATATTAACACTTTAGTAACTAGTATAAACAAAAAACTCAAAAAAGTTAAATGAGGCATAGTTCACTATTAGCTAATCAAAAACTACTATTTCTTCATACCTCCCAGAGGTTCATTACACATGAGAGCAATGCACAAAATGAACTCTAAAGTAAAGATCATGGTAACACAATGACTCAAGTATTACCAAATCTTTCAGAAGACTAATTATTTGGAACAATATTCTAAAGTGAACAACATGACAACACCAATTACTGAAGCCTTTGTAAGCTTTTGAGGTTTTTGTAAGGTTTTGGATAGAAATGACTCAAGTGTTTCTACATCCTTCTAAAGGAATTACTAGCCATTTGGATCAGTATGCTAAAGTGAAGATCATGTAACCCACTAGTAATGACTGAAGTGTTACCAAATTACAAAAACGCAATTACAAAAACCTCAAAAGCTTGACTTCAGTCGTTGAGAGTTATCTCTAGAATTCTGTTCCAAATAATTAGTAATTCCTTCTGAAGGATTCTGTAATACTTGTGTCATTACTGTGATCTTAACTGTAGAACTATTTATACATTATGCATTATTCACTTTAATTATGAACTATGTGGGGGTCAAGCATAGCGTTAGTTCTGGTAGGTCATGTCAGTCAAGCTTGCATCAGCTAACTCTCAGCTGATCTACGTCATGATGCCTATCACAGCATTCATATATAAGGTCCTTCAGTACTAATAGCAGCTATCACGTTGCCAAGGAGCTAATTACCCTCCTCCATCCCCAGCTCCTCCTGTCATCCAGTCAGGATTTGGCCTTCAGATTCCCCTTTGAATCAGACTAAATTCTCGAATTATGCTGAACATTAAATCATTGAACATTAAAGCAGCAGTCCGTAACTTTTTTGGGTTAAAAATGGTCAAAAAAATTTTTTTGAGCAAGTACATAACCAGCCAGTGTTCAAAACTATCTGCTTACCCTTAGCTCACTTTACAACGGTAAGCTTGTAATAATGTTTTTAATTCCAGTGGTACTGGTGGATTTCCGCGGGTGATTCGAGCATATCTTTGCGGCATTGCGTCACATCTGTACACATCAGTAACTGTGCATTCACACCGCCGCCGGCGAGAGCGTCAAAGTGGCCGGAAGTCATTCATTCTCAATGGGAGCCCGGCGGCGAGCTCCGGCGAGAGCGGCGCGGGGCGTCTTGGACGATTTGGGCGTAAAGAAGAGTTGAAATCAAGTCAACTTTATGGTAATGAGCTATGACGCGGTACGGCGGCAACCAATGGGAATGTAGAAGTGCTCCGCTTGAAATGATTCCAGAGAACGCAGTGCTGGAAACTTTGGTTCCGACCACATTAGTTCCCAAGCAAAATTGAAGAGATCATTGCGGTAGCGTGTTTCCCTATCATTTACGATGTGTCCCTGTTTGCGTACAGGGACAAAAAAATAAAAAAGAAAGCCTTTTTTCAGCGGGAATGCAATTCATTTGCTAAAAACAACACCGATTTGACCAATTGCATTAATGCTGCACATAAACCTGGACAGTTATTGTAAAGTAGGTTGCACATAAATTAATGTTAATGTTAAAGACGAAAGCTAGCACCTATAATCTGCATGTTGAAATTAGACTAGCACTTCCATGAACACAAATGGCTTTTACATGGTTTATTTCATTATCAAACAGGCAACTATAATTGTTAAGTTAACTTTCACATTTAATTTATTTCATGCGGTTATCTTATACGGGTATACCCTGCTGTGGTCAGTCTGCACAACAAATGGCGATTTTTCAAATGCGAACATGGATTGTTAGCTTTGCGGCCGCTTTAAATACAGTTTTAAAAAAGACCAAGCATTCGAACTACGTCAGATCGCATGTGAGGATGTTGGAGGTGGAGATTTGGTCTTTTCTCACAGTGCTTGATATAATTAAACTTATCAATTTGATAGCGGATCCAGAAAGGTTGAAACCTCAGTCAGTGACAGTGGCATCTGGAGATTCGTCTGTTGTAAAATGCAAAAGAAGGACTTTCGGAATGGCTATAGAAAAAAGAGAGACCGAGCCAATGCGAAAACAAGGATAAAAAGGGCTTTTGAAAGGTGGTTAACTCCTTGCTTTGAAGGGGTTCAAAACGGATGCAGAGACTGTTTTTTTCTGCTGGACAGGTCAGACATTTCAATGGTTATTATGTAACAGTAACACACTTTGCTTAATTCAAACAGTAAAAGTTACGGAGTTTCCTTTGCTGTGCCTTTCTCATTTTGCTACGTGCATTATGGTAAATATCCATTATTTTGCTATGAGACGGAGCAGTTCACCTCAACTAATTTGATGACGATTAGAAATGAGACTGCACAGAAATGGAAACTGAACTATTGGTAACGTTAGTTCTAATACACATTAAGTGTAGTCACGCAATGCTGCTGATGTTATTAATATTAACAATTTGAAAACAAAGTATAATTTGCACGGTTTGACGTGATATAAGCGATCGTGATATAAGCGATAATAACTGCAGTTGCAGATTTCAAACAGAGATGGCGACAAAGAGGAAGAACTACTGCAGCTTTAATAATATCTGCAATACATTATGTTGGTTCTGTTCTGTTTACCCTAAGGTGTGTTATCGCTGCCCTCCCTGCTCTTATCCATGCTAGGCTGCATGGATGCACAGGAAGTTATTGCCCAGAACAGAACCATACCGCCAAACCAAACTGTATGCTAATTGTCAATTCAATTATTGATAAGTTTATTATTTAAAGAAGTGAAGTGCCATTATTTACTAATGAATTAATCAGTTTGATGTTATTTAATAGCAATTACTAGAATGTTAATATTGTGTTACTCATTTGTTCCTGTGTACTTATTCATTAATGATTGAACAGTTCTAAAGTGTTACTCTTTATTCTAAAATTTAGCAGAATAATAATACTCTGCTCTAAAATGAATGGCCCAGTTTGGGTCATCTTTAAGACTGAATCTTCTGAATCACCCTGCTTTAGGCAGCAGTTCCTTGACCTTAATTTGAATCCTAACTAAGAAATTAGATCAAGCTAATTTTGCTAGGTAAAGCCAGCAAAAACTTGATTCAGTAACAGACATTACACTAATTCTAGCTTAATACTTACTTAATCCTCTTAGTCCCGTGTGAGACTTAATACCACATTCTAGTTTATATAGATACACACACACTGAGTTGCTAATGAGAATGATGGCTTTTTTATTATTATGCACTGTCTGCTTGTTTCAGCATCAGAATTATAATTAGCAATTATGCAAATCAGATAACAACCCAACCATGCCTAAAACATCACACTACCTTAATTTAGACTTGATGTGTTTCTTAGAAGGAAACATCAGAGCTCTGTTTTTCAGTGTATTCAGTCATGCATAGCTGAATGCAGCATGTGTCTGCAGATCTGTTCATCGAACACTAATTGCCGTTTTTAGACAACGATATCACCGCCACAGCATGATGTACGCCAGTGTTCATGTTGCAGATTATTACACATATATTTACAGATTCAAAGGTGGATAATCAGTATATGAAACTTGAAAGTATATGAAAGTATTGAAAAGAAGATTTTGCTAATGAATACAAAGCTCTGTGGGACAGATGACCCTTGGTTAGGTGTGACTGTTCTGTGGCTGAATGTATTGGCCTCAGTGTTATGTGATAGTTCTCCAGGCGGCTGTTAAATGAGGGATTTCCTTTCAGGTCAGTGCGCCTGGTGATGGGCCTGTGGCCAGGAACCCAGCAGGAGATAAAATCAGAACAAGAGCTTTATCTGTACAGCCAAGAACTGAGTGGTCAATCTTAGCACCTTTCTATCAAAGAATAATGGCAAATAAAGATATTGTAGCTGGGCTTTAGATCAGCTGCCTCTCGTGTGGAAAGTGTAGTAAACAGGTATTTGGCGTTAGCATCATTATCTATTTACTTTAAATATACAGGTATGTTAGTAAAAGCCAACATATAAGGATATTTACCGACATTTACAACCATTTATAAGTTTGTCAGAAAGATTAAAAAAAGAAAGAAAAGAAATTAAAGGGATAGTTCACCCTGAAATGAAAATAAAGACATATTTTACTCACCCTGCTTTTGTTCTAATACCCTTTGTCCTTCTATATTTTTTGGACCTCAAAAGCAAAACATTTTTAACTAGTCCTGCACTCCTCCATATAATGACAGAGAATAGCGACCAGGCTAGAACATTTAAAAAATGATACAAAAGTATCACTCAATGATACAGCATATGGAAAGTGTTCAGGAGGCATACTATAAGGTTTTGCGAGAAAGAAACCGTATTATTCAGTCAAAACACTGAGCTCGGGGCATTACTCTGTGCTATAAGTACACACACACCATTTTGAGAAATCAGGCGCAAGAGAAACAAATGCGACTCTCGTCTTTTCTATAATGTAGCTATATGATGAGAAATAAACAGTAATACTAATAATAAAACCTCCTGAAGTGAATGTTGTGTACCGGTTATGAGGCTGCTTTACGGTCAATATAACGGTTCGGAGTGCGTGCACACAACTCACACAGAGTAACGGCCGAGCTCTGTATTTTGACTGAATAATACGGTTTCTTTCTTGCAAAACCTTATAGTATGCCGCCTGAACACTTTCCATATTTGGCGCGCATCTCACTGTATTAATGCGTGATACTTTTGTATATTTTTTGTAATGTTTTAGCCTGGTCATTAGTCACTGCCATTATATGGAGGAGCAGGACTAGCCTATTTTTAAAATTTCTGCTTTCGAGGTCTGAAAAAGATAGAAGGACATAGGGCATTAGAACAACAGCAGGGTGAGAAAAAGATGGCTTTATTTTCATTTCAGGGTGAACTATCCCTTTAATACTTTTTATATCAGGAAGGATGCATTGAAATGTTTAAAAGTGATAGTAAAGACATTTATAATGTTACAGAAGATATCAAATAAATGCTGTTCTATTGAACTTTCTATTCATCAAAAAAGTAATTCAGCAGCTTCCTCAAAAATATTTTCAACATTGATCGTAAGAGCATTAAATCAGCAAATAAAATTCAGAATTATTTCTAAAGGATCATGTGACACTGAGTACTGAAGTAGCCTAATTACTGCTGAAGATTCTTTTCTTCATACAACCCAAAATCAGAAAAAGTTGGGACAGTATGGAAAACGCAAATAAAAAAAGAAAGTAGTGATTTCTAAATTTACTTTGACTTGTATTTCATTGCAGACCATATGAACACAAAATATTTCATGTTTTGTTTGGTCAACTTCATGTCATTTGTAAATATGCATCTTTCCTGTCATTCAGACCTGCAACACATTTGAAAAAAAGTTGGGACAGAAGCAATTTAGGGCTAGTAATGAGGTAAAATGGTTAAATAATGATGTGATTTGAAACAGGTGATGTCAACAGGTGATTGTAATTATGATTTGGTACAAAAGCAGCATCTAAGAAAGGTCTAATCCTTTAGGAGCAAAGATGGGCCGAGGATCAGGTTTGCCAACAAACACGTGAGAAAATTATTGAAATGTTAAAAAACAATGTTATTTAAAGAAAGATAGGAAGAGATTCTGATATTTCACATTCAACAGTGCATAACATAATTAAAAGATTCAAGGAATCTGGAGGAATTTCAGTGCGTAAAGGACAAGGGCGCAAGCCTAAGCTGAACAACCTTGATCTCCGATCCCTCAGGCGGCACTGCATCAAGAATCTTCATTCATCTATAAGCAATATCACCACATGGGCTCAGGACTACTTTGGCAAACCTTTGTACCACAATATGTAGTTACATCCATAAATGCCAGTAAACTTTGTTTACTGTGCCAAAAGGAAGCCCTATGTTAACAGTGTCCAGAAGCGCCGTCGACTTCTCTGGGCTCGGAGGCATCTGGGATGGACCATCACACAGTGGAAACGTGTACTGTGGTCAGATGAATCAGTATTTCAGGTAGTTTTTGGGAGGAATGGACGCCGTGTGCTCCGGACCAAAGAAGAAAAGGATCATCCAGACTGTTACCAGCAACAAGTCCAAAAGCCAGGGTCTGTCATGGTATGGGGTTGTGTCAGTGCCCTTGGCAAAGGTAACTTGCACTTCTGTGAAGGCACCATTAATGCTGAAAAGTACATATAGATTTTGGAGCATAATATGCTGCCTTCAAGAAGATATCTTTTCCAGGGACGTCCATGCATATTTCAACAAGACAATGCAAAACCACATTCTGCACACATTACAAAGTCCTGGCTGCGGAGGAAGAGGGTACGGGTACTTGACTGGCCTGCCTGCAGTCCCGACCTGTCTCCAATAGAGAATAGAGAATTTGAAGCGCAAAATGCGACAACGAAGACCCCGTACTGTTGCCCACCTTAAGACTTGTTTGCAGGAAGAATGGGACAAAATTACACCTGAAACACTTCATCACTTGGTGTCTTCAGTCCCTAAACGTCTTTTAAGTGTTGTGAAAAGGAATGGCAAAATTACAAAGTGGTAAATGCTTTACTGACCCAATTTTTTTTTAAATGTGTTGCAGGTCTGAATGACAGGAAAGGATGCATATTTACAAATGACATGAAGTTGACCAGACAAAACATGAAATATTTTTTGTTCATATTGTCTGCAATAAAATACAAGTCAAAGTAAGTCTTTTTTCTTTTCTTTTTTGCGTTTTCCATACTGTCCCAACTTTTTCTGATTTGGGATTGTAGGAGTGCATTACATTTTTTAAAATATATTCAAATACAAAAGTTATTTTAAATTTTAATAATATTTTGCTATATTACTCTACTGTATCTTTGACCAGATAAATACATTGGGGAGCATAAGAGTCTTCTTTCTAAAACATTAAAAAAATGCACTGACCTCAACATTTTAGATAGATATCTATCTATAGATAGATAGATAGATAGATAGATATGGCTTTTTATTTAATTTTGCAATATTACTCTTCTGTATCTTTGACCAGATAAATACCTGGTTAGCACAAGAGACTTCTTTCTAAAACATTATAAAAATGCACTGACCTCAACTTTTTAAAGTCAAGCAACGAGGCCTATTTTCGAATAAACCTGGATATTGAACAAGAAAACAAATGTAGGATGGAATTCGATTTTATTCATAAGAATTGATTTAATCATGAAAAATGTGCTTTAACTGACAGGTGTCACAGGTGGTTACAGGAAGGCAGACGAAGACAAGACAGGCAAACAGGCAGGAGCAACACACACCACATGTGAACGTAGACCTAACAGAGAATGAATGAGAGGGTTCAACTTATAGCAAACACACACCGGACTAATTAATACACACCGCTGAAACCAAGGACACAAATGATGAGTGGAAAAAAACTGAACAAAGGAACACACGAGCAACAGAATACAGACTAAAAGTCCATGAAAGTGAAACTAAACCAAATGTCCCTGACAACAGGTGCTCATAAATGAACACAGTTTTCATTTATAATGCCATATTGCTGAAATCCTTGGTGATATCAAGTCCTTTCTAGAATTTGCCAAATATTATCATAGGGAGGGGTTGAAAGGAAGAGGGCTTGGTGAGGTCAACCAAAAACATGGAAGTTGTTTGCATTTTTATTATTTTGATACACTCTTAAAAATAAACTGTTGGCCTATTCTCTATTGGTATGATGGATGGTTCCATGAAGAACATTTAACATCCATGGAACCTTTCCATTGCACAAAAGTTTCTAAATAATGGAAAAGTTCTTTTAATTATCTTTCAAAATGTGCTGTACATGAGATGTCTCTCTCGCCTGTTTGTTTACATTGTAAAACAATGGAAAAGTATAGAGCAGTGGAATGTATCCGAATAACGCGTTCTGTGTGAACGGACCCTAAATCATTCTCAGTAAGATAAGGGGGCATTTATTTCATGACTTCAAACATTTTAAATAGCTCAAAAATATAACTCTTACCTGTTATCTGCCCTTTGTGGGTGAGCTCATGGCATGCACACATTGATATGAGCGACATTCATAGCCACTAAAATCAGCAAAGTACATGCCTCCAAACACTTTCCAAATGGTTTCAGTTTCAACTTGCTATAACCTCAGATTCACTTTAATGGATATGTTCACAGTGTGTTCAGTGTCAGTTTTGTGACAGCTGCTTATCAGCACAGGCTTTGCCTTCTCAGTCCTGACACATTTTAAAGGATGAATTGGACAACTCTCAAATACATATGTTTTTGGTCTTTCTACACCCTGTTGTCTTCGTGACCTCTTCCTTTCTATTCATCAATACTTTTCTATCCAAGCAATGGAGTGAACATAAAACTGGTTCCATTGGAAGCGGTAGATAAAGAATGCTATCTTGGCCTGAGATGATAAGCAGGATTATAAGCCCACATTGAGTGCTTGTGTCTCAGGTCTGCTATAGAGAGATTCAGGCTGGGTCGTCTGGCACCGGAGCTGCCTCATCAAACACTCCAGGGACACAGCCTTGAGGCCAAAGTGAGGAGACCAGGATGTCCAGCAGACTTTACTAGAATCATCTTCTCCACAGGGATCACGATCACAAGCCCCAGATGCCTCTGAATATCAGAAGTGAGGAAACAATATGCTGCAGTTCTCAGGCATCATCTGCAAAATCAAAGGTTTCATTCCCACAAAGGTTAGTAGAGATAAAACCTTTACTTTAGCTGACTGGTTAGCCTGATGAATGTATGGAAGCTCATTTCCGCCACTTATCCTCCTGGTGCCACTGTCCTCTTACAAGGACATTATATTTTAGTGAATTTCTCTGACACCATTAACACAGTTTTAAGTCTGGATGTTCTGTAAAGAGCAAATTAAGGGCTTTTCAGAGATACCATGGTTTCACCAGGACAACAACTTCTCCATGGTCTTTAAAATGACTGAATTATCAAATGTAGCACTCTTATGGAAATAGGATTATCATTTAAATCTGACTAATTTTCTAATTGTTATAAATTAACATCTCAGGAAAATGTTATGGGGTTTCTAATCAAAATATGACTTTCTGTTACAAAATAGGGCGTTTATTTCATACATGTCCTCAATAGAGGACACCGGGACTTAAAGCATATTAATCAGGCATTTTAGGAGATGCAACAAATAATTAGGAAAGAAAATACATATCAATGTTCATATAAAATATTAGATATTATTATGCAAACTATTACTTCCATTATTACGCTTCTTTTTTTTCATTGCATGTTGCTCCAAGAACAAATGCAAATTAGATACAGTGTATAGATACATTGCATTGAATGGGAAAAATCATTTATGGCCACATTACCCACATATTGCATAAAGAAAAATGGTATATCAATTCACTCCGTTATATCTTTCATAACATAGTTGAGAATCATCTTTAAACCAAGTTTGGTTTAAAAAAAATGAAACCTGAAATTAGTAGTATAGTGAATGAAAATCCCATTGTTTTTGCCTATACATGTAATTTCATGTAATTTTATTTTTTAAACAGTCCCGATGTCCACTTAAGAGGACATAGCATAACGTGAATAAAATATCATTTTTACAAAAAAAACAATCAATTTGTTTCTTATGCTCTAAACAATGTAATGACAGGAAAAAAATACTAAATTCAAAAGACTTTGTTTTCCTGGGTCTTGGGAGGTTAAGAAGAAAAGTAATGCTTTTGAAATTCATAACTATGAGTTAAAAAGTTGAAATAAAATTGACATATGAAGTCATATTTATGCATTTTGTATTTATTAATAATATTATTAGTAATATATTCAAAAAAACACAACATTGCCAGGAATCTAACAATATGACATTATCATGATGCTAGTGTCTTCTAGTACTTCTAATATACATTTATTCATCTTGCATGTCTTTTTACATTGTTTTGACATGTGATGCTGTATGCAGTAGAGAGAGAGAGAGAGAGAGAGAGAGAGAGAGAGAGAGAGAGAGAGAGAGAGAGAGAGAGAGAGAGAGAGAGATGAATACAGTGAGAATCGAATTAGATGACAAATGGCAAAAGTACAGCCTGTCCTAAAACAAGATGAATACACTATTAAACAGTTGTGTCTGTTGCCTTGGGCCAGTCAGCAACCATCTAGCAATCAGAACACCTGATTAACCAGTGACCACCACCCAGCAACAGCCTAGCAACCAATCATAACCATCAGCATTTTAGCTGTGAAATTTGCATGGGTGAGCACTATCAATTTCTTTTTAAAATGTTATAGCTAGTTATATATCAATAAATGTAGCCAAAACATGCTTAACTGTTTTGGCTACATTTATCAAAGGGAATTTCTCCCTTTGATAATCGTGATTAGCGTGATCAGCAAGCTGATTGTGAGGAGCAGATAGGTAATAGTTTGATGGTCATGCCTGAGTATGTTAGCTCTGTTGTGGTTAGGATGATCAGCTTCACCAACCCTAAACACAAAGTCTCATTTATTACTAATTTAGGGAAAGGGAGGAAATTCAGATCCGAAGCCTGAGGAAGGAGAGATTACAACAGATGGCTTCCACAGGATTCTGTTCTCAATGGAAACTGATATACAGGTGCCAAGAATCATGCACTCAGCAGGATGGAAGATGAACAAAAAATGTGGTTTTCATTCTTTTTCCCTTTCAGCACGGCTGTGAAGTGATAGACGTCATTGTGCAAAACCAGTTAAAAACTAAACTTAGTGACAATGCATGCTTGAAATAAATAATAGATGTAAAACAATAACAGAGTAAATTAAAGAAAATTGAGACAAATTAAATGAGATTTAGGTCATTAGGATAATGTTATTAACATAGACATTATACATATACAAAAGTACAAAATCTTGATAATTTGAAGTATGAGCCGATATTGTGATAGATGATGGCCAAAAAAACACAACAAACTAAAACTTGTGGAACATTTTCAGGCCCAAAAAAGAGAAAGTAGAAAGAAATGAGGGCAGACCAGGATTTTGAAACGCAATATATAATAAGGCCCTTAGTAGACCTACCACAGTTTTCCACCAACCACTGCTTTCCACTCCAAGCTCAATAACACTAAATCAACTCATATTCACCTTGGGTGTGTTTCACACTGTTTTACTTATGTGAGCATTTGTAACAGCAACGCCTATTTTGGAATGCAGTGGAACATCTGCTGCTGATGCACTTAAGCTTGATTTTGACAACTAGACATGTATACATGGTGTCCTTCTTTTGCTAAATGCTTTCAGCATAATGCAGCTGTGTTCGAACTCAAAAGTCTGATTCAAAGGAGTGAAAGGGGTCTCAAAAGTGCAGAAACTGGTGCAAAAAAAAGGTTTAGGATTAGCCAAAGAGCATCCATGATAGTTCTTCAAATTTGCAAAGGTATGAATTTAGCAGATCATTGACAATAGACTGTTAAGATAAAAGATTGTACATAGAGAAAATTGGAGCTCCAAAAATGGGTTTAAAGGAATGAAAGATTGTCAACTATAGTTTTTGGGCGCCATCTTGTGGATAATAAACAGGAAGGCCATAAAACTGCATCTTTCGTAAGGTTTTTATACTTATTTACACATGACAGTAGTATATTAAACAAGGTAAATTTCACTATTCTATGTAGGCTTGTGGGACATGTAGCTACAACCTCAAACTCATGAATGTCAAATTTATTTTTAGCCAATTTTTATTTATTGTTTTACAAGTAGGCTACCTTATTTTTGCAGAAATGAGAAATTGCAGCCTAAAATCGATAGAGAAAGTATTTTATCAGAAGACCAAGAAAATGCTATACTGTAATGAAATTCCTTTTTTTAAGCTTATGTATTTTATTGTATCTGCACTCTTTCATGTTGAAAACTGATAAGACAATAAGCTTCTAAGTGAATCCTGAATCCCAATACAAGGTTTTTGTTTGTGTTTTGAATCTCACTATAATGTTCATTGGGCAGGAACGTTTTTGATTCTGACAAAAGAGAATGTTTTAACGTGACAGTTTGAGGTTTGTTCAAGTTTGTGCGTAGCTAGTTCTGAGATTGTTTTATTTATTTTTTTAATTATGTGCAAGCGATCGAGAAAAACTGTAATTGCTTAGGCCTTTATACAGTCTTGTCTCAGCAGGGCTTACTGTAAATCGTTTAATCCTGACTGTCACGCTACAACTTCATTTTGTAGTTTGGTCTTTTTAGGAACTTTTACTGAACTCTCACTGCCACCTCAACATTGTCAATCAGCACTACAACAGAAAGATATTTAATACGGCCTCGTTATCTGTGGTTTAGAGTCTCTGAGGACCCTTTAAATACATACAATATTTCAACATGTGTCCATCAGGTGTGTTTTAAGGATCTCCGCAGAGCAGTTAACAGATTTATTATCCATAAATTGTGTGTTCCTTTAAGCTTAATAAAAAGCTTCAATGACATCGTGTGAATTCCAAAACTGAGTTTATTTATTTTGTAAAATGTAGGCTAGCCTATATTTATATCCTATGTTTGTATATTGCTACAAAAGTAAAGTCTCGCGCATGCGTATGAGGAGTCAAGCTAATCAAACAATCGTTATTTGTTCGGGTGTTGTGCCGAATTCTGAGTTACCAACTTGAAAATGAATTTGGCTAAAATACTATGACCTAAACTTTAAGCAGACACAATGAATCAAACATATGCAGGAAAATAATGTTGTTGTTTTTTTTTGTATTATTATTTTTTTAAAGATCTAAAAACGTTTTGTTTAGTTTCTTCTTAAAACAACATAAAAAAATGTAAGTGAAAAAAATAAAAGTGAAAATGACAAAGTAAAAGGCAGAGAAAAGGAATTTATTTAAATCAAAATATGTGTACAATATATAATACAGTTTGCCAGATAGCTAATCATTCGTTTTATAATGATGAGCATTTTAAAAAGAAACAAGACATGAATAAATGTTTGCACTTCTCATCTTTATTTGAAATCACCCCTAGAAAAATATGAATTGGTAACACTTTACATTAAGGTACTATTGGATAATTAATTAGTTGTGTAATTAAAGTATTGTAAGGTAAAGCAAGGTACCATGGCATGGCATTTTTCTATTATTTTATAATGTTTCCTGAGGTGTACTTATATTGTTAGTATGATTTTTACATAAAAAAATGTCATAATTTAGAAATAAAACGCATTTTTTCTATCCTGTTATTACCCCTCTGGCTGAATGCCCTGTTTCAAGGGGCGTGTCTGCTGTAAGACTTCAGTGAAAACGCCCACTGTTGTGATTGGCTGACATCTTTGCATTTGAATTAGTGTTATATTATGTTGCGGAGGGGGCGTGGTTTAGCCAGGCACTGCACTTCACTGACTGCATGGCATGCATGGGGCTGGCTGACTGCTGGGCACTCGTGAATCATGGAGCGATGGAGGAAGTTTTATTGTACCGAGTTATTTAAATAGCGCTGTGCTGTTAGCGCGAGCTTATTTGTATCTGAGAGTTCTGATCGCTCTCTGTAGTTGAATCACTTAATAAGGGATTTGTTTCATGCTAATAACAGAAACGATCGTTTTAGTCACTGGCTTGATTCACTGATGCATTAAACTTAGGTCATCAAGACGGGGATCGACGATCTAGAAAGAAAGTCTGAGTTAACTTGAATGATTAGCTACACATCAGAAATCACTGATCACAGATCAGGGATTAATGAACACTGTTACTCACTGTCTGTCGCGGTGCGGTCGAATCCATATCATAAAGTCTGTTTGTAAAGCCTGTGCAGCCATAAACTGAATACATTTTCTCCGAATGATATGGGAGGGCAAAGCAGAGGAAGGGGAGGTAACCTCTCCGGTTCACGTCATAACCGGAGAGCTTTCAGATCAGCTCATCTGGGCTGTCATGTTCTCAAAGGCAGAGAAAAACAACCATAACTCGGTTTACACTGATCAAAATTTCTAGCCACTTGGGGACGATATTCAGGCTAGGGGAACTCATATTAATGTTGAAAAACGTCATAAAATTAAAATTTCATGCCATGGGACCTTTAATGTTAATTTCAACATTTACTAATACATTATACAAATCAAAAGTCGTATCTGTTAATATTATATAGGACCTGACTTAAAATGAACTAGCAATTATTAACACTAACAAAGTTTAACAAATACTTTAACAAATGTATTGCTTATTGTAAGTTAGTTAGTTAGTTAATGCATTAACTAACATTAACTAATGAGACCTTATTGTGAAGTGTTACCCATTATTCATTAACATTATGTTTACAGATAATTCATAAAGATTAAAATAGAGATATATACTTGAACAGAACTGCTTCAGATTATATTATGAATATATAGCTGCCTTCTCAGTGCAGTCCATACCTCTGAATATGCAGAATATGGAGCCTTTTCTACTTTAGATATTGTCTCTGTTTTAAGATGGAGGTCCCAATTGCAGACTATAATGCCTCCCCTATGATGTGTGCATCATTTTTGTTAGGCTCTGTTTTGGCGTCCAAGGAATCTAAAGTGGATGGTGTGTCATCCTGTGTGCTGACTTTGTGTGTAGGGCAGAAGGGCACATATTTGGTCCATGTGAAGGAAGAGAGCCAGGTATTAATTCCAAAGGGCAGCCCATACACGTCATCACTTTCTATGGTGTGGTCCGACTCATTTTGGTGGGCCATGTTCCATGCAATAATACCACGTTCGCGTTTTGTTCCTGCAGGAATATTAAACAGACGTTATTGCAAGGGCGCCAAGTTACTTGATGAATCAGATATTGGAATTTGTACAGTTACTGAAGCCGAATATTAGCAGAACTCACCGGGTATTGTGTTATCAAGAAGAAATCCAAAGAATCCTCCAACAAACATACTGGTTGTCAGAAGCACTATAAGCACTTGGTCCAGTTCAACAACTCCTATTGCAAATATATAGCACAAATATATAGTATATATATATATATATATATATGCATATATAGTACAAATTAGTATATCACACACGATTTAACTGGAATACAACATCTGTTGACAGCCGATCTATAAAGAGTCTGTAGCATGTGCTTTTCCAGTATGATCATACTTTATATAGGCTACCTGTTGCTATAGATGTAGGGTTTTTCATTATCCAGTTAGGAATGGTAAGCCCAGTGAACATGGAGAATCCAAAGATGAAGATGTTGCGTGATGAATTCATGTCTGTATACTATTCATGATGGAAATCAGTAATGTTAACAATAAATCGTATTAATTGTATTAAGAAATGAATACTTTTATTCAGCAAGGATGCAGAAAATTGACAGCAAAGACATTTATAATGTTATAAAGATTTTTATAAAATCTTCGTTCATTTATTTATTTATTTTATTTCAGTTGAACTTTCTATTCATTAAAGGACTTTAAAGAAAATGCATCATGGTTTCCATAAAAATATTAAGCTACACAACTGATTTCAACACTGATAATAAGAAGAAATGTTTCTTCAGCAGAAAATCAGCATGTTACAGTGATTTCTGAAGGATGTGACACTGAAGACTGGAGTAATGATGCTGTACCATCACATTAATAAATTACATTTTAAAATATATTAAAATATAAAACAGTTCTTTTAAATTGTAATAATATTCTATAATATTATTATTTATATATATTTTTTGTTTAATCCTCATCCTTCACACTATAAAAATCCTTCCCTCATGGGTCAAAATGACCCGAAGCCTTAAAATCATACTTTTTTTTTTTTTTTCCAGAAAGCTTATTTAATTTTGATGTTTCTATTTTTTTAATGCAATTTCCTTTGAGGATTTTTTGTTCATTTTTATTTTATTTACCTTTAAATTACTAGATTTCTATCAATAAATAATAAATAAATCATAATTTAAGCACATTCTTCACATTATTTTAACAAATTCCAAATAACTCACAATTTCATGCATAACCATTTTAATTCAGCTCAAAATATCTTACATTGGGTGTCTTTTCTGACCTCTTGTTGAGGAAAAAAAAAAACTAATATAACGTGATGTTTCATGACTCTGGCCACTAGATGGCCTTATAGCTCTATATGGAACAAATGAACTGGTCCGTTGGGTCCTAAAGTCAGTTTTTCTTCAATATGCATTCAGATAAACGTAGACATTATAGAATAATTTTTTGGTTAGTTTATTCGTGGTTCAAGTGCGACAAATGTCTTATATAGGGTCTTGACCACTCTGCAGTATTGGTGAGAATAAATCTTTTTTTTTTTTCAAAGCAGCCTTACTGACTTCAAACTTTTGACCGGAAGTGTAAGTAAAATGTGAGCACCTAATGTGAACCTTTCTGCATTAACAATTCCGTTCTTACCTGTAGGTTTGAAACACCAGCAGCCATTATGACCCCAAACATGACCAGAAACATTCCTCCAATGACAGGCGTTGGTATTGTAGTAAATATGGCTCCAATTTTCCCAAACATTCCCATTATAATCATTATAAAGCCACTGGCCACAATCACCATGCGACTGCCAACCTGCAAAGACGAAAGGTTTTTTTTTTTTTTTTTTTATCTAAAAAGTATTTTAGATAGTGGATTGTAGTGTTGTAAGCCTATGCAATCATTATGAAATCAAATTAAAAAAAGAAACATTTTGCCTATTATCGTGGTAAAACTTATCATTGTGAAACTTTGTACCTTGGTGATCCCCAAGGCTCCTATGTTCTCACTGTAGGAGGTGGTTCCATTGCCTGTCCCCCAGGCACCTGCCAGCAGACACCCAATGCCTTCGATGCCAATGCCCCTGTTGATGGCATGTCTAGGTGGAGGTGGGGCACCAGATAACCTGGCACAGGCATGATAATCACCCACTGACTCAATCATTGAGGATATAACTCCTGCCAGGATTCCAAAAACTCCTGCCAGACTAACAGTTGGCACTCCCCATTGACCTGGGAAAAGAATTGCGAATTGATAAAAAATATATATTGATGATTTCAACAGCCTGATAATACAACAGCAATAATAAATTATGACTGTAAAGATACAGGAATGGTCATATAAAATACTATATTGGTCTTAATTGTGTGGAATGCAATACCTGGATAAGGAAATCTGAACCAAGGAGCCCTGCCCATAACGTCTCCTTTAATGTCAGTCCGAGCCAGATAGCCATATTTATCAGGGTCTGAGGGCAGGGCATTGTAGATTGTCAGCAGGTAGCAAATCAGCCAAGACAGAGTGATTCCTAGCAGGACCTGAGGAAAAAGACCTTGCTTATAAAGGTATTTTTATGAAGCATTTATGTAAAGAAAAACCAATATGAAACTCACAGGCAGAATCTGAAATATGTAAATCCTGGTGGTGTGAAATTTCTTGGCTTTACTGTATTTGGGGAAAGGGATGGCAATATGACGGAGGTACTGTGAGAATATCACAATCAAACACGTTGTCCTGTGGAGGAAAATAAGACTTTGTTATGGCTCCGTGTCAGATTCAGTTTACCTGTAAACATCTCGTTATTTGATTTAAAAGATTACAAGGAATGATAAAAATAATAATAATGGCGTCAATGGTTAAATTACATATAAGAAACACTCCAATATTTCATAAAAAATAAGAATAAAAAGTCATTTGGATTTCATGTTTACTTAAAATTGAGTTATGCTACTACTGTTGTACAAACTAGGGAGTCCTAAAGGAATAATCAAATGCACTCACATATGTCCCCTCTCTCTCTCGTACCATTTGATTCAAAGTTCGATTCATTATAGCCTCAGATTTTGGGCTTTTGTCAGCAATCTGCATTAATTGTAAGAGAGTGGAAAAGCTGGGCTAAATTCATGTAGTGTGTAGGCGGCATAAAAAATGGGTACATGGTGGTCATAAAGGGATGGACATGGTCAGAAACAATGCTCAGGTAGGCTGTGGCATTTAAACAATGCCCAATTGGCACTAAGGGGCCTAAAGTGTGCCAAGAAAACATCCCCCACACCATTACACCACCACCACCAGCCTGCACAGTGGTAACAAGGCATGATGGATCCATGTTCTCATTCTGTTTACGCCAAATTCTGACTCTTCCACTTCCTGATCTCATACAGAGCAGACGTGTCTTCTATCTGCTCCCCGCTCTGCTTCGGCGCTGCTCTTTTTGTCTTTTTTTCTTGACTCCCTGCTTGCTGGACTCCTGAAAATACTGAAATGGAATTAGTTAACTGGTCTCTCAGCGCGATTGACAAGATTTTCTGACTAAGGAAGGGTGCACCGGGAGAACCCACCTGCCCGGATGGGACCTTCGCCGCGGGCTACACGCGGGACGCCTGGAACAGCTGGCAAGTCCTGTGCCTGGAAGTCCTGTCCGTGGAGGATGTAGAGGATTTATTCATAATTGGCATTATGATAGCAGGGTTCCTATTTCTCGGCCTTGGGATTGCCCTGACCTATCGGAAGAAGATTGGTAAGACAGCTGCCAGCAAATTCACCCAGCCGCTGTCTGTGGAAATTAAAGAGAGCTTCGGGGATGTGTGTGACCGACTGAAGGTATTAGATCAAGAGTGTCACTGATTGAGGAATGTATCGTAACATCTCAGCCCGGACTGCGGAGACGCAGGGAAGAGTGGGTTCCATCGGGGGTCAGGCTAGTGAACTGCTACGCAGTATGTCTGGTCTGACCATGAAATTGGATGAAATGTCCAAGTGCATTCATGAACCGGACGCTCGCCACTGACGCTGAGGATCAGAACAAATTGATCGCTAAAATGGATTAAGATATTGACCCCCTGCCTCCTCACCCCAGCGTCCAGCTTGTCCCTATCTCTCTCGGTTGGGAGGTCAGCTTGACAGCTGGGTCTTGCTATCTTGCTATCGTTCCCTGTGCACTGCCATATCTCCCCTCAAGGACAAGCCAGAGAACTGAACTCGAAAACATCTTAAGTTATGTAACACAGGAATCTTCAAGACTCTTACTTGCATCACACACACCTCACCCCCATCCCTGCCCCCATCCAACCGTCTGCCTCACCCTTTCCTCCTTACTATCTCCCTTACTCTGTCCCAACAAAAAATCCCATCACGTGACCACGTGTACTGTGTGTACAATGTATGTTATGTTTGCATGTATGCTTTGCAATCTGCATTTCTTTTTCTGGAGCGTGTGGCGGATTTAAATAGCTGCGGCTCGGAGGCTTGCTCCAAACTCATTTCGTTGCATTGTACTTGTACATGTGTAATGACAATAAACTTGAATCTAATCTAATCTGAATGTCTCAAAAGAAATCGAGACTCATCAGACCAGGCAACATTTTTCCAGTCTTCAATTTTGGTGAGCTTATGCAAATTGTAGCCTCTTTTTCCTATTTGTAGTGGAGATGAGTGGTACCCGGTGGGGTCTTCTGCTGTTGTAGCCCATCCGCCTCTAGGTTGTGCGTGTTGTGGCTTCACAAATACTTTGCTGCATACCTTGGTTGTAACGAGTGGTTATTTCAGTCAAAGTTGCTCTTCTATCCGCTTGAATCAGTCGGCCCATTCTCCTCTGACCTCTAGCATCAACAAGGCATTTTCGCCCACAGGACTGCCGCATACTGGATATTTTTCCCCTTTCACGCCATTCTTTGTAAACAAATGGTTGTGCGTGAAAATCCCAGTAACTGAGCAGATTGTGAAATACTCAGACTGGCCCATCTGGCACCAACAACCATGCCACGCTCAAAATTGCTAAAATCACCTTTCTTTCCCATTCTGACATTCAGTTTGGAGTTCAGGAGATTGTCTTGACCAGGACCACACCCCTAAATGCATTGAAGCAACTGCCATGTGATTGGTTGATTAGATAATTGCATTAATGAGAAATTGATAAAGTGTTCCTAATAATTTAGGTGAGTGATATAGATATATACAAATGGTGGGCCAACTCCATATTAAACCCTACAGATTAAGAATGGGATATCACTAAAAGTTAATGTGAATATAAAGGCAGGCTGAGAAGTACACACATGGAAGAGATGCCCCAATGGTGTCCTGCATTCATGCCAGCGGAGTCAAACAGCGATAGGCCGATTAGTGAAATAGTTGGTGCGATGGTCAAAGGGCCAATGAAACGCATGAAGAGGCCAATGAGACCGGAGAATCCCACCAGCACTTGGAATAGGGAGCCCACCATGATTGAGCCTTGGAGCTGTGAAGAGAAGACAACAGAATTTTAGATGTTGTGTTGCAGCAAGATAATCTTGTACATCTTCTGTTAAACAACATCTTTACCTCTGCCTTTCCATCTATCTAAATATGCAATGGCCCAAAAAAGTGTGAATTTCATAGGGTTAGAATATAAAATATTAAGCCATGTGTTTTCAAGCAACTTGCAAACAACAAGTAATGCTTTTCTCACTTTTAACTATTTTTGCAATTAACCAGCTGGTCCCAAAGTGATTTTTAGTGGATGTACTTATTTTAGTGGAGAGTGTTTCCCTTAAGTTCACACGGATGACCCTCAAGGAACCACATGTGTAGATCATAATTTTATGAGTTTGAGTTTTTTTTATGTAAAAAAGTCATTTGGACCATTTTTATGCTCAAGCTTTTATCGAATACATTAACTTATTTTCTCTGATGATGTGTTTACTGGAGTGAGGGCGGGACAACGTTTCACTCACATCAGATCACAGCAATAGCAAACCACAAACATCCAACCATCCAATTCCAAACGGACTATATCAGGTCCCACCCTAAATTTTCTCTTGTTTGTGAAGCCATTTCACTCAGACATACGCCTCAATAAGGAAGAAAAGACTTTCGTTTTATGATGACTTTAATAAAATTTGGGACTACTCTTCAGTGTGCACATAGTAGTGTAGTGTAGAGTAGAGTAGAAGAGTCGTTTCCTTACATGCAGGGTCTATCAATTACTGAGATACTCACCACTTGGATTCGACTTTGCCAAACATGGATGAACTCAGGTGAGGTGGTGTTGACCAGGCTGGCATTTTGTGTCCAGGCTGGACAGGTCCATTCAGGCATTGAAAGCAAAGCCATGGTGGGTGAAAGAAGCGTAAACGTTCCACCCTGGAGAATGGGTAACCTTGCATTAGGAAAGAGAAGAAACTTGTCAAAAATCTAGTGGTTTTGGTTGTTATTTTTGTTTAAAAAAGTGTGTCTCAAACCCTTTTGTCAACTTGTAAATTGCTTAGATAAATGATTTATCCTTTCATGCCATTATTTTTTTTTTTTAAATCATATGCCCTCGTAATCTTCCCCTACCTCTAGTGGCATCTCTTTGGGACAACCTGTCACTCACATGAGATCACAGAAATAGCTAATTATCCAATCAAATCCCATTGTTCAAAATCAAGTCCAATGCTATACATTTATTTTTATTTTTTTCTTGTTTGAGAGGCCGTTTCACTCAGATTAGGGATGCACCGAATCCAGATTTTTGGGGTTCGGCCGAATACCGAATCCACTGGCTAAGATTCGGCCGAATCTGAAACCGAATACCGAATCCTTCTCCCATCCTCAGTCCATCATCACAGTAAACACATTAACGAAGTCAGTACCGTCGCAAGGGCTGTGCCAAGTGTGCGACCGCACGGGGCCTTACGCAAGGTAGTGACAGCTGACTTGATTTAAAAAGCTAGTTAAAGTTTATGTCCTTCAAAATACTATAATAGTTAAAAGACATAGCCTAGCTAAAAAGTGCACCGCGATGCTGTATTATTCTGCTGGTTAGATTTGTATTATGCAGTAGGCTAACTTACTATATTTTTCTTTGCGCGAGACTGCGCATGTGACAGCGATTCACGCGCATATATGTCACTTAGTGCGGCACCGCACATCAGGCTCGTAGAGAGCTTTATTCAGGCCATTTAAATTCTGATTTTAGCTGCCTCTGAAACTATAGATACTAGACTACTTAAGACATTCAAGTAAAAAGGCTACACTAGAAATCCGTGCTCATTGAAAAACGGAACGAGTAAATCATGTCTGACCGACCCACTCCATGTCTCCAGACATGCGCATCTTACATATAGCCAAGGCCTATCTTGCACATGCTGCTCACTTTTCATAATCAACATACGACATTTAAAAAGTAATATTATAGGCCAATATTTAAACATAGCCTAACTAAATACGTGGCCGACGCTTCTGATAGACATTTGTTGACAGCGGATATAATTCACAATAGGCTACTCCATCATTTTTAGCCATACAGAAAAGTGCAAGACATAATTATAAACTATAAACTGTCTATTTTTATTTGTGTAGGCCTACAGTCACAATAACAAGTCAGTTAATTCAGGGAACAGATTATGTAGCGTGCTCCAAACTTTTAATTTCAAAAAATTATTTTAGTTATTAAACGCAAAGTTTTTAATTTCAAAGTAATTTCTAAATTCGGTTCATATTTCTAACAAACGAAATTCAAGGCCAAAATAACGAAATGGTTAAAAAAAAAACACAAGAACATTATCTCAGCACCAAGTGATGGTCATTCACCATCAGCAAGTGATCGCGCTTAGGGCATCACAACGGCCAGCGACGGCACTGCGCATAACATTGGTTAATGGAAGCGTGCGCCGTTTAGAAGCCTAGTTTTTATCGACATTCAGTAGGCTTGAATAACGCGAAAGCAAATATGTAATGAAAACGCGGCTACTGAGAGAGTAGTCCAAACTAACTCAAGTGAATACAGGTTTTTTGACAAACGCTTTTTACCAATTCATAATTTAGAACATATAGGCTATTTAAGCTTCAAAATAGGCGCACTGTGCAGTTCAGTTACAGTTTAACTTAACTCATTGCTGTTAAAATAGATAGGCTATAAGATTTATTTTTTATTTTTTTTATATTCACATAAACAACATATTTTTCGTCACTACAGCAACTGGCCCCGGGCCTCATATCACGTTCGCACAGGGCCTCGCATCCCCCTTGCGACGGGCCTAAACGAAGTAAACAACGTCCACAGCAGTGTAACGTTAGTGTAACGTTCAAAGCAGTGTAACGTTCAAAATGAAGCAATGGCAAAGCTTACTGTGTGGGACCATTTCGACAGAAAAATGCAGAAGTAGTACAAGCTCCTGACAGCTCCTTAAAGCAAATGAAAGGCGCTTCCCGAGGCTGCACAACTCGTATACTCTCGGATGTTTCATACGCAAATGATTTGACAGCGGCTAATTGTTTAGGGTCCTTGTCATCACGAGACAAATCGGTATTGCAAATTGAACATGTAGCTCCACTTGAATCGCTTTTTTTACTTAAAGTAGCCTACTGCCACGTTTTCTGTTCATGAGTTCCATTTTCACTTTCAACGGCGGCGTCATTACGTTCGACCAGTGGGGCGCACATAGTGCAATCCTAGGGTTCGGGTTCGGTGGAAAAAAATTCTGAGATTCGGCAGAAACCGAACCCCATCAAAAAGCCCAATATTCGGCCGAATCCGAACCCGAATCCTGGATTCGGTGCATCCCTAACTCAGATAGAGAATAATTGACTTACAACTTCCATTTCATGCTGACTTTAACCCTTCCTGATTCTTGACTAAAGGTCAATGCTTTAACTAATCCATTTCAGCAAGCTAAAAACAAGGTAAAACTGTTGTGTGCTAGTAAGATTTACTGCACAGTTTATTCAAATTTCATTAAATGGTATATAATGACTTCTTTTTAGATATTCCTACAAGTGAACATAGATCCATTTTATGCATTTACTGTACACTGCAAATCAGTTACAACAAACCAATTTTCTTAAACAAATTTAAAGGGATAGTTCACCCAAAAATGAAAATGACCCCATGATTTACTCCCCCTCAAACCATCCTAGCTGTATATATGATATAATTGATGGGTTTGTGATAGAAAAATATCCGTATTTAAAACGTAAAATATCTAGCGTCCAGCGGATCGCCTTCCGTATTCAACTTACGCAGAAAGTGTAATGCCTCTCGCAGTTCAAAATGCTTACACTTCGTCCGACGTTATAGTTTCAGCAGTTACGCTTTTTCTGTAAAAATTGAATACATGGTCTGGCAGAAGCTTTACTTTATAAAGTTTTAAATATGGATATTTTTCTTTCACAAACCCATTAATTTGATTCAGAAGCCCTCTATTAACCCCCCGGAGCCGTGTTGATTACTTTTATAATGGATGGATGCACTTTTTTTTAGCTTTAAATTTTGGGCTCCCATTCACTGCCATTATAAAGCTTGGAAAAGCCAGGATATTTTTATTATAACTCCGATTGTATTCGTCTGAAAGAATATACACGAGGATGGCTTCAGGGTGAGTAAATATGGAGCATTTTCATTTTTGGGTGAACTATCCCTTTAACAACAAATCCTACTGCTTCACACAAAAGTGAGCTACTCAGCTGAGAGACCTGAGGAATGTGGATTTAAAATGTCCTGAACTTCATGCTAATAAGATGGAAAATTCCTATTATGGTTTGCATGAATCAGTCCGACCAATGGCTCTGCTGTACATCAGTTATGGATTGTTTCAGATTCATCATGTTCGATTAGCATAAAAGCAAATGTTCTCGAAGATCATGAAGTCTGTAGAGTTAACTTAGCAGGATTTATTTGACCTGTTATTCAGGACAGGCTGCAAAACAACACAGTGGGATTTCAGCCTAAAACATGCAGGCTTTTCAGACAGTGAAAACATTGCTAAGCCTACATTATTCACACTTTCCTAGGTCAATGAACCCTTGGGTTGAATATTTGGATTGTTGTCCCGGGAGATAGTTTATCTGGAACATAAGTAACTTTTCTTCAGAGAACGCATTCAAAATAAACACATACAAACGTATGCCCTGCAAACATAAACATTGCATCATAAACATACCTCACAAAATCAAGGTCTTTTTTTATTGTGCCTCAGTAACCACAACACAACTGATTTATGACAATGATCATTGTTGTTTAACCAACGCCTCATCCTTAAAAAAATCTTTGTCATTACCTAACTCAACATAACATGTCAATATGTTCTCTAAATGTGAATGTCTAGGTAGCAGAGTTGTATTAGCAACACGTCAAAGTTAGAAAATACAAATTCCAACAGATCTTCATAACTTTTTAACAAATTTTACAACAAAAAAAGAATATATTAAAGTTTGAATATATGCCAATGGGTTCATACAAATCAATTCAATTCAAATGCAAGTTATTTTCATTCCCTTTGACAGATATTTGTTCTTGTTTTAAGCATAAAGTTTTATTTATCAGAAAACAAGACTTAATTTCTTCATTTTGCATCTTAAGTAAGTGTATCTTTATTTAAGGATGTTTAGATATTTGAAATGGAAAACAAAAAACCTAGATAAAATTTTTTTGCAATTCATGCAATAAATTATTTAATTTTGCAATTAAATTTAGGGTCCTATGAAATTGATTGTATTAGTTTCTTTTTGGTTTTATAGTTTATTGTGCTTGAATTTTTTGGGCTCTGTTTTAATGTTTTAATTACATTTTATTAATCAAAAAGCATGTCTAATTAATTGAAGTCATGAAACAGACAATTTAACTGCAAGTTTTATTTTTCCTCAAATTCCATCTTTTACTTTTATAAAATTTTTATGAATGGATTCTGCGGTTCCATCCATGTTTTTTTTTTTTTTTTTGCATCACATGAATCATGGGGCCCTAATTTAATGCCATAATACTAAATTTAAAACTTTCTGCTCCAATTTAAGACATTTGTCTTCAATTGTGGAAGGTCAAATTAAGACTTTTTTTAAGACCCACAGAAACCCTGCTAACTTCCCACTTGGTACTGACTTTGGCCTTGGTTCTGTCAGTATTTTTGAATTCTGCTGTGCAGTTTTTTATCTGTTTTTTTATCATGTTTTTGCTGTAAGTGATAAAAGGAACCATACCTTACTCCAAAAGTGACCTGTAGCAAGGTGCACACCCCGGACACGAAGAAAATAGTGCTGATTAGATGACTTTGCGTGAGGCCGTCATGCTGCAGGCAAAGGCCTTGAGACAGTATCAGAGGAATGGCTATGATGCCACCAAAAGCTGTAAGATAGTGCTGTCAGAGAGATGGAGAGAAATAGTTATGTGCATCATTCAGTAACCTACTAAACACATAAGTACAGTGAAGTCTAAAAGTCTGTAATCACTAATGAAGAAGGTTTTATTTTGCTAAATTTATTCATTTGAAGGGTTAGTCCACCCAAAAATTGAAAAACATTGTCATCAATTACTTAACCTTGTGTCATTCTAAACCCATAAGACTTAAGCTCATCTTCGAAAACTCATCTTAATTAAATCTGAGAGATATCTCTCCCTTCATTGACAGTCCACGCAACTACCAATTTGTCGCTGTAAAAAGTTAAGAAAGAGATTGTAAAACGAATCCATGTATGAATTGAGTGGTTTAGTCCAAATCTAAAGAGACTGGATTGCTTTATGTAATGTTATTATTTTAAAACAGAATGAATTTAGGCTTTTATTCACATAAAAACATTGATCAGCGAGCATAAACAGAAGCTCAACCATACTTGCCTGATGCTCGAGAACAACTTGGTTTTTGCGGAAGCTCAAACATAATGCGTAACACGAGGATGAACCTCATTGGTTGTCGCACATTAAGCAAGCATGACTGAGCTTCCATTTAACTGATGTGTGTGTTGATGATTGTTTATATGTGAATAAAAGCCTAAATTAAATCTGTTCAAAATGTCTCCTAAAGCGCTAAATTAAAGATGCAATGTGTAGTATTTATGAGGATCTATTTACAGAAATACAATATTATATACACAACTATGTTTTTAGTGGTCTATAAAGACCTTATATAATTATAAAAATATAATCCGTTATGTTTTTATTACCTTAGAATGAGCCATTTCTATCTACATACACCGTCCTCTTATACAGTGAAGTCACCATTTTGCGCCGCCATGTTTCTACAGTAGCCCTAAACGGACAAACTTCCCTACAGAGCGCCAGCTCTCTGGTGTCTCAGACGATGACATCTTTGTCCACTTCTGTATGTGCTTAGAAAGGGAGGAGTGAGCAGTGGGCGGTTGTAATTCTAAAAACCTCACCGCTAAAATTTAGCACACCTTTAATATAGATTAATTGATCTCTTTATGAACTTTAAGCGTCAAAGTGGTATTTTCGTGAACTGTCAATGGAGGGACAAAAATGTCTCATTTCAATACATTAAATAAAGTTAACAAATGATACCTTATTGTAAAGTGTTATCTCTTTCTCTTTATATGCAGGCATTAAAAATCTCATATTATCAATGTGGTTTTAGATTTTTGGACCACTGTATTTTGGAACTGTTCATATTTATTGGTAGTGACAAATGCTCTGCTGTTCATATGTAACGGCAGTCACTGTGAAGTAAACCTCCCTTCTCTGTCCTCAACAGACGCTCTAGCAACTGACGCTAGAAGTTGCAGCCTTTAGCCTCCTTGTTAGAGCGTCCGACTCTCATGCCGGCGGATCCGGGTTCGAGTTCCGCTTGGAGCGGGGCGGTTCAAACAGGGGTGGTTACACATAGTGCATACTCCAATTGATATTGATCAATTTGAATTGGTGTATATGATATGAGATAAAACAATGTTCACACAGGAAGATGTGTGCACAGTGCTTACCTGAATCCCCAAAAAGATGCAAAGATACCATGGTGGAATATCTGTGACACAATATGCTAGCTTGTTACAGTCTCCCTCCTCTGAAAAACTACCTCTTCCATTCTTATTTTCCGGTAACTCACAGAAGCGGTCTACACCATCAACCTATAGTCAAAAAAGATTAAACAGTTTCTAACCCAGCAGTTTTCAATCAAAAATATTTTCTAATTCAGTCAATTTTACATGGCACATATCAATATTTCTTAATTTCCTACATTCATTTGGATTTGTAAGTAAAAACCAATGCACCTCACTCTAGAGAGACTGTCTTGGTTTTGGATTGCTGTTTTTTTTAATAATAAAAATTACTGCAATGTCTAACAACCTCCATCAAACTGTACACAAGTGTCAAATAAATAGTTGTTTCATGCTAAATAATATCTTAATGATTTTATCAAAAGAGAAACATTATATGAGCTCTGAGTAATAAACACGCACATTGCTCCAGTTACTCATTCCAGTCGCTAAAACACTGAGCATGACCACAATAACAAACACATGAGTAATGTTTGAATCATCTCGAGTCGTTAGAATTGATCACACCATAGATTTTACAATTGTTTATCTCTTACAACCTGACTGCAGTCTGACCACACATGTAGATTTACGCATACAAGACCCATTACACACCCATGATCACATAGTGCATGGTACTTTCAATGTCCCTGGATTCGATCTGTCCATTTCTAGAAGCTCTAAAACTAATTAAAGGTAGAATCGAGTAATTTATCAAATTTCTGTCTATTAATAAAGGTTACTCACAGTAAATGCAAAGTTGTCCAGCTCATCACTGGTCTTCTCTGGAGCCATGAGTGTGGAGATAGGAGGCAGTGTAGAATTCTCAATGGTAGTTCTAATAAGAGAGAAGGCAAGAGCTAGTTAAGGACAGCGTAATAAAAAAGAGTCCAGAGAGGAAAAAGGAGGGGGGAAACAGAGACACGGGACTGGATTTGGGGATGCTGACGTTGATTGTAAATGCTATGGGACCTATCAGCTGCTCATGTGAACTCAATTACACCACAACATGCAGGCAGCTGACCAGAGTCACGTGCTGCTGGAGCAGAGCTCTTTCTGGCTTAAGGATACACACTGACACACACACACACAAATGCGCATGTGCACCAATGCATTTGCATGCATGTTAATTGTCATGCAATGCATCAAAAGCAAAAGAGAATCATTTATTACTTTTCTCAGGGCAAGGGTCCTTTTATGTTGCTAAATGATTGTAAGGTTTACATAGTAACTTGGTGCAGGGTTAATATATAGTTAACTTAAACTAAAACCATTAGACTTTTGTTACTTTAAATAAAATAAACGTTGACTGATCAAATACAATATTAAAAAAAGGTAAACTTATTTCAGCCAAAGCAACATTTCTTAATTTCATTGAGTTTAAAGTAAACTATAAAAAAAAAAAAGAAAAAACTTGTATTAACATATATTGGTGCTGTCAAACGGTTAATCATGATTAATCACATCCAAAATAAAAGTTTGTGTTTACATATGCACATGTGTACTGTATATAATTGTTATGTATATATAAATACACACACATGCATGTACAGGTCCTTCTAAAAAAATTAGCATATTGTGATAAAGTTCATTATTTTCCATAATGTAATTATATAAATTAAACTTTCATATATTTTAGATTCATTGCACACCAACTGAAATATTTCAGGTCTTTTATTGTTTTAATACTGATGATTTTGGCATACAGCTCATGAAAACCCCAAATTCCTATCTCAAAAAATTAGCATATCATGAAAAGGTTCTCTAAACGAGCTATTAACCTAATCATCTGAATCAAAGAATTAACTCTAAACACCTGCAAAAGATTCCTGAGGCTTTTAAAAACTCCCAGCCTGGTTCATTACTCAAAACCGCAATCATGGGTAAGACTGCCGACCTGACTGCTGTCCAGAAGGCCATCATTGACACCCTCAAGCGAGAGGGTAAGACACAGAAAGAAATTTATGAACGAATAGGCTGTTCTCAGAGTGCTGTATCAAGGCACCTCAGTGGAAAGTCTGTTGGAAGGAAAAAGTGTGGCAAAAAAATGCTGCACAATGAAATGAGGTGACCGGACCCTGAGGAAGATTGTGGAGAAGGACCGATTCCAGACCTTGGGGGACCTGGACTGTCGCTCAAATTTTGCATGTCATTCGGAAATCAAGGTGCCAGAGTCTGGAGGAAGACTGGGGAGAAGCAAATGCCAAAATGCCTTTAGTCCAGTGTCAAGTACCCACAGTCAGTGATGGTCTGGGGTGCCATGTCAGCTGCTGGTGTTGGTCCACTGTGTTTTATCAAGGGCAGGGTCAATGCAGCTAGCTATCAGGAGATGTTGGAGCACTTCATGCTTCCATCTGCTGAAAAGCTTTATGGAGATGAAGATTTCGTTTTTCAGCATGACCTGGCACCTGCTCACAGTGCCAAAACCACTGGTAAATGGTTTACTGACCATGGTATTACTGTGCTCAATTGGCCTGCCAACTCTCCTGACCTGAACCCCATAGAGAATCTGTGGGGTATTGTGAAGAGAAAGTTGAGAGACGCAAGACCCAACACTCTGGATGAGCTTAAGGCCGCTATTGAAGCATCCTGGGCCTCCATAACACCTCAGCAGTGCCACAGGCTGATTGCCTCCATGCCACGCCGCATTGAAGCAGTCATTTCTGCAAAAGGATTCCCGACCAAGTATTGAGTGCATAACTGAACATAATTATTTGAAGGTTGACTTTTTTGTATTAAAAACACTTTTCTTTTATTGGTTGGATGAAATATGCTAATTTTTTTAGATAGGAATTTTGGGTTTTCATGAGCTGTATGCCAAAATCATCAGTATTAAAACGTTAAAAGACCTGAAATATTTTAGTTGGTGTACAATGAATCTAAAATATATGAAATTTTATCATTACATTATGGAAAATAATTAACTTTTATCACAATATGCTAATTTTTAAAAAAGGACCTGTATAAATCTATGGTTTAATAAAAATATAACATATGTCTTAAATATATACATGCATGTATACAAATATATTATGTCATATATCATGATTAATTTGTCCCCAGCACTAATATATATATATATATATATATATATATATATATATATATATATATATATATATATATATATATATATATATATCAAGATAAGAAAATTCTGTATTATTTGCTGAAACTGTTTTCCTGCTGTCTCTGCCAGATGCTTTTATTCTTCTTCTTACAGCAATTATGTGATCATTTTATTTTAAAACCTGTGATACTATTCTGGCAGTAATCCTGCAATGGCAGGTTCCCAATTTACCCTATATGGTGTGACAACGTGTGAACATAATGAACTGCTTTTCCCTGTGCAGTAGATTGTTTGGTAGGCAAGTCTTTAAGTTATGTACCTATAAAAACCTCACTTTCAAAAATAAACCTAGTATGAGAAAACATTTTTTAGTAAACCGTGAAAAATATCCACATTCTTTCTTGTATTTTTTTTTATTTTATTTTTTTGGACACAGCAGAGAATAATGTCTGCGAGCTTGGTTTTACATTCCTGCAAAGCTTTCAGAACCAGACCAATGCAAGACTTCCCAAATACTATGCATCACATGTCTCTCATTTTGCTGATTTATCTTAGAAAGTGACAGGATGAACCTAATCATCCAATCATTCTGTCATCAGATCAACCCATTGGATGCCCAGTGGGCTCTCGTGAACATAAGAACATTTCTTTCATTAGACCATTAGATAATGTTAAGACATGCCATTTACTTACCTTAACAGACATTCCTCAGATGAAATGAATCTCACTGTTTTGACTGTGCCATTCTGTAGTTAATGATTATGAAAGTCAAGGAAGTTTCCCTATTAATGCACATGTGATCTTTTACCCTCTTTTCACTGCACTCATCATTTATAATGATGTGTTTGATTTCCTGGCCAATCAAATGAACGTGTTTGAACAGTTGAAGCCAGTAGGTGTGCCACACAGTCTGAGGAAATGAAATCACATGCAGTCTGGTGAAGAACAAACATTCAGAAGTACAGTGTGTGTCATGAGATCTTTTTCTCAGCCTGTTCTCTTTTTCATATAATCTACTTAGACAGTAGCTTCATTCATTCTTCATTCTAGTGCTCTCTGGATCACATTCAATGTTAGGCTACATTATGAAATGTGCCCCATTAATGGAGAGACTAAAGGAATTATGTAGCTTATTATCAAACACCTTGCTTAGTTATTGTTTCAATGACAATAGATCCACAGTGATGTACATTTGCGCAACTATCATAAGTTATAGCCGTGATATATTTGATCTTCAGAGCCGCTTTGTGCACAAGGCACAATCTTTTGGAATGGAGACAGTGATGTCAGTGGCCTTCGAGTTGTTGGCTAACTAGTTAATGCTCAAGATATTAATGGCAAAGTCTACAAGCTTCCCACTCCCACTGAACTATGAATTTGCATGACTTGTCCAGTCGTTCATGATGACTTGATTTTTTAAATATCATTTATAGAGACTGCACCTTCAAAAAGCATCTGGCTGATTACATATTTTAGAACTGCATAATGACAATATGGTCACTTTAGAAATGTCCATGGTATTTCCATTCCAGAAGAGTACATAGTTCCCTATTATTATTATTTATTTATTTAAACCAACCACTTTTCTTTAAGCATGTAATGTATGTTCTTTTCCAGCAGGTGGCTGAATAGTATTTAATAAGAATCTTGTTTTCAACCACAATAGCATTCTAGTAAGGTTAACCCTATGTGAATTTGCTGGTTTGAGTAGCGTGAAAATTTTGAAGATCAGAAGTATTTGCTGTACATTATGTTACTAAATAATAATAGGCTACTCTAAATGTAGGCCGAATATTAGAACTTTTTTATATTTACATAATGATATAACTAATTATAATTATTATTGCACTCTCTGTTGTTAACTATGCATATATATGCACTACTAACAATATACACAAATGATACTATAATATCAGTGCCGGCCCGTTATATAGGCCTAGGCAGTATAGGCAAATGCTAAGGGCGCAATCTCGCTAGGGGGCGCCAAAGAGGCCAAGGGATAATAAAAAAATAATAAATGTTTTTTTTTTTTTTTTAAGTTACAAACATAACCAACGTGCTGATATCTTTAGCAAACTAAACTTCGAATTAGTATTAATAATTTGTATTATATAAAAATCCAAAATAAGGGCATTACTGCACCCGCCCATAATTGATTGACACCTGAAGGATGGCTGGAGTGAGGTGAGACCCACCCAGGCCCCGTGTGACGATTGGCGAAGTGGCGACGTGTCAAAACGACCTCATACATTATCTGGTGCGCAAGGAAGAAAAAAACGAAAAGAAGAGAAGGAAAAACGCGAAAAAGCCAGAGGTAAGACTGTGTGAAGAAAACACTGAATTAATTAATTGTGCGCGTGCACTAAGATAACACGTTAACTTTACAGATGAATATCTACATAAACAGACTGATATCCAATCCTTCAAAAACATGCATTGCCATGGCTTGAAAAGCAGCATTTTTAAGGACAACAACATTGTCGTTTTTTATGCTATGCCAATTGGTTTGAAATGTCTCTGTAATTAGTTAGAGAGGCACATTAAACGCAGTTAGCAAAGGCCTAATAATTTGTCATTGTATGAGACAATATTAGCAGGCAAGAGATGATTTATCACTTGGCATAATAGTAGAATCATTTAGTTGTTCAGAATCATCATCTAAGACTACAAGATGGATATTTCTAGATGTAAACC
This sequence comes from Gobiocypris rarus, assembly GCA_023029165.1. Taxonomy (NCBI): domain Eukaryota; kingdom Metazoa; phylum Chordata; class Actinopteri; order Cypriniformes; family Gobionidae; genus Gobiocypris; species Gobiocypris rarus. The sequence goes on along the minus strand of CM040918.1, from coordinate 14,942,156 downwards.
TGCCAGTGATATCTTTGATTATAGAATGTTAAAATGAGCAGTAAGTCTAGAGGCGTAGACAGGTAATATTTATGTTGGATTATTTCAAATATCTCTTTGTATTTCTTATAATATTTTTTTTAATGTGTATTATTTATTCATTTATTTAACCCTCCGTGGTCCACAATATGATTTCAATGAGTAAAATTTTTTGATGTTTTTCCTGCTTAAAATTAGACACCATAACAATAAACATTTTATTTTATTTTTTTTTATTTTTTTATTTTGCTGCCTCAAGGCAACATTGTACCACAACGGAAAAATTGAAACATTTGACATTTGAATGTAGAAAAAAGAAAAATATTTATTGACAAACATGCATTTCTTTAACCAGACACCTGAACAAACACATTTACCCAGTTTATAATGTATTAAAAATGTAATATTTAATAAAAAGTAAAATTTCAAATTCAGCTGTTGCTCTCAGGCAACATTGTACCATCGCGGAACACAAGTATTACCAAACCATCATATCAATTTATCATCAAGTTATCAAATCAAATTATCATATCCATCTTCATCCTCATCTCCATCTTCAATCTCACCCTCACCCTCACTCCCTGCCAGATCGTCACTATTACCCTCATCTTCCTCATCACATGACACCTCATCCTCACCCTCATTGGTTGTGTTTTATACTTTTTTAAAGTGCTATAGAAAATGTGCAGATCATAATATGTGCAGTTATAGTATGTGAATTACTAATCATATATCGTGCATTACAAAATCATGCAAAAATGCAAATATATTTCGTTAATTCTAACTCTTTTCCTTACAAATATATAAATAAATATATATTATATTAATATAATTAATATAATATATATCCTTATAAATATACTACATTTGTTTCCAACCCAGTGTGTCTGGTATGGCCTTATGCAATTCCATTAAGGTACAATGTTGCCTTGAGGCAACACACAGTTTTTATATTTACTCTAAAACATTTGATGATATACAATGTAAAGTTCTTGAAAATACTTCTTTACTTACCAGTGAAGGTGACTCATATTTTTTGTGGTTGATTAACTAGACGGAAATTAGTGAAAAATGCACTTTTCATTGGAGAAAATATGGAGCCATGTGACCTATGAAACAGGACACAAAATGGACCCCTGTGGGTCATGTGACCCCTTTTTTGCACTTTCATTAGTTAGTGTTTGAGGTCAGCTATTTAAGTTTAATGTGTGATTTGTTTTGTTAGTTTTCTTATTTAGGCTATTGAAGAATTTTATATTAGTCTTGTTATTTTTAGTGCTGTATCATACTTTTACTGTATTATTTCAATCATTGTTGTTTGATTTGTTTTTATATTTGAGTAAATTATGATCCAGTTATTTGGATTAATTTCTAAAGTGGCTTTTGTTTCTTTTGTGTTTTTTTATTTTATTTTATTTTTTTACCAAAAGTGTTGCACTTTCTTTCACACTATTTAAACATGTGAATTTGAAACCCTTTTTTACAAAATAAATGAAAACGTCAATGGCAAAATAATTTAGGCTCATGTTTTCTCATAAAGCGACTTTGGCTATCTAGAAAAGTGCTATACAAGTGTTATTATTATTATTTTTTATTATTTTGTGTAAATACTTGGTGATATAAATCGCAATAAGGGGGCGCCAAAAAAAATCTTGCCTAGGGCGCCAAAGAGGCTAGGGCCGGCACTGTATAATATAAATAATATAAACGATGAGGGGGGTGGGAGTGACGTCACGGGCTAGGAGACAGATTCAACTTCTGCACACTTTGCATTCCGGGTAGATGGCGCCGGTTTTCCTCATAACGTTAAGTTAAAACCGAAATAAATAAATATGTTCTTGATGGATGGATCAATAGTGCAGTTTATCACAGCCATGTTACAATGAAGCAGTCGAGTCCAGGTCATGTCAATCGTTTAAACATTTAATCATCAGCAAACACAGGAGGCGTATCGGGACTGACGGACTGCAGCATTCACCTGAATCTCCTCAGCCTCCGCCTCTCCGAGAGCGCGCGAGTGACTGGAACGGAGGACGCAGAGATTACACCCGTCCGGAGGCGATGGCAGCCGGGGGAGGATGCGGGGAATCGGTGGATCAGTACCGGGCCGAGGTGGAAAGGCTTACCCGTGAGCTCGCAGAAGCAAACAGGGAGAAGATCCGGGCTGCGGAATGCGGTCTGGTGGTGCTGGAGGAGAACCAGACGCTTAAGCAGCAGTACGCGGAGCTCGAGACCGAGCAGGAGGCTCTCAAACAGGAGTTGGAGCAGCTACAGGAGGTAAACATAGCCTTCACAGGCTGATATGTGTGGAACAGTGTTAATTTTGACAGCCATTTCCGATTTAGTCTTAGTCTTCGTCTTCAGACAAAAATGCTTATTAGTCTTAGTCACATTTTAGTCATTTTGTCTTTCATAGTTTTAGTCTAGTTTTAGTCGATGAAAAGTAACTGCATTTTTTTTCAGTTTTAGTCATTATTTTTAGTCAAACTGCCATTACCAACATTATTTTTGGTAGCTTTTTTTATATCTAGTCTTTAGACAAAAATGGTCATTATAATTTTTCTCTATTTTAGACCAATTCAATTAAGCTTATGCAAAATTTTAATCAGGTTGTATTGACATTGCACTCTTAGTTAGTAGCACTTATGCAATGCTACATATCCCTTTACCACTTAAGGGTGAGTAAATGATAATAGATTTTTCATTTTGGGGTGAACTATACCTTTAAGACCTCATTAATAGTCTACCAGGATCCCAGTACTACTACTACATATGTTTTATTGTAGACTGTTAACGTTTATTTAAAGACACAAATGACTAAGTGTACGAGGACACTTGCAAAGACAGAGATGTTGACACGTATTTGAACGTTCAAGCACAAGGCACGAAATGAACTCATGCGCTGTATGAGGTGCGCCGCGCGTATCAGGTCTAATTTAACATGCGCATTTACCTAAATTAATTCTCCCTCGCTGCTTAATGTGTCTGAATGTTTTAAACACAATGATTAAAAAGCGTAAAATGATAAGCTTACATGATGATGGCGCAACACGATTGAAATATTTCAACCGGCGCCTTAAGCTTTATATAGGCTATAGTTTGTTCAAACATAAAAAGCAATATACATCCATCAGGTTTATAATCAAACTAACCTAAAATCGGTGGAGACGATGGCGCTGTGTTTTTACCTGCTTCATCTGCCCATCAACTTGCTGTTCCACAACTTCCACTCCATCAACAGCTTTAGTAAAATTACCTGTTGGCTGGGGATTTTACTGACTAACTCGATCTCTGCTCTGTCTTTTAAGTTTTTACTTTTTTGACATTTATTCCTATCGAAGATCGTTCTTTGCGTGACCATTTTCAAATTAGTCTACACGAGAACGCTGCGTTGCATAGAGCTCGCTAGTTCGAGATTTGGTTGCCTAAACCACCCGTACTTGTGACGTCGGCTGCAGCTGTCAGATTCAGAGAGATCAGATAATGCAGACACCTTCCTTGACGGACGCACATTTTTGAAAGACAGCATTTGAAGAGATCATGTGTTTTTAATGTCCGACATTCCTCAAATAACATTATAGTCCCGTCTCGTCTTGTTAACAAAGAAACGGCATACGTTTCGTCGTAGTTTTTATCATCAGATATTAGTTTAGCTTGTCAACGTCTCGTTTTAGTCACAGAAAAAGTGGGCGTTGACGAATATTTTTCGTCATCGTCTTCGTTAACGAAATTAACACTGGTGTGGAACAAAATAAATGTCAGTAAATGCATATATATATATATAGCCTATACACAGCCTATACACGCGCGCACACGCTGTGTACTGTATGCATATACTGTGTGTGTAGGCTATATATATAAAATATGAGAGATATGATTTGACGTGAATATTTAGAATAATAGAATATTTGACGTGCGTTTTACTAAGTATTTTGAAATATTGTTGTAAGAAATTTAGTTTTTATTTATTCCTCAAAAAAAGTTAGGTCAATTTTAGACTTGCTCAAAGAAGGATTGATTCTGGTGTCACATGTTTATGAAGACTCTTTGCTGTGTCAAGAAGTTTTCTGGGCTGTTGACCCATATAGTCCATCTCTGCTGGGAAATTGTGTCTTTTTTCTGTGTATCTGTCTGAATGTCAAAAGGAAGTTTATTCAATATAGTGTATAAGTGCAATTTTGTTGTCTGTACATTTTTTATGTATAAAACTCAGAAGAACTAAGCATGTTACTGTGATGCCATGTGTGAAGCTTTTATTAAAACTATGCACTTTTTTGTTTTAATACTCTCAAAACTATTTTTAAAATCATATTTACTCTCAGTCCATGCTTTTCTTTGTTGTTTTTTATTACATCCTTAATGATAAGAACAATGAGGCAAATGGAGTAAATAGTAACCATCTAAAGTGGACAAATGGACCCTTTTAGAGAGGTGAAATGATGAAGAGATAGGGATGAAAGGTGAGATACAAAGGAAAACTGAGACAAAAAAGATGGAACAAGATACTTTCTAACTGCGGCAGTGATCCAGGGACTGGCTGCACAGCACTGGAAGACTACCTATTACAGGTGATCTTGTATTATTGTTAAATTTGAAAGTTGCTCATATGTCATAATTGATAGGTGATTTAGGGTCAGGAAGATGTGTTTAACTCACCAAGGCTGAATACAGTTATAAAAGTTATATTTTGAAATATTATTGCATAAACCATAATATGAATATATTTTAAAATGTAATTTATTATTGTGGTAGCAAAGCTGCATTTTCAGCATCATTCATCCAGTCTTCAGTGTCACATGATCGTTCAGAAATCATTATAATATTCTGATTTGGTGCTTAAGAAAAAATTTTCATTAATGTCAATGCTTAATATTTTTGTGGAAATGGTGATAAAAAAATTTTCAAGATTTTTTGATGAATAGAACTTTCAAAAACGGCATTTATTTAAAATATAAATCTTTATAACACTGTAGAAGTCTTTACTGATCCTTTTGACCAAGTAAATGCATCCTTGCGGAATAAAAGTATTAATTTCCTTTGTTTAAAAATTCGAATTGACCCTAAACAATAGCGTGTGTTGCTTATAGGAACTTGTACGGCAAATTTGGACCCGTTTGTGAAGGCTCAATATTATCGGCACCTCATGCCTTGCTGATAATATCATGACATCTGCAGTAACTCACATTTGTTTATAATCTCTGCACAGGAGAGACGTGGAAAATCGGCACTGGCCAAAATGAGTTGAAAAATATTTGCATATCAGATATTGGCAAAAATCTATTTTCATACATCCCTAGACCTGTGGTGTTTCCCTAATGACCCATAAATTCCCTGAAGTAAAGTGACGACTGGTCTTTGTTAAGCTTGACAATGTGTATGAATGCTTATCTCAGACATTTATAGTTATTTATGGACAGCAGTGAGTCAATTGCAGTGAATAACTGTCATGAAATTGTATCAGTAATTGCATTTTTTTCATGGCAGCTCCCCCTAGATCTGCTGCTGTATTCTGCCCCATGGGCTTGTCTTTAATTAACTATATCATGCAAATCATGATACAGCTTGTATTTCCAAGCCAACTAAAACATTTAGGTCAGTTTGACTAAATGTACCTTCATTGTATCAGTTAGTTTGGAGTTGCTGAACTGTGCAGCATCTGTTAGTTATTTGCAATGCGGTAATGTTTTTTTTTTCTATTCAGATTTTGCATTTCCTTGTTTGTTTAGAAAAGCTTTGAGTACAGAAAGTGCAGACAGTTTAAATTCAGATGTATCTTTTAGGGTTATGATACAATCAATAATGCACATCTGTTTGGGTCCTTGCGTTTGGAATAGTCTCTCTTTCTCTCGTTCTGTTCAAAGCTTTTGTGCTGTTTATAATAGAGTCTGTCTGCGGCTGATAGTCTTGTGAAGGGCACGAGTGCTGGAGGTGATATTTCATCTCAAGGATTGACTTGATTTCTCTTTATCCGTCTGTTCCTCCTTTAATTTGATGAATATTAAACAGAATATAAAAGACCACACTGCACCATTTGCCTTTGGGCTCAGTTCAATTCCTTTGAGAGTTTATCTAGAATTTACTTGCAAATCAGGGAAAAAAGGGAAACAGAGAAATACCATATAAAACAATTTTAAAGATGCCTCCACCATACTGTACACACTTTTTTTTAAGAATTTGTTTGAATTTACAAGGGTTTTTGTTCCCATTTAAGAACTTGGAAAATTGTTCTTAATTATTGCTGTAATTTACTGCTAGTGTGTAAAGCAGAACTGTGGATGTATGTTTTTTTTTTCTATAATAAAGGAAGTGCACATATTTTAGTTAGCACACAAGGGTAATTTGTCCCATTCATAAAGTCAGAGTTGATATTAGAATTTATCGGTTCATCGATTATTGTGTTAAATGGAGCATGAAAAAACAAGATTATTAGAATTTGGCCATTGGAAAACAGGTCAATGCCATTAGTTTATTAAATGTTCATAAACAGGAAATACTACAACTGTATTATTAACCCAAAACACCTATCTTAAAGGGATAGTTCACCTAAAATTGCCATCATGTCGTTCCAGTATTTCTTTTTTCTGCAGAACACAAAATAACTCTTTTTGCAGTGAAAGTCAATAGGGTCCAAAACAATGTTAGACACTGCTGAATTTCATATGGACCAAAAAACATGTTTTTCAAAATGTCTTCATTTGTGTTCTACAGAAAAACATTAGGGTGAGTAAGTTATGACAGAATTTTCATTTTTGGCTGAACTATTACTTTAAGTTCAATAGTACGATGCATAATCTAGCCTATTCACAGGCAGTTTTTGTTAACTTACTACATTTTGTAATAAATCATCTTCAGTTTTTCAGACCTACAATATGGAGTAAAATGATTCATTGTTATGCATTTGTTTTTTAATCTACTTGTGGTAAACAGCAAATGGAGCTCAAAATGTTATTCGGTCCCTCAGGACACAGAGATAACAGACTGTTGAGTGTTTTATGGTTACAAATGGAGGGTGTTTGTGTGTACTTGAACAGTGTAGTGCCCTACAGTTCTGTTTCCACTGAAATGTTCTTGATGTGACTTGATCTACATTGATAAGACAGGAGAAATCTGAATTGTTTTGAAGATGTTGTACATCTATCTGAGCTGAGAGTTTATTTTCTAGGCTATACTTTTGTATGTATACTAGTTTTATTAAGAGCAACTTGTATTGCGTAAGCTAATCATTTGATTAGTTAATGCATTTCCTGGAAATAGAACCCATGACCTTGGACTCAGTATGCCGCCTAGGCACAAGAAGGCTGAGGTGCTTTTATCATAGATTTTTAATGCACTTACAGACATAGACACCAACACCTTGGAAATTAATAAAAGAATGACTATAAAACCAACATCAGCCACACATTCAGTTACATGGAAAACATAAATAAACAGAAAATACATCCAAGTACCACTTTTGCCTGCTTGTGAGCTAAGAGAGGGGGTTGTATCCTGAAGTTTCTTGATGATCATTGAGAGAAACATCTTAAACTTTGCGCTAATAACATCGTTCCATCTCTTGTTTTTTTGTGATCAACTTTTTTTTATTGTTTTTAGATATGACAAAATAAAATACATTCAGCCAAACAAACAGGGAAGGGGGAGCAACAGATGAATCATCAATAATTTAACAATCTGGAGAGGAGAGAAGAAAAAAAAACTAGTTTACATGATCATTCCTTTACATATTCTAATATGCTGGAAGAAAAACATTGCCATGCCTCAATGGTTTAGCCTTGTTAATTTGTGCTGTTGTACATTCACAAGTCACAATTTTAAGGAGGCTGTGAATCCAATACGTTTTTGCTCACATGTGCGGAGTAAACCAGCTCTGTATTGTCTTCTTTGCAGCTGTAAACCCAGCAAGCAACATTTGTCTCTTTTGTAATAAACTTATACAGGAGTCGGAATCATCACTGAGAAGACATAAACCTGGATTAGACCTGTAATCAATTTGTAGTAGAGTACAAAACAAAGTTTACGTGAGTCTATAGATTGACAACGATTGGACACTCCCAAAACATCTGTAGAAAAGTACCTGATGCTACAGTGTTTCAGATATGGCACTTATTGCAGTTTCATTATGAACGGGGTTTTGTATGGTATGTGAACGATTTTGAAAGGAATAAGACGATGAGCCAAGTGTTTAGAAGTTAAGATTAGATTAGACCACACACTCTCCCAGTCGACAGATACGTTTAAATCGGATAATTCACGATTCCAGATAGATTTAATGGAAAGAGGTTTTGCAATGTAATTATTAATTTTACTATATATTAATGAGGCAGATGGTTGACCAGAGTGTGGAGCGATTCAGTCGCACATAGGATGAGGAGAAATGGGGGATACTAAGGGAACTCCATACGCCTTGAGCGGAGCAGACCGTAACTGAAAAAAGACAAAATATGAGGATGCCGGTAAACAAAACTTAGTTCTCAGTTCTTGAAGTGAGCAGAGTCCGTTGTCATCATACAAGTGGCAGCATATGTTTATGCCCAATGAAGATCAAGAAGGCTAGACAAATGGCCGATTTCTAAAAAAATTAGTTTTGCCATAGGGGTGCATCGTTCCATCTCTTCATGTGGATGATAAACCAGGAAGACATACAAAAAGCATGATGAGAATAAAATAAAATATAGGAACCAAAAATAATAGAAAAAATTATAGAATAAATCCTGCTCAAATAAACAACCGTTGAGTGTATAAATCCCAATAAGCATTTTGACATAGTCAAAATATACAAATATCCAACAAATTAGACTAAGTAGAGTTACTGAAATATAAGTTTAAAGGGTTAGTTCACCCAAAAATTCTGTCATTAATTACTTACCCTCACATCGTTCCAAACTCGTAAGACCTTCGTTCAACTTCAGAACACAAATTTTATTATTTTAAGATGAAATCCGAGCGCTTTCTGATCCCCGATATAGATTGCAACTTTACTACCATCTTCAAGGTCCAGAAAGGTAGTAAAGACATTGTTAAAATATGGTTCAACCTTCATTTTATGAAGCAACGGGAATACTTTTTGTGCGCAACCCCCCCAAAATAACAACTTTATTCAACAGTATCTTCTCTTCCATGTCAGTCTCGACTGTTCACATTGTAAACACAATGCAGTGCTTCCGTGTTCTTCTTCTGAACGCCAGCTCACTATTGGCTGACGCTGTTCACGTGAGTGCCACAACGCATACGTAATGATGCTGACACAGGAGCTGGCCAATCAGTGAACCCCGTAAACCGGATGCGCTGCATTGTGGTTGCAATGTGAACAGCATAGAAGACTGACATGGAAGAGAAGAAATTGTCACATGAACTATGTCTTTACTACCTTTCTGGGCCTTGAAGGTGGTATTAACGTTGTAGTCTATGGGGGTGAGAGGGTCAGAAAGCTCTCAGATTTCATCAAAAATATCTCAATTTGTGTTTCGAACATGAATGAACGTCTTAGGAGTTTGGAACATCATGAGTGTTAATAATTAATGACAGAATTTTCATTATTGGGTGAACTAACCCTTTAAATACACAAGCGCCATATAGTGAAAATGAACAACATAGATGCAGAAGGCTTTGTGACAGCAAATACACTTGAGTATGTCAAAAGCAGCCTCCACAAGTTTAGTTAACAGTGAGCATGAAGTTATGAGCATAAAACCCTTCACAAAGTCCTCTTTATTAAAATGATGTAGGGAGAAGGCAGTTAGGATGACAGTACACAAAGAATGTACGTGGTATTGAGAGGTGGAGTTAGGTAGAGTTGGAATATGGTAGGAACTCTGATAAACTCTTTGAGTCTAGACCTTAGCCCTCTTTTGAATACTCACAAAAGGGCAAAGAGCATTTCTAGGTCTTCCATATGGAGTCATAAATCTGCCTGTCCTAGACAGAAGAAGATAAAGAAAAGAGAAGTAGTGAGAGACAGACAGCAGGACGTGGTAGAAAGAAAGCCACACCACCCCCTCACAACATCAGCAGAGGTTCAAGGAAATAATCGATAAAATCTGGTCGACAGGCCCTAGTTTTTCTGCTCTGCCCCCATAGCCTAACCTCTTGGCACAAAGGACCTCATCTCTCAAGAATCCCCTAGTGGTGAGAGATATTGATTTGAGTCTCTGGTGCAAATGATTGTTGCATTGTGAGCCAGCAAAATTCTCCAAATTAAAACTAATAAACAGCATTTTCAGTGCTACTGCTGAGAGTAGACTTAATTATACATCATTGGCACTTACAGAAAGCATCACTATTTCTTTGCACATCTTGAATGTTAGGTATTTCGATAAAAGCATCCGCCAAATGCATAAATGTAAACTTTGTAAATGAATGGATGATACCTGAAATGATGCATCTGGTTGACAATTTTCACATGATGAATGATAAAAAAGGGATAACGTCTTTTGACTTGGGCAAGTAATAACCCCACTTAGCAACCATCCAGAAAGCCCTACCAATGACCTAAGTGGTGCACCCACATAGTGAACTAGCCAGAGAAATTATTTGAAACCTGCCAATAAAAACACCAGATAGGCTGTATCTGAATATGCATACTTCCCAATCTAGTAGCTGTGTCTTGTGATTTTCAGAGAGAGCATTCTAGTGGATTTGTAAATATAAACAGTTGTTCTGTAGAATTGGTGTGGCTTTGGGTCTGTACGTTTTAATCAAGCTATGAGCGGTCTGTGCCTCTCTTCCTCTCTCACTCCAGAAACTGTGTTTATTTCTGCTGCAATGAGACTTTGGGAACTAGCCGGTATGCTTTACCCTGGGGTGTGTGTATTGATTGTTGCTTTACTTTAGCCTTCTAGACTGCAACTTCAATGCCTGCAGTAACAGAAACTGTGGGCTCTGACAATTAAATGAATGAAGTCTCTGTTATGACTGTTTCAGGTATCTGTTCTCTCACTAAGTGTGACAAATCCATTTCCTGCCTTATTGAGTGTATCACGGTGAACACACTTCCTGTACTCATTTTACTTTGTAGGGTTTTCTCTTATTACTGCTATTCATCATCGAGAGAAACCCAAATACAAATCTGTCTACCTATCTGTCTGTTGACATGAATTCACTTCCCTAAAATGCCAACATTTTAACCCATCCATTTTCATATCTTTTTTTCAGCAGTTTTTCATTTTGATGATTTGCTTCACAGCTGATCTGTGGTAAATAAACATTCTAAGGACACTTCCAATACACTTATCAATATAATCCTCCACTAAATCTCATTTCCCCACTACCACGTTATTTCCATGCCAGCATGTCATGAGACTTAGCAGACTCAGCCATCCATTACACCCTGTTTGGATGTTACCCAGTGGCACAGTTTCCTGTCCTTCAGTGTTTGTATGTTCAGGTGGTTGTGGTCCATGGCTCCTGACCTGTGAGCTAATTAAATGGGACCCTGCCCTGTCTCAGTTCACTTTCCAGCATGTATGTAGGACGCTCACTCTCTAAGGATGGCTACTAAGTGGTGATGTTATAAGATGCTTGAGGCACAGGACTGGAATACAACCTCTCTATACAAGGCAATTTACTGCCCTAAAAGACTCCGGACCTGGACTAGTCTCCGAAAAAGACACAAAAAGAGAGAGACAGCAAGAGAGATACCAATTCATACTGGCTTATACTGTTTTAACTGTGATTAATGGGTTTGTTTTCATTGCCTCGGGGGGTGCAGCAAATGTATTGTACATTATTTAATGCTGTATTAGTATGATGAGCTATGCATTTATCATTGAATTAAAATGCCATACAGGTTGCCGATAATTTACACATCAAATGACAACCCTATTGGCAGTGCACAGTGCTGATATGCGTTAATGCTGCTTCCCCAAAATAAGAGATTTAAGAGGCTCTGTTCAGCTAAACACGAGGCTGTTTTCATAGTCCGTTTTGTTACTATGCATGCTGCGCATTTCAATCTCAAATATAATCAGATTCAGCCCATCCCTTTCAACAAAGTATAATAAAAAATAAAATCCTCTTTCCTGCTCTGGGCTCCTAATTCACAGGCTTCTTATACCCCAAAGGGTGATATGGAGTAATACAGGCTTCTATTATTCTCGTCCTGCATCCCATTGTCAGCTGAACATGTGTTGCAGTGAATAAGAAGTGCTGCATTGCTGCAGAGGTGTTTTGCTGAAGAACTGTTTAGTGTTTCCTCCTCCCTCCATCCTTTTTTTAATAATCACTTACCAGGAAGTCCTGGTTTAGTATGTAATTCAATTCAATCAATTTCACATTTTATTTGTTTAGCGTTTTTCACAATACATTTCAAAGCAGCTTTAAAGAAAATGCAGGTTTCAACAATTCTACAATTACAATTTAGAATAATCTGTTATCAGAGGTAACCAGAGGTGTCCATATGTCAAAAATGTACAAAAAAATGTTTTAAGATAGTACAAATCATAAAGTTAGCTAATATCCTATATTCATTTAGGCAGAAACAATAAGCTCATTAAAGCAATTATTACAAGGTGTGATTTTAATGATTACAATATATAGAAAATTTGGCAGTGGTGCATATTGATTCAGAGTTGACTTCATAAGAGGCTGGATCCAAACTGGAGCTGGCGTTAGAGCTGCATGGTTTTGGTCAATATTGAAATCACGATTATTGGTGGGTGATATGATCAAATTCGTTATTTCCTGATAATTTGAAATGTCAGTGAAATTTCACAATTATCGATACTTGAATAATTATACTAGAATAACTATACAAAGTAAAATGTTTTTACTTTTTAAGTAAAAAGTCCTCAAAACAGTTACAGAAGACAAGTAAACATAAAATACGAACAAAAAAACTAATTAAAACAAAATAAAATATTGTTTTAGGAATATTTGATAAGTATAATAGCCTACAACAGAAATTGAATAAAGTAATCAAATGTAAAATAACAGAGCTGTATACATTAAATATAAACACATCATTATTTAAAACTACAAAAGTTATTCATTCAGGAGCAGTGAGTACAGGTTTTTGGTCCAATAAGTAATACCCCAGTCTTATCCAAATTTAATAGATGAAAATAACTGGTCATCCAATATTTTATATCTTTAACACACTCTGTCAACTTGGATAGTTTAGAGATTTCATCTGAGACTTCATGTTTTCTAATAATATCACCACGAGGCAGCATGTATATTGAAAATAGCAGAGGTCTTAAAACAGACCCTTGTGGCACGCCGAGATTTACTGACGTGAACAATTCCCTGTTTAAATAAACGAAATGGTAATGTATATACGTACGATCTAAGCCATCTTAATGCCTGTCCCTGTATGCTATTGTAATTTTGTAATGAGTATGCCATGATATTTAGTGTTGAATGCAGCACTAAGATAAAGTAACTGAAATGTAGCCTTAGTCAAAAGCTAGAAGTAAGTGATTTGTCATTTTAACAAGCACAGTTTGTGCTATGATCGAATTCTGACTGAAAATGTTCATAGGTAAATGTTTTATTACAATTGATTTAACATTTTCTAGTATTTTAGACTAAATTTAAGATTTGAAATGGGTCTGTAATGTGGAAAACGTAGCTAATACCTAATTCTTCACAAAATATTATGTAGCATTTGAATGTAATGTGAAGCATGTAATGTTCGTATTAATAAGACAAATGTTTATATATGCTTCATTAGAAGCATGCAGAAATTAGTGTTCTCATCGACTCTCCAGTGTGTATTACCTGTATTTAAGGGAAATGTGTTGTTGTATGCAGCAACATTTTCAACTTGAATACATTTTTAGTTTTGAATACCATGCAATAAAAACATGTTTTAATTTTAAATGTATAAAATATTAGAATGTTGATAAATGTACACTACTGTTCAGTAGTTTTTTTTAAAGAAATTAATACTTTTATTTAGCATGAATGCATTAAATTGGTCAAAAGTGAAGCTAAAGACATGTATAATGTTACAAATAACTTCTGTTCCAGAAAGAAATCTTTCTTAAGCAGCAAATTAGCATATTAGAAGGATTCTGAAGGATCATGTGACACTATGCTGGTCCACCTGCTAGACCAGCAACAAACCAGAACTTATCAGCATGGATGTTTATGCAAGTATAAGCTAGTGTTTTCAGCCAGGTATAGTTCTAGAACGAAGATAGTATTGTTTCCTTTTTCTCACTGCTGAGGAAAGCATTTAAGCCAAACTCCACCCTGGATTTATAAGCCTCCTGAGACTGTGAAAACAGCCCTGGTTCCCTGAAACCTGAAAACATACCCTGGTGGTACCTGATAAAAAATACAACAACAGGAAATTACCTTGCGTATGGGATTAGAACCCCACCAAAACTCAACAAGCTCCATGTATAGCCATCACATTGGTTGTAAACTGTATAGCTACTGTTAATTCTCATCAGTACTGTTGGCCAATGCTGAAGCCAGTAAAAGTAAAGTATTTATTATTTTGTCATAATAATTTTTTTGTAATATTTGTCATGCAGTACATATCAGTGGAATTGATATTGTGACTATTTTGCTTTATTATGCTTTATTGCAAAGCTTTTACTACAGTATTTGAGTTTTCTGTTTTCTATTGTGCTACGAGACTCCAAAATGCTGGCTTGCTGATGTATCTGCCGCCATCTATTTTCCTTCATACTGACAGGAAGCCTGTGAAACACTCACACTCTCTCTGTCTGAGTCATGATGATGAATCTCTGAACTGGCAGCATGACCACTAGCCCTCTTGTGTCTTTTCCTCTGAGGACTTTACCTTGAGGTAATTCAGACAAATATGTTAGTCTTAAAAGAGACAAATGAGGATGAGACTATTGCTAAAGTAGAGCAATAGTTTTCTTAATACCTCTGGCTATGATTGAGGTTATGTTGAGGGTTTTGAAAAATGGATAATCTGTCTGAGAATAATCTGATTTACGAGCAGTTACACACGATGAAAATTACAATCAGGAAATATATGTGTGTGTGTGTGTGTGTACTGGTAATCCCTATGGTATGGGGACAAAATGTCCCCACAAAGATGGCAATATCCAAAATCCTTGTCCTTGTGGGGACATGTTTTGGTACCCATGAGGAAAACATCTTATAAAATCCTATAAAAATATTTTTTGAAAATGTAAAAATGCAGAATGTTTCCTGTGATGGGTAGGTTTAGGGGCAGTGTAGGGGGATAGAAAATATAGTTTATACGGTATAAAAACCATTACGCCTATGGAATCGCCCCATAAAACATGGAAACACAACGTGCGTGTGTGTGTGTGTGTGTGTGTGTGTGTATATATACTGATCAGGCATGATCAGTATGATCAGGCAAAAATATTGTGTTGGTCCCCCTTTTGCTGTTGTATCTGGCACAAAGATGTAAGCAGCAGATCCTTTAAGGCCTGTAAATTGCAATGTGGGGCCTCCATGGATTGGACTTATTTGTTAAGAACATCCCCTAGATGCTTGATTGGATTGGGATCTGGGGAATTTGGAGGCCAAGTCAACACCTCAAACTCGTTGTTGTGCTCCTTAAATAATTCCTGAACCATTTTTGCTTTGTGGCAGGGCGCATTATCCTGCTGAAAGAGGCCACAGCCACCAGGGAATACTGTTTCCATGAAAGGGTGTACATGGTCTGCAACAATGCTTAGGTAGGTGGTACGTGTCAAAGTAACATCCACATGGATGCCAGGACCCAAGGTTTCCCTGCACAACATTGCCCAAAGCATCACACTGCCTTTGCCGGCTTGCCTTCTTCCCATAGTGCATCCTGGTGCCATGTGTTCCCCAGGTAAGCAACGCACATGCACCTGGCCATCTACATGATGTAAAAGAAAACATGATTCATCAGACCAGGCCACCTTCTTCCATTGCTCCGTGGTCCAGTTCTGATGCTCACATGCCCACTGTAGGCGCTTTCAACGGTGGACAGTTGTCAGCATGCGTACTCTGGCTCCACAAGAGCTGCAGTTTTGGAGATGCTCTGACCCAGTCATCTAGCAATCACATTTTGGCCCTTGTCAAACTCAAATTCGTACACTTGGTATGCTAAAGCATTAAGAGTTCCTTTGTGAGCAGCAGTGTATATTATCCACATATACTGTATAGACAGTATATCTACTATATGGAGCAACAAAAATTAATGCGATGAGCTTGCTTTTGCTTAGAACTTTGCTTAAGACATTGTTTTGACCATATATGCTGATGTCAGAATTCAAATCAGTGTGTGATTTATGTTTAGATTCATTTTTGCTTACATAAATCCTTGGTGTATTTTTGAGAGGAGTCATGAGCTTAGTTATGAGTGTGCAGAAATTTGGTTTGCCAATTATTCTCTCTCTTTTTTATTTGCCTAAAGGTTCGTTGTCGCATGCAGTTTGTTATTGTTGACTTACATGTAATTATACATTTTACTTTCAAAAACATATAATCTTACAAGGTCTTGCAAATTCAACCAATATCATATATTGGTAGAATATTTTACTTACACTCAAGACACAAAATGCATACTGACCACCAATACCTCTGAATGAATGAGACATGATGCAAGGTTGGACTGTGGCCCTGTTATGGAAATAACAAGGATTTGCTGAATTGAGCTGGCAGCGTTACAGAACAGACTCCTGTCCTGCTGTCACTGACATGCAGATGCTGCGACCACGACTGTCTGGGACAAATCACTGACAGCACTGACTGATGACTGCTCTGAGCTCTCTCTTTCTCCCGCTCTTTTGTCTTTTCTTTCCGTTTCCCATGCACACGCTCACGTGAAAGTGGTGAAAGAATTCACATTAATTTACACAGCATTGAGTTTAATGTTATTGTTATTGGGGCTGTTGCTGTTAACATTTGAGTGAATTGATTGAACATAACAAGTGTCCTCTCACTTTTAATATAGAAAATGTCTTAACGTGTAAATATTTTTTGATCAGGGGTCATGAACTGCATTGTTTCATTGTATTATGATATTTAATGGGGTGCACTTATAACGTTAGTATGGTTTTTTTTACATCAAAAATTGTCATAATTTGTAGAAATAAAAGGCATTTTTCCTTCCCTGAATTTAACCCTTTTGATTTGAAAGCTCTGTTTGAAGGGAGTGTGTCTGCCATGAGACTTCAGAGTAAGCACCCTTTGATTGGCTAACATATTTGCATATGAAATATGTAAATATTACCGTACATGGAAGTCTGACCAATAAGAGATTAAATTATCGTGAAAAGTGTTGATTATAGCATTATATTTAGATTGTTGCATGAACGGTTGCAGTAATGAGGATTGTAGCTGATCATATACATGTTGAGTGATCTCGATTTCTGCACACTAACAAATGCTTTCACTAACAGTGCAAACACAATGTAAATAAGAGATTTGTTGCCAATAACTGGAGTTTTTGAGAAGTTCTTATGTGCACAGGATGCTTTTTTCTCTTAAAAAATAAGAGATTTTAATTCAATATCGTGCAGCCCTAATTCTAAATCAGACACTAGTTTAGAGGCTAGTTTTTGAGTGGGCATCATATTTTGACCACCCCACTCTAAATAAAAGAAACCAGATGGAGAAAGTCGGCTTTGCGAACACACTTCTCCACAAACCATCTGCCTCCTACATTATACAGCAAAGAACCCGTCTCTGCGGTCATAGCAACGTCCTATACGTGAGTCCTATATTTGACTCTCTTGTTCTCTCTCAGAGCGCAGCTGCGAGGCAGAGGGCCTTCAGCAGGGATTCTGGGACAGTGACAGGCCCTCGTTTTAAATCACAATGAGAGTTTATTCACACTTCTGTCACTGAATTAATGAAAGTGGTGAATCCATTTGTCTTTGTGCCTTAATTCTCTCCAGAGTTCAGCAAACAAAAGGAAAGGAAAAATGTAAAAGAAAAGCTGTGAGTTTTAAAGGGATAGCACCCAAATATGATTCATACTTGTGCACTATATTTACTAGGCTTCTGAAGCCATACAGTAGCTTTGTGTAAGAAATAGACCAATATGTGAATCATTATTTACTGATAATCTTGTGGCAGTGAGTTGTTAACCACTGAAGCCAGATTGTTGAATAGAACGTGGAAAGTGCATCGTAAATCAAATTCTTGACAATAATACAAAAATAATGTAGTAGGAATATCTTTATTATTCGTGTTCATGAAATGGTCGAGTATGATAAATGGCCTGTGGCAGAAACAAGTATACTACTACATAAAAAACAGACAATATACTCTTATCCACTATAAAGGCACTAAAAAGGATTCTAAAATGGTTTACACTCTAATATGCAGATCATATTTACTCATAAGGCTAAACTGTGTATGTGATAAACAATGAATAATACATTATTTTTTTTAATGTTTTTATAAAATATTTTGTTTTATTTATAAATATATGTATAAATATTTACATATAATTCCATTTTGGGATTTACCCAAACAACCTTTTGAAATATTGTATTTCTTAAAGTGCCCCTATCATGCTTTTTCAGATATTACCTATTTACTTTGGTAAAGTTTCAAAGAATGGAACAATTCAGTTCACAACAATTCTGAACTGCCTGAAACGTCGACAGAAATTCCAGTATTACTTCCTGAAGTTCCTGCACAAACCCATGTTAGTTTATAACAAATTTGCATAATGCCCAGCTATGGTCTTCATTGGCTGCCCATGACCAACGCCTCAAACACTGTAGTTGTAGCTGAGGCCTGGAATACTTTGGTTCGTGTTGTCAACTTTTTGAGAATACGCTATTTTGTGCGCCGCAAAGGAAAATCCACTTTGCATGCACAAAGGATCAGGACTCGGGTTCGAATTGATACGATAAACTCAACGCCTTTGTTACCTCCGGAGCCAAAATTCTTATTTGGTAATGGACATTTCATTTCTAGCACCCACTGTAAACGATAGACCAATCACAACAGGGCAACAGATCTGACCAATCAGAGCAGAGTAGGCTCTCAGAAAGGAGTTTAGAGAGACCCATTTCAGACACTGTAAGAAAAGGGGCGATACTGCAATGAATGTTTTTGGATTTTGTTTTTTTTAACCTTGAATGCAAGTAAACCTATTGTTGTAAATTAGTAATGACTGGAATTGATTCAGTGCTTTAATTCCAGTATTTTACATTTTCTATCCACGTCAGCAACTTTTTAACCACCCCACTTTCAGTCAGATTTGCTGCAAGGTGCCATCTACCGGTACTCCAATGGATTTTTTTGTACGTCTTCAATTGATTTTCTCTTTTGATGGAAGGCCTCTGCTGGTACTCATCCCAGTTATGCTTTGCTCATAATCGTCCAGGTATTGGGAACCTCACAGAGAGACGGTTTACAACCTGCACCAGCGGAATATGATATGTGATGTGCTTTATTGATTTATCGCTTAAAATGTACCGTAATGTACTGCACTGTATACATGTGCTAATGTACATGTAGTAAAATCATAAAATGAGGATTTAATTATTTAACCCTCATATTTTAATAAACCTCATATATTGATTTAGGTGCGAGAGCCTTATGATAACTCTTCAAAACAGACTTTTAAAACTGGCTCATTCCTCTTTCCTGTTTACCATTTACTGTAATCTTCCAAACAAGAGAGGATGATTCAGTCATGAAACGCCGGATCTGCATGGCGTGAAAACCTGTGTCAGGGGAATCGGAACACTGTTTCTATTGATCAGAGCAAGCAGCTGAAATATTATCTCAGTTACCTTGAAGTGCACCACTTAGCCTGGGCAGGTGACGTGAGCGATGATGTGATGTTGAATGTTGAAATCTTCACCAGGAAGCTTTTTTTGTTTTATATTCAAATGACGTTAAACTTACATTAACAAACACATCACATATTGTACCATCTAACCGTAACATTGAGGCTGACCTTGCCATTTTCTTTTGTTGTTCTTAGTCAAATCTGAACAAGATGAAGACCGTCATATCATAATGTCGCTTTTTGTCCAATCAGATCATATTATTGGTTTCGTTCATCTGCTGTCATTTAGCATTTTAATCTATTCAAGAGAGTCTCTTAATTAAGTGCAAAATTGTTCTTGACACTTGCTAATGGCACATATTCATCAATGTGGCAATTGCTTGATAATTTGTCATAAATCAGTATGTAATTTTGCCATATTAAAATGTCCAAAGATGACGAAACTTCTAGTTGAGAGTTACCGAGTATGCTTTTATGAATTGTGCAGAACACAGAGATGTGTTTCAAAGAGTCATTTGCTACTATGTTTACACAAATTATGTGAGTCTATAATTTTTCATCTGAAAATTAATCTGATTAATTTAATCATACTGCTTCTGGGTCTTTTGCAATAATAATATTGTGTGGTCAAGTTGAGCACATTGCATTGTGGGATATATTGTAGTATCTCATGTGGCTCTGATTGTATACTGCACTTTCTGGCAAATATAGTAGATTTTTGTATAGAGGGTATGCATTGATGCATTGGAACACACCCCCTAAGAGTGGCAAAAGAGCCTGCTGCGTGACTGGATTTAATAGGGGAAACTGCGAAAACGCAAGCGATTATCAGCGATTATAAAGGCTGGACTCGATATAGTGTTATATAGGTACAAATATAGGTAGGTGAAAATCTGGGTGATCACTTATATCAATGTTGTATATATCGTCATATCGTCCAGTATAAGATGGTAAATATTTAATTGATGAGTTGTCAATACAGTATATAACAATGCAATATATAGGGTATGATTTTACCCCAAAATTAAATATCTTGACACAAAATGATAACTGTAACTTTTTTTCAAGGATTATTTAATGAAAATAAAGAACAGAATTTATTTGAAATATAATTTTTTGTAACATTGATTTTAAATGTATTTACTGTTACTTCTAATCTGGGAAGTAGTGCATACTGCAAAAACAGTACTAATAATGTGCTACTAGTAATATGGTATGGTAACATTTGGTAATATTCTGTAACACCCATCATTTCTGTAGACATTTCTTTAAACTGAACACTTATGTGCCCCTTTTTTCCTTCCTATTCCTCAGTCTCTGTCATTGATTTTCCTCCAGGCGTTCGGTCAGGCATACACCAACCAGCGTAAAGTAGCCGAGGATGGTGAGACAAACGAAGAGACGTTGCTGCAGGAGTCTGCCTCTAAAGAGGCCTATTACATGGGACGTCTGGTGGACCTTCAAAGCCAGCTCAAACTGAGCGGCTCTGTGGCCTCCAACGCCCAAGCGGAGACCGAACGTCTCAACACCCTGTTGCAAGAACTAAGAGAGGTGAGTTGTGTGTTTTATTGTACTGGTGGAACTGCCGTCAGCACACATTACACAAATACACAAGTTAGTACCCTTTCTGAAAGTAAGTAATTTTATTAAACTTGGACCAAACGGTTATTTTGAGGGCAGTGAGTCTGTGTGCGTGTAGTGTGTCAGCAGTCAATGATGTCAGGGTCAGAGACTGTCGCCATAGTGCATTGTAGGGGGCAAATCCATGGCTAAGCTGGGGCATAAGAGAAATACCCTGAGGTCGGCACAAAGACACACTGTACACACGCGCGGCCACTGCGGCCCTATGAGACAGAGAATTTCCCCTGGGGAATTTCCCCTGGGGTCACATACCTTAAATATAGTATTGCTTAATTACCATAGTACATACAGGTACTCTGACAGCCTAGATTACATTCAAATTAGCATTTTTATTGCGTTATAGCTCAAATCATCAATGTCATGCTAATTTTATTTTACAAACAGTTTTATGTTTTTAGAATCTTTTAAAAAAAAAAATTCTTAATTATTTGTGTGAATTTCCCTAAACATCCATTAAACAAGAACAATTTATCTATTAAGCAAAAATGCATGGGATATTAAAATCACTATGAATTCAAAACTGACCATTCTTGTTTTTTATGATGTTGCAATATTTATTATAGATGATTTAGGAGTGCATATATTAATTAATTTATTTTTAATGAATGTGCCCTTGTAGTCTTTAAAAATTAACTTCCCCTCGCTCTTGCAACGACATCTCTTCTCTGTTGACTTGTGTACTGGTGTGATGGCGGGACAACCTGTCACTCACATGACATCACAGCAATAGCAAAACACAATCTTTCAATCAATTATCGATGGACAAAATCAAGTCCCACCCTACATTTTTTCTTGTTAGAGAAGCACTGTGATTTCACTTGGATATGCACGTCACAACAGGGCAGAAAATACTATCACAACTTCCATTTCATGCAGACTTTAAGCATTAAATCATCAAAGGATAACACACACTATCTTATGTTAATCTTGAGTACCTATCAAATAGCATTGCATCCTTCATTTCTCAGAAGAGTCTTTAGTTTTATCACATTTATAAAAGACAGATGCTGTACCAATTCTTTTCAAAAACAGCCGAGCTCATGGAGGCACGCAGTGGGGGGTGGAGCTAAAGAGTCACACACACAAACACACACACACACACACACACACACACACACACACACACACACACACACACACATCATAGAATTATCCCTGGATAACGTTCGATTCACTATACGTTTGTGTTGTTTACATTATATACACTTACATACCGATTGCCAACAAAACACAGACATTTCATGGAGTTTCACTCAGCGTCTGCGGTTTCGATTCATGACCGGGATCTTTTATCGCTGGGACCACTCCATCTTTCAGTTTCAAACAATCTGCAAATCCAGTGGCAACCTGGGCCTTGTTTATAAAACATTAGTCACCGAAATGCCCCAAACAAACACACTTGCACAACTCCGTTGCTGCTCCGTAAAACACACTGCGTACTGTTCCCTTGGCGCTGGATTCTTTGGGAAGCTGGACAAGGTTATCTTTCCCTCACAACCAAAAACACACTTCTTTAGTGACATTTTGTGGTCTAAAAACTAAATGACAGCGCTGCCGATGTGCTCTCACTCTAGTTGATGTGCACATGCCCATTTCATGGCACTAGTTTAATTTGAGCCTTTATGTACTTCATAATGTGTGTGGAGCATTTCCGCCTTATAACCAGCTTTACTGTAGCAGTTTCTGGCACAGCACATACTAGGTTTGCTGCACTGCTCCTGACCCCTGAGTGTGTGAAGCCCATGATTACCACTGCTACAATAGAGTTGTAGTGGGAGATAATTGGTCAGTAATCCCCTGAAGTTCATGCCCAGCTCATTTGGACTGGCTCTGCATTGCTTAAAATATGCAATGAGACATCACATCCTCTGGGTGAGCTGTGATATTGTGTACAGTAATCAATATCCCAGCTCATGGGAAGGTCATCTGCCAGGGAGTGCAATGTATCTCACACTATAACAATGTTTGATCCTCTTATTCCAGTTATGAGTGGCGAGAGAGCTTCAATTCAATTTTTTAATGGAATTTGGTGCAGCTTCAGTGAATGTCTAGACAAAAAAAAGTTCAAAGACACTACAGTGTGGTATGTAAAATGTACACTCACCTAAAGAATTATTAGGAACACCATACTAATACTGTGTTTGACCCCCTTTCGCCTTCAGAACTGCCTTAATTCTACGTGGCATTGATTCAACAAGGTGCTGAAAGCATTCTTTAGAAATGTTGACCCATGTTGATAGGATAGCATCTTGCAGTTGATGGAGATTTGTGGGATGCATATCCAGAGCACGAAGCTCCCGTTCCACCACATCCCAAAGATGCTCTATTGGGTTGAGATCTGGTGACTGTGGGGGCCATTTTAGTACAGTGAACTCATTGTCATGTTCAAGAAACCAATTTGAAATGATTCGAGCTTTGTGACATGGTGCATTATCCTGCTGGAAGTAGCCATCAGAGGATGGGTACATGGTGGTCATAAAGGGATGGACATGGTCAGAAACAATGCTCACGTAGGCCGTGGCATTTAAACGATGCCCAATTGGCACTAAGGGGCCTAAAATGTGCCAAGAAAACATCCCCCACACCATTACACCACCAGCCTGCACAGTGGTAACAAGGCATGATGGATCCATGTTCTCATTCTGTTTATGCCAAATTCTGACTCTACCATCTGAATGTCTCGACAGAAATCGAGAATCATCAGACCAGGCAACATTTTTCCAGTCTTCAACTGTCCAATTTTGGTGAGCTCGTGCAAATTGTAGCCTCTTTTTTCTATTTGTAGTGGAGAAGAGTGGTACCCGGTGGGGTCTTCTGCTGTTGTAGCCCATCCGCCTCAAGGTTGTGCGTGTTGTGGCTTCACAAATGCTTTGCTGCATACCTTGGTTGTAACGAGTGGTTATTTCAGACAAAGTTGCTCTTCTATCAGCTTGAATCAGTCGGCCCATTCTCCTCTGACCTTTAGCATCAACAAGGCATTTTCGCTCACAGGACTGCCGCATACTGGATGTTTTTCCCTTTTCACACCATTCTTTCAAACCCTAGAAATTGTTGTGTGTGAAAATCCCAGTAATTGAGCAGATTGTGAAATACTCAGACCGGCCCGTCTGGCACCAACAACCATGCCACGCTCAAAATTGCTTAAATCACCTTTCTTTCCCATTCTGACACTCACACTTGACACTTGACACTTGTATTGACCAGGACCACACCCAAAAAAGCATTGAAGCAACTGCCATGTGATTGGTTGATTAGATAATTGCATTAATGAGAAATTGAACAGGTGTTCCTAATAATCCTTTAGGTGAGCGTATATATGTGTGCATATGTAACAGACGTAGGCCAGTAAGAGTTGTGTGTGTAATCCTTACTCCCCAGGCCTCAAGAGGCGTGCTGGCGACTGTTGCTAGCAGTTGCGGTCTTTAGCATGTAAGTGCCCGCTGGAGACCACTCGGAGCGGGTCGAAACAGAACTGTAACGTTTGGTGCAGAGGATGGGAGTTAGCTTTAGGGTGGGAGCTATAAAGTGTAACAGATATAGGCCAGTTAGAGCTGTGCGTGTAAACCTTACTCCCCTGATCTCAAGAGGCACGCTAGCGGCTCTTAAGCATCCTTGTTAGCATGCCTGACTCCCACGCCAGAAATCCCGGTTTCAATCCCGCTCAGAGCAGGTCGAGTAGGACCGGTTACAATACATAGGCTACATATGTTTTGTTTTTTGTTTTGTTTTTTAACCGTGATAATTTATTTTTTCATTCTTTGATAAATAGACACTATAAATGTTTTCACTGTTACTTTTGGCCAATTTATTGCATCCTTGCTGAATGAAGGTTCTCTCTCTCAAATTGTGATTTTCCAGCAATCTGCTCTTGAAAAATGTTTCAAAATATTTCAAAGATTACCACACTGTGAATGCTAGCACAAACAAATGACCAGGGCTGGTATCTTGGTAGAAAGCCATAGATAGGTACCTTTTGGCCACTCATTGTCACTGTTATATAGATTAATGCTATACATTCTCAGACACATTGGGATTTATACAATATTTTGTCATCTTGCTTGACACATTCTGTTCCAGCTGTTAAAGAAGCCTTTGTTTTGGCTTCCCCATATCAATTGAACTTCATGGAAGAAAGTGCTGACTTGAGGGTTTCCTCTGATGGAAAGCAATTTGTTACCCAGCATTCCTGTCTGCACAAGTACCAGCATCATCATAGACTCTGACTCACAGACACAATGCTATTATATGTAAGCCTAATGGATCTTTGTATATTACTTACAAAAAATCATCATGGTATATTCCCACATACCACCACTATAATGACAGTAAGGAGGCTAAATAGATATAGGTTTAATTTCTGCTAATTATTTGTTTTATTGTATTAATAGCCACCCTCTTTTCAGATAGTTTGTCATAAAATCCTTGGTTAACATTGCAAATGTCATAATTATCACAGATTGAACTGGTTTGCATTGTATCGCTCAGAACATTCCCAATTTGTTTACCTGGGTACTACTAATAGATCTCAGACTATGCCATTACGACTTAGACTGGGTTAACCCAGCCTGATGTGCCGGCAATTTGATTTCACCCTGCAACTCAGACTGGAAACATGTACATTAATTTCTACTGCTTCTGTTACACTTTTGCAGGAACCAATCACTGACTGGCTTATCCAACTGCCGCGCTATTGGTGGGTATAACATGATTACGGATAGAGAAGCGATGGGTCATTGCCCGTTGATCACATCACACCTCTTTTGTGGTCTGATTGGTTGAAGGACTATCCAATTGCATACAGAGTCATTTAAATTATGCCTGTTGATCACGCCTCTTGTGCAGTAGAAAATACATAGCAGACTCCCCAGACCAATGTTCAATCTTAAAGTGAGCTTGGTCTGGTGATAGCCAGACAAATTACGACTGGGTGTCCCTCAGGTGTCAGTGTTGGGTCCTACTCTGTTTAGTATTTATATGTTGTCTCTTGGGAAGATTATCCAAGTTTTGCCTGGGCTATTGTTGCTATGCTAATGACACCCAGATTTATACAGCTCTGGAAAAAATTAAGAGACCACTTAACATTGAAAAGTCAATGTTAAGTGGTCTCTTAATTTTTTCCAGAGCTGTATTAGCATTCAGCCTGATTTCTCTTCTGCCTTTTCAACTCTCTCTGCTTGTTTGCTGGAAATAAAGGCATGGATGAAACACCTTTCTTAATTTATTTAATTAGTCTAAAACTGAAATTCTGTTAATCGATACTCCAACCAATATTAATAAATGTAATAACTTTAAACTTACCATGGAAAATAGCCTAATCATGCCTTCTGTCCATGTGCGGAATTTGGATGTGATTTTTTTTTGTTGTTGTTGGTGTGTGAACACTTTCTTTTTTTAATGGCCGGAATATCACCCGTATTCAAACCTTTCTCTCTAGACCTGTAGCATGTTCTTTGAGAATGAGAAAGGCACATTACAAATAATAACAATTCTAATAGTAAACATTTTTATTAGATACAGATGTTTAGTTTTAAATTAACTGAGCTAAATGGTTGCTAGAACCTGGCTCATTGTTGTATGAAAAGGAATTGCCCCCTTTGCCTCCTCGGAGAAGACAAACCCCTCAAACTATGCTGTCCAGAACATCAATATTAGTTTTACCTCTTTAACAAGCTTTTTTTTTGTCAGTCATCTTTTCTTTTGAAATGGGGTCATGCTTAAAAAAACCAAATGACTCTTCTGTGTTGTCCTTTCCATTTCTCTCTTTCAGAATAATGAGATGTTAGAGCTACAGAGGAGCAGGATGAGAGAGGAAATAAGAGAGTATAAGTTCAGAGAGACCAGACTGCTGCAAGACTACACTGAACTGGAGGAAGAGAACATCACTCTCCAGAAACTAGTGTCAACACTTAAGCAGAATCAGGTATACTGTACACACACACACACACACACACACACACACACACACACACACACACACACACACACTTAATTGTGAAACACAATGGCCATCTATGTGACAAAATTAAATTGTCACTTCAATTTTGTGGCTCTATGCTACTTATGGGAGATATAGCTTTTCTAACATTTTATTCTTAAAGGGTTTGTTCACCCAAAAATGAAAAACGAAGCCCGAGCTTCGTTTATAGTCTGAGGGAGACGCACGCTCTAAACAAAACAACCTTCGCAAACATGTCTAAGGATTTCGACACAGAGGAAGACTTGCATTTTTTTGCTCAGCCATATTTATTTGAACTTGAAAATGTATCAGAGTGTAAATGAACTAACCCTTTAAGCTTTTCTTCAAACTTATGTTAGTCAGGTTTCTCGCACCAAAAATGTTCCGAATTTAGATTTAGTCCCCCATTTTCCACCCTCAAAATTAAGCTGTTTTTCCTCCAAGTGTAATATTCAAGCTACTATATCCAAGTAGGACATGTTTCTGGATCACCATCTTAGTTGAACTTGATCCTGGAAAAACATTCCTATTAACTAATCAGATTTCAGGGCTAGGTTTAAGGTTGGGATTCAGAGGTTACAACAAAATTTGGTTTGGTTACAACAACAATCATAATGATTTTCTCAGATTTTCTCTGATTTGAGTAGGTAAGAGTTAGGACTATGATTTTATGTATATATATATATATAAGTATATATATTTATTTACTTAACAGATTTGATGTAATTATACTTATTTTATTCTATTCTTATATATTTAATTATGTGCTATATTAGGTACTGAGGTCAGTGATTTAGTAAATTAAAAATAAAACTAAATTAAATATATAATAATAATAATAATTGTCAACCCTTTTAAAATGTACAGGTGGAATATGAAGGTCTAAAGCATGAAATCAAAGTACTTGAGGAAGAGACAGTGCTCCTCAACAGCCAGCTGGAAGACGCTTTGCGTTTAAAAGATATTTCTGAAGGCCAGTTGGAGGAGGCATTGGATGCTCTGAAGAGTGAAAGAGAGCAAAAGAACAATCTCAGAAAGGAGCTGGCCCATCAGCTCAGCCTGACGGACAGCGTGTATGGAGCCAGCACCCACCTGGCCATCTCTGCCGTGGAGGGTTTGAAGTTCGCAGAGGATGCGGCGACCAACGGCACGTCTGCATCCGAGTCTAGCCCCAAAAATGAGGACAGTAACCGGTGTAATGAGTGCAATGGGCATGGACCAAAGTTGAACGGAGAATATCACCGACCGGGAGGAAGGAAGGGAGAGGTGTTGCACCCTGTCTCTGATCTCTTCAGCGAACTCAACCTGTCTGAGATACAGAAACTCAAGCAACAGCTCCTACAGGTTAGTCATATGACACTTAAGGAATAAAATATGCAGGGATTGTGACACAACCAGATTATGAAATAAAACTGGAGAGCAACATTAGTTCCATTTTGATTTATTTAAATTAAATTAAATGAAACTCTTAAGGTCAGATTTACTAACAACTTGCGTCAGAGCAAACTCTCTATTAGAAAACTACTGTTAGGATTTACTAAAGACACGCAGTGAAAAATTAGCGCTGAAAAGGCGGGAACAGGGTCATTTTTGCATCTGACCTTATTGCATATGCATTTGTAGGAGTTTCCCTTTCAGATGCAAAATTTATTGGAGGAGAGTGTTTAAATGAATCATGCAAAGGTGATTTACTAAGGTTTGCGCTCGTCAATTTACTGGTATTTGCACCATTATTTACCGCCCAAAAAAGCATGTCTTAAACCAGACGTTCATTTGCGCTGCTCTTTGTAGATTGTGTTAGTCATTATGGAAATTATCCAGTTGCGTCTTTGTTTTTTAATTTGCGCGTCTTCAGTAGATCACATGCAGAACTTTTCGCTCCCATCTGCGCTTTTTTGTAATTGTGCTCTCAATCTAATTTGCCCTGTTTTGTAAATATGTCCCTTAATCGTAATCATGGTTCATGTAGGAGAAAATGTCAAAGAAAAAAAGCCAAAAAAATCCCCCCAACATTTATTTAAAAGGGGTTATTAAAATGCTTTACATTTTGAAACTAGATCTCATTTAAATGTCATGTTGATATGCCCTCTAACAGTTTTTCCTAATAATTTATTCCATTCATCTGTCAGAATGACTATTTAGTTGTTTAATTGATTCAGTTTTGCTCAGATATTCATAGTCAGGTAAATCAATGAGGGGGGCTTTGGGGAAAAAACAGCTGTTATCCAGTGCAATAAATGGGCAACTATTGTCTCTATTGACTTATATGAAAAGCTTTTTATTAAATTTTGGTGGCATCTTATGGCTCATTTCCACGGAGCGGTACGGGACAGTACAGTACAGTATGATTTGGGGCGGTAAACCCTGATCCGCCTTGCGTTTCCACCGCCAACAGTACCCTTACTTGATAAGCACAATGTATTGATCAACATCATTTTCGCGCGAAGAAGAACGACACTGTAAACAACAATGGGGGATGTACAGTAGATCTTGTTCTTGCTTCGCGGCATGTGGCTGTTTGTCACAAGATGAAGACAAGCTTTGTTTGAGCCAAGGCTGCAGGCTGCAAGGAAAAACAGCCCGAAAAAGCACACGCAAGTGACCATTCTCTGTCAACAAATCAATGTTCTGCAGTGAGTCTAGCTCCATCCTTTAGGTACCAGATTCTGTGCAAATTACCCCAACAGAAGGGTCCCGAAAAAAGTGGTACGGTACGGTTCGCCATTTTGGCACCTAATCTAACCCTAACTTCTGACAATTGAAACGGTAATAATTGTGTACTGTACTGAACTGTACTGTACTGTACCACTCGGTGGAAACGAGCCATAATGCTACTTTATAAATAAACACAGATACCTTAAACTTTACATGTAAGTAATTGTGCATTCAGTGTGCATCCATCTAAGTGGTGCCTTCCTTATTGGCACATGTTCATGCTCTTGACACTTCTACATAGACGTTTTGTACTGACTGAAAAAATAACTTACTTGGTATTAAAGAGTTTAAGTGTAAATATGATTGAAGGAAAGTTGAATGCAGTAAATGCAATGGTCTATTTTGTGCTTTGGGAGGCTACTGTCAGGTTGATTACTATTATGAGCGAATGCTTTGTGGCTGTCCCTATAAAAGCAGGACACAGTAATGTATTTGTGTGTGTGTGTGTGTGTGTGTGTGTGTGTGTGTGTGTGTGTGTGTGTGTGTGTGTGTGTGTGTGTGTGTGTGTGTGTGTGTGTGTGTGTGTGTGTGTGTGTGTGTGTGTGTGTGTGTGTGTGTGTGTGTGTGTGTGTGTGTGTGTGTGTGTGCGCGCCACGGGCATATTCAGCATAAGAGACAGCATGGGACAAGAATAGAAAATCTGCCAGTGCGGACACAGAAACATAGAGAGCATCAGCTGCTTAAAGGAAGAAATATGTCAAATATGTCCAAAAATGTAGCCTTTATTATAATAAAACCATATAATATATAACAATTTATTAAAATGTATCATTTGAATTTTAAGATGAAATTAATTACATCTATCTGTAAGGATCTATTGAAACAAAACATTTGGTAATGTAAGAAAAAAAAATTGTTACCACACATAAATTCATCCACATAGTCTAAACAGATCAATTTCATGAAGTATTATATAACATGTTTGCATCTAAGGGTCTTCTCTGGGGAATGTTTTCTCTAGCTATGTGGGATTGCCGTCAAATACATAGCCAGAAGCCTGTTATTGCCGCCTCCTGTTGCGCAAAGTAGTAGCTAGCTACAGTATTAGTTCCTATTTAGATAAGCATTTTACACATTTATATCACTGTTTGGTTTTAATGAATTGTTTCCTCACCCCTCAAGCAATTGTAATTGCCTGGCATTTATCCAAACAAAAAGTGTTTTCTCATCCACCCCTATATTGTTGTTCTTGGATCCTCTCCAGTAAGGAATCGATTGGGTTTCGCTATCTCAGCCTCATGCATTAGATGGCTGACGCTTCAATGAGTGATCAAAAAGCAATTAAGCAACACTTGAGCTCAATGACAGGAATCACATGTCTGCATTTATGCTAAATTTGTGACAAGCAAGCTAACACACCTTACTGTCACAACTGTTTGTAGAGTGGAATTTTATAAGCCCACGGATCAAGTGAAATATTAAAAAAAATTCTAGCAAGGATACTGTAGAAAGTGAATTAAATAAAATTAGGCTAATATGAAAAGCTCTTTTTAAAGGTACCATGTAATTCAATGAGTGTTCTTTTGTTTTGTGATTATTGGGGCTAACCATTCTTGAGAAAATATTCTTCATTGCTGACTTTCCTAAAGAAGACCAATAAGAAGATAGTTGTACTAGCATGTGACTTACATAAACACATTTTAGTATGCTTTGAAATGTTGCCTTGTGAAAGCAAACCGAACCAAGAAAATGCAGCATTGTAACAAATGAAGTCCCTGTTTTGGAATGAACAAAAACAATCTATAGGTGTGAAAACTTTTGTAACATTATAAATGACTTTCAATTACTGTCACTTTTGATCGATTTTCTGCATCCTTGCTGAATAAAAGAATTTAATTAATTTAAAAAATGAGCTTACTGACCCCAACATTTTGAATGATAGTGTTAATGAATGGCTATGCTAACGATAGTATTTTAGACCTTGGCATTTGCTAACTAGCTGTGTGTCTTCTTGTCTACTAGGTTGAGCGAGAGAAAGCGGTTCTGCTTAACAACCTGCAGGAATCTCAAACTCAACTGCAGCACACACAGGGCGCTTTAACTGAACAACACAGTCGTGTTCACCGTCTTACAGAGCGTGTCAATGCTATGAAGCGCCTCCACAGCGACAAGGAGTTTGACACGGAGGAGTCTGAGAAGGCCGATGGACCCATAAACGGTTGCTGTGAGTACGAGACAGACATCAATGGAATAGAGCTTCTGGAGTGCAAATACAGAGTTGCTGTGACTGAGGTAATTGACTTGAAGGCGGAGCTTAAGGCATTGAAGGAAAAATATAACCAGTCTGTGGAGAGCCGATCAGAAGAAAGCAACCACAGCGAAGGGAAGGTCCAGGCTCTTGAAGAGCAGGTGAAACGGTTGGAGAAAGCCTGCCATGAGGGCCGTGAGCGGGTTAGCAGTCTGGAAGCAGAGCTCCGGTGCGCTTCGGGTATGGCTAGCGAAAGTAATGGTATGCTGAACACAGCGCAGGACGAGCTGGTTACATTTAGTGAGGAACTTGCTCAGCTCTACCACCACGTCTGCTTGTGCAACAATGAGACACCGAACCGTGTAATGCTGGACTACTACCGCCAGAGCCGGGTTACGCGTAGCGGCAGTCTCAAAGGCCCCGAGGACCCAAGAGCCCTGCTTTCTCCACGTTTAGCTCGCCGTCTCGCGGCTGCTAACTCCTCAGACATGTCCAAGAGTCCTCAAGACTCTCCATCAAAGGAACCCCTTGGAGAAGGAACTAAAGGGGAAACAGGAAGTCCCAACAGAACCCCCTTTGGTTCACCAATCAATGGTTTATCTCATTCGCCTTCCCTAGTACCAGAGACAGGTGATCTCCGTAGGGAGCCCATGAACATCTATAACCTCAACGCCATCATCCGTGACCAGATCAAGCACCTGCAGAAAGCTGTGGACCGCTCGCTCCAGTTGTCCAGGCAGAGGGCTGCGGCAAGAGAGTTGGCACCCATCCTCGATAAGGACAAGGAGGCTTGCATGGAGGAGATCCTGAAACTCAAATCCCTTTTAAGCACCAAAAGAGAGCAGATCGCCACCTTGCGTCTTGTCCTGAAAGCCAACAAACAGGTACTGTAGAAGGCCAAGTGTATATGTCTTTGCTTCTCATCCCAATATCTTCTGTTGTGTTTGGTTTCAAATAAAAGCATATACTTCACTTCTATTTAGACTGCAGAAGTGGCCCTGGCGAACCTGAAGAGCAAATATGAAAATGAAAAATGCATGGTGACGGAGACAATGATGAAGCTCAGAAATGAACTGAAGGCCCTCAAAGAAGACGCAGCCACCTTTTCCTCACTGAGGGCAATGTTTGCCACAAGGTACATATTCGGCCATTTGTGCACTTAATATTATTGAGATTATTGACATGCAAATTGTAAATATTTCCTTTTTACATACACATTCCTGACCCTATTATTGTAATCTTTCTAAACTTTCTTCAAAATGTACTTGCTCTACATTTGAAACTACTTTTCTGTTCATCTGAAATCACCTAGGTAGGAAATAATGAAAAAATGTGAAAACCTATCTAATTCTTTAATACTTATAAAATACTACTGACAAAAAGCATAATATGCCATTTTAGCTCTACAATGTCATATAAACAACCAAAATAGTAAGCTATATGTATCTGAGTCTAAAAAGAACCGGTTCGCGTCATGTTTCACAAAGTTGACTACAATGGTTGTGCTGTATGTTTTGACTCAATAAACAAATTAGCCATTCTTTTTTTTTTTCAGGTTGAATATTCTATTTCACTCTGAAGTATATTACAGTAGAAATATGCATTCCAAATGCATGTTTTTAAGTTTCCTTACAGTTATGATTCTAGATTACTAATTTCTTAAAGGGATAGTTTACCCAAAAAGAAAATGATCCCATGATGATGATTTACTCACATCCTAGGTGTATATGTCTGTCTTCTTTGAGATGAACACAATTGAGTTATATTAAAAAAAATATCATCGCTCTTCCAATCTTAATATTGGTAGTGAATGGCAGTCCTGATTTTGGATTACTTTTATGATGGCTTGAGGGTCAGTAAATCATGCGGTAATTTTTCATTTTAGTGTGAACAATCCCTTTAATTCTTGTACAGCAGTGGCTCTCAACCATTTTGACCCCATGGTCCCGCACTGTCCACAACAATATTCAAATTTCCAATTGTTTGTGATTTAGTGGATTTAAGGAGAATTTTATATATATATTTATGTGGGCCATATATATATATAGTAGAAATCCAAATTTCTATTCAATAAAATATTTTTGTAATGTGCTTGTAATGTGTAGTTATTTTGTAATTCATTATAAAAATGTCCTTAAGAAGTTTTTTAATTAACATGACTTTTCCAGGTGTAGAAATCACTTAAAAAGAAGCTTCCTCATACAGGTATATCCCGGTTTTCAAAGACCAGTTGAATTTTGTTCTTCATTAAAAAAAAAAATAACGTTTTTGATTGGGTGAATTAAAATAAGAAATATCTTTTATCATTAAACATTTTCTAAGGCTCCCTTAGTGGGCCCTGTCCCCCAGATGGAAAACCACTATTGTACAGTGTGTTCTTGTTGTATGTTTAATCCCTTCGAGTAATTTTGAGGTTTCTCTTTCCCTCTTCCTCTAGATGTGATGAGTACGTAACTCAACTGGATGAGATGCAGAGGCAGCTGGCTGCCGCAGAAGATGAAAAGAAGACTCTAAACTCCCTCCTGCGAATGGCCATTCAGCAGAAACTGGCCCTCACACAGCGTCTGGAGGATTTGGAGTTTGACCACGAGCAGTCGTACTGTGGCCGTGGAGGGAAAGTGCCAAAAATTAAGAGCAGCCCTCAAAAAGTAAGTCATCGAACTGCACTCACTGCTCCCCCTAGTCCCACTGCGTCGGTTTCAAAGCTTCCATCTTGTCTATTCCAAAACAATGTGGTTGCATCAGCCGGTAGCTCTCCTTCACTGGATATCCCTAATCCATCTTCCTCCTGGACCTCCTCAGCCCAGCCATTTTTCCTCGGCCAGTCGCAGTGGAACCTGGGAGCTCAGACTTTAGTCTTAGACCCACAGACATTAAGTATTGAATTTTGTCATATTGTTCATAGCGGAGACTCTGGCCAATCTGATGCTCACGTTCCCAGGTCTGCTCCGACTTCCCCCTACCGTTCTCCTGTCCTGGGCGCTCGGCAGCCGTCGCCACGGTCCGTGAGATCTCGCATGCGCTCCAATGTGACTCAGTTCACACCTTCGGCCGCTTCAAGACACTCTCTAGGCCAGCCTGGGATTCCCAGAATCCCTAGTACTGACCCTCAGTAGGTGACACAGTTTAAGGACAGACTGGTTTCCATCTTATATGATTGTTTGATTCAACTCAGGGATATAATTGATACTACTTTATGTTTTGCTAACTGTAGATACATTTGGGTCACATCATTGCTTTGTGAGATGGTACTTATTGAAATAATGATGTATAAAAATAAGAATAAATCGAATAAATTGCACTAGCTGTGTTTGATGTTTGTTTGTTTTTTGCGGACTGGGTAAGAAACCCAGTCTTTGCGAGCAAAATTGCTTAAATCTGCATCTGTAATGTATTTGGATCATATTGGAAGAATTATTGCTTAAAGCAACACAGGTATTGATTGATGCATGTCTATTGGAATATCATCCCTGCATGTGTGCTTCCATTTCACGGCTTGATGAAATGGGTGCTACATACTGCATGCCAAGCAGTTAGTTCGTGTGATGGAGTTCTCAGTTATTTTTGCGTTAGCAAACAGCACATCTGACATAACTATAGCTCCATCCACTGGTGACAGTGTGCATTTGAGGATAGAACAGTTACCTTTGCCTTTATATCTATATCATCAGTCTTAAAGCTTTGTTAGTGTTTCAAAGTGATTTATACAGGACTCATGAGAATTAGCCTATCTATAATCATATTAAACCTAAATGCAAACTGCTTTGCCAGCTAACAGAAAATGCTCAGATGATCCCAAGGCACCCTGCATGTTAAAATGTGCCGGAGAGAGCTGTTCTATTCATGGATGCAGCATATGGCAGTGCAGGATCTGCCATATGCAAATTCAGGGACGTGTTCTTGCATATGCTGCCTGCTGCCCAGCTACTGTATTTCACTGAGCTGTAGAGTACAGGCAACAGAGCCACACAAATGTGTCATTCATTCATGAGTCATTCTATGGAAATGGTGCCTTTTCAAGTTTGATAAGGACATTTAAAGTAATCTTCTTAATGATTTTAAACATTCTCTCACGCTCATGTGTTTAAGTTTTAAACAAGTGTATTGTTGTCTCAAGCTAAATGTATGAATTTGAATGTATTTTAACAGGGTTAGGTCCAAAAATTTAAATTCTGCAATTAATTACTTGCCCTCATGTCATTCCAAACACGTAAGATTTTCGTTCACCTTCGGAACACAAGTGAAGATTTTTTTTAATGAAAACTGAAACCGATTTCTGTCCCTTCGTTGACAGTTACGCAACTACCACTTTGACGCTTTAAAAAGTTCATAAAGTGATTGTACTGTAAAACTGCTAATCCATATGATTTGAGTGGTTTTGTCAACATTTTCTGAAGAGACACGATCGCAAACAGATTGATTTTAGGCTTTTATTCACTTAAAAATATTCATCAAACCCGGGCATGTTCGCTTGACGTGTGAGAACCAATGAGGTTCATTCTCACGTGTTATGCATCACGTTTGAACTTCCGCAAGAAGTTCTTGAGTGGTACTAGTAGTTTCCGAGGGAAATTCAAGCATGCCGCCGGTTGTCTTTGCATCATTACGTCACGTCTTCATAGGAGTCCGGCTAGTAGGGTATCGCATGTGAGGATGCTGCAGGTGGTGGATCATTTATAGCCTTTTCTCACAGCAGCTGGAATAATTATACTT
Organism: Gobiocypris rarus; assembly: GCA_023029165.1. Classification (NCBI taxonomy): domain Eukaryota; kingdom Metazoa; phylum Chordata; class Actinopteri; order Cypriniformes; family Gobionidae; genus Gobiocypris; species Gobiocypris rarus. Next base: position 14,905,244 of record CM040918.1, on the reverse strand, counting down.
ATCATTTTGATGGCGGATTGTAAATAGAATAGTCCAAATGACAATCATCAGTGACAACTGGAGATTCACCAGCCGTATTTGAGAACAAAATATAACAATAATAATAATTTGCACGGTTTGATATGTGATATCAGGCTAAGCGATCGTTAGATTTAATCTGTAGGTAGCGCAATTTTTTGTAATGTCAGAACAAAAGTACTTGTTGACATTTTCCAGTGAAAATTCTTATTTTGGTTATACTCCAAGACGTAGAATCTGTGATTCCAAAGTACAGTATCCATACCGGTGCGGTGAATGAATGACAGCCACACATAAACATTCTCAAAACATTAGATTTATCCCCGCTGAGGAGCTGTGCCGATGCACAACCCACGTAAAGATAATAAATCCACAAATAAATGCAAATGCAAACAGGCTTCAAACTGAGATAGCGACAAAGAGGTAAAACTTATGGACTGCAGCTTTTAACAACATTAATGGCTGACAACTTTTACTATGTCTTAAAGTATTTTTTACATATAAGAATATAAAGTGTATGTAATTTGTAGTATAATATGTGTATATATAATATAAAAATGGCACTCGTTTTGTAGAATGACCTTTGTTTAAGGAGATGTGGGCCAAAAAGCATTTGACAAGTTAAAGGTTCAGAACATCTGTGTTAGTATTGCTCAATCAAGACTGACCGAGATGCAGAAATGGACATGTATTGACAAGACTTTGGAAATGAGAGGGGGTTTTCTAGGAGTGATCAGAGATTTCAGGTTTAGTTTCGTTTTCTAATTCAACTGTTTCCTGTGATTTGCTTAAAGATATGTGGCGTGTATTGTGTATGATGTGACTCAGTAAATAGTGTTTGTAAATCGCAGAGTTCTAATGGAAACCAGTCTGATCCGCTTTACCTGTGTCACCTTGACTTCGTATGACACAATGTATGTCAAATAAATGCACTACATTCATGCTCTACAGGCGTAACACTTTTATAAATAGATTACAACAGTGACGATAAAAACACTTTTTATTATTCCTGGTAATGATGCCCCTAAAAGAGCAGTGGACGTTGCCAATCTCTGCCGGCAAGTGTCAGCGTTTCTTAAATTTCACAAACTTTTCCCATTACTGAACGTGTCAAATGCTGTTTTGCCCATGTTGATCATAAAATATGCCAACCACAGAGTAGTAGTTTCCTTCCCATATAAGTTTAAATAAATAAATAAATAAATACATTTCTTTTCATATTGGGGCTGTAGATATAATTGTTTGCAGTATGGAGATGTTATCACTAATGCATTTATGTAAACAACCACCTAGCAAGTGCATAGCAACATTTTTAAAAATGCATAGAAATCCTTCAATAATATCTGTTTGCAGAGCCACAGTGCCACAGTTTCACCCCAGCTTTTCTGCCCACGCATGCGCAGTTTCACACAGTTTTGCCCGCTCTGTCACATTTCAATTTTAAATCTTGGTGACTGTTCTGTCCTAAAACTATCTAATGTTTATTGTTGCTCCTGCTGTTATTTTTTGGCATTTGTTTAAAGGTACACAATGTAGGATGTTTGCAGTCAAATATCCAAAAACCACCAGGCCAGTGTTATATATTTTGTTCTGTTGAGTTCTTACAATATCCCAAATGTTTCCAACTATTTGTAAATTGTGAGAAAATCACTATTTTTACCAATGAACCGGGATGTGTGAGCATAGCGTGTGAGGGAGTCGCCTGTCAATTGCGTCATATCTGCGTTACCTTCGTTTCTGGTTTTATTTTGCAGACGCGCTTTACTCTCACTGGAGTGTGCAACAAGTGTCACAGCAGCCGCCGAGCGAATGCACAGAGTAACGTTATAACATCAATTTTAACACACTTAAATGTATCTAATATAATAAACAGAGCTGCGTAACCTCAAACCCCTGACCAGAAAAGCAGAGATTGCGCCGGCAACTGTGTCCCGTCATAATAAATGTCCCGCTACTCACGAGCTGAGTGTTTTGTGTAACAATCGCTCCGGTGGCCTTGCTCGGCTCCACAGCACTCGCCCATGCTCTGCTTCATACTAAAGTAACGTTAATAATCGCATCCATGAACATGATTTCTGCCCAAGTCCTATCCTGATTATTTTCCACCGGCTGTGAGGTGAAGACCACATGTCCCAAGATTCTGTGCTCAAACTTGACGTCATCAAACTACACCTTTGTTTTGAACAGGCGCCCTCTAGCGGACGCAAAAGTTGCATAGTGCACCTTTAAGAGTAGGTTTATTGTAGGGGTGGGTATGGGGTGAGCACATGAATATAATGCTGCAACACAATCTGATAGGTAGCACGTTGAATTGTGCTACCTACTGTTTTAATGGGAGGTAGCAAAATCTGACATAGTAGGACAAATTGACAGAACACCATAACATGCATCTGGTCGACATAAAACTCTCACGACGAAATGCGCATGCGTGGGCAAAACTGCTGTGGGGTAAAACTGTAGTTGGGGAAAAACCGTAGCTCTGCAGCCAGACCCTTCTCAAAGCCTTAGCAGCTCCATAGCAATGCCCTGACAACCACACGTAAAACCCTAGCATCATGACGATGAGTTTTGCACAAGAACTACTTGCATTGAAATGGGAAAAATTAAAAAAATATTGAAATGTCCACTTATTTCTCTAGATATGTGTTCTAAGCTAGACAGCATAAACTATAATGTTTTAATTATTACATTTTGTCTTGTTAAATGTGTAAATGTATGTGTGTATGCACGCTCTCATTAACAAAGCAGCAACACTAGTATGTCATTTGCACAGACACATTCCGTTTAAAAGTTGGAAGTCAGTACGTTTTTATTTTAATTTATTTTTTAAGAAATTAATACTTGTAATTTGAAAAGATGCATTAAATTGTTTGAAAGTGAAAGTAAGGACAAATAAATACCATTGAATATGAACTTTCTATTAATCAAAGAATCCAATAATATTATCCAACACAACTGTTTTCAACATTGATAATAATAAGAAATGTTTGTTGAGTAGCAAATCAGCATATTAGAATGATTTCTGAAGGATCATGTGACACTGAAGACTGGAGGAATGATGCTGAAAATTCAGCTCTACCATCACGGAAATAAATTACATTTAAAAATACAAAACAGTTATTTTAATTTGTTATTATATTTCACAATTTTACTGTTTTACTGCATTTTTTAATCAAATAAATACAACTTTAGTGAGCATAAGGGACTTATTTAAAAACATAAATATCTTACCGACCTCAAACTTTTGAACGACAGTGTATCTCTGTTTAACAGAAAGGTTACACCTTGCTTTCCTTCTATCTTTGTTCCTGGCATTCCTCATGTTCACAAATATAGAGATGCTTTCTCTCATTCTACATGCTCTGTGTGTGATTCTGCATGAGATTAACACATAGAATCACACCAATGCTACTAGGCCATTGCAACCATTTCCGGCGTATTTTCTTCTCATCTCTGTGCCCATTTATGTCTGTATTTGTCTCACTAACCCTGACCGTCACACCTCTGTATATCTGTCTAATTTATCAGTCTCTCTTAGATTGTCAGCAGCCTGCTGCCTCAGTACCGCCAACCTCCCCACAACTGAGGCGCGGGAGGGCATCCACGGGCCACAGGTAACCCGTCCTTTGGAGGAACTCGCTTTCTACTGCGTCCTCTCTCACTCGATTTCTCACAGAGAAAAAGTAATGCAGACACAAGTATTGTTAACAGCTCCCACCCACTCGGTCACACTTTTACAATGCAATTGATATACAGTGATGTGAAAAGTGTTTGTTAAAATAGGTTGTTAAATATGATCAAAGATGGCTATAAAAAAAAATGGACAGATGAAACAAACAAAAAGCAGCAAACTCTTAATATGGGTTTGGTGCACACAAAAAGTAGCCTGTGTGTAAAATGAAATACTCTCCTGTATCTTTAATGCTGTGTGCCTAATTTTCTGCCAGAGGTCCTGGACATCTTGTTCAGATACATGGCATCATGGATGCGATCACATACCAACAGATAAAAAATCTAAACCTGACAGCCTGTGCTAGAAATCGTATAATAGGCCATGTTTGGATCTTCCAACAGGACAGTGATCCAAAAACAAGCATCAAAACAAAAATGGGTCGCTGAGCACAAAACCAAGCATCTGCAATGGCCATCCCAGTCCAGTCCCTGACCTGAACCCTATAGAAAATAAGTGGGCTGAATTGAAGAGAAGAAGCACCGACATGGATCTGGGAATCTGAAGGATCTGGAGAGATTCTTTATGGAGGAATGGTCTCTGATCTCTTGTCAGGTGTTCTCCAAACTCATCAGGCATTATAGGAGAAGACTCAGAGCTGTTATCTTGGAAAAAGGAGGTTGCAAAAAGTATTTAATAAAAGGGGGCAAATAATTGTTTAGAGAAAAACATTTATTTCATATTAAAATATATATTTTTTTAAATAAAATATCAAAGGGATTAACAATGCAGATACATTTTTTTGATCATATTTAACAAGGGGGCAAACACTTTTTCACACCACTGTACAATACCGATTAAAAGTATGGAACAATTATGATTTTTTTTTTGATGATCCTTAGAAATCATTGTACTATGCTGATTTGGTGCTTAACCAGTTCAGCTCTGCGCGCCACCCGTGGGTCGAATATTTGCATCCGTCATAATTATTCGAAAAATCCTGCAGAGCTGAAGTTAAGAAACATTTCTTAGTATTATCAATGTTGAAAACAATTGTGCTGCTTATTTTTGTGGAAACCGTGATACACTACCATTCAAAAGTTTTACGATTTAAAAAAATAATGATTTTATTAAGCAGATGCGTGAAATTGTTGAAAAGTGACAGTACTCTGCATCAACACACACCCTTTCTTATTCACTTTTTTGTGCCTCACCTTTATTATTATATTGATTAATAATACATTGTTAGCTAATCTGTGTGCTTTATGTACATTTCTGAAATACATAACATGGACAAATCACTTTAAATTGTAATGTAGACGCATGCATTTTCTGTGAAGCTGCTTTGAAACGATATGTATTGTGAAAAGCGATATACAAATAAATGTGAATTGAATTGAATTGAATTGAGTAAAGACATTTATAAAGTTAAAAAATATTTATTTTATTTTAACATTGATAATAATAATCATTTACAATTATTTCTGAAGGATCATGTGACACCGAATACTAGAATGATGACTGCTGGAAATTCAGCTTTGCCATCACATGAACAAATTACATTTTAAAATATATTAAAATCCAGAACATAATTTTAAACTGTAAAACCCAAACCCTTACCCTGACTGTAAACATATTTCACATAAATGCTGCCTTGGTGATCATAAGCGACTCATTTTATTATTTAAAAAATTCCAATTAATCTTAATTATTCCAAACTTTTGCCTGATAGTTTATGCAAAAAATATTCCAATGCCCTTTCATCACCCTCTCATCCATGTGCTGTCAAATAAAGACAACATTCCTTTCTTCCCAAACCACTTTGCCTGCTTAAAAGCTGCTAGCTTTTGCACGTGCCCCTGTGTGTCTGTCAAAAGTAAGTTAATGTTCATGTCAGAGCTATTGAATTATTCACATGATTCTCTTCCTATAGCAATTCCTCCAGTTTAATAGGGAACAGGACATGGCGATTTCATTTTACACCAACTTATGGTCTCTATTTCTCTTTTTTCTCCCTTCTGGCTTTGCCATTTGTCTCTTGGTAGTCCTAATGTGTTGTTAGCTCTTCAAGAGGACCAGAAACCTGTGGCCAACTTCAGACTTCCATGTGACCCTTTCAACTGTCTGGCCCATCATTCTCATCTGTTTTGCCCTTAGTCTCCTGTCAATGAACTGTCAGTGGCCTATCCTTACAGATACAGATGAGGGGAGGCGGGGCAAATGAGTCAATCATGACCTCCAGCCAATCAGAGATGCCCTTCGCAATGTATGATTGATCTCAGAGGAGGCCGCCCTAATTTCTCTGTCCAATCGCTGAGATTGGATGAATTATTTAATGATGCTTATTGTGAAAGTACTCATTGTCATGCTGAATGAGATGAGAGCAAACGTAAATGGATTGATGCACTTATTTATTTATTATTTCATTTATTTATTTGTGTTTTTGTTTGTTTATTTTAAAACGTGTGGTATGTCTGATTATTTGGATGGATACGGATACAGCTTTGCTTCAAAATTCACTTTTAAACCCTAAAAATGTAAGTATTAATTACAACAATCCAGGAGTACATGCAGTATGCAAGGCCACTTGAGTGCTATTATAAGTCTAAGCTAATATTAGACTTTCAAAACGCACAAAAAAGTGTGACATAATAGAAAAAGATGTTTGATTGGTTGACTGACTATTGAGATATAATTTTCAACAAGTAGAAACAATTTTTCAATGTGATATATGAATGACTTTTTGAGTTTTGCAAATATCCGCTTCTTTAATGTAATTGCACATGGAAATTGTTTCTTTGTCCTTTTTTAAGTTTTGCATAAATATTATATTTTATACCTTAATTGTTTTTTTTTCTATTGCTAAAGTGATGTCAGATAAGTCTTTGAGGATTGAGTGGACACATAGGCCTAGTAACTGATGGGCAAAAATAATTTGAGGAAGTGGCATTATAGATTGAGTGGGGCTTGATCCCAGTGCACAGCCAAATTTGAACATGAAGTGAGTTCATTACAAGGCACATATCACTCTCTTCATATCCCCCCTCAGTTTCTCTATAAGTTATATCTAAATTTTACCTTATATAAAGCACAAACATATATATCTATGCATTTTGAAACAGACACAGGATCATTTTATATAATTTGGTCATCTGTCCTCCAATCACACCGTGATTTTTACCAGCAGATCATGGAGAAATATCAGATGTCAGTGTTTTTATAAAGCAATAAACCACAAAAACACATTTTCAGTCTCATTGATTGACTGAAAGGTTATTAATGTGAAGAATACAATCAGTAGCTTTTCAAAGCATAACCATCTCCATTGTGGAACTAGAACAAAGATCAGTCTATGTATTGACTTACAAAGAAGGATATAAGATAAATGGTCTCATTCACAATCTCTTTTAGCTCCCAGTTCTCAGTTTCTGTTCAGTCTAACCCATTCATTTGGTGTTTTAGACTATGCATTTATTTTTGAGCATTTCCAATAAGACAAGAGGAGTTTCAGTTTTATTAACTACACATTGTGGTAAATGTTCTGCCTCTGAAGTGAAATAGTGAATAACACCCACAACGTCACATGGTGTGGACTGGTGAAAGCATGGTCTTGCCGCAGGATATTTGTATGTGTATACAGTCATAAGCCACATAAGTTTTTCGTGAAATAAAATTGAAAAACGACATTGACTACTGTCCTGATTATATGAGACATGATGTGTGTGAAAGGTTGTTGTTTTTTTTATTCTTGCATATGTATATCTCAGCTCACATTTATGTTTGCACCTTTTATATCAAGGTCTAGAGGACTGAGCTATATATATATATATATATATATATATATATATATATATATATATATATATATATATATATATATATATATATATATATGTATATATATATGTGTGTGTGTGTGTGTGTGTGTGTGTATATATATATATATATATATATATATATACTTTTTTATTATTTTTAGTAAACAAGAAGCTGGACTGTATTGTGAAGATAGATATTCACATATTGCTTTGCTTTTTTACTTTTATAAAACTGTTGCCACAAAATCAAAATTATTAAGCACTTTTATAAACAAATTATGTCTATTTTAAATGTTCAATTCTTTTTTTTTTTAATTATTTTTCAATGTACATTTATAAAATGCACTTTCTGTAAAGCTGCTTTGAAACAATGTGTATTGTGAAAAGCGCTATACAAATAAATTTGAATTGAATTGAATTGAATTGAATTACCCCAATCAACTTTAAATTGTACAACGGTTCCAATACTCTAATTCTGTTTTGCTAAGCCGTGTTTAGGTTCAATAGATTCGACTCACTGAGATGAATCAAAATTCACCAGAAAATGACTTCCTAACCGTAATTATTTTTTGTTTAATGTATTTATTTAATTTAATTCCATTACCCTTGATAGCCTACAGTTATTTTTGTCTAGGAGTCAAAATTCGGGACAATAACCTGTCCTCTTATTTGATGGGAATCTGCGTCTAAGTAAATCGATTTAAAAGATTCGACTCGTTGATTTACCAAATCTCCACAAACTAATGTTTTGAGGTTGGTGGGTCAAAGTAAACAGGAGGTCAGAGCAGAGCACAGAGGAAGTGACTGGACCAATCGCGTTATCAGATCTGTTAGAGGGCGGTGAAATGGGCTGATAAAGCGATAATGACTGACTTCGTGCAGTGCCATTTGGGGAGCCAAAGAATCTGAGGAAAAACACCACTTTTGCATAACACTATAGACCGTTTAACGTTACTGTCGCAGACGCGTGTTAAGACAAGGACTTCGCTGAATACTGTGTGGACGTAAAAGGACATTTTTTATTTTTTAATGTACAACGGGTTTAATTTGTAAAACAAGTCTTTTAAATGCTGGAACGTACTAACGAAAACATGAGTGAATTGAGGAGAAACGCTATCAGGAGGAAGTCGAAGCCGAAGAAGACAGGAGGGTCGGCGGAGGAATGCCCGGAATCCTCAGGTGAGTGCAGCGGTCAGGTGTGAGCGGATAGTCCGCTTATGGGTTTATCCTTCTCACGTCAAACGTCCAAAACACCCGACACAGTTCCTTCAGGGAAACAGCTTTGTTGTCATTCCATCGGTCATTTGTGGGAATATTTTCTTAGGTCAGCTTGGAAATACGACAACGACTCACTTCTGATAGGCCTACTGGCTAAAAAGTTTTTATAATGGTTTTTAAGGTGGGCGATATGACCAAAATGTGATATCAAGTGAAATGTTATTACTGTACTTTTCTGTCCCACTATAATAATAATAATAAACTTTATTTTATATAGCGCCTTTAAAAGTTGCAACTCAAAAGCGCTTCACAGAAACATTGAAAAAGAAGCATAAGGAAACATAGCCTACATTTTAGCAAATTAAGTGACTTGTATGCAAGCCTAAAAAATAAGTTTTAAGTAGGCCTAAAGATTTAAAAACACAATGCACTGTAAAATGCGATTATCTATTTTTATTTTATAACTAAAGTGTTAGGCTTATACAATTGATATTTTTACTTGCAATATGGTGTTTGAACCATGGTATTATTAATATGAATTCATTATTAATACATTAATATTTGGAAATATATTTTGAAATTAAAAAACAGTTATTAAAACACACACACACACACACACACACACACACACGTATATGTGTTTGTAAACATGTTTGTAAAGTTTCCTCTTGGGGAACAGTGCAAAGATCAAAACAAAAGGCCTGATTCGTTTTATAAAATCTTTATTTATGGCAAATTTAAATAAAGTTAAAAAACAAAACAGCAACTTGTTCTTAGTTTTAATGTCAAACCAGCGCATACAATCTCTTTGTGCTCAAATTCATCGTCGTTGTTTGCCTTAATCTCTGACAGCACACAAGAGATTTGGGAAAATGCATTGGAATACATGCCAGACTCCATTTTCTTCTTTGGAAGAAAGCCTTGTTTGTACTAAAAGCTCAGAATATGAGAGCAAACAAGTCCCAACAGGTTACGTTATAGTGTTTGCAATAGTGACATGTCTCATCTCTGACTATATGAACAAGCCTGCATAATTCTGTAGCTTAAGGACAAGGAATGTGCAAGAACTAGATTTAGTCAGTCTATATTTATAGGGATACCAGCCTACTGTCAAGACTACTCTGCATGGCACAGCAGAGTCACTGATGTATGGATGTCAGTCAGTGCCATAGACTCCAGTGTGACTGTGACTGGATGAATGCCAATGCATATTTTGCTTTTCAACAACAGAAACATATTGTGGTCCTTTGGATATTGTTGCATATTAATTAAATTTGTAGGTTCTAATTTTATTTTTATTTTTTTAAGTTAGGCAAAATTATTATCTCTATAATACAGTGTTTATTCTTAAGGCCGGCTATTCACTATTGTCAGTCGAGAAGACTCTTGGTACTGTATCTTATTCAATGCAGTGGGTCTTGTTTATTTATCTGGTGAAGTTCCACTTTCTGTGCTTGTTAGCTTGACTGCCCAGTGAATCGGAATGAGCATGAGGAGCTCACAGTGGAGTTACATTGTTGTGGATGACTGGAGTTGAATAGTTAGAAGATGGATTTTCTTTGCTGATTAGCTCTTAGGAGGAATTTGTATAGTTAATTATGCCACAAAAAAAATTCCAACATTACCAAACAATTCAGTACAATTTATAATATATTATAGACTGATGATCAGTTTGACCACTATTTTGTTCTGGTCTTTTATTTAAATATGTTTCTAATGATTATAATTTTTGTCATTTTTGTTAACATTATCAAATCTCCTCAACAAATCAGACTCCAGAGATTTTTGAATGTTGTGTTTTAATATTGTGCAGATGTCCTTTTAATCCATTTCTGATTTATTAAAGCTTACAATAGAAATAAAAAAAAGTAAAAAGACAACAAATCAGCATTTATTCTGACACCTCAACAGAGAATTGAAGACAATTCTCTGAATCAGAGTCACAAATATGCACAAATACACTATATTGCCAAAAGTATTGGGACACCCCTCCAAATCATTGGATTTAGGTTTTCCAATCACTTCCATGGCCAAAGGTGGATAAAATCCAGCACCTAGACATGCAGACTGCTTCTACAAACATTTGTCAAAAGAATGGGTCGCTCTCAGGAGCTCCAATCAATTCAAGCATGCACGTCCATTCGTGAAATTTCCTAACTAATCACTACTAAATATTCCATGGTCAACTTTAACTTTATGCAAAGTCAATATATACAGACCTCCAAACTTTGTGTGGCCTTGAGATTAGCTCAAGAACAGTGAATAGAGAGCTTCAGGGAATGGGTTGCCATGGCCGAGCAGCTGCATCCAAGCCTTACATCACCAAGTGCAATGCAAAGTGTCAGATGCAGTGGTGTAAAGCATGCCGCCACTGGTGAGGGGTTGGGTTTGGCACCTTAGTTCCAGTAAAAGGTACTCTTAATGCTTCAGTGTACCAAGACTTTTTGGAGAATTTCATGCTCCCAACTTTGTGGGAACAGTTTGGGGATGGCCCCTTCCTGTTCCAACATGACTGCGCACCAGTGCACAAAGCAAGGTCCATAAAGACATGGATGAGCAAGATTGGTGTGAAGGAACTTGACTGGCCTGCACAGAGTCCTGACCTCAACCCGAACACCTTTAGAATGAATTAGAGCGGAGACTGCGAGCCAGGCCTTCTCGTCCAACATCAGTGCCTGACCTCACAAATACGCTTCTAGAAAACGCACGCCTAAACCTTGTGGAAATCCTTCCCAGAAGAGTTGAAGCTGTTATATCTGCAAAGGATGGGCCAACTCCATATTAAATCCTATGGATTAAGAATGTGATGTCATTTAAAGTTGACTCAAACTTCAAAGATCAAAGAAAGCTCCCTTTGTAGTCGTTAGAGCAGTGCGCGCTGCAGCTGTCAATAATACAGCTAGAGTTTATCAGTGACATTTTTTAAAGAGTCGCTTAACTATATCACGTTTGCATAGTTAGTGAAGATGAAAGTATTCGTTAGTGTGCAGAAATCGGGTTGCAATGACGAGAACACCTCATTCATGCACTCAACATGTCTGTGATCGGCTACAACGTTCATCAACCTTTCATGCCACAATCTAAATATAATGCCATAGACCTAAATATAATGTCATAGATCTAAATATAATGACATAGATCTAAATGTAATGCCATAGATCTAAATGTAATGCAACACTTTTCATGATTAGTTAACCATGAGAGCTGTAATAGTAAAAACGCGCTAAAAGAGAGAGTAATACTTAGCTATTTCAAATGGAAAGACGTTAGCCAATCACAGCAGTGGGTGTTTCATTGAAGTCTGACAGCAGACACGCCCCTTAATACAGTGCGAGTGCGTTCAGAGCTGTCGGGGGGGAAATGGCCTTTTATTTATAAATTAATTTTTGATTTAAAAAGCATTCTAACATTATTCGTGCATCACAGGAAACATATAACAATAAAACAACCCAGTTCATGAGCGCTTTAATAGAGAACGGTGATTCAACTGACTTGGAACTACCTGTGCATTAAACGATTTTATTGCACCCCTTTCACCCAATCAGAATCGAGTATTAAGCCAGGCCATGGTGTGTATGTATATGCGAGTCAGTAAGGTAATCTGTTGTTATAACATAATCAAAGTAAAAGACTTTCGATGTGATTTTTTTTTTCTTTTTCTGGAGGGCTGTATTTGAGGGGCTATAAATAACTTCAGTAACTCATACACACCCTCCATTATCCTCCAGTAAATATTTAAAGATGAGGCGTTCCAGCTGCAGGAAATTGTTTCAGTGTTAACACTGAGATCTAGACTAAAGTAAATACTGTCATCTTTCTATCAGCAAATAATTGACAATAATAACCTTATCTTTAGGGAAGAGAGCTTTTTAAAGGCACATATTCATGTAGAAACATCCAGCAGGTGTCAGTATAATACAAAAAAACACACTCAACAGAGTGTCCAGAGCCTATGGACATGTCTGATGTTATTTCTAAATTGAGATATTGAAAGCGTTGTGTTAACAGAGTACAATCTGCTGTGTATGTTTGTGCTAGTCAGGGCTGTTTGTTTCTGTAAATATTTCTTTTCCATGTTAAATCTCATTTTGTATCTCAACCTTGCATCTTTTATATTTCACCTTCTCCCTCTCTTGGTTTTTTTATTTTAACTTTAATTATATTAATTATATTATATTAAGAAGCACAACTGTTTTCTATGGAAGTTTGTTTCCGCCACAGAATATAACATTTTAAAAGATAATTGCGACTTTTTATCTCTCAATTGCGAGTTTACATCTCGCAATTCTGACTCTTTTTTTTTTCTCAGAATTCCGAGTTTATATTTTACAATTCTTTCTTTATATCTGGCAATTTCGTAGGCTATTATAAAGTTTAAAAAAAAGTCAGAATTGCAAGATATAAACTCAGAATTACGACTTTATATCATGCAATTCTGAGAAAAAGTAAAACTTTTTAAAAAAATTTATTTAACAAGCTTCCATAGTTTTCAACTTTGATAATAATAAGAAATCTTTCCTGCGCAGCAAATCAGCATATTATAATATTTTCTGAAGGATCATGTGACACTGAAGACTGGAATTCAGGTTGATTGGGACACTTTTTGCCATTGAGATGACTGGGAAAAATAATGGCTGCTGAAAATTCAACTTCGCTATCACAGGAATAAATAACATTTTAAATTCTAACATTCCTGATTTGAATATTAATATTTTTTCCATGTATATTCAAATATTCAATTCAAATATATTTGTATAGCGCTTTTCACAATACACATTGTTTCAAAGCAGCTTTACAGAAATTGCATTTCATAAATGTACATTGAAAAATGTTAGAAAAAGTTAATAAATCATGTATTAATTTAGGCCATAACAGCGCTGGCGTTGAGTCGTCTCTTCACAGGTGTTGGGGCATCTGAAGTCTCCATGAGAGGCTGGATACAAACTGGAGCTGACCAACTATTTACCTCGGGACTAGTGTCCCGAGATCACAACAGAAAAGCAGATGGGAAATAATTAGCATAGCTGCTGTTCAGAATATTAATGCTTTTGATCCGATTTTAACTGTAGTATAAAAGGTAATTATAATGTGAATGCTTGGCTAAAGAGATGCGTCTTTAATCTAGTTTTAAACTGGGACAGCGAGTCTGAACCTCGAACAATATCAGGAAGACTATTCCAGAGTTTAGGAGCTAAATGTGAAAAAGCCCTCCCTCCTTTAGTGGACTTAGATATCCTAGGAATGACCAGAAGCCTTGAGTTTAGTGATCTTAAAGAGCGCGATGGATTGTAGGGCGATAGAAGATCCGTTAAATACACTGGAGCTAAACCATTTAGGGCTTTATAGGTCAGTAGCAATACTTTGTAATTGATACGGAACTTAATAGGTAACCAGTGTAGAGATGATAAAATTGGTGTTATATGATCATATTTTCTTGACCTAAGAACTCTAGCAGCTGCGTTTTGGACTAACTGTAGCTTGTTTATTGAGGATGCAGGACAACCAGCTAATAAAGCATTATAGTAATCTAGTCTCGAGGTCATGAATGCATGAACTAACTTTTCTGCATCAGAAATAGATAGCATATTACGTAGCTTAGCAATATTTCTAAGGTGGTAAAATGCCGTTCTTGTAACATATGAAATATGATTTTCGAAAGACAAGTTGTGGTCTAATATAACACCCAGGTCTTTTACTGTAGTGGATAAAGTGACAGGATGTCCTTCCAAGTTAAAGTTGTATTGTGAGAGGTTTTGTGGGCAGTTTTTTGGACCAATAAGTAATACCTCTGTTTTATCTGAATTTAATAGCAGAAAATTACGTCATCCAGTATTTAATATCTTCAACACACGCTGTCAGTTTAGATAATTTAGCGTTTTCATCTGGTCATGATGAAATATATAATTGAGTGTCATCAGCATAACAGTGGAAATTAATTCCATGTTTTCTTATAATATTACCAAGTGGCAGCATATATATTGAGAATAGCAGAGGGCCTAACACAGATCCTTGCGGCACCCCATAGTCTACTGACGTTATTTTTCCCCATTTAGACAGACAAAATGGTAGCTGTCTGATAAATCTGATCTAAACCAGTTTAATGCCTTTCCTGAACACCAGTGTAATTTTGAAGTCGATCTAAGAGTATTTTATGATCTATAGTATCGAGCAGCACTAAGATCGAGTAGAACTAGTATTGAGATACAGCCTTGGTCAGAAGCTAGAAGTAAATCATTTGTGATTTTAACGAGCGCAGTTTCTGTGCTATGATGCTGCCTGAATCCTGATTGAAATTTTTCATAGATATCATTTTCTTGCAAGAAAGAGCACAATTGAGCAGACACAACTTTTCTAGTATTTTAGACATAAATGGAAGATTTGAAATGGGTCTGTAATTTGCTAGGTTATTATGATCTAATTGTGGCTTCTTAATGAGAGGTTTTATGACTGCCAACTTGAATATTCTTGGAACATGACCTAAAGATAAAGACGAGTTAATAATATTGAGAAGAGGCTCTTCCACTACAGGTAACAGCTCTTTCAGTAGTTTAGTGGGTATTGGATCTAATAAACATGTTGTTGGTTTAGATGCAATGATAAGTTTATTTAGCTCTTCCTGTCCTATAGTTGTAAAGCGGTGTAGTAGTTCTTGAGGGGGCGATAATTGAGGTTGAATCATAAGACATCATTAAAGATTGTACATTTACAATTCTGTTCTCTGATGCTTTCTATTTTCTCAGTGAAGAAATTCATAAAATCATTACTACTAAACTGTAACGGAATATTTTGCTCAGGCGATGCTTGTTTATTTGTTAGTCTAGCCATGGTGTTAAATAAAAACCTTGGATTATTTTGGTTATTTTCTATTAGTTTGCGGAGATGCTCAGCCCTGGCTGCTTTTAGGGCCTTTTTATAACGTGACATAATATCTTTCCACACGATTCTAAAGACCTCTAAATGAGTTTGTTTCCATTTACGCTCTAAGTTACGAGTTTCTCTCTTGATAACATGTGTAGAACTGTTGTACCATGGTGCTTTAGTTTTCTCTCTAACCTTTTTTAATCTAATTGGTGCAACAATTTCTGATGTACTAGAGAGAATGGTGCTCATACTGCTAGTCATTTCCTCTAGTTCATCTGTTTGTTTGGGTTCACTGAGCAGCTGAGACAGATCAGGTAAGCTATTTGAGAATCTATCTATAGTGGTTGGAAGGATCGTTCTGCCTGGTCGATAACGTGGCGCAACATGACAGATTTCAGCAGTACGCAGTATGCAAGTTACCATGTAATGGTCAGTGACATCATCACTTTGTGGTATAATATCCATATCGGTTGGTTCCATGTGATATAATTAAATCTAGTGTGTGATTAAGACGATGAGTGGGACCAGTGACGTTTTGCTTGACCCCAAAGGAGTTTAACAGATCTGTAAACGCAGCCCCTAACGCATCATTTGTGTTATCTATGTGTATGTTAAAATCTCCAACAATTAATGCTTTATCGACGTTGACCAATAGATCTGAGAGAAAGTCTGCAAACTCTTTTAGAAAATCAGCATAGGGCCCTGGAGGTCTATATACAGTAGCCAAGGCTAGAGATAAAACGGTTTTCTTTCTTACATCTAAGAGCGTAACATTTAGCACCAGTACTTCAAACTAATTAAACCTGTGACCTTTTTTCTGAGTAACATTTAGAATATCTCTATAGATTGTTGCAACACCGCCGCCACGACCAATCAGATGGGGCTCATGCTTATAACAGTATCCTGGTGGGATGAACATATGTGTATATGCACATATGTTCATCACTTTAGTTATTTATTATTTGTTGGGGGTTAGTTTATATGCATGGGAAAGTCCTGTAAAGTCAATCCAAAGTGACGCATTTCCTGTCAGATTCTGATGTGAGGAGGGTGTATTCCATTCTTGCCTATTGTGTAGAACACAATGTACGGCAGACGGGGTGTTGCAAGGTCTTGTGTTAGTCATATCATACAAAAGCTTGGTAATCAGGTTAAAAAAGTCTAGGTCTGGCGATGAGAAATCAGGAACATTGGGTGTGCTCTAATGTAGGATTTTTTTTTAATTGCACCCTATGTAAGTTACTGTATTGTCTTAATGATACACTACAGAGACTTTAAGACCCTATAGATGATTGATTTCACCCTTAGTTGACTAAGGCTCACCCGAGTCGGATCTCTGCTCTGTTTACCTATGACAATTGTAGCAGTGATAATAATAGAAGTTAAGGCTCTTGCATGTACTCCACCCGGGGCAGTTCTGCCCATGCCCCTTCCTCTTGTTCAACTTGGTTCAGGGCTGGGGTTTCCTGACTTTTGTCAAGAGTTTCTCCCCTCGGGCTGGAGGAATGGGGCAATCCTGTAACTTGAACATCATGCCTACAGACTCATTTTTGGAGACTTTCAGCACCAGTAGCATCTTTCAACCGCATACTGTCTTGATGGACTCAAGATTTAATGGAAATTCCTGAAATGGCTTGGAATCTTCAGTTTTTCAGTAAAAAGCTTTCTACAAAAATCCCTCTCTTCCTTCATCTCCCATTATGGGATCGTTTGGATCTTTAAGAGGTGGATTTTGGAACCGGACTGCTTTTTAAGGGTGTACCCAAGCGAGAATAAGAGAGGAAGCGGTGATACAGTGGATATTTTTGTCTATTCTTCATCTACAGGAAGCCGGGCTTCACTTTCTCCCCTTGCTTTCTCGTCACTCCTTTTGTGGAACCCCTGGATTCTTCCCTGCACTTCCATCATTGTCTTTAACTCATTTTCTCTGTGTGCTGGAGTCACGCTGATGGACAGTGATGGATTGTTTGGGCTCTGGCCTCAGGATATCTCTCCTCCACCGCACGGCCTCCGGTAGGTGACCCAACAGTTCTCGCTGTAATGAGCTCCAACATGCCAGCCATGAGAAGTTTTACTGTGACTCTAGGAAAGAAAACAGCAGTTGGTTGTCAGAGAATGGAGGCTGTTGATAGAACTCTGATTCTTTCCCGATTGAGATCTAAAAATGAATCTCTTAAGAGTAAGAAAGCTGCATCCAGATAATCACAAAACAACAGATCATGGGGAATGGATTGAGAAAAATGAAGCATCGTCGAAAGTATTGGTTTTGGCCAACTAAAGGTAATGTTGTGTTTCAGTAACTGTTCATGAGTTGGTAGTCGGTGTTAAAGGGATTGCTCACCAGAAAATGTATTTAGTCACTCTCATATCACCTATACATTGAAAGTCAATGGGGTCCAATGTTGTTTTGAAGGACTTTCATTGAAAAACACTTACAACATTAATAATATCTTATTTTGTATTCTGCAGATGAAAGAAAGTCTGATTTGGAATGACATGAAGGTGAAAAAATTATAATTAATGAATATTGAATTTTCATTTTTGAGTGAACTATCCATTTAAAATACTGCATTAAAAGAAAGAATTTGAGGACATTTATGTGCAAGTGTTTGCTGCACATTTTAATCCATGTTATTTACTGGATTGTGAAAAGTGGTCTCTATATAACAGGTGGTTGCAGTGAAGGGGTTAAAAGTTAAAAGGTCTTGTTGACATCAGTAGAAAATAAAAGTTGTTTCAGAGGCAGAACATGTTCATAGAATGCAACATTGTTCTGGATATAAAAATAAGAACTCCAGTTATTTTCCATATACGGAAATTGATTTTGAAACATAACTTATAAACCTTTAAAGACAGTCCCACTGTGAGCCACGGGGATGTTAATCAATGGTATTTGCTTCAAGCTTGCATTATTTCAGCTTATCGTTTTAAAAATTGTTTAAAAGTGTAGTTCCTGGTGAAAAACGTCATTACCCTTTATGCTGTACATTACACCAATCAGGGAGCGCTCAGAATACCGAAATGTTTATTCATTTATTATTTAATTTATTTTTGCAGTATACTTAAAATGTATTTGTACATATAATCAACATTTGTAAATTAGTAGTTTTATATTTCTCATTTTTAATTTGATTGCAGTTTGCAATGCTTCATGTGATTGTAGTTCTTTCCCTCACTAAAGCAGTCTTGTACCTTTTATCTTTTTATCTTGATTTTTCAAAAATGTTTCTACTATATTTGTTTTGCTTGTAGTGTTGCGATTCACCTTGTAGCTGGTTAACTCTTTAACGAAGACTATTTTAAGTTCTATATGGGAAAATTTAAAGGGTACTTCAGCACTGGGAAGATGAATCTGTATTTAAACTGGGTAATTTATGTAGAAATGTGAAATTATTTTTGAATTTGGTGCCTTCTAGACTGAGAAAACTGAAAATGTATTTTTGTCTCATGGGGATGAAAGACAACAATTCCAAGAATGCACTTGCTTCACTGCCCTACTCTAGTCACGGCTACTGGATTACTGGATCACTTGCCCACAGTAATCATTTTCATAAAATCAGTTCAGTTAGAGACACTACAATTAAAAACTGAACGTGTCTGTTCAATATATTGTGAGTGAGCCTGAGTGTCACGGCCGCCAACGGCACAAACGCAAAAAGAGTCAGATTACATTCATCACATGAGCTGAGGTAATTGCGGGATTCACGGCCGCATACATTCACAGCGCGTGTTCAGTCTGGCGCATTTTCAGTTCATGTCTTTGGAAGCTTAACTTTCAAAGGAAGTTCATTTGAAAAGTTGAAACACTCACTTTGGTCTCCACCACTCCGTTTATATGAATCTCCGCACCTCCGCGAGCCGAGTGCTGTGAGTGTGATGTAGAAAACATGTGGAAACAGCGCCCTCTGCTGGCTGTAGTCTTCAGCCTCTGGCCAAAAACTCCTCCGATGATGCAAAATGACAATATTTGCGTCATCGGAGGAATTTTTCCAGAAATAAAATGCATAATTCTCTCGTCTCAGGGTCATATGAGGGGGGAAAGTATGATAATTTGAATACACACCCGGGTTTCTACTGATACAAAGCTTAATGCTAATCGCTGAAGTAACCCTTTAAGAAAAAATACTTATAGAAAGGGGGTGGGCAGGCACTGCTGTGCTGTAGAAACAAGATTACAAAGACAATTTATTCATTAAAATAACATGCTCTGATAAAATGTATTAAAGCAAATACCATCAATTTCGTGTTGACTTGGGTCATGTTAATAAATGTGTGCATTTGTAGTGTGAGATGAGAGTGTACCATACAACAGATTATCTCATCAACATGTTTCTTAACCCTTATCCTCACACTTTGTAACAAATCCTTCCCTCGTGGGTCAAAATGACTCTAAGCCCTAAAATTATACTTAAATTTGTTTTGTCCAGAAAGCTTATTTCATTAAAATGTATCTTTAATATTTTGTTTCTGTTTTGAATGCAATTCAAGTGTTAATAATGTTTTGGTAAAGTCCTAAGTCCCACTCCGATGACCACTAATGTTTTTTTATTTATTTTTTATTCTTAAAAATCTAAATGACCCAAAGGGAAGGATTGAGGGTTAAAGGTAGCTAGCCTCTCAGAAACAAACAAGAGGCTAGCAATAGTAAGCTAGTTTCGAAGGCATGAGACCCTCCCTTCAGAGTATCTCCAAAGCCACGCCTCCTTTAAAAAACATGAACGCACACAGCAGAGTCTGCAAAGCATCACGAGACGAGAAATGCCATTAAATTACCTCATGTCGTTGTTAGTGTCTGAGGATGTGAACAACGTAGAACGTCACGGGTTACCATCTCTTAATTACGGTTACAACATGTCGTGAATGCAGCATAAGCTTGTTGTTTTGGGTCAGAAGGAACTGTAAAAGGTGGCTGCTGTTTGTTTGTGGCGCTCGGAGCTGTCTGTCTTCAACTCTGCATAGTCTCATGGAACACATGATGTCTGCGTTAACTGGGTGCATGGAGGTATGGAAATACAGATGTTAGCAGGCAGGTAGGACATTGTATCATTGCATTCGGACAGATGTAAAGAGAGTTTCAATCAGTATAACAAAAAGTGCTTATACCAAAAATTGCGTACTCTACCTTAAGTTTTCCACGGTAACTGGAATCCAGTTTTCTTTTGAAATCCAAAGTAGCTGTTTCAGGGCTAATCCAGATGCTTGATTCTCTCTCTTGCGCACGGTTTTCTTTCAAATACATTTTTGCCTCGAATCAGTTCATTTCAGAATTTATTGGTTTGACCAGGCTTAGTCTTTTAAGAAAAGATATATGATTACAATGCTTTGACACGTGTGGTGAACCTATGTGCTGTTGAGGGAGGGCTGTCCTCTGCTTTTGAAAAATGTGGTAAATGTCCTCATTCACCTGAATGATGGCATCATATCCTTTTTAAATGTGGACGCTCCCTCTTTCCCGTTCTACTTCCCTTTGTAGTTTCTGAGCCATATTAGGGCCACCTCCCATTCTTTCCCTTTTCCTCTTTGTTTCTGTCTCTTTATATGTAATTGTCCTTCTCTCCATTCACTTTTTCTGTGTGTACTGTGGTTTTGGTAATTATATTTGTGCTGAATCACAATATGCATGTGGATTTTTTATTTTATTTATGAAGAACAAATTAAATTAAACTAAATTGTGTATGTTTTTTAATTCACTTTCTTTGTGCATTTATTTTCACTTATTGACTTTATTTTTAACATTTATTTGCATAGCTCATGCATTTATTTTTTCCTATTTTTACTTTTATTTATTCTTAAACTTATTTACAATTTACTGTTGTTTAAGTCCTATATACTATTGGGGGAAAAAAACATATATCTGATTGTCCAGCAGGGGGCAGAGGTGCTTTGACACTCATTTACAGAAGCCTCTGAAGTGTGAAGTCTGCTATTACCCACTCACTGCATTGTCATTCACATTGTCATTATAAAAGAATGCTTCTGAAAACACATTGCCTAAAATAAGTGACAAGTATATGCAGTTGTGTGTGTGTACTGATTCACTTCATGTATAGTATGTTTGTGCATATTTAGTACACTTGAGATTTGTGAATTAATTACATTTAAAATATAAAAGATGAAAATAGCGAGTGTCAGCTCTGTTTTTCATTCAAGTTTGATTATTGATATTAACTGAGCCAAGTTGGACAACAATGAGGAACATTTTCGTCAGCTTTCTTGACTCACTCACTCACACACAAAGCTGTCTGACAGGAAATCTGAAGCATGTTTGTGTTATGCACGCTGAGATGGTATTTTGGTTGTCCTGTGTATTTATAACAAGGAAGGTATTTTTCGAGAATAATAATGCACCCTTTTTAAGAACACAAACACCTGCACCTGCTCTCACACAATCAGTAAAATTTACAGATTCAGTGACATTCAAGGCTAATGGATGGTCAACAGCTGTTAGATGTCTATTAGAAGCAGTGTAAGTGAGTCAGCAGCTATGGTGTGATATGGATTGAAAAAAAAGAATTTGGCAAATGTGCTATGTAATGGAGATATACTGCATCGTTTTCTTTCTTTCTTTCTTTCTTTCTTTCGATAAGCAATTCCCTTGGGTATAACATTTTTAAATCTGAAATTTAAGGTCCATTTACACAGACATGGATGGATGGATGGACAGATGGAAGGATGGATGCATGCACAGGTAGATAGATGGAAGGATCTATAGATGAACGAATAGGTAGATGGACAGATAGATGGATGGATGGGTAGATAGATGGACAGATAGATAGATAGACAGGTAGATAAACGGAAGTATAGAAACATGGATGGAAGGATAGATGCATGATAAATGGATGGACAGATGAATGATATGATAGCTAGACGGAAGGATAGAGACATGGATGGACGGACGGATAGATACATGGATGATGGATAGATTGATGGATAGACACATGGATATTCATATATATATGAATCCTGTCGACTTTGAAAGCAGTTTGTCAAAGGATCATTCAGAAGCATCTCTAGGGAATCATGTCAGTGTAAAGGACTTGGCCTGAGGCTCCATTTAAGTGGTGAAGGGGGAGGAGAGGACTGAATATGTATTGATGGAGGGAGGAGCTAAGGGCAGCAAGAGATCTGGGAGTGGGGAGATGAAAATGTGTTGTGCATTTGTGACCATAATAAAGTGTAGTTGTCAAAGGGCAAGAATGGTGGTGTTCATTTGCGTGTGAGGAATAAGAAGTCATATAAGTGAGTGAAATCAGAAAGGGACTACAAGAAGTGTGACTCAAAAGAGGTCAGGAGTTTTAAGCCTGACTGGTTGAACTAGCACAAGGGCCATCAAACCGAGGCATATGACAGGAATAATTAGGATGTTTATAGTCAAGTATTGAAGTGAGATTGTGTGTGTTTGTGCGCGTGTACAGTGGGAGGCATGTCAGGAATTCAGCATGACGCGGTCACCTCAGGCTGTCAGCCTCGGCTTTACTGGATCACAGTCGTCAGAAACCATCAGAAAAATAAATAAAGCATGTTAGCATAAATGAGAAGTGAAAATAAAACCTAAAATGAACATCAGCACTTTTTAAAGGCTAAATTCAATTTCCTGTGTTTCACTTGTAGAGCTGTTCTGTGATAATCCGGTTCTCTGTACACAGTAGATTTGAAAAACAGGAAGTAAATTGCTAATAGAGAACATAGACACTCTTAGACACACATAATAATATTTTATATATATTTTGAGGTTGGGTAATATTTTTTGAAAAGTATCTAATGCTAACCAAGACTGCATTTATTTGATCAAAAAAACTGTAAAAAAAACAGTGTTTTTGTTGAAAAATTCTAGTTTTTTATTCATATTATGTCAAAGCTGAATTTTCAGCATCATTCCTCTAGGCTTAAGTGTCACATGATTCTTCAAATAGATTTGCTGATCACTAAACAGCAGCGGTAGTATAAACTGTATATTTGCATAAATGTATATTTGTATGGGTAAAAACTATGGCCTTACCATGGCAATACAGGGGTACTTTCCTTGAGAAATAAATACAGATTAGTAATTACCATGGTACATGACCAAAATCCCATGGTGTTACCAGTGTACTTTTGTTGTTTTACACTGCAGTGAAGAGTTTTATATTTCCCCTAATGGCTTTGTTTCATCATCCAAAAGTGTGAGAATATTGTAGGTGGTGACAGTGCCCCCCCCACCCCCTTCCCTTCCCCCACAAATCACTGACTCATCTGTATTCCTCTGCTGTCTCCCATGTGGCCCTGTCCTTTCGTCACATGACCGGTGTGTGCCCTCCAATAGAATCAGCCTCATTTTCACCCCTTCACTGAATTATAATGATACATGGACTCAGACGACCTGACCAATCAGGGGAGGAGAGCTGGCATTCTCCAAATATCATACCCCACTCATCAATATTCCTCTAGTTTATCCTCCAAAGTCTCACCCCACCCCTTTATCCAAAACCCCCACCCCCTGTTTGTTGGCCCACTCCTCCAGCAACACAATAGGGGTAATTGTCCATGCAACACACACACATTGGCATATAAAGACGGACAGACAAGATCGTGTGGCGTTTCCCTGCCATATGCCGTCCCTCCTCTGGAATGTGATTATCCTCTGTGGAGAAAATAACAGAGGCTGAGCGGAAAACAGTGTGCGGGGGAAGCAAGTTAGGGGAAAGAAAAAGGAGGAGGAGTAAAGCAAGTGTATAGAGAGAGAGAGAGAGAGAGAGAGGATGGAGGATGCAGTGTGTGGCAGAACAGCTAGAGAGGGAGGGTTCATGAGAGGGCTGTTCAGTCTGGTGTGGTTCTCTGGATAAGAACGACGGTCCTGTTCCTCTGGAGAACTGAAGTGGAAATCTCTTTGGCACACACGCACTGCTGGCATCTCGAAATCGACGAAGACTCACTTCAGGTCAGTGCTTTTATCTTTTGCGTTCGCTCACAGCTGACCACGGTTGAGAAGGGCTGTGGCTCTTGAAGCTCTTCAGGTTTACCGCAGCAGACCGGTTTAGTCTTTCAACTAGTCTAAAATAGAAATCTGTGCTGCTTTGAACACGAAAGCATGTTTATGTGTGACATTTTTATCTAGGAAGACATTTATAATTCTGCAGACACTGAAACAACGATGTGTGTGTGTGTACGTGGGTGGATGTGAACGGTGCTTTTAAACAGTGTGAAACCTAAAGCAATAACATATTTAAACCTGCTTTTTGTTGTGCTCGAGTCACAGCAATGAGCATTCCTGTGGTGAATCAGCCACACAAATGCAGACACAGACGCAGAAACAGATGGATGTGGAAACAGGTCAGGGTGCTTTATGGAAGCAGGTGGAGATCAGTGTCTGTGGGTGTGATAGGTGTGTGATCAATGTCCAGCCACCAGCAAATACCAGACCGCTATCAGATTAACCAGAAAAGTATCTCTTCAGGATCAAGGGAGTGTTAAGACTCATTAACATGCTAAATAACAAATATGTGGTGTGCAGCCATTACAGACGGATAAGACTGCTTTAGCACCTCGCTTCAAGCGCACTCTCTTTTTCTTTTTTTCTTTTTTTAAGTATAAACTTTGTCTCAGTTGTTTATCCTAAAATACAGACATAAAAAAAAACTTTTGCTGTTACAAAGTTTTTTTCTGTATATTTTTTCTGTATTTTTTATCAAATAAATATAGCCTTGATTAGATTCCTTTCAAAAACACACATATATACACACATATATATATATATATATATATATATATATATATATATATATATATATATATATATATATATATATATATATATATATATTTTATATATATATATATATATATATATTTATTTATATATATATATATATATATATATATATATATATATATATATATATATATATATATATATATATATATATATATATATATATATATATATATATATATATATATATATATATATAAAATATGAGTATATGTGTGTGTTTTTGGAAGAAATCTAATCAAGGCTATATTTATTTGATAAAAAATACAGGAAAAATAGTAATATTATGAAATTTTAAAATATATTAAAATAGAAGTCATTTTAATTTAATGTGATTGTATTCCTGATGGTACTTTTCTGCAGCCATTACTCCAGTCTTTAATGTCACATGATCATTCTAATTTCTAATTATGTTATTATTTGTGCTCAATTATTAATAATGGCTCTCATTATTATCAATATTGTAAACATTGCAGCTTACTATTTTGGTGGACCGTGATACTTTCTTTAAATTTTTATCAATTTCATATGTCCTTGCTAAATAAAAGCATTAATTTATTTTCTGTTTTTTTAAATCAGCCTATTAGAATAATTCCTGAAGGATCATGTGATGCTGAAGACTGGATCATGAATCAAAAAATTCAGCTTTGCCATCACAGGAATAAAATATTTTTTAAAACATTAAAATATATTGAAATGGAAAACAGTTAAGTAAATGATATATTTAATATAAAAATGTGTATATAATATTAAAAGTTTTAATATTAAAATAATTCAAGTTTTTTTAGCAACGTTCTTAATGGTCTTTCTAATCTTATTTCTGTGTAGAATGAACTATTAAGATAGTAATGCAGTCTGTCATTATCCTCACCTAAGGGTTGTGGCATCCGTCTACAGAGTCTTGTGTGAGCGATGGGTCGATGACCTCACTCACCAACACCCACACGGTCTCATACTGAGAAAGGATGTACAGAAATGTTGTTGTATTTATTATCTACTTTTCACTGTTGAACATGTGACTGCTTTCAGTTGTGAAGTTAATCATGCACACAAGCAAGAAGCGAAAAGCAGAACTGTGCTGCAGGAAAGTGACACAAAAACAAGCTCAAAAAAAGAGAACAGAGCGTCACAGAATTCTGTTAGAAAAGTTATTCATAATCAGTTCTCATCTTTTTTATTATTATTATATAAAATACTATTTTGAAATTATTTTTAAAACATGCCAAAATTTGCTCATTTATTATCCTACTTAGGGTTAGGGGTTTGTTTGAGTAACTTAAGTACTAAACGTTGGCTCCAGCACCATTTCTTCAGACATGAATGATACTTCACACTGTGCAGTCTATTTATGAAAGGTGTGTTGGCTAAGAGATGATAAAACAGGTGGAAAAATCCCATAGACTTACATTGGGGGAGGGACTTGAGACATAGGGACAACAGTAATATCATTTGACAGTAGGAATCCACTTACAGGAGCAACCACCCAGAACCTAATTCCAATGCTCTAAAAACAGTCAGAGCACCTTAAGAAACTGCAAAGCAAGACCATGGCAACCACAGCACGGTGACATCATAGTGTTGACTTTTGCAACTTGAGCACTCACATTTCCTTTACATTATAATAGTTATAATAAATACAACTGCACATTTTCTTGCTTAGATAACATGAAATAATTATGCTTTACTGTTTATCAGTCAGCATGCTGAAAATTCGAAGGCGGACAAAAGTCTAAGATTATCAATAATTTCCTTATGTCATTTAATTACAACCTTATTTTTTATAGATACCAATGTTAGTATATAGAGTTTAAAAAAAAGTGCCATCCATTAATTTCCTTTTATAAATCTTTTTAAAAACCCATAAGGTTCTACAAAAACACATATATGGGATCGAAAGAGAGGCTTGAGAGATGAAAGCTGGAAAGTGTGTTGGTTTCCTGATATTATCTCACATTAAGACTTCCCTCTCATTGATCACTCACTCAGCAGCTTTTATTGACTGTAATTATTATTTAGTCTTCTGCCGTCAGCAAATTCATGTACTGTATATGCCGACTTATTTTTGAATGCTTACAAAACTGTGAAGAATAGAAGGAATTCACTGCGTTTGGCTTTATTTTTTTCTTTTGGAGGTATTGGTAGTGAATCATCTAAGCTGATGTTTAGAGTGTCTATTTTTTTATTCAGTAAACATTTACTTATAGTCAGTGTCCGCTGGCTTCACACATTTGCTGTGAAACAGGTTTTGTGACTGGTGAGGGGAAAGAATGAGACAGCCACAGGAAGAAGAAAAGCTGTTGTTTGTTTTGGGTGAGACTTGTAAAGCGAGTTGCATGTAGAGGGCATTTTCCTGTTGCTTAGCATATTACTGTGTGATTTAAGATGGAGAAACATTTTAAGAATGCGAGAGAAACTCAAACCCAGCCACACCGCGGAATCAGTAGCAGATCAGGTATTATTCACATTTTCTTATTGCATTTCCTTGTGACACAACCTTCAGTTTACATGTTTTGTTGTAATAGTCTTGTTTAGACCAGTTTGTTTGTCCCGTTTACGTTTTTCGATGACACCGATACAGTCTGAATTTTCTATCACACAAACTTCATCAGGCCATTTATGCAGTATATATCTTGTGGTATATGTTATATATCTGATCGTTTCATCTTGTGGACAGTTTGCTGTAAATTCACACCTATTTAAACAGGTGAATCTCTTACAGCAAATTCAAAAATGTGTCCAGGGGCCAGTTGCATAAACATAGCCATTATGTTAAGAATGTTTCATAAGTACTTGTAAAACCAACTAGCGGTTAGTCAAGGTGCAATCAGTCTTAGTTTTTAGGATCAAATTAGACCAATTATTTTTATGTTTTTAACCAGATTTTTTAAAATAATTTTATAATGTTTGCACTAATAATGTTTATATGACTTTTACATATGCTTGTCATAATTTAGAAATAAATGGCTATTTTCCATCCTGATTTTAGCCAAAGACTACGGATAAAGAAAGACGGTTCCCACCTATTAGTTATGAATGGGAGAATCTGCAACACGCAAAATGGCGGAATACTTCCCGCCTTCGAGGTAAAAGAGCCAATCGCTGATTGATAAAGTCATTGTCACTGCAGCTGCTGTTAGAAGTCCGAAATGGCGTACTGTCTAAGTACTACATTTGAATTTGAACTTTGCGACCGTTAAAAATGAATGTTCTATATACAGTAGTATGAATGTGTATAGTATTAGTGTAATCTGGAAATACTACATCCGCCATGTTTTCATAATCATGTGACCTACCAGCATCAGCTTCATAACTTCATCTCCATTAATAAATCCTCTCCCGTGGCCTCATGGGATACTAAAATGTCCATCGAGAATATTGTGGAAAGTAGTAGGTCATCCAGGGACTTTTTGCCTACTGTTTTTCGAATACGGTGTAGTCAGACATACTACTCTGTTGGCGTAGTGTTTTTCGCACCATGTAGTAGAGAAGTATTCGATTTCTGATGCAGCGTGAGACTCGCGCTTAGGACTGCACAAGGGCACTGTCTTGTCTAGCCTGAAAAATATGCTTTTTTAAGTGCTATTTGTGCATAAGAAACAACATTTATTGGACAGTTCATGTCAGATTGTGTTGCTGATTTGAAATATGTTATTTAATTGTGATTTTGCCAAGCTTTCTTTTGAGATTTCAAGATTCCCCAGTTCATACAGATAGGACTTGGTCTTGGATGCACAAAATAGCTGCGCAGAGGTGTTGCAAATATGGCGGCCAATGCTGATTAAAATTCAAAATGAATGAATCGTGAAAATTGTCGATTATTGCATTACATCTAGATCACATGGAAGGTTGCAGTGATGAGCATTGATCAGGTGACTGTTGATCATGTGACTGCAGTGACGTCGTCATTGCAACGCGATTTTCTACACTCTCACGAAATGCTTTCACCATAACTAACAATGCAAACACAATATAAATGCAGTAAGAGATTCATTGTGTAGTGTACGGGAGTTTTGGCAAGTGTCCAGATAAACTTGCACTGTATAATTGACAGATTCAGCATTATAAAGAGAGCGTTCTTTGAAGTAAAATACTTGGATTATTCATTATGAACTGTCATTACCTGTTTACCAATTAAATTTGTAACTTTCAGTTTGCGGAGTCCTTGCTGTTTCCAGAACAGTTGGCCTGAACAGCCTGATCTTTGAGCAAAAATTTAAAAAAGAGAAGCATCCACACTGAGTAAATCACCTTAATTCTGACATTCTGACTTGGTCTGGTGTTTAATGAGTGTTGCAGGAGTTTCAGGATGGGATCCTGTACTCAGATCCAGCCCGTAACGCTGGGTTCACTTAAGAGCATTTGATGTTATGCATTGATTATCTTTGAATTGATTATGTAATTGGCACAATATATTTACCCGACTAATAATAAATTGGTACATTGATTTATTCTGATTTACTCTGGAATTATAAACCCTAGTAGATTACGTTAAGTCAATTACACCGCAAATTTACACTCAGGTTAGTAATGGACTAGAACACAGTTTAGGTGAAGCAGAGGGGCGCACCAGACTGATTTTCTAGAGCGCAGACTAACACATTGGCATTAGATCTACCAGAAAGACTCGTAAGAATAAATACTGTGACAATTATCCATTTATTAACAAGCCAGCAAGCAATAAAGTACTTTGGCATAGGCCCCATCCGTAGCTCGCCATCTGAGGGTCTGGACTCTGCATATCCTGCCTGAAGACGAAGGTAGAGGCGCAAGTTGAAGTTTAAAAATTTGAAGTGACGTGACAATTAAGTCTTCCCGGCAGAACTTATGCTAAAGCTTTCATTTACGTATACTTAGACTGTAGAGGCTGATAGGCCGAAAGGGTTTTCCGTTTAGAGCAACAGTGTTGTTAGACCAATTGAAATAGGGTAGCCTCGACATCGGATTATTGTAATATTTTTCTAACTACATATACGTGGGAAACAATGGCATGATTATGTTTAGAGTTACCAGTTACCATTAGAGGAAGTTAAGTTGGTCGTTAGTTCTACGGTAATGGTCATGACCTCTGGTTAGAAATAGTCTTATTATTGACTTACCTAAGTATGCTCAGATCTATGGGGATTAAATAATATATTCTAGAATGAGCAAAGTTGAGTACGGCCGTCTAGAATATTAGTCAATCGCCTCTGTCTAATGACCAAGACTGAAGAGTTTGTGATAAAGAGATCGTAACCTGGCCAGTGCGAGATTCAAAGTGTTATCGGGATCCGGATGAACAGGTATAATTTCAACAAAGGGTTAAACAGAATTGATTATTCTGTTTAACCCTTTGTTGAAATTATGTGTAGTTAAACTATTATACAAATAACCAAATAACCAATCGGCATTCTAACCTACATTCAAGGGCATGATAAAAATTGCGTGAGATAAAAGTAAATTGGAGTCAAATAAAATACCACGCTGAAAACGCTGAACGCGCAGAAACCTTAACCGACTGAAAGGTCGTTGGGACGATTGGGCGGGCCTTACACTGTGATTAAATCTTAAGTGCAATAATCACCACCAGTATCATGAAAAAAAAGCAAACAATGACAGCAATCGTGAATGTTCTGAAAGCTTCTTACACAGATTAAAGGCAATCCCCTAATAATTACTATGCTGTTACAGTAGTAATAATGACAGTAGCTGCATGCTGTCATATTTCGGAAGAAACCAGTTACTATTTTTGTTATGTTTTGGCACTGTTTATTATGCCAATATTGAATCAGTGCTCGGAGCACAGTTGGTAAATGCAGGAATAATCTGATGTACAATCGCTTTCATGCATTATAGTTTAGCTCAGTGTTCTGATAGTTGGTTACAATTACCTTAAATGCATGCATGCATACTGGAAATTGATTGAGCCTAATTTATGGAAGCATTTATTATTACATCGACCAAATCCATAATTCACTGCCTTATTGAATACCACAGTATTTACATTCATTATGGCCACTCGACTGTGAACATGATTCATGGCAAGTCTTCTCTAATGCTCTAACAAAGGCTCCACATAAATGCTAAATTACATGCTACACAGTATAATAAATAACCTCATAAACACGTCATTTTGTATTCAGATTAAAGATGACTGTATTTTAGTGTTCTAACCAAGCAAACTGATTAATTGAGGTGTCATGGAAACAATTTAGATGGTTATCCAGCTCTATACATCCTAGTACTCCATTACATGTGCTGATTTGTGCAGCTTTTATTGGAAGAGTCTGTCTTTGATCGCTCATAAAAAACGGCTTTATTTAGGGTCTCACCAGCCCTCTCTTTCATGTTCGTTAAAGTTTGTTTGTTGTGGTTGTTGTGTTAGCTTACAGAAACTTTTTGTTTTTTGTAAAGCTTCCATTAAAAATGACTATGCGAACATGTGTGTACGTTTGAGTGTGCGGGGGACACCAGATCCTTCTGTCACAAGGGCTCCAGATGGTACAAGGAAAAAGCCTTGCTTTAATCTCATGCCCAGGATAAAATGCACACACACCCCGTCCCGCTCACTTTAAACTTATTTAAATGTACATTATACTGACTGCTTTTGTCACATTCTCTGTTTACTTCGTTAAACATTTGGTGTCTTTTACGTTTCCGCTGGTCATACTTTCATTTGTTGAGTTCTTCATCATTCATCCCTGCATTATTTCTCTCTTTTTTTCCCCCAGCCTGTTTAATTGTCTCTCAGTAGTGTAACAGTTTTATATTTTCAGCTGTGCGTGTGCGCTTTATAAGCTGCGTGAGTGTCAATGTGTGCCTTCATGCGCACGTGTGTACAATTGGAAACCACAGGCCACTTGTTTACTGTTTGGCTTTCATCTTTTATGTGCATTATAAATAGAGGATACATTTACACAGCTATCTGATGCCCTAGATATCACAGCAGAATTAATTGCTTGTCCGTCTCTGGGGATTTACTTTTCTTTTGTTTTGCTACAAATGCTGGATTAATGTTCTCTCGTGCTCCCTCTTCACACGCAGACCTTCTGCTGTGTTTTTATCATCCAGAATAAATTTGTCTACTTTGTTGTACAATCACAATAGCATACACAATACAGTTTTATGGTTTCACTTCTAAGGTAAAATGTATTCCGCATGCAGATGAAATTAAGCCTATTTATTTATTTATTTTGCATTTTACATTATTTTAAGCTTTAAACTCATCTAAATTATAATTTCTATAACTTATTACTTTTTATTTATTTGTTTTGTATTGTGAAACTATTTCAAGATTTCAGAGGGTTTTTTCTATTCAATCAGGATCATTATCTGTGCCTTAAATGAAGTTCTTATCAAAATTGTTTGAGTCCTGTGTTAAAGAACTGGCCTGAAAAGCCTGACACCTTTGGGATGAAATAGCATTCATGTCAAAATGGGATCAAATCCTCACAACCACACTATAAACCCAAATAAATTGAACCCCTAAAAACCCCTAAAAAAAAAAGAGGTAATCAGTTACCTAAACTTTTAAATTATGAAATGTTTTGTTTAAGTAAGCAGAACTTGCAGATTTTTATTTTGTATACATACATTTTAATTGCTCTTAACTTGAATTTTTTTAGTAATTTATACTTTTAACTTAAAATTGTCATGTAATCTCAACTTGGCTAGCTTTAACCAATTCAATAAATGCCACCTTGCTAATTAATAATAAATAATAATAATAATACAATTTTTTTAATAATAAAAAGTTTATTTTTTATTGCGGCCCCATTTCAGATAAATTTAAGTTTGTCTAAATTAAAAGAAATAAGTTCATAAAACTCAAAACAATGAAACAATTCAGTTTACTGTACAGTTTGTGAACTCAAAAGAAAAAGAAAGTTCAAAACACTCAAAGATAATTTGATTGAACTCTACTCAAACCAATGAATAATTTTTAGCATTAAGGTTTACACTTCATTACACTTCATGTTGACCCGTGTGACTGTGAATGCAGCGATACAGTGCATCCTGTTCAACAAGTACATATGAGTGTGCTGTTTCTGGTGTCCACATGTAGTGATCTAGACATGTTCTTGGCAGGTTTAAGATATCTTCCTGTTCTTTTTTTTTAGCCTACCCACAAGTTCCTCAGTATCTCTTTCCCCCCTCATTTTCCATCTGTATCAAGATAATCTTGAAAGTACCTCAAAATTATTATATATATTTTTTTAGTTTCTGTATTACGTACAGTTTCCAGTATTACGTGACACCTGTTCATGTCTCCATTTCAGAAATAAATATATCTCAGGCTGTTTGTGTTTTCAAATGTTTGCAGTACATAAATGCTAATTAACAACTTGGAGGTCCCCAGTGCATCTTAGGAGAGATCGTTTTACAGGCTTCAGGGTTAAGGATCCAATTTTAATACCATTAGTGTTGGTCTAGCGATTAGCTAATGCTAATTGGGGTCAGTAAGAAATTAATACTTTTATTCAGCATGATTAGAAAGCATGCGTTAGATTGAGGGTCACAGTAAAGACATTTATGATGTTACAAAAGAGAGACTGGTGAAATCCTGGAAAAAAATTTAGTAAAAATGTTTCTTGAGAACCAAATCAGCATATTTGAAGGATTTCTGAAGGATTTTGTGACACTGCAGACCATAATTTGTGAATAGTGGTGAGAATAAAACTAAATGTTTCATATGTTGTCTTTCAGATAAAGCTGGCAAGCCTAGCTGCTTTCCCTCCAAACAGTCTGATGAAGAGGAACCTTGTGTTGGGGTGAAAATTGCTCAGAACAAAGGTGGGCAATATCCCTCCCTCCCTTCCTTTCCTTCTTATTCTGTTTCTTCCTTTCTCTGTTCATTAAGACTTGGAGCTTGGACCCAGGGGAGTCTACCATTTTACTGTAGCTGTTGTGTGTCAGAATGAATCTTTCCTAAAAATAACCTGTAGCTGCGAGCTGTTGTGATTATGATCTGTTGTAAGAGATAACAGATACTTTTACTTGTTATGTAATAGTAGTTTTGAGTGTTATGGACATTAATGGGCATGACTGAACATGCACTGGGGTCAAGGATTTATCTACCTCCGTTTTTGCTCTGTTCTCTCTTTTTTTCTGTTTCTCTTGATTAATGGAAGAGGGTTAACACCGAGATAAATTTGGAGAATTTTGCTGTTAATTCAGGCCATATTTGGTGTATAAAGCACAATTATGTGGGGCAGGATCACTGGACCAATGAGATTATACGGTGGGTTTGTCATGCATGCCACCACATAAATGGAAACCATGCGATCTACAAAATATCATTTTGCTCAATGCTTCTCTGTGGTAAGGACAAAAACTACTGAGTAGTGCAGGGATGACGTATTTGTTGTTCCATATTTTTATCACCCTGGTTCTCTCAACAAAAACCCAATAGGTTTTTTCCATTAGCTTTTTTGATTATTGAAGAAAATAAGATCTGTGACTAACAATCAGAATCAGAATGAACTTTATTCCCAAGTCTGTTTACACATACAAGCTTCCACAGCACAGAAAGAATGACCTTGACAAGACACATATAATACAAATATATAAAAAGATACAACTTAGACAATAGATAATATGTGTCTGTACACGTATGTTATATACAAATGTAAGGGAATGTAAATAAGGGTATGGTGTGCTAAATAAATAAAAGTATAAATATGTTTATTGCACAATGGGGGGATTAACTGTTCATGAGATGGATTGCCTGAGGAAGGAAACTTTTCTTGTGCCTGGCTGTTCTGGTGCTTAGTGCTCTGTAACGCCAGCCAAACGGCAACAGTTCAAAGAGGAAGTGGCCTAGCCCTTTTACTCACTCTGGATGGGTGCAGTTCTTGGAGAGTGGGGAGAGTTGGGCGATGATTCTACCGCTGTAGTCTTCTGAGCTCTGATCTGATAGCTGAGTTATAGAGGTGCAGACTCAATGACTACAGAGTAGAACTGCATCAGCAGCTCCTGTGGCAGGTTGAACTTCCTCAGCTGGCGAAGGAAGTGCAAACTCTGCTGGGACCTTTGGACAATAGAGTTTGTGAAACTCCCACTTCAGGTCCTGAGAGATGGCGGTGCTCAGGAAACTCAATGACTCTACTGCTGCCACGATGCTGTTCATGATAATGAGTAGGAGAAAACTCCCAGCACTCCCCTAAAGTCCACAGTCATCTCCACTGTTTTGAGTATGTTTAGCTCCAGGTGATGACTGCACCAGAAATCCAGTTCTTTAACGTCCTGTCTGTACAAGACTCATCACCATCCTGGATGAGGCAGTTGAGTGTGGTGTCGTCTGCAAACTTCAGGAGTTAGACAGAGGGGTCTTTTGCAGTGCATTCCTTGGTGTAGAGAAAGAAGAGTCGTAGGGGGAGTACACATACCTGGGCGGCGCCAGTGCTGATCGTGCAGGTGTTGGCTGCTGCCTGCTGCCTGTCTGTCTGTCTGGAAGTTGGTGATCC
Organism: Gobiocypris rarus; assembly: GCA_023029165.1. Taxonomy (NCBI): domain Eukaryota; kingdom Metazoa; phylum Chordata; class Actinopteri; order Cypriniformes; family Gobionidae; genus Gobiocypris; species Gobiocypris rarus. The sequence goes on along the minus strand of CM040918.1, from coordinate 14,869,469 downwards.
ACTGACAGATGGAGGAGGGCACAGAGCTGGGTTAATTTGGACAGGAGGAGGTTTGGAAAATCATGTTGACTGCATCATCCACAGACCTGTTTGCTCTGTAAGCAAACTGGAGGGGCTCCAGCAAGGGTCCAGTAATGTCCTTCAGGTAGGCTAACACCAGTCTCTCAAATGACTTCATGACAACAGCTGTTAAGGCAACAGGTTTGTAGTCATTCAGTTCTATGATTTTGGGTTTCTTTGGGATGGGGATGATGCTGGAGCATTTGAAGCGGGAAGGAACTTCTCACAACTCCAGTGATCTGTTGAAGATCTGTGTGAAGATAGTGGCCAGCTGGTCAGCACAGGTTTTTAGACAGGCTGGTGAAACACCGTCTGGGCCTGGGCCTGGGCCTTTACTTCTGTTTCTGAAAGATCTGACACACATCCTTTTCTCAGACCCAAAGTGCAGGAGGGTTGCTGGAGGTGTTGATGGATGCACGGAGAGAAGGTCAGAATGGGTGTGGGGTGTGAGACCGGATTTTTCAAACTTGCAATAAAACTCATTCAAATCGTTGGCCAGTTGTTGATTTGAAGTGCTGGGATATAGTGTCTTGTAATTGATGTCTTTGAGGCTTTTCCAAAATGATGCAAAGCTTGTGCATCACATTTTGTTCATCATGATAATCTTCACAAATGAACGCTACTTTTATGAGTTTTGAAGCATAAATACAATCGGCAGAAGACGAAAGCTAAATGTAGGCTATAAACAAACTACACCACGGTCACATGACTTAAACGACTCCACCACCAAGCTTCTGACAACTCTTTCAGTCTTTGTTTAAAAACATTTTCCCCAAAATTTCGAGTTATAATAGTTTGCAAGAGCGTGATTTATAAACACAACAAGGCTGTGAAAGCAGACAAGAGAGTAGATGAGTTTACTTGTTTGGCTTGATGCTGTATAACTCTTTCCGCTTCCAGGCCAAACACGGAATTTTCCGGGTTTCCGTGTTTTCACTGTTAGACGCTAGGGGCCCTATTACGCATCTTCTGAATGAGTACTGAAGCTCGTGATCAAAACACATGCCAGGAAGACGCAGTAAAACAAGCGATCGTATGTAAGTAGATGCATAAAATAATGTGATTGTCAACATTAAACATCATATGAACTGTTGATGGACTCGATCTACCCCATCTGTGTTTGATCATCGCTCTGAATCTGATCTGGATGTAGTCTTTCACAAAAACGTGATTTTCTCAGCTTTTTGTTCAAAATGTTCAGATATTCATAAAACAAATTGTTCTATGTACTATTAAATTTTGGTGAAAATGGTCAAAAAACCCTGGCGGTGGCTGGCAACTTTTTAAAAATTCTGGCGGAAAGAGTTGTCCCTGATAACCTCTGTAGTCCCATTTAGCCACTTGTAAGCAACTGCCTTTTACAAGACAAGTAAACGATTAAAAATAACACAGGGTATTACTGATGTATTTTATATCATAAAAAAAAAACGTGAACATCTATGTGTCCACCTCAGACCTTATTTTAGGCATTTAACCAAAAAAAACATTCCAAAAACCCATTATCTTCAGGAAGATGGAACCGGAAGTGCTTAAATGGAAACTTGTTTCCAGGTTTTGACCTGCAAAAATATGTCATCCGTGCACCACTCTATTGCTTTTATCACTTTGGATGAAAATGTTCAATGAATAAATGTACACATAATTACAAATACAGGTATAACAAGGTACAGTACGTTGCAATAGGAAGAAGGAGGCGGGTACCGGAAAAGTTTTACACAACTTTTAATAAATAAACACAAAACGAAGGTAAAAGCGACAGCTACTCGCGGGCGACTGCCGCACACCCATAAACAAAACATAACATAAGTGTCCAGGCCTGTTCTTCTCTCGTTCTTCACTGTTGTCGCTCCTCCTTTTATGCTTCCGAAGATCCTCCGTGAGAAACTCAAAACCGGTGTGATGTGCTGGTGGCGCTCATTATCAATCACACCACAGGCCTTGCCCTGTTCTCACGGCCTTCGACCAGGTCCTGCTTGCCACAACAGGATTACATATTACGTAATTTACATTGTACTGTCAGTGTCTGTTGCTCTGTGTAAACAAATTCCATGTTATACCTTCACAAAGTTTGTTTTCATTTGTCACATCAGTATTAACCAGATAAGTTTTTCTTCTCTATAGTTCAAATGGGCCACTGGAGGTCTGTAGTGACATGGCATAACAGTAGTTGGTCAGTGCTGGTCAGACTTGTTTAAGCTCTGAGACATGAAGACTGAGCTTACTCTTACTTTTGGCATTATCATAATTCCACTATTAGAGATATCACTGAGTTGAGAACTACGTACATGAGAACTTCACCTTTATTTGATGGTTTTGAATTGGTTAGTGGTGTGGTTTTGGCCCTGTAGTATATGACCTATAGTGGTTGAGTGGTTTTTCCTTGATTATTTACATTGTGTACAGTGTTTTGAAGCATCACACATTAACATTAAAACATTTGGGATCATTAAGTTTTTTTAATAAATGATTTTCTTCTGCATTTTATTAATCAAATGTGACAACAAAGACATTTTATGATGTTAGAAAGATTTCTATATCAAATTAATATTTTAATTTTTCTATTCATAAAAGAATCCTGGGGGGAAAAAAATTATCTGTTTCCACAAAAATATTAACACACGGCAGTTTTTAATATCCATAATAATAAGACTTTTTTAATTGAGCAGTAAATCAATGTATTAGAATGATTTCTGAAGGATCATGTGACACTGAAGACTGGCGTAATGAAGCTGAAAATTCAGCTTATTGAATTACTATATCACAGGAATAAATAACAGACTTCAAAAAATCTTTCTGACCCTAAACTTTTGAGCGTTAGTGTATATGCTAAATATTATGTACCTATGTTAATCATAGGGTGGCAGTGGCTCAGTGGTTCATGTAGGTTGTCTATCCCCGGTTCCACCTGACCAAGTGTCGAGGTGTCCATGAGCAAGACACCTAACCCCAGCTGCCTTGCATGGCTGACACTGCTGTCGATGTCTGAATGAGTGAGTGAATGAATGGGTGAATGTGAGGCAATATGTAAAGCGTAGAACTGGTGGCCATGGGTCTGTTGAAAGCGCAATATAAATGCAGTCCATTTACCATTTACCTATGTTTATCATTATATAAAATCACTAATTGATTTTTCTGTTTCCTCCTGTAGTTGATGTAGCAAAACAAAAAATCCTGCTTGGTATGTTGGACTTAACATTATCTTCATGTCTGGATCATCACATCATAGCGTTTAGTGATTGTTGTGGACACTGTTGCCATGACAGGTTGGTGTTCAGAAAGATGTTGTATTTGCATTTCTGCATATACTAAAAGTAGCTTCCAATTGTTACCAGAAGTGATCTATAAGCAGCCAAGCAGAATATAAAAATGAACTGTGTAGCACAGAAAGTCTGAGTGCATAAGTATTTATAGACTTGCAGTACTTTAGGTTTGAGTTGAGTTGTGGCTGTCTGGGATGCATCAAGATGGTTGTGCAATCCCAGATTCTCAGGACACTAAACTTTTCTCTGTCTCCACTTGATGTCAAAATGAGATTAAAGTAAATCAGATCTGCAGTGGAATCTGGTAAACAGTTTAATGAACTTGAAAAGTGTGTCTGCATGCACTGCAGTTTACATGTTCAAGAATGCCCCGGTTTAAGACGGCTGGGAATGAGACTGATGCTGCCTGAAGCTATTGAAGGGGCACCATAGACATGTCATTTTTGACAGGAATGAAAACAGGGTTGTTAGGTATAGAAGTACAGTGCATTCAATGGATTATTTTGTTGAACTATGGGCCAATTTCACGTGCCAAAGTCATTAAAAATGAAAAATTCACGTAAAATTCAATATGTCATGCACCCTGACTAATGTCTATTATTGCACTTGTTCCTCCATTTCATCTGCCATCAAATAATTTCATCACGTGTCTTCCTCTCACAGTCACTCTGGTTCATTCAGAAATGCAACAATAATCACACTGGACTGTGCTCTGAAGGATTTAAAGTGTTAGTTCACGCAAAAATAAAAATGTCATAACTTACTCATGTATTTCCAAACCTGTTCGTTCTCCAGAACCCAAAAGGAGAAAATCTGAAGAACAAAATATTTTATAACTCAAAGATTTCCACTACAAAGGATATTTGAGACCATGGGTTATGAGCGTGTTTGAATGTAAGTGGCCTGTTGTGCTTGAGCGCGCGCTGTGTGTGTGTGTAGAGGGAGGGGCTGTTTCCTCGTGCTTTTGTGGCAGAGTTTCACTCAGTCTGTGGTTTATAGAGGACCGGAAGGCTTGAATGAAGAAAACGGCTCTTATATTTTTCTCGTTGTCCTGGGATTATTTGGACTAATTTTAACAGACAGAAGGTGAGATTACTCTGGCTTAACACTGATCGCAATCTTACCCCTTCTGGTCCTGAGTTTTCATTGGTTCACCGTATAATTCAACTTGGCAACAGCACATTAGCAGAGGACGCTGGAAAAGCATTTGTGTATTTTGACACACTATTTCTTCTCTTTGAGTCTGACATATTGTGAGATTGCATTAAATATTATTTTATTTTGTAACTTATTCTGTTATTTTACAGAATAATTTAAATCAGAATGCATTTATGAATATGATAGGAATTTATTTATTTAGCTCTACCTCAGACATTTGGTCACCTGTGTGCTTTATTTCTGACTTTCTCACGGGTTTGTTTGCCAACATGTATGAACAAGTTTAAGCAGTTCGCATTTTCCAGTCATGTTGGTTTGCATTTTTCATCTGGCACCATTGCATGTTGAAGGAAATGCATTTTACATATGTGCATTTCTAACTTCCTTCATGTTTTTATTGCCTCTTTATGTTCCTGTATTGCATGACAAGCTCTAAAACACTTTTCCTACTCCTTATGGTCAGTTCCCAGTTCCCATATCGTTCTGCAAACTAAATGAGCTGTTCTTATCGGTTCTGTGTTGGTTGGTACTTTCCCACAAGGTTTTTATTGATAATACCAGAACCAGCCATATTCAAATATACTGTATGGTGTTGTTTCCCATGAGCTGGACATTGTACTATTCAAATTAAGGATGATTATGTTGCAATTTGTAACTGTAACTAGTTAAAACTGGATTTTATGTGTCAAACGTACATGTGTAAACACGTAAACATCTGGAATGGGTTTAGTGACCAAAGATCAGTCATTAATCTTAGTTCCTTTACTGGAAAAAACTGTTGCTATTAAATTCAGATGTTGATCTGATGTACGCCATTATCTTTAACTGAGCTCTCTGTATATGTCAGGTCAGACCAAAGACTTCTTTTCCCTTTCTATACTTAGCTAGGAATGCCAAAGTTGGCACAAATCTGTGTTTTAAACTCTGGGAATGCGGAACATTTGTACTTTTTCCCATGCTAGACCACACGTGGTTTGACATCAACATGTCTCACTCTTCTACTCTTTACAACTGCAAATTCCAGCGAGACATTTCTAATAGATCTACATGGAGGTGTTTCTGTTATGATGTGCAGTTGTTTTGTTTTTTCATTTCTTTTCCCATACAGAGGATTATGGGAAGGGGTTGCCATGGTAACTCAGAGGCCAGTTTAATAGAATTATCCAGGCCATGCCCTGAGGTCAGCTGCATTATTCACCCGAGGATGCTTTAGTTGTGTTGTTAGGCAGGTAATATACTTCTACAAAGCATTATTATCAAGTACAGCAAAACAGCAAAATTTACCTTTTCTGGTAAATCTATCTCATATGCAACCGCTTTCCATCTTTTTTCCGTATATACCACTCAGACATCAAGACAAAATGCTGTTAAAACGATGATGCTAATTGCTGGAAATGGCCTTTTAGCACCTTCAACGAAAGAGGTTAAAACCATATATTTTGTCTTGTATTAGATTTTAGTAAGAAAATCTTTTAATTTTGCAGTAATCGGGCTCTTTATCTGTTCGGATGAAGAGAAGCTCTTCGTCTTTGCATCAATCCAGTTTGATGACATTCTTTTCACAGTGTCAATAATTATCATTTTGAGTCGTGTGTGACAGGTTTACAACCAAATCGTGCAAAGTGTTGTCAGCTTTTTCAGAACTTAGGCTAATACTGTTTGACAGCATTCTTATTATATTGGAATGAGTCTTCTAAACTTGTACGTTCAAACTAATAATCTTATAATGTTTTTCACATGTAGCATCAGAACATTTCCAGCAGTGTTGCATTTTCTTCATTTTGACCACCGGCCTTGATCACACATGACCTTTAAATAGAAAAATGATGAGAAATGTACTGATAAGGCCGAATGTGTGAAAATGCAATAGGCGCTTTAATCTGAATTTTATACCAACGATTTATGCATGTTTCTTGAAATGTTTTGATACTTAGTAGGAAAGTACTATTGTTGTCTTTTTCTGTAGAATTTTGATGTAATATTAAATTATTATTAGCGATATAAGCTATATCTGCCACCATATCGGTATAGGCCAATATATATGTCCATTTTTCTCCTTCCACTCACCATCTTTAAAGTGGTGCAGGACAGTCCTTGCCCCAGACTCTCATCTGCAAACAGCTTGTTTGGGGTTCAATATTAAGTCTGCTGTTTAAAACAAAACAAAAAAAAGAAGCAATGACAGGATGATGGTTAGTATGCGCCAAGCCACCAACAGTGGGGAAATTCGGTACATTCATGCAGTGAGCTGAAAAAATCTTAAAAATTTGAAGCTTGTGACATATAAACGATCACATCAGCCTTAATTCCGGTTGGGGAAAAAATGTCCATTTAAACGTAGCTACTGAAATACAGGCATTTGGAGTCTTTCTCCCCGGCCTTTAAAGAAAGCTTTTTTCAAAACTGCTCCCAAACTTAGCCAAAACTGAGATGAATGGACCAATCTCACATGAAGCTGTTCTTACACCATCACCACCACCATATATTTACTGCCAGCACAACAGCATCATTCATTGTCAGACATGGACAGTCCCATGCAGCCTATTGACCTAAGATGTTTAGATTGGCCTAAGTGAAGAAAAGGGCTGAGAAGGCCATAGAAAGACTCTTTGTGCTCACTAATGCATTAACATCCCCATGCTTTAATTTAACAGGACATGGGCTCTTCATTTGCATGGGAGCCTTTGAGAAGACGGTTTAGAGAAGAAAGCATCACACTTGGATTCCCTGTTCATTGCAGCCAAATGGGGATATCTAAGATGACAAAAAAAGAGTGCCAGACTTTCAATATAACTGTTAATGTTGTGTGTGCATGTGTATTTTATGGACTCAAAATGAAACTACAATTTTGGTTAAGTTAATTTACGTTTGGTAAAGCCAATGCGCATGTGCAGTCCCAAGAGCGAAAGTGACTCTGTCTATGGGAACATCTATGCAGCTTCAATTACGTGTTGACTTTACCAAATGCCCATTGCCTATTTTATTTGCTGGACTTATTCCACTATATTGCACTTTGCTGTTTTTTTCCCATTCACTAATGAACTAGGTGTACAGGCTTTGGTCAAAGTTAAAGGAAAAAAACAAAATGGACTCTTATACTTTTTTACTTATTCACTTCCTTGGTTCACGTTCCTCATCTTATAATGAAAGATTAATCGGTGAATGCAATTAGAAAAAAATGGTTGCCTTTTGTTATTAATAACTTGCTCTTTCTCTAAAATGTCTTTTATTTTTTGTTGATGTCACAACACAGGCAAATAATATTAACAGAATTGCAAACTTGGTCTGGATTCATTCTGGTATATAACACTCACCTTTTATTTTTACTTGTTGGATATCCTGTTTCACATTACAGAAGCAAAATAAGGGAATTCTAAAGAATACACTTTCACGTCATCTCTTACCATCAAAGTATTTTGTTAAAAAGTAACAACTTGCTCTTTATTTTTGCAACTTTATTTTTGGATGACATCCCCAGGTCCTCTTATTTGAAACCTCTTCCCCCAAAAACCTGCCAGAGACCATTTTACAATCCAGTCATTGTCCAAAGGATAAAATCAAGTCCTTCCCTATCATTTTATCTTATTGTACTCAGAAATATGTTGACTTGATGTTGATGTATGAAGAGGTGTCTTTTTTATTTTGTTTTTGTTATTCTTTTCCCAAAAGGCTTTTGTTAGCCCATTGAAGTTTTGGAAATATTGAAATTTTGCTCATACCGAATTGTGAGAGAAAAAAGTTGCAAATATCTTAAAAAAAAAAATTGGTCACACTTTATTTTAGGGTCCAATTCTCACTATCAAATAACTATTAATTATGACTTTTGCCTCAATAAACTCCTAATTACTGCTTATTAATAGTTAGTAAGGTAGTTGTTAATTAAAGGATGTGAAATATATGCTCATGTAGAATGGCATTAATATGTGCTTTATAAGTACTTATAAACACACAGTATCCTAGTAGTAATTTAGACTCCCCCTTAAGCTACCTCATCGACACGGCATCCTCAATAAACCTGTCTCCGGCGTGATGACTCCGATTGTTTGAATATTCCTAGTTAATAATTCTTTAAATCGATATGTCATCCTCAAAACAACCCGTCTTCAGCGTGTTGCTGCCGATCTTTCGAATATTACACTTTAGTAATTGTTTAATCAATATGCCATCCTCAATAAAACCGGACTCCGATATTTCAAATTATTTATTTTTAATAATTATTTAATCGATACATCATCCTTAATAAACCCGTCTCCGGCATGTTGCCTCAGATCTTTCGAATATTCCGATATATTATGACCTCTGACCTGTAAAATTGCCAGAATAATAATAATACGCTGTTTGTTAATTGGCCAGAGGAGAACTGGCACCCCGACTGAGCCTGTTTTCTCCCAAGGTTTATTTTTCTCCATTAGGTCTCCTGATGGGGTTTTGGTTTCCTTGCCACTGTCGCCTCTGGCTTGGCTTGCTCAGTTGGGGAAACCAAATAAATCTAATTATTAAACTAAATTAACCATATAGACCAAATTACTGATCTAATTACTGATCTAAAGCCCACATTGTCACTGTATGATAATCGAAATATATTCTGTTGCATTATTTTCCTGTTTAACGCTGAAGCTGCTTTGAAACAATCTGCATTGTTAAAAGCGCTATATAAATAAAGTTGACTTGACTTGACTTGACTAATATGCATGCTAATAAGTGACTAGTTAATAGTGCGAATTGGACCCTAAACTAAATTGTTACCAGTTTGTGTTATTCCATGGCGGAAACAAGTTTCCATAAAACCAAGATCATTTGCATGCAGTTATTTTTCCATATCTAAAACAGAACTAAATTCCTCATGTGCAAGATAATGACCCATGTCATTTTTAGATCAGAACTTTTCAAGGCCGTCTGTCATTGTCTACAGAAATGTGAGTGCCTTGTTTGTCAAAGCTGTTTTTTAGGAAACATTTCTTGGTTGAAGCGAACAGAACTGCTTCCTCATAGTTTGAATATTGATCTTCCAAACAATCTGAAACACTTTGTTTGTTCTGCAATTGATACAGAGGAACCTGTGGTTATTTTTAGTTTTTGTTTCAATTTTAGGTCACTGTTAGTTTCAATGCCACTTTTATACCACCACTGACTGATATCAGGAGTACAAAAAACAGACCTCTTGCGTTTCACTTCTTCTGCACAGAGACCAGAGGGTATATTAACCAGTACTGTATTTGCATGTTCATATTACGCAGTTGAAGTCTGCATACAGTATGGCTTCTTAGCAATTAGAACAAATAAACTATTTTTGAAACGGCTGCCATTCCATTTATTTCCATCCTCCTTTTACCTCCTGCAGCTGTTGGCAGCAGCAGTCCTGATGAGCAAGGTCGTCACAATGAGAAGTTAAATCGTGGATGCAGATTCAGCAATAAGAGCCTTACTGGAGTAAATGGAAGAGTTTCAGACAGACGGCCACCACTTCATCCCAAACCACAAGGTAAAGAGAGTTGCGCACAACAGGCACTCAAATCCTTCCTCAGTTTTGCAGTGTTGATAACTGCTCATGCAAAGCCATATAAATTTACAAGAAGTACATGCTAATTACACACAAACACATCTTCCTTTTTACAACAGGCTCTGAACACTAAATGTTACCATTAACGGAATTCAAATCAGCATGGCTACTGATTTATGTAATGAGTAAAGCATCCTCAGAGTGTCCTTGAACCCAAGCTCGATAACTAAGCAGATTGTGTTTGAAAAGTGTGAATGATTTCCTAGTGATATGCATCGCAGTTAAACCTTCATGAAGTTCCTTTGCTTTAAAAAAAAATGTAGATAGGCCTAATCATAGACTCTAAAATTCTAGGATGTCATTACTCTTCATGTTTACTGAAAAGTATTCAGAACATTGACTGCAGATGCGGTTGTTGTTTCACAGATCGACATTGGGCCGGAGCAGAATTCCTCCTTCATAGAACAGAAATTATAATGTGCCTATGTAAAATTAAAGGCAGAAAGCCCACTGAAATAAACCTCAGAGGCCACACTCTCATAATTAGAGATGTGTGAAATGAGTGGGCACGCACCATTTATATCTGGATGGAGCCATGAGCTCTGCAGTATCTACCCCCCCCCTTCTATTATCAGGTTCCATTGCAACATACTAAAGCTGCAATGCCACCTTGTGGTGATTACAGCTTCCAGTTTAATAGCACTAAACCATGTACTTCATTATTAGGGGTTCAATGTGAGAGAATCTCACTTTGTTTTACATTTCCTTGCTTTTTGGGATGTAGTTTGAGGTGTAGTGAAAGCTCAGGGATGGTTTGGGCAACCTCACGTGATCCTGTGTGCTTATCAATGTAAGTTCATACTGCTTATGCCACTCTAGTGACATGGCATGGAGATTGTGGAAACTGATTCCAAGTCAAGTCACCTTTATATAGCGCTTTGTACAATACAGATTGTATCAAATCCGCTTTAGATGTGATAACATAAATTATGCATTTTTCATCATTCAATTAGTTCAGTGTTGATTCAGTACCATTGTAAAGATCATCAATTATTAAATTAGTTCATTTAATCTATAAAGCAGTTCTGAAAAATAAAAAATTATGTCATCGTCCAGCTCAGTTCAGTTCTCATACAACTCATACAACTGTGTCAGTACAGTCAGATCATTAAAATTGTTAAAAATTAAAAGTCTCCCCAACTAAGCAAGCCAGAAACTCCATAAGGTGACTGTAACGATGTTCGTTGTTGTGGGCAGGAAGGAGGCGGGAACCGGCGAACATTCAAAAAGATTTTAATCAAAATAAATAAACAAAACAAAAGCAAACCGCGGGCAGCCCCTCACGGACGACTGCCCGCAAACACTCACACACAATAAAACCGTGGGCAGCCCCTCACGGACGACTGCCCACCAACACAACAAAACATAAACAAAACTCAACATAAAATCCAGGCCTGGTCCTCTCTCGCCTTCCGCTGTCTTCGCTCCTCCTTTTATGCTCCCGTCACTCGACCGCGAGACGAGACCGGTGTGACGCGCAGCTGGCACTCATTATCACTCGTCCCTGGTCCCGCTCTCGCGGTCCCTCGCCCCGCTGCTCGCCACAGTGACCAGAATGGAGGGAAAAAAACATCGGGAGAAACCAGGCTCAGTCGGAGGGCCAGTTCTCTTCTGGCCAGCAAACAAACATAGTGTTATGATTCAGACTGCATCCCAAGTCACAATTCAGATTGGGATCTGTAGCATTCAAATATTCATTCAGCTCTTTTTGCTCGAAGATCATCACACAAATACGGCGCCGAAGCTGGCCATAGGGTCTGTGTGGAGGACCTGTCTGGTTCTTGTGGTCTCTGCTGAGGATCGGTCCCGATGGCTGTCATGTCAACGAGGCCTTCACAAGGGATTGTCTTGTAGACACGGTCTCTGCTGACATTCAAGGCTGCGTTTTGGTCGTGTCTAGGTGCAGGTCCACCATCTGATGGATATGGGATATGGGCCGGATCCGGCTGACTACGCTAACCTCGGGATAAGGATGAGACAGACAGACTAATATTAGTGTAGATGCCATCATTCTTACAATGTAACAAGTACATTGGGTGTTGCAGGAAATGTTCTCGGTTCCGGTTTACCTAATTTATGCAGCCTAACAATCATTTAACTGATTTGAATAATAGAAATTGATCATATGTGATGTTTATGCCAGGTTAAAGAGATGTGTTTAAGTCTAGATTTAAACTGACAGAGTGTGTCTGTCAGTTGGTGCTAAATTGGAAAAGTATCTACCGCCTGCTACTCACACTGTTTGCTACATTAACATGTAAATATAATTTCTGTCCTCATTGTGATTTTCCTGCAGTGCCTCCTAAGCCAGCACACCTTCAGAGTCCGGTGACGGAAGTCTCCTTTCCTCTGGCTGCTGGAAAGTTACAAACCAGACCCAGCATGGAGGGGGGAGGAGTAGAAGGAGCAGTTGGGAAGGGCCGAGTGTCCAACCTCATCAGTCGCTTTGAGGAGAACCGGTAAACTTAGGATCAATTTCTACTCCTCTTTCCTCTTTAATATGTAGATACTGACATTCTCACAAACAAGTTCATTGATCTCGTTATTGATCTTGGTTTTGCAGAAGTATACATTGAAAGCACTGTAAATTGCTTTAGATAAACACGTCTAGCTGATGATCAGTGCTCGACATATATGTATAGATTCTGCATTTGCTGTAGTTTATACAGTTTTAAGGTAGTTTGAGTTCATGAGTACCTTTCAAAAGTTTTGGTCAGTAAGATTTTTTTGTCTCAAAAGTTGTTAAAGCAGTACAGTAAAAACAGAACACATATATCTTTTGTCATTACACAAGAAGACCAAAAAGCAGAAGCTAGTTGTAACTTTACCATCAAGTGTACAGTTCAGTGTTTCTTAAGCGTAGTGGAAAGAACTGGTTTTGACATTTACTTCTGTGTGTGATATCTTCATCTTGGGAGGTAAGATTCATTTATAAATGTATGTATAGCCATCTTTTTTTTTCCGGGTACAACTGTATTAAAAGTGCTTAAAGCTGCGTACTTCAGCATGGATTTATACTTTGTCATGCCTCATGTCTTACTCTACATTGTGTTTTACTGCCAATAGAGCTGTTCAGTCATTTGTAGGCCAACCTGGGAAGCTAATTCACCATGGGCTCCCTCTGGAATTTCTAATGGGTTTTCTAATGAGTTCTGTGGCTGACATTACTTGAAGAGACTCCCACATGTTAGTCCCACATTAATAATGATGTAAAGTATTTAAGTAAATGTAATCAGTTACTGTATCTTTTTGACTACTTTGTAGTGTTACTGAGCATCAAAGATAATAGTAACTTTTACTCTCTAATATGTACTCTTTACTCAAATACATTTTTGATGAATAATGCAATTACTTGTTACATTTTGCATGGGGTCTAACTTTTTCTGCAGCAGTTTATTCTGCCACAAAAGTATTGATATCACCATCTACAGGACATTGAAGGTACTATATATTGTGCGTAGTTGTGCACTGCAGGTGTTTCAAACGCTATAAACTTGAATAAGTTGGCAAAACAAAAGAAAGTGAGGGAATCAGTTGCTGAATGAGGACAGCAATATAATACATTTAACAAACAGTATATCTGTTCTCAAACTAAGCTAATGCTCCATCCATCGCCATGATGGTAACCCTACAAAAAAAAGTTCTAAATACTCATGAAAGAACTGATTTGTTTAATTTGAATTGGCTCTACTCAAACCAATTAATAATTTTTAGCCTTAGAGTTTACAGTTAGATGAGGACATGGCTGCAGCCAGTGATTAGGCCGAAATCAGCACGTGCAGTGCAAGTAGGCTTAATTTTACTTCAAATTATTTATGTTATATTGAAGGTCTCATATTGTTCAACTTTCTGGAGTTTTTATATATATCCTTAAGAATATATATTTGCGGTATAAGTACCAAAAGCCAATGCAATATATTTTTACAGCTCCTTTCTCAGGCCAAAATCGACCTGTTCTTATCAGAGCTCCTGTTAAATTAATATTCATGAGCCTCCCTTCTGATTGGCCTGTTGTTTTCGGAAACTATGGTAATGCAGGGCTTTCAGTCATGGTTGTGGGTGGGGGCATGAGGAATGTGACATCACATTCCTCAGAGAATCAAAACTGCTTGTCTAATGTAATGAGACTGGTTTGGTTTAATGGGGATTGAAAAATAAGGAGTGGGTGGATTTTTATCATTGTAGGGTAGTTGTGTTCACACACTGTCAACACACATTTATATCCAAACATAATAGGATATAATTATGCATATTTGCATAATAGGTGACCTTTAAAGAGACTCTTTTACAACCACATGACATGTTTTATGCCAGTGCAAGTTGCTCTCAGTTAAGACATGCATTTTAGTCTGGGACTGGGCTTGTGAAACCGAGGGACTACTGTTGTGAAAACCGACTTTTACTCAAGTCTTATTAGAATTGGTGATTTTAACTTGTAATTGAGTAATTTTCCTTGTAAGGTATCTGTACTTTTACTCAAGTATGGTTTTACACCTCTGAACATTATTTACACACCATCATACGTGACTTAAACATGACTTTTGAAATCATTGCTAATTCGTGTCCGATCACATAAATTCATATCCTTGTAGTAGTTATGTTGCATCATATGTTTTAAAAACATACCGCAGTTTCCAAAATCACATGAGGCATGACGTGTGTACATTTTCTATAGCAGAACAACTGTGACAGTCTCCTCAAGTAATTTCCAAGGACACTTGTGGTCTCCTAGTTCCAATGTTAGTTATTTAGTACGTTTGTTTTATTATTATACAGACGCATATGATTTGAATTCTATCATACCAAGTTGAATTCTATATTAATAGCAAGCTGCACTATTCATAGAGTGATCTTTGATCCGTGTATTGCATAAACAGCCTACATTTAGGCTAATTTATTTTACTATATTATTGGCAGAATCCGTGATTTTATTATTAATACATTGAATTATTTCATAAACATTTGTGTCTTCTATCATATTGCTTTTGCTGCTGTTTTATGAAATATTTAAGCCACTTGAAGCGGTGTATTACTGTTTTTCTTATTTTTATGTGGGTTTAAGCACTAATGGCACCCCTTAACCATGATGAATACATGTCCAAGGCATCTGCTTTACTGTAATATTCACTACATCTGTGAATATTCACTATATCCGTGAACTCATCTGTTGTGAGTCTGTATCTCAGCATTGGTGTAGTCAGGTCTGATGAGTTAGCTCAAATGAACCATAAGGCCAAAGTAACAAAATGGACTGACCATTAACCCCAGTTCCTTACAAATAAATCCCTGCAAGCCCTTATCCTGTTTTGCGTGCCATTTCTAGTGCATTGTTTTGTGTGCAGGTCAGAATCTGTGCAGGAATTCATCCTGTAAGCTCTTCAGCAAAGTGAGAGAGCATGGGTTTGATGGAGTAAACTGGGGTCTGACGCTGAAACTCCTGCAGCTGTTTGGCCTGGTCCAATACGTACTTATGAATTCTGAACGAAGAGTCATGACCCCAGACAACTGCAGGGGGTTGGTTTACAACCTCATGGGAAAAAACAATGAAATCCATACTGCCCTACTTGTGCGGCTTCATTTGATAGCATAATTTTGCCTAGGATGTAACTACATTATACCATACCAGATTAATAAGGCTTTTGTTAGCCATCCACAGATTTGAAATGTTTTGAGTGAAACACTGAACAACAATATATTAGATGGCACATATTAATCCGTCTCAGCGGTCCAGAGCTCAACGGTATATTAATAGCCGTCTGTAATCTGGAGTGTTCACTCTGGTGCTCCGTACCCTCAGATCCACATCTCTGTTCTCTATCTCACAGGAAACGCTATCTGATCTAGAGGGCAGGTGGGCCGTAGACAGGGAAACAGCTGGAGGTGCAGGATATCTGTGTGTGTGTGTGTGTTTGTGTGCATGAACCACAAATCCTTATAGTGTGGCTTAATTTTGTTTGGTTATGCACGCTTGCGAGAAGTTATGAATTTATCATATTTTTACAGTTTTCTTATTTGGAGTTTTGATTATCATTAGGGATGCACAATATATCAGTGACCTAATCATATTTTTATATCAGTATTGTTCTGATTAGGATGATTTAGAAGCTAATAATATTAGTTATTGTCCATACCAAAAATATGTATTATCGTTATTGTCACAATTTCTATATCGTGCATCCCTATTATTTATTATTCATCAGTCAAGTAAATGATTCTTATTACGCGGCGCTCTGGAATACTTTAAATTGGTCTATTGCTCTGTGACATGATCATTTTAAGTTGGACGTTGCAATGATGCATTTGTGGAGATACGATTCTAAGAAAAAATGTTTTTATTGAATTTAATTTTTTTGAAGGAGCAAAGTCTCAGCTTTCTATATGGTAATTATTTACTGTGTAAATTCATAAATGCTGTTGACGCTTTTTTAATGTGGTGTGTACCAATTGTCTTGATTATAATATATTGTATATTGTAATATGTTGTATATTAGAATATTTGCATATTTTGCATTGGCATCAAAACTAAATAATTACATAATTAGAAAGCTGCGATTTCCTTTTCATTGCAGTGCATGAAACATTTTTCTAGTCAAAGTGACTCAATTTGATGGAGCAGACCTTCCCATGTTTCTTATTATGTAGTAAAATAATTTCAGTTTGAATCAATATTAATGTGCATTTATTTATTTATTAAGTCGCCGTGTAATAAGTGGGATCATATACAGTCAGCCGGTCATTATCGCAAAATAAACCCCTTCAGGGTGATAAAAGTGTGGCTAGTCTGTCTGGATGCACTGTAAATGATCTCTTACATATTTTATAGTTTGCTTCCACAGTTCCTGAAAGCGTTTTGTTCAAAAGAGAAATACCATCTCACTCCCTTGAGTGTGTAAATGTGTGTGTGCTCGCTTGCATGTTGGCATGTATTCTGAAGTAGGGCAGCTGCGTCTCATGGGACGCTCTGCAGCCGCGTTCTACCTCTCCTCACCCTCCCTGTTCCTCCCATCCTCCTCCTATCCTCTTTTCCTCCACTCCTCCCATGACCCGCACATTCACACGTCCCCTGCAACACTCACAGGCAGACAGAGGAAGTTAGTTCAACACTTAATATTTAAGACCATCACGCTCTCATGCACAACACTCCTTTCTCTTCTTCTCTGCATCTTTCTATTTTCTGTTCTTTTTTCGCCAACACTGTTCGTCGTAAAAGTTTGTTGGTGAGTACAGGCGACTCTAAAGAAGGTGCCCTTCCTTTACTCTGTCTGTCTCTCTCCCTCTCTCGCTCACAGTCACACAGACGGTCTGAGGGAGGGCGCTCCTCTGAAGCAGGTCAGCAGATCTCCTAACTCCAGCCCGCCTCATAAGAACTACCAGAGACCGACAGAGCAGCACACAGACTCCGGCTCTGCTGCGAACAGCCCACGCCATGCTCTCAAACCCCCCAATGGGGTTCTACCACATATGAACAGAAACCGGGACAGAGATCTTGACATGGATGGAGTTGCGCATGACACCGTTCCGGTCGTGAGGATAGAAACGCAGGGACTGCTGAACGGAGATGCCGCCAATATGGTTAATAGGGCAATTATGGACGAGGACTGTGTAGATCTGTCCCGTGCTCACATAGACCAGGCCGAAGAGCAGGAGAAGAAAGCACCAGAGCAGTGTGACGTTGTGATGAACAGCATCCCCGAGCAGAAGGTATGATATTTTTGTTATCTGAGAGGATTGGTGAGGCATAATACTGCAAAGATCAGCTCAGACGTTGTCAGTGTGTGTGAGTGTGTTTGTGTAGTCGACAGTGACACTGTCACACCGAAAGTTATTTGACACCCCAGACCCGGCTGAGCAATGTGCTGTCTCATCCGCTAGATTTACATGCTGACGTTGTTTTTTTGTTTTTATTTGACCTTTAGTCTTACAGGCCAGGCTTTTATTTCCTCTAAAGATGGATTAAGATGGAATTTTCAGATGGATTAATGCTTTTTGTTGTTTTGCCTTGTTTTTTATTAAGCAAAGTAACTTTATTTTATGGCATCTCTCTGCTATAAAATATAGTCCCTGATATTCCCAGTCAAAACTCTACACTTGGATTAAACGTTTCTTATGGTCTTAAACTTAAATGCTTAGTCATGTAGTCAATACATTGTTCAAAAGCAAGCAAGTGTCCAGCATACACGTGAACTCCTCCAATGGCATTTAAAAAGCATCCCAGCATGCACCTCATGAAGTGCTCAAATATAAAACAATTAGTTTAACATTTTAGGTCGCTTAATAATTTCCTTACTTCCATTTGTGTTATTTCATAGCTTTAAATGTTTTATCATTTTTTATTATTTAATTTATTATTATTTGTTTAGCATTTTTGTTCACTGCATAAGTCACTTCTATTTGTACTATTTCATTAGCCTAGAAATCTAGACGCACCCTAGCGGCAGCAAATCTAATTTTCCGTGAGTGCAGTCTAGCAACTCTCGGTAGACCTGCGAGCTGAAAAAACCAAACTCTGGTCAGGCCAATCACATCGTGTATAGAGTTGGTGGGCGGGCTTAACATAATGACGGCAGAGTTGCGGAGGTTCCGCGTGCTACTTGTAAACAAAGAAGCTGGCTAACGGCGGTTTTAGAATCGGCTTTGGCCATGACTCTGGAAGACTTGGAGTTAAGCTTTTCTTTGAGAAAAGAACAAAGCACGGCAATGAAGTCATTGCAGAGGAAATTTGAAAGACAACCGTTTATCCCGCCCCTCGGATTGAGCCCTGCCAATGGTGAGTTCCCAGACCCATCTTGATGTGGGTCTGGCTTGTCAGGCTACTATTTCATAGTTTTAATCAGGGACGTCGTTAGGCCTATTTTAGGGGGGCTGAAGCTACCCCAAAATGTTCCTAAGCCCCCCTAAATGATAATAAGAACAACATAATTCGATTTATCAATAACCGTATCCTCATTCATATTTCGACGCAACAATATCCAGGTACAAAAATAGCCGAAAAGTCGGAAGTTTAAATGAAGATTAAATGTCCTTAGTTTTCGTCTTTGTCAATGTATTTCATAGAGCAAATAACGTTCAGCTGCATTTCCTTTCCCTGCGTCTCTCACTCACGAGTCTCTCTCACATACACGCGCGCCCCACACACACACACACACACACACAGCCCCTCCCCTCCCTGCACACCGCCCGCCGTCTCCATGAGAACGAGTGTTCGACGTAGAAAGCAAGTTCGCGAAAGGTTGGTATCTCGTGAACACCTTTACACAATCACACATTAAAAAGTGGTATAAAAATATTTTTAATTCTGAATATAGTTTTGTCAGTGTGTTAATGTCGACCCGAGAAGCGATGGCTACTTTAGAAAGTTAATTAGTCGCAAATTTGAGGTAAAATGCACTTGGGTTGTCGATGTCAAAACACCATATAAGCTGTGATTCAAATATTAAATAATGTAATGTCATTAGTTTACTCTTACACTGAATGTTTGCTGCTTCAGTCTAGATGAGTGGGCTATTGTATAGGGTAAATTTAGTATAGGGTGTTAAAATTGTACAGCTGTGGTATTTGTATAGGTTTAGCTCAATTTAGGTTTAGGTTAAGCTATTTGTATTTTAGCTCAAAGATGGGTTGAAAACATGCGGTTCATTTATGTCTTCTTTAGTCTGTTGGCTCTTTAGGTTTTTTACTGGCACACTTACACATTTTGCACTTACAAGTGTGACTGTTTACATATTTGTGCCCATGTACATTTTATGTAAGTTACTGGTTTTATTTTTAATGAATATTTTCTAAAATTGTATGATTTTTGTTGAGTTATTATTACACAATACTTTTTCTGACCTTTGTGAATCTTGCCCTGACAAATAACCCAAATTACAAAAAAGACTAAAACTAATAAAAACTAAACTAAAACTAAGCATTTAAAAAAACTAAACTAAACTAGCAAACCCACTTTAAGCGAATTAAAACTAAACTGAATTTGAAAACAAAAACGAAATAAAAATAAAAAAATAATGAAAAATGCAAAACTATAATAACCTGTAGTCTAGCTAGAGTGAACAAGCAAAATACAAGAAATGGTTAACTTAGCAAGCTAATTCAAACTCTGTATTCTTTGCCAATAATACAACCTATCTCTATAATAGGCATATTCTAAAACAATATCAATCCCCATAGAATGTTGTTGTCACTGAAAACGAAATGTCAGAGGGTCCCTGTTAATGCTATTACTGTTGTATTCTTCAATTCATTGAGCAGATGAGATGGATATTCAAGATATTTTAGCAGAGAGAAAGAGAAGCAGCAGATTATATAGAGAGGAATTAGATATTACTTTATCATACATTTACATGAGCAGACAGATAGCATTTAAGTCATTGCTTATAGTAACTCATCAGGAGCAAAGTCTGGACTCAGTAAATTCCCCCATGCAGCTTTGATGTGTCTAAAAGCTAACATTACTGTAGCTTTTCTTTAACAGAGTAGAAATGGAAGGAGAGGATATGTCTGTCACGTTTTACTTGTTAACATCTTGGTTTCTTGACTGGTTGTTGACATAATTGTAGCTCTAGATGTGAGTGGAAAGATTTTGCAAACACAAGTTACAAATACCCTGGGGGCTAAGCCCCCCCTGTCTTCCAATCCTAGTGACGTCCCTGGTTTTAATTATTTTAATAATATAATAATAACCTTTATTTTATATAGCGCCTTTAAATGCTACTTCTCAAAGCGCTTTACAAAAGGACACAATGTAAAAGTAAAAATACACAAAAACAGATGAATAAAACGTATATAAAAAAACAATATAACCTACTAACCATACTATAAACATAGGATATACAATATATTTAAAAAAACTAATAAAAAAACTTGAAATCACATATAAGCAAGTAAAAAAAAAGAGTTTTATGAAGGGATTTTAAAACACTAAAGGATTCTGTCTAATCTGTATGTCTTATCTAATTGTAATTGAGAAAAATATCCATATTTAAAACTTTATAAAGTAAAGTTTTGGCCGTATTCAGTTTATGGAAAAAGTGTTACGCATCTTGAGTGCATCAAGAAGGCACTTTCAACACTTTTCCACGGAAGCGATCGACCAGAACCGTACTTTAAAAAGTTTGCAATATTGATATTTTTCTCTCACAAACTCATTGATTCACTTTAGAAGGCCTTTATTAACGCCCCAGAGCCGTGTGGAAGAGTTATTTGACAGACAGATGCATTTTTATGGACTTCAAAAACAGAGCAACAATCCCTGCCATTTTAAAGCTTGGATTAGCCAGGACTTTTTTAATATAACTCCGAATTTATTTGTCTGAAAGAAGAATGTCATATACACCTAGGATGACTTGAGGGTGAGTAAATCATAGGCTAATTTTCATTTTTGGGTGAACTAACCCTTTAAAATTGCAATAAGAATATTTGTTTTTATTTTATTATTAATATTTTTGGTCACTATAAAGATCACAGACTTCCATTTGTGCTATTTTGTAGTTTAAATTATTTTAATTGTAATTAAAAAAAATGTTTTTATACATTTTATTAATAAAATGTTATTAATAAAAGGAAAATAAAATAAAATCTTCTTTAATAAAATGTAAGACAAGTTTTTCTGTGAATGTGAGCATGTCGGACCTTCCATCTTCTGTCCATGCCAGAACCTCTTTCATTGGATTTACTCGTTTCCTCTTATCCATCCTTTCATTTCCTGTCCTCTGACATACGTTTCAGCAATGTGTTTCTTTTGAATTGCAGTCAACTGTGCCAAAAGCTGGATATTTTGGATGGTAGTTTGTTTCTTTCATCAGCTAAGTGGCGGAGGGTGTCCGAAAGTAACAGTTCAAAGGTTATTTATGTGAGCTGAGGTTGTAAATTCTGATAAGAAAATATAGGCTAGGTGTCTTCAAAGTGCTGACAGGCAGACACTAGCACTGTTTGTGGTCAGTGTGCATCAAGTTCCTTTAACAGACCTAAGTGTGTGCAGCGAGTGAGTGCCAGTGGATGTTTGTTTGTGTATGGGTGTGATAGAGAGAAAGAGGGGAAAAAATGTTATGGTGAGATGAGGAATGTAGGTGGAGTGGGAGTCAACTTCTGAATTGGCTTTGCCCTTGACCTTTATGTTCAGGGTTCTGTTTCCCTTCAGCCATGTGAGCTGCTGTGCTGAGCTGGGTGTCACACCAAAGGACGTCTGCAGCGTTAGTTCCCTCTCAGCAAAATCCAACAAAAATATCTTGTATAATTTCAATTAAAATGAAAATTAATTAAAATTTAAATTTAAATTTTGAAAATTGAATAATTTATAGTGCATCAGGGAGAGTTGAAAATGTTTGAAAACAAACTTCTGTATAATATGAGATAAACTGATGGTAAACAAAAGTTGTGTTTCACCACAAAAGTCAAAAGAAAAAAAAAAATTTATATTTTGCTAAATGACTAATACTTTTTTAAAATTGTGACATTAGCTGACAGATTGTGACTATTAATTTATATATATATATATATATATATATATATATATATATATATATATATATATATATATATATATATATATATATATATATATATATATATATATATATATATATATATATATATATATATATATATATATATATATATATATATATATATATATAATTTATAAATTTTTTTTTTTTTAATGGATTATGTGTTTCAGTAATGAGAATCACATTTATAATAAGAAGAATTTATAAAAATCTCATAAGTAAATATCTGGACACATTACACATACGGAAATGGGCATTGGGTAACATGCGCTTAATTGTCATGAAAGAATTGTACTGTCCAAAAATCTTGATGGTTATGTTTTATGCACAATATATTTGCTTTTTTTATTTTTTAGTGTTAATGGTAACATTGCATGGTAACTTTAACACCAACATTTGAATGAAACATCAGGTCCAAGAAAGATAGAAAGAGATGATAAAAAATAAGATTTTTATTTTGCATCAATGTTTACGTTAATTTAGAACTTCTTTTGTTTAGGAAACCAATGAGCAGAAGCTCTACAAGATAGCAAATGAACTTCTGCAGACAGAGAAGGCCTATGTTGCACGACTCAACTTATTAGATAAGGTAAGTGCTCATTTAGTTCCTTTCATGAGGGCAAATGGGAAACCAGGAGCATTATTGTTCACTATGGCAATCTGAACATTTAAAGATAGTAGTAAGCACACAGATCATACATCATCTAACTCTGGCCGTGCTGTGCAGGTGTTTTATGCCAAGCTGATAGAAGAGGCAAGAAAAGACACATTCCCCGTGGATGTGGTGACGAAAATCTTTTCCAACATCTCTTCCATTAATGCCTTCCACAGCCAGTTCCTTCTGCCTGACCTGGAAAAACGTATGGGAGAATGGTAAGATGTTCACACTCTCGCTTTGTGGATTTTGGTTTTGGTTTAATTGGATGAAATATGGTCTTAATGTTTTGAGACTTTTCTACCAGGACGTCAACACCTCGCATCGGGGACATCCTTCAGAAGCTCACGCCATTCCTTAAGATGTATGCTGAGTATGTGAGGAACTTTGATCATGCCATGGATCTGCTGAAGCAATGGATCGATCGGTCACCTCCATTTAAAGCTATCATTTTGGAAATCCAGGTGATCATTGATGCATGTAGTCTTAATGTGCAGTTTGTATAGTTTTTTTCCAGAGAGCTGGAATGCCAATAGAATTAAATCCCAAAATATAATTGAATGCAGTTTAATATAAAATGAGAAATTCAGTGTAATTAAATGTTGAAAATTTAATGAATGTACAAAATATGTAGTCCAAAAAAATCCAACTTATTTGCAAACAAAATGTTTAATAATTATTGATATGGATGGTGGTAGATTTTAGAATTAAAGAGATATCTCACTTGGAAATTAAATTTTGATATGTTTTAGCTTACCTCATTGGCATCCGAGATGTAGGAGTATTTGTTTCAATTTTGATCATTTTAGGTCAAACCGTTCTTGTCTGTGCCTCACATAATGCAGGTCTATGGTCACCACCTCAAAGAGCATACACAGAGAAGTCCAAATTAAACAATCCCCCATCGTAAGTACACACTGATGGCCTAAGACACGAAACGAGCGGTTTGTGTGAGAAAACGAATAGTATTTATATCGTTTTTTAAACCGCTCGTTTTGTGTCTTAGGCCATCAGTGTGTACTTACTTACAGTGTGTAATTGAAACTACTGGGGAAACAAATACTCCTACATCTCGGATGCCCATGAGGTAAGCTAAAACATATCAAAATTTAATTTCAAAGTGAACTATCCTTTTAATATAAAGGAGAACTACCACCAATAATTTCAAAATAGACAAAAGTGGCTTTCGTAACGAAGTAACGTTTTCATAGTTCCTATAACTATTAATGGAAGTGCCCACTTTTTGGTGTGTTTGCACCGCAGGAACTTGGAATGATTTTTAGCTACTGGAATTAGCTCCTACTTCAGAGTAGGGTTTTAACCCAGCACAACAGGAACTACTAGTGACGTAAGGGTATTCTGATTGGCCAAACACTTGCCATTCGACACACTGGGACCTGCCATTTTTTAAAAGCCATGTAAACCGTTTACATTTACTTACTTTATGAACTAACTCATCAACATTGATAGATGGACTGACCTTTACGCTATGGAGTTGGTAACTTTTGAATGCCGTGCTTAAATTATGTCACTGTTGGCCGGTTTACATCAGAGTTCCTACTGGCGGTGTGAATGCAACCAGGAAAATGGCCCTAGGAAAACATTTATTCCTTGGGGGACCGCCTATAACTACCCGGTGTGAAAGCCCCTATAGCCCCTGTGGCTGATTTAATAGGCCAAGGCTGCTTTTATCAAAACCATCATGATCGAAGTTGATCATATAGACTAATGGTTCTGTACTATTTACTATTTTCTTAAGTCTCGATATATCTGTAACTTTCTGCCTTTTTTAGTGTTTGTAGATTCACGTGTGCATGTTTGTGTGTTTAGAGTCAGGAAGTGTGTGGCAGTCTGACGCTGCAGAACCACATGTTGGAACCTGTTCAGAGAGTGCCACGATACGAGATGCTGCTCAAAGACTATCTGAAGAAACTTCCACAGGATCACATAGACCGGCGGGATGCTGAAAGTGAGTTCAGGAGTTGACAGATTCCCAAAACAGATGTTAAACGGGACCTTACTTTAATATAAAATCTTTGTCTTCGCAGAGTCTTTAGAGATTATTTCCATGGCTGCCACGCATTCCAACACTGCTATTAAGAAAACTGTGAGTGTTTTTCCTCTGCTGTACAACTGAATCTCTAGATTATGTCTCATTAGCTATGTTTCCATCCACCCGTTTTCATGCACAGTTTGGGATATAAAATTTGAATCGCCAAGATGCGGATTAATTCTAAAAATGTGCATTAAAAAAACGTATGCGCTCAATTGAGATGGATACATTTTTTTTTATCTGATAAGAAAACTTAATGCATAAACTACAATGAAAATGAAATTCTAAAATGACTCATGCTGAACTACTTTGACAACAGACTTTGGCTAATTACCTGATTACATCTTCAACAGTGTAATTAGATTACTGAACTAATTACTCTCTAAAAAGTATTTCTTTACTTTTTACTAATTACATTGTAAATCCCATATCAAACATATTTTAACATTAGACATTAAATGCTAAATCCGCTATTGCTTTATATAGAATTGTTCAATAGTCTATACAGTATTTAATGCAATTACATCAGAAGTAACTGTAATTAAATGACAGAAAAAAATAAGAGTAATCTCGTACTTTACTTTTTCAAAGAAAAAGTAATTAAATTACAGCAATTAACTAGTTTGTAATGCCCTTTGGGTTTTTTTTTTCGTGTTTTGGACAGGAATACTCTAAAATCACCAAAAGAGTTATTTCTCATTACATCTGCAATACAAATTTTGTTGTACATTTTCATAAATGTTTTACCACCTTTGAATCAGGCTAAAAAGCTGTATTTTTAAGATTGGTGCAGCTAATGCTCATGTGAAAATAAAAATGTGCTTTTCTCTTGAAATTGATTTTTTTTCTCATTAATGATTCTGTTTTCGGTCTCTCTCCTTATCTCTCAGGAAAACCTTAAGAAATTGTTAGAAATTTATGAGATGTTGGGAGAAGAAGAGGACATTGTGAACCCCTCGAATGAGTTAATAAAGGAGGGTCATATTCTGAAACTGGCGGCTAGAAATACTTCAGCCATGGACAGATATCTCTTCCTGGTGAGAACAACTAATTATTGCCCATGCTATTTCAGGCATTGATGAGTTACTATGAATATTTAGTTTTAAGTAGCATTCTTTTTCTTAAATATCTACTAACGCTCCTACAGTTCAACAACATGCTGCTGTACTGCGTTCCCAAGTTCAGCTTGGTGGGACAGAAGTTTACAGTGCGCACACGTATTGGCATTGAAGGCATGAAGGTGATGGAGACATTCAATGAGGATTATCCTCACACCTTTCAGGTTTCCGGAAAGGAACGAACACTGGAGCTGCAGGCCAGGTACAGTCTGTGCTTGCCACCTTTCTATAAATTCTGGCATTTATAATGCATACAGAATATTCTTCACTTCTACTCTTCATTTTTAATGGTGTTTTTGCTTCCTAACAGCTCTGAACAGGATAAAAAAAGCTGGATAAAGGTATGTCATATTAACTTTTGTATATACTTGCTGAATATTACATTGTCAATAGATGTCCATTTTTTAAATGTAGTTCCTTTGTGATTTAGGCATTCCAGGAAACGATACACATCTCCCTCCAGAAAAATGAGACCTTTAAGTCAGCATTCAAAGATGTGGAGGAAACATCGGTCAGTATTCTTAGAAGTGTAAAATTCAACTAGACTACATAACACAATATATCGAATGCTCTCTATTATTATAAGGGATTATATACACCAATCAGGCATAACGTTATGACAGGTGAATAACACTGATTATCTCTTCATCACGGCACCTGTTAGTGGGTGGGAGATATTAGGTAGCAAGTGAACATTTTGTCCTCAAAGTTGATGTGTTAGAAGCAGGAAAAATGGGCAAGCATAAGGATTTGAGCGAGTTTGACAAGGGCCAAATTGTGATGGCTAGACGACTGGGTCAGAGCATCTCCAAAACTTCAGCTCTTGTGGGGTGTTCCCGGTCTGCAGTGGTCAGTATCTATCAAAAGTGGTCCAAGGAGGGAACAGTGGTGAACCGGTGACACAGTCATGGGCGGCCAAGGCTCATTGATGCACGTGGGGAGCGGAGGCTGGCCTGTGTGGTCCGATCAAACAGACAAGCTACTGTAGCTCAAATTGCTCAAGAAGTTAATGCTGGTTTTGATAGAAAGGTGTCAGAATGCAGTTTGTTGTGTATGGGCTGCATAGCCGTAGACCATGCTTTACTGACCTGTCCACCACCGAAAGCACCAACAGTGGGCACTTAAGCATCAGAACTGGACCACGGAGCAATGGAAGTTTGGCCTGGTCTGATGAGTCATGTTTTCTTTTACATCACGTGGATGGTGTGTGTGCACCCCTTTACTTGGGGAACACATGGCACCAGAATGCACTATGGGAAGAAGGCAAGCCAGCAGAGGCAGTGTGATGCTTTGGGCAATGTTCTGCGGGGAAACCTTGGGTCCTGCCATCCATGTGGATGTTACTTGACACGTTCCACCTACCTAAGCATTGTTGCAGACCATGTACACCCTTTCATGGAAACAGTATTCCCGAGTGGCTGTGGCCTCTTTTAGAAGGATAATGTGCCCTGCCACAAAGCAAAAATGGTTCAGGAATTGTTTGAGGAGTTTGAGGTATTGACTTGACCTCCAAATTCCCCAGATCTCAATCCTATCGAGCATCTGTGGGATGTGCTACACAAACAAGTCCGATCCATGGAGGCCCCACCTCGCAACTTACAGGCCTTAAAGGATCTGCTGCTAACATCTTGGTGCCAGATACCACAGCACACCTTCAGGGGTCTAGTGGAGTCCAAGCCTCGACGGGTCAGGGCTGTTTTGGCAGCAAAAGGGGGATCAACACAATATTATTCATATTGTTATGCCTGATCGGTGAACTTGCATCACAGAATGGGTTAACCATGCATAGAATTTTTTTTAAATATTAATATTATTTAAAATAACGATTAAATTACAAATATTCAATTGTTTAAATTATTGTTCAAATTTGTAACTAAATAATAATAATTAACTTAAGTATCAAAACAGTAACAGATAAAAAGTATCAACACGAAAAAAGTCACCAGAAGAATTTATCACAATAAGATCTATAACATACATTTATGAAATATATACTAGGCTTAATCTTCAATTCATGTCAACTAAAAAATTAATCTTTTAAATTAGTACCATATGAATGAATTCTAATTTTATTAGATGTTTAAATCTTATTGTTTAGGACCAAGAGTCATTTTTCTTACTTGGGGTCTGTTTTTTTTTTTTTTACTTAAAGGGTTAGTTCACCCAAAAATCATTAATTACTCACCCTCATGTTGTTCCCAGCCCGTAAGACCTTCGTTCATCTTCAGAACACAAATGAAGATATTTCTTATGAAATCAGAGAGCTCTCTGACCCCTCCATAGAAAGCTATTTAATTACAGATTTCAAGTCCCAGAAAGGTAGTAAAGACGATAAAATAGTCCATGTGACTCCAGTGGTTCAACCTTCAAACAAAAAGGCTTTATTCAGCACTCTCTTCTCGTCTATGTCAGTCTCCTACGCTGTTAACGTAGTAAATTCAGTGCAGCGCTTCCGAGTTCTATGACAGAACGGTGACTCACCATTGGCTAGCATCAGCATCACACGCATGCATCATGCTCACGTGAACAGCGTCAGCCAATGGTAAGCCACGTTCCGACATAGCGATTTGAAAGCATGCACATACAGTAATGTGTTTCTTAAGGCTATAGTGCCAGTGTTTGTTTGTTTTATTTATACATATGTTTTTATTCCTATGTAGGATCTTAAGATATCAGAACTAGGTAAAAGAGCCCCTCGCTGGATCCGAGACAATGAGGTGACCATGTGCATGAAGTGCAAAGAGAGCTTTAATGCGATCAGACGCAGGAGACATCACTGTCGGGCATGTGGATACGTAAGCGCCAGCAAAAAAACATTTTGTGTTTTCAGTTTTGAAGTGTATTGCATGTGCCGTAATGTCAATTTTATTCAGGTGGTCTGCTGGAAGTGCTCCGACTACAAAGCCACTCTGGAATATGATGGGAATAAGATGAGCAAGGTGTGCAAAGACTGTTACTCCATCCTAACAGGCCATATAGACGGCGAGGAGAGGGAAGGCAAGAAGAAGGGAATTCTAGAGGTGAGTTGAGAAGCACGCAAATCGCATACGGTGACCTGAGGTCAGAGCTGCATTCTATAATAGATCAATTACCACACTCTGTACTGTCAGAAAAAGACTTCATGTAACCTTTATACATACAGTTACGGAAGAAAATACGACGTGCACGAACTGTTGTGGTGGATTCGGCAGCGGTAAGATCGATTGGTAACACTTTATAATAACCTGCAGCAGTAATCAGTCATTAACATTCAGTAATGCTTAACAGATCAGCGGTGGATGTGTATTTTTCAAACTCATGAATTTACAACTCAAGTTTCATTTCTAACTTATTTACATGTACTAATGATCTGTTTAGCATCATATAATGCAAAAATGTTAATATTATTATTGGACTTATTATAAAGTGTTGCCACTGGTATACTGATGTTTCAACGTTTGGTAACACTTTAGAAGAGGGAGCAAAGCTGATTAAGCTAATAATTTAAAACGTATTTGTGGAGTAATGGTTTTGCTTGTTCCCTTTTCTAAATCACCGTGCATCATGGGAGCAAACTGACTCTTACGCTTTTTATTTTGCTAACTTTCTGTGAATCTCTCAAAACCTGTCAAGAACATGATTATTTCACTTCAAAATCACAATAAAAAGTAATAAATTGTATTTTGCATTTACTTTATTAAGTAAATGAAGCTGTATTTTTGTCGTGACAGATTTGCCATGTTTAATTACAGTTATGCATCCAAAAGTTTGCTTGTATTTTTTATTTGTCATGAACAATGTTCATAATTCATACCTTATCTTTTATAGGGTCACATGGGTGCTGGATATAGTGTGTATATTAATTTGATACATTATTTTTTATGATGATGTTGAAGTGAAATATGACTTCCTTTAATCTGAATACTGAAATTGTAAATTAATAACAGAAACTGACAAAAAAAAGTTAAATGGATAGTTTATTTATTTAATTAGCCCATGATTTACTCCCCCTCAGGCCATTCTAGGTGTATATGACTTTGTTCTTTCTGACAAATACAATCGGAGTTATATAAAAAAAATATCCTGGCTCTTCCAAGCTCCATAATGACAGTGAATGGTTGTTCCTGTTTTGAAGTCCATAAAAGTGCATCTATCCATCATAAAAGTGCTCCACTCGGCTCCCGGGGGTTAATAAAGGCCTTCTGAAGCAAAGCCATGCGTTTGTGTAAGAAAAATTTAAATATTTAAAACTTTACAATATTTTTCTTACACAAACGCATGGCTTTGCTTCAGAAGGCATTTATTAACCCCCGGGAGCCGAGTGGAGCACTTTTATAATGGATGGATGCACTTTTATGGACTTCATAACAGAAACTGACATTCACTGCCATTATAGAGCTTGGAAGCCAAGACATTTTTAATATAACTCCGATTGTATTCGTCTGAAAGAAGAATGTCATATGACTAGGATGACTTGGGGGTGAGTAAATCATCCCTTTTAATTCATGAAAAAACCTATATGTATTATACAGGGTTTGTGAAATTCATGCGGTCATCTCATACTGGCGTGATGAATCATATTCATTGCTAAACTTCTCTTCTTCTCCATCACAGATTGAAGCTGCTCAGTTCTCAGGCAACAGTATCATGTGTGGCTTCCTACAGTACTGTGAGAAGAACAAGCCCTGGCAGAAAGTCTGGTGTGTCATTCCTCAGAAAGAAGCTTTAGTTCTCTACTTGTACGGAGCACCTCAGGTCAGCGTGCTTTTATCTTCCTGAACCGTGCTATTTCTGTTCCTGCACATCACTTCCCTTTACTGAACAAATATTTACTGTCCCCTCACAGGATGTCAAGGCCCAGTCCACAATTCCTCTGCTCGGCTACCAGGTGGAGGACAGCCCGAGACCCACCGACCCTCCCGCAAGCTTCAGACTATCTCAGTCGAAGTCAGTCCACAGCTTTGTCGCAGAGAGCGAGGAACTGAAACTGCGCTGGCTCAAAGTGATCCGTATGGCAGTGGCGGGAGAGGAACCAGAATCGCCCGAAGAAAGCCTTTCTACGGAAATCACCCAAGAACCAAGCCCTAACGGTGTCTGAGCAAAGAGAACAAACTTTTCTTAAAAGATTTCTCTGTTGGTGTCACAATGTAATTGGTAAAAAAAGGGTTTACGCTCCTGCTTACATTACACAGACTTGCTGCGCCATCACTGCTGGACGGTCTGAGCTACAGCATTTGTCCTAAAGTTCCATTTGGAGTTGAACATCCAGGATATGGGGGTTAAAAGGACATGGACATCAGCTTGACCCTTACCGGACAGATTTGAAGTTCATGCAAATGGAGCACATGTGAAGAGTACATGGAGGAACTGAGAGATGCTATTCCATCATCACACATTACTACAGCTCATGCCGCACTGTTTCAAGCCTAATGTAAATATTGTACAAAATATTGAACATTTACATAATGTATAGTATATTGAGGCAAAAATCCAGATGTGTTGACGCTATTGTAAAAAATGTGATGTGCAGGATGTCTGCGTTTTTCAAAAAGTCAAGATTGCAATGTACGGAACGCTATGTTGCAGAAGCTCTGAGTGCAAAAGACACTCCTTCATGATGACCATCGTGACTTAGCCACGACAGGCATGTTGTGTTGGCATCTTTGTTGATCTTGGGGTTGCAGCGGTATATTGGTTTCACGATATAGCATTTGTATTAAATTTGACAGTTACCTTACTGTTTACTTATGGACGGTATGGGTAAAAAAGTGCAACAGGACTGAGAATCTAATTGCGCACGCGACACGCATATACAGAGGGAAAAAAACGTGAGGCTGAATAAACCTCGCATCTAATAAGTGTGCTGAAATTCAAACAATAAAACGGTAGTGGTGCTGACAGAAATTCAATATAATATACATAACTATGTTTTCAGTGGAGTATAAAGACCTTACATAATGTACCGTTATGTTTTTGTGACCTTAGAATGAGCCATTTCTATCTACATACAGATATATGTATGTAGATAGGGTCCCCTTACAGTGAAATCAACATTTGTCTACAGTAGCCCTAAACGGACAAACTGCTCAACAGAGCGCTAGCTACTCTCTACTGTCTCAGGCAACATCTTTGTCCTGCGTCGGCCACCGTAGCTTCTTTATGTGCTTTAAAAAGAGGGGTGAGCATGGACGGTTGAAATTCACAACCTCACCACTACATGCCACTAAAATTCACACACTGCACCTTTAAGCGGCAGCGTGCAGCGAACATGAACATGTTACAGCGCAAAATAATTTATTTAATTAACCTGTGTAAATAATTTATGTATGTTTGAATAACTGTCATAAAGACAAGTTTGTATGAAAACCACCTTATGTGCAATTCAAGAGTCTATTTTTTGGTTTTGTCGATTTATATTTGAAGTACCCTGAATTCAATAGTTTGGTCTCTGTTTATTTTGCCCTTTAATACTACAGTATGTTATGGTGTGTTATTTAATATTAGCCTATAGTAAACCGTGATATTTTCAGAGACGGTTATCCTTCCCCGAAAATCTACCGTTGCAACCCAATGAACCTCAAACAACCCTAACCATTAGCGGTAGTCCAGGGCCAACAAAGATGCCCGTCGAGGAACAGCTTGTCGGGGATGTTATCAAAAGCGCTTCAACGCCACCTTCTGGTTTGCGGTGCCTCAGTACATCATGAAAGATTAATAAGCCTTCTGTCCTGCTGTAACGTTACCTCGATCAAACCACTTGGATCAGTTCCCGAAGAACAACAACAGCAAAGACGCCCACCATAAGCTCTCACTTTTCCTAATTTAAAAGCTCAAATCAAACATGAATACGGCTTTGATGTCAATAGCTCAGCAATCAACCACAGACATTTTACGTTGAATTATCAGATGGACAGAGCGATTTATCAGTTTTTACTCAATAATCATGGTATTAGATTTAGTATTGACATGAAATAACTGGTTGTAAATCAAATCTGTCTAGAAGTTTCTGTAATAGTCATTTTCTTTGTAGGCTGTCAGCCGAATGTGTGAGGATGAGTTTTTGTTCTGTATGTAATGATGGGCAGCACAATCAGACTCAGTAGGCCCGCTGGAGCAGGGAGACAATGTATATGTTCTTTAAATTCTGCTATTGTAATTTTATTATTTAAAAATAACTTATGGAGGATATGTATGATTTTACATAGCACAAAATTACATTTTCATTCCCTCAGTCTAGTTTGTTGCTTTTATTCATCCCTTTGTATTAAAGAAATTAGCCTAATTGTTTTTTTAGATAAACCTGCAGTCTCTTGCCTTGCTCTCCAGTATTGTTGGTATTACTGGAAATTAATTTGGCTCAACTTTAATAACCAGTGTTGTGAGATACAGACCTTTCACACATTTTTTTTTTAATTCTAGGAAACTGCAATGTTGTAATTACATGATTTAAAAGATACCTGACGTTGAAACATATCACAGCTAAGAATTGTATTCATATTTTTTGTTGATTCCGCAGTCCATATTTTCTGAATAGGATGTGCCTGACATTTATAATATAGTCATGAACACTTTTATAGACAAACTAGGGAGGCAACCAGGTTATCTTGAATATGTGCATTTCTGTATTAAAACATGGACGTGTGCTTATTGTTGCCATTTGAAACAATCCTTACCATGTGATTTGAATGTAGCCTGCAAGTATTATCGCTCCCAGAATCAGTTCTGCAGTAAAGCTACACCAGCTCTCAAGGCCGAGACAGAGCCCATTTTAAACATACAAATTAAACTGAACATTATGCACTTTACTGTCTTCTATCATGTATCTTGTACAATTAAACAAAATTATTCTACAATGGTTTTGTGCCTCAGCTATTCACTCTGCAAATCATAAGAAACATGAAGTGCTTTATTTCCTCAAGCAGCTGCTGTACGATAGGCTACTTACCATACTGACAAAAATGTTAATCTTAAAGGTTTCAGTCACTCATGTCAATCTTGAGTACCTATAGAGTAGTACTGCATTATTCATATCTCCGAAAAGTCTTTAGTTTTATTATATTTATAGAGTAAAGATATGCTGTACCGAGTCTTTCCGGAAAAAAAAAACGAGCGGCTGGAGGCATGTCGTGTGGACGGAGCTCAAGAATCACCAGCATGTCTGAAAGCTGTGAACGCACAGTTACCGAAAAAAACGCTATCCAAAACAAATGGCTAAACAATCAGATTCAGCCATACATTTTCTTAAAAAAATAAAAAAATAAATTAAAAAAAATCACAATCATCAGGGTTGTCTGTTTAGAAAACCATTTATTAATCGCATTAGAAAAAAGCAGAAATCCAATAGAGATCTTCATAGCAAGACAATTAAATGTGTTGATAGTAATCAAAACTGCAAAAAGCACTTATTTGACACCTAATTCAAAAGATTAATGTTTCGCACTATTTGTGAATGTTCAGGCTTTGGCATGCTGCACTAGGCCCCGGATCCTGCGCGTCAGGGCTTGGATGAAGGTGTGACGGGAGCGGGTTTTACTATACAGCCCCTCGACCTCCAGCAACTTCCTCTGTAGCGGCTCACTGAAGCTGTTCGACACATCACTCTGCAACTAAACAAACAAGAAAGGCTCAAAAACCATACCAAACAGATATCTGGATAAGGTCAGGGAGCGTAAGATTTTGTAATGTGTTTGAAATTCTCTAAAGCTCACCAAGGCAATATTGTGAAATATTACATTTTAAAATAACTTTTCTACTTTACTATATTTGAAAATGCACATTACTCCAGTCTTCAGTGTCACATGATCCTTCAGAAATCACTCTATAATATGCCGATTTGCTGAATAAGAAACATGTAAAAAAAATAAAAAAAATATGTGCTGCAAAGTTTTTTTTGTGGAAATGGGCAAGAGTACTCAAGAAAATCGAATGTGATAGCGATGATCGATCATAAAAAAAACGATGATCGCCCTGACCTTAAATATATTTATCTATTTTTTGATTAGTTATTAAGGCTATTTGGGCGGTACTTGAGGTCTGATTGGTTAGCGTTAGACAGCATGCCTTCCAGACAGGCTAAATAAAGTTGTCCTTTTGTGCAGATGTAAGTTGTAATACGTATCTGATTCATCAAATATAGGACTCATTTGGTTGAGTTTATTAACCCGCTAGCAAAGCTCTGCAGGGTGGGGTTTATTCACAATTTCAGCTCAAACGTAATGCCTGATATTAATGACTGGGTTATTTGAGATGGTCATTTTGTTTTTCAAAAACATCAATGCATCATAATCTATCAGTTTTTTTTTATAGTCATATGTTCATAGACATGTTTACATGTCTTGTTTGTATTCCTCAACATTCATTTTCGTAACAGTCTTAAAATAGTTGTATTATCTCCATGACAGACATGCCACACAGCGAACGTTGTCTTCCGAACTCAAGTGCGCACCCGTGAACCGTACTCGAGTCCTGACGAGCGTGACTGACATACTGTAAGCAGAGAGCTGTAAATCTCATTTCTGTCATCAGCGTTCTTTAGAGCATTTGCAGTACAGTCACGGCAGATAGACGCAAGTGTCATAACGTACTGAAGCTTAGGCAACAAAATCAACGGTTCAAAACTAAAAATATAAAAGTTAGCTGAACAACCCTATTCATTCTGCCACCTTCTCGCTAGACGTCGTTACCAAGCAACGGGGTAAACAGCTGCTGCTTTGATGACGCAAACGCACCCCGGTTCGGACCCAAATAATATAATATGAACACGGTCCAGAGAGCAATCGAATTCAGGTCAGGTCCTGGCAACCGAACCAAGTGTGAAAGCACCAGTCATTATTTGAGTAGCACACATATTCTGAATGCCTTCAGCAGAATTCAAATGAGCCATTTTAATCTAGATTAATTCCAAGATCACAGTGATCAAAAATTTAATCTATGCCCACCACTAGTCTTTACTATCACCTTTGATTAATTTCCGGCGGGAACCTGTGGCTATTTGGCTATTAAAACTTAGATCACTAGTTTCATGCAGAAAATGCTAAATCACTCTTGCAATTTACCTGTTCAAGATCTTGCTGGCTCACTCTTGACACACTTAAACCTCTGCTGCCACTAGGATCTACACAGAAAGGAATCAGTCATACATTTGATAAATGAGTCTCTCATGCAGTTAAAAACAACCCAAAATTAACTGATCTTTGAAGAAGGATAGTTTGCAGGACAGCTGACCTCTGTAACCTGGCAGAAGGGAGTCTTTGGGGTCAGTGGGAGTGCAGTAGAGCAAGTAGAACTCTAGGTGGCGCCAAATCACAAACAGACACGTCTCGATGATATCTTCAAACAAATGTCAAGAAAAATATGCAACTGTTGTCCACTTTCCAGGTGTCAGATTGTAATCGCCAGAAAAAATAAACAGAATAAACAGCCAGAAGCTCAAGAAGTTATTTTGAAAAGCAAATTGGAGCATCTCTTGATTTCTCAGGCAATCTTTATGTGTTAGGATACAGGAACAGAGGGCAAGAAGTTTGGCTCGGTTGTTGACCAGCTGGACGAGCCGGCGCTTGGCAAGCACGTTTCTCTGCACTGATGGGATCTTTTCCACTCCACCAGAACCAGACACCAGACCCTGGCACAGCTTTGCACACAAAACGATATGTTACACATAGATGTCTTCCAAATTCTGAACCTTTTAATCAAACAAGCAGAGAAAATCAATGTGTAGCGTCAGACATGTTCTCTGTCTTTGCATGTATACCTCCTTCAGCTCCTCAGGAGGAAGCTGTTCCACTCGCTCTAGCTTGTTCAGGCTCTGTCTGTGGCTGTCATGGTACCGGAAGAAGTCAGTGGCGCTGTTCTTCAATAGGAGCAGAACCAATCCCAGACTGGGCACCCGCGCAGAGGGAATGGACACATCTGATCCAACACAATGACAGGGGAAAGCACAGTTAGTTTACAGAAGCCAGACAATATTTTCTCAACATAGACAGACACTAAACAATCCCAAAGACCAACCTGCTGGTTCACTTGCTGATGGGCTGAACAGGCAGAGCGAGAACTGGGCTTCAGCAGAGCTCTGCAGCAGTAGCGTCTGGCAGTACTCCATGATATTGGCACAAATCTGAGAAATCACACAATACACATCAGAGTGAAACATCTAAAGGCTGAGATAAACTACTCAACTTTTGCCCTGATCTGCAGTGTTGGGGAAAAATTTAATCACAGAAGATTTAATCTTCCAGACCTGTTTTTGTCTATTATGTTTTAAATGAGTCAGATCAATGAGGCCCCACCTTTGGGAGCCCAGACGTTGTCCCTTTTGTCTTTTATGGCTCTTGGAATTGGAGTTCCTGACTAGAATCAATGCGTTTGAATAGTTATGCTGATTAGGAGTAGGTGATACTCTTTCTGGGCGGGTCCCAAAACCTGCATATTTAATTAACATGCTTTTTTACAGATAAGGACCATTGTGTTTCTTGCGTTTAATTCAAATGAGTTCCAAGACAGTAAGGGGACCATTTGTGTATTGTGTCTCACCTCTTGCTCAAGGCGACCTTCACCAGATGTATGGAAAATTACTGAGGGGGGTTGTTAAAACATTGAGGGTATAAAAGTTTGTGCTTTCCTTAGTTTTAGCAGTTCACACTTGAATATGGTTGCTTCAACTGTGGATTCATTTCCTGCAGGAAATGAAATCTTTAAAGACACAATTGGCTAAGGTTTGTCTCTTATTCAGAAATGCAATGGAGTAAACATATTTTTGTCGCAACAGCAGTCTAGAGAATTTGACACTAGTGGCCAGTGTGCAGATTTTGGGCAATCAAGAGATTTTACAGAAAAGCTCTTAACACCGGGTTAGAGGTCTGAACAGGATGGATTTTTCAATACCGCTTCCGTCAAAAAAGGTTTTTAAATTCTGCTTCTGCAAGTACATTTTTCGCATATTTCAGTGCTGGCCTGGTTAGACTGGTTCTGGTGTCTATAGGGAATTTTTTCCAATTTCCACACACACTGCTTAAGATCTCCAGTTACAGACTTCTGCGTGCTGTTATTATTATATAATTATATTTTACGGGACCCCCACGAGTCATTTCTTTCTCCCACTTCCTGCGCACATATCAGTATCTTCCCTCTCGCACAAATTAAAATTTGTCCTGCGCCGCGAGGATCGCAGACCCGTGGTTATTGCCTTTCTAAACACTTGTTAACTCCACATTGTGGTGTCAAACGCGTACAGTGTGAAACTATGCGGTGTTAGAATGTTACGGCAGATGCTTATCAACAGACAAAATTGTGTGCCTCATTTAGATGCTTAGGACAATCATGAAAACACAGCGTATTGTATATAAACCGACGTTTCTGTGTTTGAGGGGAAACATCAACTGGTGATGGAAAACACATCAATTGGAGTGAAGAAGAGACCATTTCAGTCCATTAAGGAAAAAGTGTGAAATGTGAAGCAAGATAACCCAGGAATTTTTAGTATGACCCAGGGTCAACTATTTCAACTAGAGTGAAAAACCCTACAGTGTATGATGGGCACAGACTTATGTTTAACTTCAGACTAAGATTCCATCCAGTGATATTCAAACATGTTTGACATTTTGAGCTGATTTATGTTATATTGAATTATAACATTGTTTTCATTTGTCATGCGTCTCCTAGCAGGTTGAGGCACATGTTTCTGCATGAGTGTGTTTTTGGAACAGCCCCATCCTCAGTCGAAGTTTATGTCATTATAAATCAGCAACTTTTAGATGGCTACAGAGAGGAGTAAGTACACATCACACCTGTTGCATGGCAACCTCCATTTCCTCTCTCTTTTCTGCAAGGTCGCCAGGGGAAACCGTCTCCTCAATCTGCTTCAGGTAGCGAGCGCGATCAGTGCCCACCAGCCGAACGAGCAGAGACAAACACTGACGCTGAAGGAGAGAGAAAGAAGAAACATTACTCATTTTGTAAACTTGCTACATTCACAGATTTTCCAGTTTTTAAAATGCAATTGACAATAATGATGTCATCTTGGGGTGTAACGATTCGTTTTCTTGATGCATCAATTACAAATCCAGACAATGCATATGCATCGATCTTGAAACATGGCTTTTTGAATTGTTGATTTTGGTCAATAACTGATTTAAAATGTTAAAAATCTAAATGAACAGTGAATCAATGGCGATTCAATGCTTTAAAATATATAAACATTTAATGACTACATGCACAAATTAATGGAGACCTTGCGGTGTGTCCTCAAAGCTCTCCTTCACAGATATACACTGCACTCTTTACCAAGTTTCACTGGGTTGTGTTTACACTGTCCGTAGCTCTCACTGACACATTTTTTGAGCAGTCCATGTTTGATCTCTCCTCAAAACACCCACTGCGAGCAGATGACAGCACCTCACAATATCAAGGACACGCAGTTATTGCATGGATGGTGCAAACATCTAAAATCCATGTACACAATTCCATTGAATGATAAATTAAATTGAACTTAATGTCGTTAAACCCGAAAGTATGAAGGAAACTGCTGAAATAACATCTAATGGACAAAAGGTTTGTTTTGCCCCAACTCTCTGACTCCCTGAATGTTATTTACACCCTAGGATACATTAGAGGAAGAATTTAAATGATCCTATGAATGCACTTTAAAAAAATACAGAACAGAATAGCACCGCATCGAATATATTATGGTGAATCGTGAATCGTTCTTAATTTGCAAAAATGCTTCTTGAATTCGGAAACCTATGAATCGTGAATTAAATCGATTCACTCTACCCAAATATCCACAGCCCTAATGTCATCATAATGAACTGTGAATGGTCTTCTTTCTTACAGCTGTTGTCTTGCATATATTTAACCATTTATTTTGTTTTTGAAAATCTTTTTTTCAATATTTCACCTGAAATCGGCCGATGTGTCCCTGTATTTCCATAAGGGCAGCACTGTTGATTTCATGTCCCATCTCAAGGGCTCCTGAAACACAAAATTGACATGCAAAGCATTAGTCATGCATCAGTTTGTGGATCATTTCAAACAGCTGTAGTGTTGCAGCACCTGGCAGTGCAGTCTTGCTGATGATGGCAGTGAGAAGAGAGAGTTCCTGAAGAGCACCCATGCTCATATCTTGACCATGCAGAATGGACTGAATGACATCTGAGTGAACAATGAGCCACTGGAGCACCTATACATGAATACACATCTGTTTATGTATTTATATAATTTAAAATAAATATTTCGACCCAGAATTTATTTCAGTGCATCCCTGGTAATATATTTCAGCATATTACTGCTTTTACTGTATGTTTGATCAAATTAATGCTGTCTTCGTGAGCATAAGAGACCTTTCAAAATCATTAAAAATCATACCAACCCCAAACTTAGGTGTAAATAAGCTTTTCCTCTCTCAGTCCTACCATACCTCTTTAACATATTTAAGTATGCAGAAGTATGTAGTACTTCATACAAGTGTAAACTTACCCCATCACTAGCTAACTCTTTTAGAATAGAGGAGAGATATGTGAATTGGCATTCAGCCTGTTTCTGAGGACATCATGGACGTTTAAGTACCTGTGCTGCCCCCTGCTGGTGCTGCGTGGTGGTGGATGTCAAGATGACCTGCATCAATCTGAGAGTAGGTAGCAGGATCTGTCTGTACCTCTCTAGAGGATTAGGAATAAACCCTGATGGATCTCTCTGCCCAAACAATCTGAAAGAGAAATGGAGAGCGTAAGAAGGCAGGGAAGCGAAAGATATTTGTTCATCTATAGTTTGGACTCTAGATTATGGAGTACCTGAGCGCGTCATTTTGAGGAAGCATGTGAAACACCTGACACTCCACCAGCTGACTGACCAGCCCGCAGCGCAAAAGCTCCATTGCACCCTGTGCTGTCTTAGCCACACGGGTCAGCAGAGCCATTTTGGACTCGTATATGTACAATGGTTTGAGTAATGGAGGCTGAGGTGTGAGCAGAGTTTGCAGGGCGGCATCATCTTGTTTCAAGCTCTCAACCAGCACACGCAGGTAACCGCTGTTACACAGGTACACCAGCCACTGACATTGTCGGTCAATAGACAACACCCTGTCCAACACTGCCAAAGCCAGCATCTGAAAAAGAGACAATGTACTCGAATCAACTCAATAGGCATTCGGAGGTAAGATTATGTTGTCTTGTTTGCTCTTACCCTGCCGATCTCATGGCCGTCACAAGCATCTCTGCACACCACTTCCATAAGTGCAGTGCCATAGCTCTCAATAATGGCCAGGTTCTCTCTCTGCAGCTTAGAGAAACAATCCTCAGGGGCAGTCAAACGCTCCCACATGGATGTACCTGAAAATTCAGCATTATATATATATATATATATATATATATATATATATATATATATATATATATATATATATATATATATATATATCATAATATTTGTATTATATAATTACATAATATCACTATGAAAATGTTTTAAAGTCTACATGCTTTTCAGAGGCAAATACAGTATGAATGATCAAATTTCAATGGATTAAATTTATATAAAATGCGATCCAACTAAATATTATATACACTTTATTATGCATTCTGGGATATGAAATGAAATATGCGATACTGCCTAAAATCTTTTTTTATTAAATTGCAACATGGAGACTCAAAATTGTAGGTAGCCAAATAACGCTACTTTCCGAGGCAATCACGATGCCCAAAAATTCTGTCTAGGATTGTATGTTTATGTGAATAAAATAATATTTGCCCTTGTATTAGCATTAATGTGTTTATATACCTGTCTGCAGTGTCTCAGGCTCCTCAGGTTTCTGGGCAATTTGTAGGTAGTAAAGAAGAGCACCATAAAGATGAGCCCGCAGACGTTGGAAACCTCCACCTTCATGTAAACAAATACCAGGGAGCAAGACAAGAAGGTTAACCATTTAACCTTTAACATGGTGGAATTAATTTACCTAGATCAGCTGTTTAGTCTTAAATGAGACCCGTCTAACCTGTGCACAAGATAAAATCCAGCAGCTTCCTCAGGATGAGGTGAAGTGCGGAGTTAGCGATCGAAGCAAATCCTGATCCAGATCCACCCTCTGGCCCCACCCCCTGCTGCTCAGACAGAACAGATTGGCTGAGGTGTGCCGTTAATGTGAAGACCGCCCCGGCTACAATTGGCATCAATTCACCTGCAGCATCTTCTGATAACACCTTGAAGAAAGAGAGAGAAGCAAGTCAAATTACTGTTTCCCATTTGGATAAAAGCAAATCATCGTAAAAACTCACTCACTTCCTTTGTTCTATTAACCTACCTTGTCGTGCAGGTCCAAAAGCAGGTCTCTGATGATCAGCTGCCGCTGGTCTGCTGGGATGAGCTCTGATGGACAGGCCGTGAGGATGGTCTCCACCAGACCTCTCCAGCTCTGCAAAGCGTGACGCTTGGCAGTGAGACTACGCCGTACACGGTTCCTCTCCACCACCTGCTGCAGGACTGAGTTCACTTCCTGACAGTGACAGAGATGACGGAAGAACAATCAGTACTAGGAAACACATTTTTTGTATGTCTTGCCTATAAATAAGAGAGATGCATTCACCTCCATCAGCAGTGGTCTTTGCCCAATGGCCGCCATGCCTTGCAGTGCATTGATCTCTGCAACTAAAACTCGACGGAGCAACTGAAAACATGATGAATTAATGAAGGAATTAATTGTATGTTTTATAATAAAATAAATTACAGTATGAGTTCTAGCGCATGTGGATCGTTGAGCCATCCACGTACCTTAACATTGCAGACCGTGTGTCCCTGCTCATTCACGTGTTCGCAGTTGGTGATGACCTGTTCGATCTGAGTACGCTCAAAGAAGTCCAGCTGCAAAAGCTCTGGTGCCTCCTGACTGAAGTCCATGGCATCTAAAACGCTCAGCAGCCTCCTGCGTACTGAAACCACCAAAAAGCAATGGATGATATAATAATTTGAATCTAAATCAGATAGCTGTTTCCTTTGCTCAATGAGCGGCCTTCTGGTGCAGTGCAGTCAGACTTTCCGTTACCTTTGGAGACGGTGCCAAAGTGCAGGAAACCGCT
Source organism: Gobiocypris rarus (assembly GCA_023029165.1). Classification (NCBI taxonomy): domain Eukaryota; kingdom Metazoa; phylum Chordata; class Actinopteri; order Cypriniformes; family Gobionidae; genus Gobiocypris; species Gobiocypris rarus. Next base: position 14,826,063 of record CM040918.1, on the reverse strand, counting down.
GACTGATCTACTCTCCTCCTCCATGCCCGTCTCTCCATCTGCTACAGATACAATGAATGCATTTAATTCAGTGCGGCTGGCTGGTCTTCATGGAACTCTGGGTGTGTGTATTACCTGAATGTAATGTGTGTGGTTGGTCATCGAGGAGAAGGTTGAGCAGTCTCTGTGTGTGTGAGCGCTGGCGGTTCAGTGAGGTCACTCTAAGCTCAATGGCTGTAGTCTTCATCAGCCAGGACATCTGAGACAGAGCAGCAATCTCATTCTCTGTGGGACATAAAGATAAAATCAATCAGAGGCATTAACAGTTGTTTTTGCACCCTATTTGCATGCTATCCTTTCTATATAACATGTGAAATGGGTTACAAATCAAAGATAAAAAAATATGTAAAATGGATTACACTACCATTCATAGGTTTAGGTTTGGTAAAGACGTTTTTGAAAGATTGAGCTCACCAAGGTTGAGTTTATTTGATAAAAAATACAGAAATATTGTGAACTATTATCACAACCTAAAATAATTAGTATTAGGGCTGGGCGATATCTAAAAAAAATGTATATCTCAATATTGTCCAAATTTTTACGATATTCGATATATATCTCGATATGTTTGCAATTGCTTTTAAATTAAAATAAATTATATATATATATATATATATATATATATATATATATATATATATATATATATATATATATATATATATTTTTTTTTTTTGTCCCCATTAAAAACAACAGAAACTATTTATATTGAACCAAATTAAATACAAAATGTTTGCGTTTACTGAAAAGGTTGAGATGACCAAAATCTTAAATCATGATACGAGTAATTTAATATTTTTTTAAAAATGTACTTTTATAATTACAATATAGATTTTTAGTTGTATCTTTTTTTTTTATTACATGCAAATTACAAACAATTTGACAAAAACAGTGCTTTATGTTCAGCCTATTTGTAGCAAGTCAAGAAATAAATCAAAAATCATATATATATTAGGGATCATATTGACCGTTTAACCGTTAACCGATAGTAAGAATTTTGACCGATTAATACTATTAGTTAAACGTTTTAAAGGGTATTTATTTTTACGTTTTTTTACGTTTGTTTGCTGTATGGTTAAAGAAAAATATGCTGTATTTGTTATCTCACGGGGAGCAGCAACACTTGCAACCACACGTCTCTGCAGACATATTTCGCAAAATTAAGCAATGGGAAAGAAGCCGACTATATGGGACCATTTCCGTAGAAAGGGCGACGAAGTTACTTGCAAAATATGCTACGCGGTATTAAAATACAGCAGTGCTACAAGCTCTTGACTGGTGGAAAGCAAATGAAAGGCGCTTCCCGAGGCTGGCCGCTCAAGTGAGGCGTTTTCTCTGTATTCCCCCGGGCACCAGTGCCATCCGAATCCTTAATGCTTTTCGTAGTGTGGTTTTGGTCAAGTTTACTAAAGTAAGCATTGTCATGTATGTTCTTCTCGCCACTGTTTCTTGATGGTTTATAGAACAATTACTCCAAGTCGCACTCTGTCGTTTCAAAGAACAGCACAACGGCGAGCGCGTCTAAACACTTCCTCAGACAAAGGCGCGCACGCGCAGTCAGTGGAGGCTCGCACTGCGGAGACAGACGAAAGTATAAACGAGGCTTTCTGCCGTGGGTCTAACTGCCAACAGGCTGTGCTCCAGACTAACCCACATCATTTAGAAATGTTACTTTTTTTTAAATAAAAGCCAGTCAAGGTGTGGACTGAGGTAGGCCTGCTATTTTTATTTGACGGAAAAAACTATTCCGGTTCTTCAAAGCTTCAAACGGATTCGATCAGTTTATTTTCGTTTTGTTTTCTTAATTTGGTAATTATTTAAGTAAAAAAAAATATTTAGTGTATAGGCCAATTTATTGTATGCTTTTTATTTATATGAATGTATTCAGTTTTTCTCTGTTGTCAGAAACGCTGCAGGTGCGTGAAAATTTGATAATGTGTCCAGGTTCTGTTGTTGTTGATCTGTTGTGTTTGCGGCTGTTTGCACAGTAAAATAAAATATTTTTAACAGGTCACAGACACTCGTCAATTGTATTTTTTATTTAATGTCAATTCAATATTATAATCTTGTCAGTTAACGGTTAATAATCGATTAATGAGCATTGGTTGTTGGTCAGGAAAATTAACCGAAATGAGCATCCCTAATATATATATATATACTGTATATAGATCGATAGATAGAAAAACTGCTCAGTCTTCACTCTATAAATTAACTATAGGCTACACTGATTCTTAATAAATATATTAAAGTTGTTTAGCCAAGCATGGGGTGGTTTTCTATTTTTTCATTGTTGTTTGATGAACATTAAATCACACAGAATATGAAGTCCGGTCCTTTAAGACCTCCACGGACCAAATTCATTGTAACACACGATTTCTCACCAGTTTCTCACCCAACTCTGTGTACGTTCTCTAAAGACAAACACTACTGTGTTTACCTGAATACTCGCCAGGATGTGCATTTTTACATTTGTTTGACCATTGAAACCCAATAATCCATGAAAGAACTGAATCGCGATCGTATGTTGTCTGAAAGGCTTGTGCGCGCACTTCAGGTCAGAGCACGTCCTGCGCGCACTATTATTTCTCTCATGCGCGCATGTTTCTGTTGCTTTCTTTGTCATGCGCTGCACGTATATATACAACTCTTGTGCTTCCAGTGTTTAGTGAATTTGAAATATTCGATATTCACGATATTTTTAAATTTTACATCGTCGTCAAAATTATTGCGATATTGTCGGTAATATTTGATATGTCGCCCAGCCCTATTCAGTCTATTTTAATATATTTTAAAATGTAATTTATTCCTGTGATGGCAAAGCTGAATTTTTCGCTGAATCATTAATTCAGTGTCACATGATCCTCCAGAAATCATTCTAATATGCTGATTTGGTGCTCAAGAAACATGTATTTTTATTATCAATGTTGAAAACAGTTGTGCTGCTTAATATTTTTGAGGAAACTGATACATGTTTTCAGAATTCTTTGATTAATAAAGATCAAAATAACAGCATTCATTTTAAATGGAAATTTTGTAACATTATAAATGTCTTTACCGCTACTTTTGATCAATTTAATGCACCTTTGCCAAATAAAAGTAATAATTACTTTTACAAAAATGATTCCTGACCCCAAACCTTTGAACGGTGGTGTTCATTTTCCACTGGATGTTATGGCTACACTAGTGGGTTGTCAAACTCAAAACAAAGAGTGCAGACAGGCAGTTTACCTGGTAGAATGAAAGGCAGATGCTGCAGATGGGAGAACAGGAAGTCCTGACTGGTCCTGAGGTATCGCATGGTGGGCCCCGAAGTGTCAGGACACGCGCACAACTGATAGATTACCTGGGACAAAAACACACAAAATATATTACATATTAAAATATCATACACGTAAATAAATGATTAAAGTTGCTGCAGATTTTTTTAAATCAAATTCACTAGAACTAGATCAGATAGGTAATGGCTGCATTTCTGCTGTTCCATAAACGCCATCTAGTCAGAGAGTGAACATGCATTTTCATTCAGAGTGTCTCCATTCTTTCCGCCATGCTTCTCAACCATGTTGAGGATATTTACATCAGAGTGTGCATGTCTCTTGGACACAGCATAAGTGCAACGTTGTACATTTTAACCAGTTGATGGAAAAGTATTCTAAAAATCTAAATTCTTAATTCGCTTCATTCCTATAATACCCAATTTAAACATCTTGAGGCATGAATTGCTTGGATACATTGCTGTCATTAGTTCTTGCCAAACCGGTCTTCCTCGAGGCAATGAGAGTTAAATTTGCACTTTGCCATTTTTCTAAAATTTGCTCCAAGCAACCCATCTCATCTCTGGTGAAAAGCTCACTGTGACGTATGTAAAAATGTAAAGCTAGTTTAATTGTGAACTGGGAACTACCAAAGACTATTAAAAAAATCTATAAAAATCTATATTTTATCTATATTTTGCAATTAGATTATCTCATCATAAAATGTAATGCCTAGCAGAAAAAAATACAAATATTTACGACTTAAAATGACCTTAAAATCAGGAGATTCTAATTTCAGGCTTTTAGGACTTTTTAATGCCTGTGGTAACCTTGATTGTACATTAACATATCTTAACTTGATGTAAAAGGCCATTGCAGTGTCTGAATGTAAATCAAATGTAACTAATTAAACTTTGTGTACCTGGTAACAGAGTTCAGCTAACTGAGGGGCCTTTTTGGTGAGCACAGGTCCAGAGCGCCATTCACTGCCCCTCTGGAGCAGACTGAGGATTGCATGCAGGCAGCTCCGTGGACAGCCAAGAACACCTTATTGACAAAAACACGACAAAAAGGAATAAACGTTTCCTGTTTCAGGCATAGCATAGTATGTGTGAGGTCCTGCATTTGATTTTAAGTTGATATCTTACCTGGGTCCTGCAGGTTAGTGGAGGAAACTGGCTTCTTTACTTCATAGCCCAGTAGATACAGGCCTAGGTTGGGGCCCTTTAGTTCCAGAGAGGTAATCAGAAGGTTCAGGATGTGAATCTGGGTTTCATGACGGATCCGGGCCACCCGTTTCTCAGTGTCTGAGTCTGTTCCAAGAAAAAGGGGTATTAGATGCTGCTTTAAACAATTGACATATGGCCATTTTAAGATTATAAAGGACTCACCATCTGTGCTCACTCCCTCCTGAGCTTCCTCACTGTCCAGACACTCCACAAAACCAGCCATCAACTTCTCACTCACTGCCTGCTCGTTACAAAATAGTTCTTTCATATTTACAGCAACTCTTATTAATTTTATTACCTATAAACATTGACTATGTTTACATGTGCAGCAAAAATTTAATTATTTCTAATAATCAGAGTAAGGTCTTAGTCGCCGTAAGATGCTTACATGACAAGCAGAACTCTTCACTCCAGTTTACATACAAATTTCATTATTCTGATTATTGGTGCATATAATGTGCAACGTGTTGTATTGAGTTTAGCAATTTGAAGAAGAGGAAACTTCAGAATAATGCCACTATGTTCATTCATGAAGTTAAAAACGTTATATGCCACCTAGTTTAATGTGAATATGGTTACTGCGATTATTTTGATTGAAGTATTGCGAAGTATTTACATGAGGTAAAGTTTAATCGCAATATTGCCAAAATCCCATTTTAAATCACAATATGAGGGTGCATGTAAATGTGTGAAGTCTCTTACTTGATCATGTGTGAAGTCTCCAACCAGTCTGGCCTGAATGTTTGGGTAGCGTGTTATACGGCGCAGGATCTTGGCACTCTGGAAAGCAGCATCAGGGTTCGAACTGCTGTGGTACAGATACCTGTAAAGGCCAAACAAGCAAAATCAGCACAAGTCTCCCTGAATGAGACATCATTCCTGAAATTAGTTAGGGAAAAAAATATTTAGCTGTGAACAATAAATGGTAGATATATATATGTAAATGTAGAAAGCAGACCTGGCGATGTTGGTGATGTGATCAGCCCGCCTGCTCTGAGCACTGACGCCCTGCAGGAGCTGCTCCACAGGGGAGACGAGTAGCGATGTCTGACTTTCTCTCAGCAGATCCATAAACGTCACCTCCTTCTGCAAAGCCAGCTCCAACAAACAAAGACAGTGCAGCACTGCCGACTCCAACTGCTTCTTACCTACAACAGCAGCACAGACATAATGTAATGAACAAATAGTCTTCAGTGTCACATGATCCATCAGAAACCATACTATTGGGCTGATTTGGTTATCAAGAAACATTTCTAATTATTATCACAATTGTCTGCTTAATATTTTTGTGGAAACCGTTGTACTTTTTTTCTTTATTGGATAGAAAGTATGAGAAATAAATGCTGAATAGCATTTATTTAAAACAGAAATATTTATATAAAATGTCTTCACTCTCACTTTTAATCATTTTGAATAAAAGTATTAATATCGAAAATCAAACTGTAGTTAAGTTTTAAATACTATATTTTATTTATTTAAATATACACATTTAACGGGTTACTTCAGCGATTAGCATTTAGCTTTGTATCAGTAGAAACCCAGGAGTATATTCGAATTATCGTACTTTCCCCCCTCATATGACCCTGAAACGAGGGAATTATGTATTTTATTTCTAGAAAATATCCTCCGATGACACAAATATCGTCATTTCGCGTCATCGGAGGATTTTGGCCAGAGGCTAAAGACTACAGCCAGCAGTGGGCGCTATTTACACGTTATCAACATCGCTCTCACAGCACTCGGCTCTGGGAGCTGCGGAGATTCATGTAAACGGAGCGGTGGAGAGCAAAGTCAGTGTTTCAACTTTTCAATTCCTATGAAAGTTAAGCTGAACACGCGCTGTGGATGCAGCCGCAGCTGCGAATCCCGCGATTACCTCAGCTCATGTGATGAATGTAATCTGACTCCTGGTGCGTTTGTGCCGTTGGCGGCCGTGACACTCAGGCTCACTCACAATATATTGAACAGACACGTTCAGTTTTTAATTGTAGTGTCTCTAACTGAACTGATTTTATGAAAATGAACGCAGTGGGCAAGTGATCCAGTAATCCAGTAGCCGTGACTAGAGTAGGGCAGCGAAGCAAGTGTATTCTGGGAGTTGTTGTCTTTTATCCCCATGAGACAAAAATAAATTTTCTGTCTTTTCTCAGTCTAGAAGGCACCAAATTCAAAAATAATTTCACATTTCTACTACATTAATGACCCATTTTAAATACAGATTCATCTTCCCAGCACTGAAGTACCCCTTTGAATTAAAATGTTGAGATTTTATTTTTAGAGTGTTTTATTTTCACTATTAAAATAGTATAGAATTATCAGCTTACAAGTATTAGCCACCATTTTAATATGGCTGTATCCCTAGTATTATTCACTTGGTAATGAGCGTTTTTAAAAAAGTGTTACTAACAAATATGACAGGACATAAAGTGCAGAGCAGGCATCTTATACTGACCAGGGAAGGGGGCGTAGGTGTCTAGCTGACGAGCACCCTCCTCCAACAGGTTGAGGCAGAGAGAGAGGGTGGGTGAGTCATTCAGCAGGTGGAACATCAGGCTGTGACCAGGGGGCTTATGGGCCAGCACCTGTTCCCCCTGCAGTTCCACCATCTCTTGAAGGAAGTCTGCTGGCTGTGGCTCATATTCTCGTAGAAGTTTGTGAAACACCTCCAGCACTGCCTCAGCTACCTCCCACTAGAGAAATAAAGGAAATAAAGATACAAGAACATAAATGGATGCGAGACAGAGATAAGAGATGTTTAAATCTAGCAGGCTGCAACAAACCTTTTCTGCTGGCCGACGGTAGGCACGTGTGGGGAAGGCCAGAAACACAGAGTCACGCAGGAAGTCAAGATAAGGCTGAAAGCCTGGTGCACGCAGTCCTGCTCCAAGATTCACCGGAAGTGCACTCTCTACCAGAGTACTAATCAAATTACAAAAGGCTCTTGTGAGTGGATACTCCTCACAGCTCGATTCAATCTCGTTCAGCTCCACCTGTTAGAGGAAAATTAAATTAATGCCACAGTAAAAGCACATATACACACACTCAGTAGGGCAGCACAATTAATGGAATTAAAACTGGAATCCCAATATGGCTTAGACTGCAGATAATTCAATAAATTTATACAATGGCTGTTGCGGTGTGAGGTATGCTACTGTTTCCTTTTTACATGAGCAGCTCATGATCCAGTTTCTCATGTCCTTATTCAGTGTCACAGGTCACAGTAAATGCTATCTCTAATACATAAATATTGTACTGTGCTGTACAATACAATTCTGATTTCTTAAATATTAGATTTTCAACTTCATTTGTTTAATTTTTTATTTAGTAATAAACCAATTCGTAATAATCTACCAAACAACTGAGCAAATTGTGAAGCCCAACAAACAAGCACAGCAAATTTGAAGCTTTAAAAATTAAATAAAAACAGCATTTTTAAATCACAAGTAGATTTTTGTTTCCAAATTGTGTATCCCTAAACAGAGAGCTTACCTCAATCCCAGCTGCCTGTCTCTGTCCGGGGACTTTTACTGTCTGCAGGATCTGAGAGGGAAAAAAACAACATTGATCAATATCATTATTATCAAGTCAACTCAACTGAAAAAGCCACTAAAGTGGGAAAACCACACTATCTCTGTTGCAACTGTTTAACAAAGAGATTCTTGAAGTTAGTAGAGCTAATTCAGTTTAAAGATTCATTCTTTTAGTGTTGGTCAGTTTGGCATTATAGGCAGGAGTTTTACTCAACCTGTGTGTACTCCAGAGATTGCCAGAGGGAAGCAGCGATCTCAGGCGATTTGCCAAATGCGGCAAGAGCATGCAAGACTTGAGCTTTCAGCACGGGCTGAACGCTGCACTGCAGCAATCCCAGCATCACTACCACAGGTGTCCACTGAGGGTGTTCGCAAAGAGCCAGACGTGCATTCTCACTCTGAAAAATATAAGAAAATGTTTAAAAACAGATATACAAAAGGACACTTTTATCTGCTTAGATGATGCGATGAGGGCTGGGTTTTGACACCGATTTCCTAATTCAATTTGACTTTGATTTACAAAAGTACATATTCATATTCAATTTGATTCAATAGTGATTTATTCAAAAATGTCTGCAGACTTTTTGCAATAGCTGATATCTAGAAAACAGGGTAGAGGGTAGCCAATTTACTGCAACATTTAGAACTGAAATGTTTCAATTAATTGTCTGATATAGTGATCTTTCAATACTTAGCATATTGTGATATATATTTGTGCTATACCCAGGTGATGATAGTGGTAAGCAGCTGGAGGAACGCAGTGAGGCCATCCAGCTCTCTCTGAGTGATGCCTCTGATGGGTGGGTGGCGGTACTGTGTGCTGTCGGCATTGGGCACATCAAGGCGCAGGTTCTCGTGGTAGAGCATGAGAGAGTGGAAAAAGTGCTCCCATGACACTAAACTGCCCGACACTCCAGCCTGCCGGTTCTCTCCTGAAACAGCCATCATAAATAAACTTGTAACTTGTTTACAACAGCACTCATATGACATCTGTTACTTTTAAGATCTGAGGGCACAATTACCATGTGGAGCTCCGTTGGTTTTAAGCAGACTAAAGCAGTAGTGGGAACACTGAGGGCCATTAGCAAGTCCTTTCAGCATGCGCAAGTAAGGGATGTAGAGAGTAGCAGGAAGCAGATCACCCATCTGACGCACAAACTTGGAGAGAACCACCTGAGGCGACACTCACAAATGTATATATTTAAATGTATTGGTTTATTTCAAAGCAATGGTAATTAATTATGCCGCATTCCACCTAAATATATTTACATATTATATTTATATACTGTATACTGCAGGACGAGCACGTTTTCTATAAAACTACATCTTTAGTAGAGTTTGCATTTTCTGACCTGTTTGTGAGGGGGTCTTTGGGGAGGTACTCCAAGAAAAGATCCAGTGAATGAAGTGTGCTGAAGAGACTCAGATGGACACCAGAACTCCAGGGCCAGCTCAAGTTCAAATGGATCTTTACTGTAAAACTCTCCAATCTGAAACACAACATTATTCAGCATTAATTACAATGGTTCAAAAGTGGAAGTGGAAGTAAAAATGGGTGCATGAGATCCTAATTAAATAGAATTGAGATTTTAGAAGCAATATGTGAAGATGCAATTTATTTCCTGGCTGTAGAGAGCCATGAAATGCTACAGAATGCTGTAGTACATGATATAATAAGTGATAAATGTAAAGGGATGCTCACAAGGATCATAAGGTGGTCCAGGTCCTTGCGTAGAGATGATGGCGGCTCGCTGCCCATCTGCAGAGCCATGTGGATCAGTCGAGCATCTTCATCAGCACGGTTACGCAAATGCTTCACCTGCAAACAAACATCTTAACTTAACATCTTCATATGCACTCATTATCAAATCAAAAAGTGATCAAAAGTGGCAGTAAAGTCAATTATAATGTTACAAAAGATTTCTAGGAATTTCTTTCAAATAAATGCTGTTCTTTTGAACGTTCTATTCATCAAGGAATCCTAAAACAAACACACAAAAAAGCATTGCGGTTTCCACAAAAATAGTAAGCACCAAAACATGTTAACAAAAATTAACAAAAACAAAAATTAATACAAAAATGTTGCCTTGAACTGGAGATATATTTACCTGCAGAGTTCAGATCTAACCCCAATCCAACACAACTGTCTGTAACTATCCAGTGCTCCTGAAGATCTTAATTAGCTGGTTCATTGTGTTTGATCAGGGTTGGAGCTGAACTTTGCAGGAAGGTAGATCTCCAGGAACAGGATTGGGCACCCTCTGGTGTATATACATGCATTTCTCTCCGCACCTTCATTGGCATAAGAGCCAGGAAATCAGTAATCATAGAATGCAGTCTGCGTGTGTAGAATTCTTCTTGGCTGAAGCCATCACTTCCCAGGATGCCCTCTGTCAGGAAGAGAAAGACACCTCCCAAAAGTGCCTGGTCTGCCAGAGCCTCATCTGCCTCAGTGTACTCCACTAGAGCTGAAAAGAAAATGGATGAAATTGGGAGTAAGTACATTAAACTGATACCACGTCTTTAAATGTTTTCATGCATTTACAGATCATGTCATTAACCTGCGCCCTGTGGAAGTTGTGACAGGGCCCGCAGAGACAGCGCCCAGGTCAGCTGCACCACTGCCTGCAGTCCTGGAAGCTTCCAGCCCTGACTCTCCACCAGCCGACTGTGCACTGCTGCTACATACTGCTTCTCCGTCAGCAGAGGCAAGGCCTGGAGCAAATCTAATCAGCACACAAAAAATGTATTTGTGAAAATGTAATACATTATCTATTATACTAAGTAAACAACATTTTCTAGCATGAATACCTTCTCTGTCTTCTGTTCCTTGCTCCAGAAAACTAACATCCAAGCAATAAAGCAACGCCATGACTAAAGCAAGGTTGACGCTATCCAATGAGCCATCAGCCTCGAGAGTCACTGTCTCCAAGTGACCGATGAGAGCCAGGGTGTCATCTTTGCTTAGAGGTGACTGGCATGTCCAGGCAAACAAACACTCTGCCAGTGACTGTCGGCACTCTTTGATGAGGTCGGATACCTGTACCATATGAAAAATACCTTAAAATACCTACTGTCTATTTACATTTTTTTGCATATGTAAATACATATGTAAATATCATCAATATGTATAGGATGCTTCACCTCCTTCCTGTGTTTCTCATTGCCAAGGCCCCGCTCTTTCTGAAGCCTCTCAAACTCACGGGTCACGCTGACATCTGAGATCAAGTTCAAGATTTGCTTGGTCAAACCCTGAGCCATCAGCTCATCCGTGAACCGTGTGGTGAGATTCACCAATTCGGGACTGCATGTGAAGAAATCATGACAATACCAAAGGATTACATTTAAAAAAATCAACAAACCTAAAATATAAAACACAAATGAATTATTGTTGTTTTTTGTAATGAACAATGCACACTTCTACAATCTATCTAAAAACATGGGTTGGCGCACTAGTACATGAAATCGTTTGACAAACGTCTTTTCTGCTTTAACTTAAATCCTATGAAGTTGGGACAGGATTTGTCCTTTTTTAAATAGTCAATATTCTTTAGTTCAGTGGTTTCCAAATTGCAGTCCACACAACCTATGGGGGTGTCAGAAAATAAACTTATATGCTTGGAGGTCAAATATGGATTCAAATTTAAAAAAGAAATCCCACTGAGCTCAGGTTGCCTTATATGTAAGGGACAACAGGTTGGGAACCACTGCTTTAATTCACAAATGTGTACAGAGCACTCCAGAAATGTTTTTAAATGAGTTTTTGGTTAAATTCCTGAAATAAGGTGGATAACACAAACTCAATATATTTTCACGTTTTATTCTATGACATTTTAAACATTTACATGTCTTGAAACAGATTGTTGGTAAAAAGTGGCTAAATGGGACTACAGAGGTTTTCAGGGAAATTAAACATCATCAAACTAAACAGGTAAACTCTCTACTGTCTCTACTCTCTTTGTGAAGTTTATCTTGAAGAACAAAATGTGTAATACTCATAAACATTTGTTGGTCACAGAGCATATTTTCAGCAATTATCAAAAGGCCAATGGAAAATTCTATTGTTTTTTTGTTGATGGAGTAGAGTGATGCTAACTTTTGGTTTGGACTACAAAAATAACATCATCCCCAGCATAACATTTGAATGTATCTGCAAGTTTTTAACAAAACACTAGCATTTAGATGGCCTCAAAGCTAACTGAGAGGAATAAAGGCTTCAATATTTCAATGTGGTCTTCAATAAAGATTACAGGTGCAAAATCCCATATTTCCATAATCTTGAGTGGTGTTAAGTGGTTCAATCTATAACCTGTGAACCTCTTGGATAAAATGTTTCTTAAAAGGGAAGTATGGGGGAAGCAAGGAAAAATGAGCTTGGTGAGACCAAATCATGGAGGATGAAGGAAGGAAGAAGACCAAACCTCAAGTCAAGAGTGAACGTCTTCCCGTGTCTGGACTGGATGAGCGAGCGGAGGGAGTTGGCCACACAGCGTTTGCCATCCCAGTAAAGGAGCACAGCTACCAGGCCTCGAGTCAGGCCGGGGAAGTGAGGCTGCTGGTGCTCTCCTAAAAATACACATAAGATCTCATTATTCAAAGCAAAAGGTATGTGACGGTAAGGAAATTCTCTCACCGATTAATCGGTGTGAAAACACCGGTAATACCGAAATTACATCCACATTTTACAAATTAGCGGCAATTCAGTGGTGGCAATTGCTTGAATGGTGAATGGTGAATTCATTACTATTGGGCAAGTGATGTATTCTGTGTGCGGTAACACAGACTATCGAAATGCAAGCCTATAAAGCAACTTCACTGCAATATTATCATATGAGCAATGTGCATTTTAACGGTACTGCATGAATACATTGAGTGTGTGTACCTGCCAGCAGCAGTTCAAGGGCCGCTAGTTCTCCCAGGTCAAAAAGGTCACTAAGGATGAAGGCTTCTGAGATGAGCTGCTCAGGAAGTAGTCGTGCTCCCTGCTGGCCCTGAATAGCAATGCCTTCTGTGCTGGCTTTCCGAACCTTCTCTCTTTGTTCCGCACTCTTTTGCTGTTTTGCACAACATCAAAAAAAGATTTGAGAATAATTAATTCAGATTCCATTTCACAAATAATTCATAATTTCCCACCAAACTCAACAGTACAATTACAGGTTCCCACATGGGTCATCATTATAAAAACAGACTGAAATGTTTTGAATCTATGGAAAATAAAAACCTACTGGGTTTTTGAAGAGGGAGAGGAAGTAGGGTTTGTGTTTCTTCAACTGCAGATCTAAAAGATGAACGCTCTCAGGCTGACGTTTCCATATGGCGCCCTCCACGGCTTCCCAGAGCTCCTTCAGCGGGCCCCACAGACTGGCTCCTGCAAACAGATTCAAAATGTCACATCAAATTTGGTTTATGTCACATAATAAAGGGTTTAAGAGAGACTTAATTGTAATGTTCAGTAATATTATCAATTTGATTAACAGTTATCGAACTGAACACAGAACTGACTTAAGCTGATTAGCTTTTCTACAGTCCTATGTAGAGCTGCTTCACAGCAGAATTTGAATTTGTCTTATATTTGATGATGTTTGCATTATTGTAATTTTCCTGTTTATTAATGTGAAGCTGCTTTGAAAATCTGTATAAACTAAAGTGCTATATAAAAAAAGTGAGTTTACAAAAGAAAGAATCTCATAATTTTATGTCAAGTTACTCTCAATGGCTGTTTGGAGGATACATATAGTCTATTATCTGAATATCTTTTCATGTTCAATTTGTCAAAACAATTCTTAGCACTACCATGTTGAGTTGCCTTGACTTAATAAGAGGTTGATTATTACAACATTATCATTAGTACAGGAGGTTATAAAAAGACATATGAAGCATGTAAACCAACTTGGATATCAACTTTAAATTAGCTGACAACCACAGCAGAGAGCAAAATAGGAGCAAAAATGAATGCAAAATAGATACCATGACTCATATTTAAGTAACTATGTAATAATACCACGCTAAACCATATTCTTAAATACACATTAAAGCATTTTTTGACTTAAATCAGACACTATCTTCGCCATTATTAACCTTATTTACAAATAAAGAGCGTATTCACAAGTTAGCTTTAGGATACATTAATGTTCCAAATAAACTGCTTTGTCTGGTCACACAGAGAAGATGGTCTTACAAAGACTTTTTCCTGTAATAATAAGTATAATCATTTGCATAGATAATAATAATAATAATAATAATAATAATAATTGAATGTAGTGTGACGCATATAGCTTCACACTTTCGGCATAACGTTATTTACTAATGAAGGAAACATACAGACTACTAAATATTTGTACTTTAAATCTATTGAATTATATTGGTTTGACTGGACAATAGTCGATACTCTATGCTGTATAAAACATGGAGTAGGTTCACAAAATAGAATATATACATTTATACCTGAATTTACCGCCATCTGCGTCGCCATGTCTGAAGCGTGAGTGGGCTGCCCCGAATTTTGCCTGTGTGAAAACACAACTTTCAGTTTCTTTTGTAAATAATTTATTTAATCTTTACATTCCTATAAATGTATGTGTTTGTCTTATTGTTTATTTTTGTTTGTTTTGACAATATTCTGTTGCGTTACCTGATCTTTAGTGAAAATGATTTAGTAGAATGGCGTATCGGCATGAAAGTGATAACTAAAAAAAGCGAGGATTTAGTGGCCCAAAGTTGTCCCTAATTGTTCAGAAACAATGGTCTTTCTAAACAATGTTTTTCTACTTTATTACATTTCAACTGTAGTTATTGCTATTGTATTGTTATTTACGGCTAAATTATTGTCCAGAACTTGGCTGCAGTGCAAACTGAACATAGACAGTGTCACATGGTGTATGTTCCTTTTCTCATCGCTTCTAAGAATGGTCACCTGTGGTTAAAATACGGCGTTTCATTAAATCATTTCACGGAAGACTAGGTCACATCGGCACTCATATGACGGAGACATATTCCGGCAATTTATTACAAGAAAGCGATTATAATGTCATTGTGCATCACTCAGTAAGAAACTAAAACAGCGTCATGAGTTAATTTTCTGAGCCGCCAAGCGCCCCCTGGAGACAGATACGAGCCCGTTTCGGCACAGGTCCTCATTACTGCCTGTTAAATGCCTGACAACAAATCCAAGGATGTTACTTAATCCGGTGCCCTTCTATACCACAACCACAAAGATTTTCAATTGAAATCATCATTATAAAACAAATACACACAAACTCCCATACCTGCTTGGTGAAAAATCTGCAGTGGATATAGTTTTGAGCATTTAATTAAAATTATGTTTTGAGCAGGCGCAATTAAATATATTAACCTCCTGGGTGCCACTGTCCTCGTACGAGGACATTATATTTTAGTACATTTCTCTGACAACATACATGTGACAGATTTTAACAGTTTTAACAAGTGAATAGGAAAATAAATGACATATCAATGTTCCCATAAAATATTCGATATTTTTATGAAATTGTTGCTATCTCTCCCATAATTACACTTCTTTTTTCATTGCATGTCGCTCCAAGAACAAATTAATATGCAAATTAGATACAGTGTATCTTGAATTGAGTTACATTGAATGGGAAACCCCATTTATGGCCATTTCTCCAACATGTTGCATAAAGTAAAATGGTATATCAATTAATTCCGTTATATATTTAATAACATAGTTGAGAATCATCTTTAAAGAAAGTTTGGTTAGAAACCTGAAAACTTCCCGGTGAAAAAAAAGTCCCGGTGTCCACTTATGAGGACATAGCATAACATATGAATAAAATATCATTTTTCAAAAACGTTTCTTATGCTCCTAACAATGTATTGACATGAAGAAAAAAAACAACAACTAAAAACTAAATTCAAAATACTTTGTGTTCCTGAGTCTTAGGAGGTTAATATGTCCCTCATTTACCTGTTCACATCTTTGCCATACTTTTGGATATTTATGTTTATAATAATTGTAAACAGCACTTATAGCAAGTGCTAGTCTTTCTTTGGTTGTTGTTCTTTGTGTTGTGTGTCTATTTGTCCTCA
The DNA here is from genome assembly GCA_023029165.1 of Gobiocypris rarus. Lineage (NCBI taxonomy): Eukaryota > Metazoa > Chordata > Actinopteri > Cypriniformes > Gobionidae > Gobiocypris > Gobiocypris rarus. The sequence continues at coordinate 14,809,947 of CM040918.1, read as the reverse complement.
GGGGTGGGATTTGTATGTTGTTTAGAGGTGTAAATTATAATTTCCATTTCCAATTTCCATGAGTCATTTATTGCCTCGGGGCTGTTTCCCCCCTCCCTCTGAAAATAGATTTAGTATGAAATAAATTAGCTATTAATTTTCAATTAGGTCAATAGTATCAATTTATAAAAATAAGTAGAGAACTAAGATGTGCACAAATACGTAGACAGTGTAAATGGTATAATTTCCATCAGTATATCAGATCACATCACTGACTGTTGGAAACTTCCTTTGAGACACAATACCATAAATGGTGTAATATTTAGAGGTCTTCTGAAAAGATGGGGCTGACATCAGATCTTGTTTCAGCTGTAATAACTACATCTTTCAGTGTCTGCGACACAGTTCTCTCAGACCTACATTTGCTGCCAGCTGTTCAACACAGCACAGTTACATAAGAACCCCTGGAATTAAGACTTGCTCTATTTTCATTTCTATTGATTGTTTTGCTTTTACTAGCTTTTTATATATATTGCTTTTAACATTTTATGATTAACTAAGAGGTCAGTGTCCCAACATTGCATCTCTTTAACTGAACATGTCTACTGCGACGTCAGATACAAAATGAAGTAAAATGTTTAAAATGAAGTAGTTACTTGTGAATCGTTTAGACTCATGTTTATCCCTTTATATGGACCGTCTCATTTTATGTGGGAGCTGCAGACCTTGTTGTGCAAATGCCAGTTGACTTGCACTTACACCTACTTTTCTTCTTGAAAATGGCAGGATTTCAAGACTGTTATTCCACTCACTCATCCACTTTCTTCATCTTTATAAAAACTACCTTCATTTATAAGATAACTTACTCTTCTAGGTTACACAGAGATTCATAGAGATACAAATAAAGAATTCAACATGATAAAATAATATTTATTAAAAGAAGGTTTTAAGGGAACACAAGGAGTGGTTATTTATTGGCTCAAATCTACACGAAACCATGTGTCTTTCTTCATTAATAAACATCTCATCTTCTCTTTCAACTACCATTCAAGTGGGAAAAAAAACACATGCGCTTGCGTTTATTATCACATTGAACTAAAGTGTATTAACTTATTAGTAATGTATTCATTAAAAAAGGTATAACAAAAATATTTGCAAAGAAAACTCACAAAACTAGACCTAGCATTGCTTATGAAATAGCAGAGGAAGCGCACAAATATTACAATTCATAAAAAGCAAGCATGATGCATCACAATTTGCATTGTTGTAACTTAATATTTAGTTGCCTTTCTTTTTATCATCATCATCAACCAAGAAGAAAATATCTTGAGAAGCCCTTTTGAACAAAAGCTTATGCTGAACATAAATAAAAGAGGATTGTTTTGGCTTAAAAGAGTCCATCCAGTGTCCAATTTCAGATTTCAAAAATAAAATAGTAAAATATGTGCCCCCCTCCAAACAAAAACCAAACCCCAACATCAAAGTAATTATGTGGTCTTTGTTTGTTCCGCCATGCATGTTCTTTGAAGCTGGTCAACCAGTGGCAAAGAGGCTGCGCCCATGTGCAAGAGTTTGTGTGTATGTGTGTTGTGTATTCTCCAATCCTCTTTATTTGTGATTGTTGTTCAGGAAAAGAGGCTGCGTGAATACTGGTTGCGTCTGCGAGCAGGCAACAGGAACCGTTCGTCTATAGTCACTTAATTCACAGGGACACATGGGGGAGGAACACCAGGAAATCCCCACAAACCACAGTCCAGTTGCCATGTCAACAAATGTGCCATGGAAACCGTTTCTAGGTGGCACGCTCCTGCCCATCAACTTCCTGTTTGGTCCTTCTCAGATTGCTTTTCATCTTGACAAACTCTGGGGTGTTTTCTTGCTCCTCTTCGTTCTTATGTTGTTCTAGTTCCAGCTAAACAGGAAAAATATAATTTTGGTCATTAGTTCCTGGATATGCTCATTGTACGCATATGTCTTTGAATGTGAGGGGATATACCTGTTCGAGCGTCTCTCGTCTCTTCATGAGCTCGACCTCAAGGTCTGACCTTTTCTTGTGCGCCTCCTGCTCCTCTTTCTGAGCCTTCAGCACCTGGTCTCTCATCCTCTTCTCCATAACTTTCTGGAGTTCTGGTTTATTCTGCGGCGCGAGGCCCCTGTGATAAAAAAAAGACAAAATAAAGTATGAGACAATGAGTAGGACACATGAGGACGACACTTGACAATGAGTAACTAGATTGGTGGTGTTGATTAGCACTGGAAAACTTGTGATGCAAGAGTGCTGTGGATGGTTGCCAGGGTGTTGCTATGCAGTGTTCTGGGTCATTGCTAGGCAACCCAAGTCAAAAGAACCCACCCTAAAGTCATTGGTGGTGATTAGCACTGCAAAACTCACACCATGATGTAAGAGTGCTGTGTATGGTTGCCAGGGTGTTGCTATGCAGTGTTCTGAGTCATTGCTAGGCAACCCAAGTCAAAATGACCCACCATAAAGTGTAACAACGGACGTGAGCGATGTGACATGGCAAAAGCAAATAGAACGCATTATAAATCAATGATGCTGTCTACACTGGATGTGGCGCGACACAACAAATTCCAGACAGCCATAGATGCCATGATTTATTTCTGACAGACTTCAAGGCTCATGCTACTTCTGACATGGAGAACAAATGGAATTGCGTCAGTCGCTTTGTCAAGTCCAGTGTAGACAGCCTCAAGTTTTTGCTGCGTGACAACTTTCAGTTTAGTGTAGACACGGTGTAAGATATGACTCATGTATCTCTTTCAAAGCAAGTCTATGGGAGTTTTTTGTTAATTTTTAACATCAAAAATCTGATATCTTAGAAAAGTAACAGCACACTTCTTATCAAAAAGTTGCATAATTTGAGCACAAATTGAGCACTTAGACGTTTAAAATTTGGGGTTTAAAACCTTAACAGCTTCTATTTAATGATTTCGTTCAGAGATCTGACTGAGAGAGAAAAAGATGAGATGACTCTAGCACACTTTAGGGTAATAACCCATAGGGTTACATAATGTGACTGAAAATCCTGAATCCTGATTGCCCCAAATAGTGTAATCCAGTATGGATGGATTTCTGGGTGGGTTTTAGGGATTGGAATTGGTTCATAATGACCAGAAGCTGCTGTACATTTAGAGCATACAGAGATTAACTATTTCAATTACAGTACTTTACTGTGACATCTGTTACGTAAATCTCAAACTCATGTTTTTTTATTTTTATTAACAAGCCTAAAACCAGTTGTTTGACACACTTCCAGTTAACTCATATGTAATAAATTTCAGAGAAACATATCTGGTATATTTGGAATAAGAGGAGTCAACTGATGTGATTGGCTGATGCCAATGTGATGTCTAGAAGGGCAGATGACCAATAATAAAACAATTTAATGATAAATAATTACAATAAATCACAATATAATATTAAATAATTTAAATTAAAATAAACCTGATATAATAAAACAAAATGACAAAACTTAAAATGAAAACTTGAAATGTTGCCATGGCAAATAATGGAAATGTTTAAATTGAAGTACTAAAATAGCTAAAACTGACATATATATATATATATATATATATATATATATATATATATATATATATATATATATATATATATATATATATATAATTTTTTTTACAAAAAGCACATAAAACTTTAACTAAAATGAAAATTAAAAATAAAAATATAAAAATAAAAATAAAAGCCAATTCAAAATATGAATATATAGTACATAGTAAAGTATTTAAATAATACTAAAATAACACTGACAACAACATAAAAATCTGTCTTCTGCTTTATTTTAACACAATCCAGCTCTCTGCCTGGCACACCAGAGGCTTGCTGACTGCTTTGTAAATCCTTCCAAGACTTGTAGACTTGTCTAGACTAGTATGTAGAAGAAAAAAAATGAAAGAGGCTAATGAGAATATCAGAGCTGAGAAAATAGGATATGAAATGTTTTGGCTATTTGGACAGTGGTTATATAACTATATGGCTAAAAAAAAAAATGGAATTATGAGAATCTCTGCCAGGTGAGTGTAGAAACCACATCTGCTGTTCTCAATTTCTGTGTCATGTCACTGATTTAGTTTCTGAACAGAATTTTTGTTTCTCCCTCCAGCTTTTCATTCTTCCCTGAGAAAATAAGAATAACAGCAGCAAATGTTTATCTGTTGTGCAGATAACCTTATGAGTGCAATTACATATCAGCCACATGCAAAGAATCATGATAAGAATAAACAATGCATTGTTTAATTAGCAATCGATGTTGCCAAGCGGAAACTAATAAAATGGTGTACTATCCAATTCGTTTTAAAACTTGTTTTTTATCATTTTGAAATTTACATTTTTGCTCACTGGAAACAATTCAGAGGCTGCATCCTTCAAAGGACTCAAAAGGTCAAACCGAGTGTTTTTAAATGGGACGGTCTAGCCTACGGAGGGCTGTTCTTGTCGCCTAGCAACTGTGACAGCTGCCGTTGATGAGTGACAGTAATGTTTGTACTGGACTTTTTATTAAACTTTCTGAAAACAAAACAGGGTTTACAAAGTGTCTAAATATGTTTACCATGGTCCATTTCTGTATACAATAAAGAGTATAAACTATATATCTCATCTTAGTAAGGTCAATAAAAGGTAAGGTATGTCAACATTTGAACCCCTTTAAAGTTTTTATTTTTAATAAGATATTTGACTTGAAATCCAATACTTACGTTTAAAAAGTGTAATTTGGCAATTTTTTCTCATCACTGGCACGCAATGAATTTTGGGGTAGGCAAGGCCGCAAAGGAGCCATCTGTTGTATCCTTCATTTCACGGGAAACAAAGGATGCATTTGAAGGAGCCTTTGAATTGGGACAGCCTTTGTCACGTAGCGGTGACGAAAACGGCCATCGAAGGATGCAGCCTGATTTGGGACGTAGCTATAGTCTAAGGCTAGATCCCAAATGGCACCCTAAACCCTAACGGTCTTCCTCCGCACTTTCTTGATGTAATGCCGCTACGACTGCCGAGTAAAGTGCTCTCCGTAGCTCACAAACTTGTGAACTTGTGCGCAAAAGTGCGCATCGAGGGCGCATAAAGGCCGCAAAGGGGGCATTCGCGAGCACCCTTCTGAAACCTAATGTGATGAATGGGACACCCTACGGTCTCGTGGACTTAACGGACACATGCACGTGGCAGCCATTGTAAGTCCACAAGACCAAAAGTGCACTGAAGTGTGCCATTTGGGATTCAGCTGATATTCAGCTTCTGGAGGGCCACAACAGCACCAGTTTAGCTCCAACCCAACTAAACACAGCTGATCCTTCAAAGTCTTCAGGATTACTAGAAACAACCCACGCAGGTGAGTTGGAGCTGGTTAGATCTAAACTATGCAGGACAGAGGCCCTCCAGAAGCCGAGTTTGAGACAACTGGTCTAAACTATTCTAGTTTAAACTACAATAAGGAAAGATTAAATAAAAAATAGTTGGTGCTAGTCTTTAGTCTGACTAGTGAACTTTTTGAAAGCGTTTATATTCATCTGAGCTAGTATTAAGATAAGTGTGCTTTTGTCTATAGGTGTGGTTTTATGGTTGTATTCCATTTGTCGTTCAGCTAGAACTAGAAGAATGGTTGGGTCTGAGTAAACCAAGTTATATCTTTAGTGAATTGACTTTAGGATGAAAATCAGCTTGCAGAACACTGTATGCAAAGGGATACACCAAAAAAAACACAAAAAACACTGATCATTTGCTCACCCTCACGTAATTCCCATCTGAGTTGCTTTGTCCAAACATTGTAAATCAATAGAAACCAATGTTGTTTTCAATATAATTTGGAAGAAATACAGGTGATACAGGTTAAAATGACATTAAGTAAATGATTGCAAAAGTTTACTTTTTAGGTGACCTATCCCTTTAAGACTGATGGTGTTGATGTAGCTGTACCTGTGATAAAAAGATTAAAAATACTTCTGATCTGTGAATGGACAAGGTACAAACATATTCAGGAATGTCAGTGTGTCGTCACTGATTATATAACACTGCCGTCTGCAGGAACACATTGGTCCCTTAGTAACTGCTCACTTTGTCCTTATGTGATGTTACTCATCACAGACAGCTGGGCAATATAACAGAAAAAAGAGAATGTGACTGATGAATAGCGACAAAAAAAGACACAAAGCAGAAGCCGGCCTCGATTACATAAAAGACCACCCTGCCCCCAAACCCAAAACATTATCTAATATATGATGCAACAGACTATATATAGCCTGACCTCCATCTCTCCATCCCTCTGTGTTCTTCACCTTCTGCCCTGGCTGTACAATCGATTTCATAACTCTGAGTTTACAGAAACACTAAGTATTAGTGTACAGCAGGGTGGGAAGCAGACAGAAGGTAGGCGTCAGAGAAAGAGAACACAGAAAGGGTAGGAGGAAAGTCTAGGGGATGCTGTAATCCTTCTTATGTAACCCTACATCTTTCAGCATCCCTCGGAGCACCACATCTGGAACTAATCCAGTTTAGATTATGGAAATGTTCCCGTTTCCTTAACCAAAACAAGCACACACACTCAATTACACACGCTCTATCAAGTAAGACTCAGTAACATCTTAAGGAAAAATACAAAAAGTGTGACAATTGAAATTATAGCTTGTTGGTCTTCATGATCTCCAGGCCTGTGCAGTGATTAGATCCCATGTACCTTCACAACCCCATTAGTAAAACCCCTTCAACGCCACTAAATCAGTGTTTAGTTTATTTAACAGGGTCAATGGACAGTCCATGACTGCCCCAAAAGTAGCTAAAGAGATAGTCCCTGGGCAGAAAAAAAGTTTGATTATCCTGGAGATATCCATAACCGTTACCCTACACCAAACCAACCGCACACTTTAGGGGGTCTGTTAAAAGTCAATGGGCTCAAGGGAGGCAAGAGAGATGCAGACCCCTGCCCTAACTTAACTTGCTGATGTTGCTGTTGGAAACGTTACTTTAGAAAAACAAGTGATTTATGTTTTTTAAAGGGGACCAATTATGCCCATTTTTACAAGATGTAATTTAAGAATCAGGTGTCCCCAATATGTGTCTGAAGTTTCATCTTAAAATACTACACAGATAATTTAGAAATCCATGTTGTAAATACCCATTTACAGTCAAGAACAGGTTGTTTTCGTGCATGTGCCTTTAAATGCAAATGAGCTGCTGCATGCAATCCCCTCTCCCCACAGTTGACAGTTCCTGCCTCAATCGGATTCTCTGACAAATATTAACAAGACATCTGCTTGGTTTAGATTATCATCAATCTCACGGATAGCATAGATCTTTTCTCATCATTAAAGTTTATTATTTCCACGCATTTTAAAGCTTTAAAGCTTTATTAGTTTAAACTTCTAATAGATTGTTTTCTGCCCGCACTTATCTGAAGCACACAGACAACTGGCCATCAGGCGTCAAGTCTCGTAACCTCTTTCACATTTTTTGGGCAAAAAAACCCCAAGGGAACGAGTACTGCGTAGACGGCAGCGCTATGGCGGTAAACAACGGGTGATTGTCGCTTCAGTCGATATAACCTGATGTTTTTGGGCATTACAGCGTACCTTTAAGGCAGATGCCATGCCCATTCAGCGGGCTTTGTACCCTGCTTCGCGTGCATTATGCCCATTGGTTCGCTCAGTTACGCTGTTCTGCCATTGGTTCATGCAGTTCCCACTGGCAAGCCAATAGCGTCTGAGATGTCTCAACACTGTTTTGACTGGGCAGTAGGACTGCGTGATTTTACAAATGCTTCAGTATTTCGAGATAATGGAATTATCCCTTGTCTTGTTCACCGTTCGCCATGTGCGGAAACGGGCAGATTAAGGGGCGGTGATATTATAATAAGTTCCCCTTTTACGTCAGAAGGGGAAAGAAATCTGAGCGGCTCGTTTTTTCACGTGCTTGCAACCGGGGACCCAATTATAGCATTTAAAACACAGAAAGTGTCAGATTCTCATGATATATCCCATTTGATGTCACATTTTCAAATATTTGCGTTGTTTTATTTTTGTAATATGGATTATTTTGTCATCCAACCCTCCCTCCTCTGAGGAAACGCCCCTGATTACTAAATATTTTATTTATATTTTATAAAGTTTATACAGTTCATACACTTTCTCTTTCTTTAACACAACACCTGAACTTGTGTGTCTTTCATACATTTTTACTATTCTGGAGGCAATACTATGCTCACCCAAGAAAATATATTTCTAAATTGAACCAGATTAGATGTTTAATAAAAGTGATTTGCAATCTTTTATGTGATGGAACTGTAAGCTCAATAAGTATTAAACACCCACAAGCAACACTGTTTTACCAATAAGTAACAAGCTAAGACCTGCAGGTAACAAAGTTTTACAGGTATAATAACAAAGCAAAATCAAATCTTTCAAGCACTTCCTGGAACCATCTTAATCATACACATACCACTGATTGGGAATCACAGGAATAGAGTAGGATTTTCTATTCACACGCGACAGAGGACAAACAGATTTCTACATGCTCAACTAATGTGAGAAGTGAGAATCAGTGGACAGGAGTTTATATAATCATGCTGGTAACCGAGACTTTGTGTGTGTTATTTGTTTCTTGCAACATAAATTACTTGTGCCGTGACTTATCCGCTTTTGTTCGCATCAAAGCTGCAAGAACAACATCTACCCTCAAGGGATCTTCCTAATAACTTCCAACTGCAAAAGAAAAAACTGTTTTACGTAATAGGGAGCATGTGTGTACACTTGCTGTCACAATTCATTACCAATGAGAATGAGAGTGACGGAGAGAAAAAGAAGAGGCAGAGAGGACTTTGAACGAGTGACTCAAACTTATTGTTTCCAGTGCATTTTTTTCCTGGTTCCTGTCTGCCTAGATACAGCAGCACACAAACACAGAGGGATCTGCCAGGGGGAAATCATTCATCTTATCCTGAAAGTCCTCTGGGTAGCATCAGCTTTCAGAAAGACGCTAACTTTTGAAGAACTCATTTGTGAAATATGCAACAGCAGAACGGCTGAAGTTGATCTTTATATGACGCATAACAAGTCATATAGGCATTTATCAGAGAATGTTTGATTCTATTTGATCAAATGTGACTTGTTTTAGGTTTAACATCCTAAATAAAATAGTTTATAATTGCTATGTGCCAACACAGCATGAACAGATAATTTGCGTATGATGATGAAAATGATGCATATATTCATGTGAGAGGAGAAAACGTGATTGCAGCTGGGTGGGGGCGTAGCAGTGAATTCTGAGACGAAAAACACAGAGAAAAAAGTACACATGTAGGAGGACTGATCTAATGTAGGCTGTATGAGCATCACCTTTTCTGGTTCATGAGGAGCTCTCTGTGTAGATCCTGGTGATTTCTGGAGGTCTTCACCGGATTGAGGAGTTTCTTGGGTTTTATGAGATCATCGCCATCGCTGTCCATATAGTCCGGCTCTGCCATAATGCTCCGCACACGGGATAGTCCCTCTGGTAAGTCTGCCTGGTCCAGCCCTGAGAAAAAGACACAAGACATTTAACAATTTAAATAAAGACATACATTTTAACATGTTAAAACACAAACAAAAAGTGCTTCAATAAGATTTTGGCTTTTAGATTTTATAAAAGCCGATCTAGTGAATTCACCTGAACATTCTTTAAATGTGCTCTTTTAAAATGCCCCCTTTTTAAGCTCAATATTAGTATGCAAACAGACCACAGTCATGACAAAAACATCTGTCCCACAACAACACATCGATCAATGCTTAAGTGTTTACAGAGATAGCAATATATGACACAGTTAAACATGTCATGTAAAAATTCTCTGACAAAAAATAAAAATAAAAATCAGGTGTTTGACAACTATAAAACACATTTCCTAGAGTATCTGCACTTCAATATGTCAAAAATAAAACAATATTTGAGACATAAAACAATTAAAGAATTAAGTTAGTCCAAACCATGGGATCAAAATACATACTTAAATAATATAATAATAATAATAATCATTGGGATACATGGGGGAAATTCCATACTTTTGGTTTCACTAAAACTTTCATATCAGAAAATAAATAATGCTCTCTCACTGGTTTACTTTATAAAATTTAATCTCCTATCATTAAACAGATGATGAATGATGAACCCATGTGACTGTTATCTCAGAGTTATTTGTTTAGAGCCGGATACTAGACACTAGTTTTACACTAACAAACAAGCATGTATCATTCAGCACACAGGCAATTAACATACTGAAACAACTAGCAATTTGATAAACTATATCTGAATAAACATGATAAACACCACTTGAAATACTTTACTTTATAGTGTCCATGTGACACACAATGTAAAATTAAAAGAAAAACATCAGACGTTAAGTACATGTAGGTCAACTACTGAACAACTATTTTTTTCTCCATTTAACAAATCTAATAATTAATAAAAAAAAATGAAAAGCATGATCATCAAATAATACTTTTTACCTCATTAATTAAGATACAACATAAATTGGCAGGACTATTTAAAATACAGCGAAAAGGTGATTAAAACATTTAAGGACACCATTTAAAAATGTACACTTTCACTTATACATTTAACCTAAAATTGCACTGTATTTCCAAAAAGTGCATGTTCATGTTATCTGCCAGCTACGCGCATACATTTAACCCCCCCAAATCTCACCTGGAAGGACTGGAAACACAGGGTATCTGAACATGGTCGTCATCTCTGTGTTCAAGCGTTATTCAAAATCTCAGGATATTAAGCACTACTTCCCACAGCTAGATGAAACTGCAGCTCTGTATCTCCGACAGAGCACTGCGCTCTATAAACAGCTCTTCTGACTCCGCCTGATGCTTTATTACCTAACAGCCCACCCACCCCTGCCCAGAGCAGCTCCCTCAAACATCCCAGTTAATCTTTTATCACCCGAGATATAAACATCAAAGACCCAAATACACAGCAATAAAATGAGGAACACTCCCAACTAAAGAATTCAACACAGGTGTGCTTTCATAAATAGGACAAACTTTGAGGTTAGAGCTATTTAAAGAAGGAAAATATTGAATATGATGGGGCTACACAGAAATGTATTCAATATTTCAAAGTTTGTTATTTTTAACAAATGAATGTGCATTAGCACTTTCATCATTCTTATAACCTCAATAAATAATTGAGAGTGAACAGTGCAGGTTTTTGGTGCACAAGATAACAACATACCGCATTTATATCAAACCATGAAAGAAATAAAATTCCAACAGTGTAGTTTATCACAGAATTGAAGATGTCTGGAGTAGCATATTTGTACAACGTAGTACAATTTGAGCTGCTGTTCATTTGCTGACCACTAGAGGTCATTCTCATCAACAACCAACCATGAGCCAAGTGACGCACAAGGATTGTTTTTTCACTGTCCTGACAAAATTTAATTTGAAGGAACAATATGAGGACATTCCAAACACTATGCGAGTGCCTCGAAGCCAAGGGAAAATCATGTCACAGCTTGTGTGTGGCACTCCTTCAAGGACAAAAATCAACACTCTTCCTAGGCCATGACGTTTGCTTAAAGCCTTTTACACTGTGGTCACTGTTTAAATACACGTAATTAAGTTGCAAAACACGTGCTCCTGTATTTTATTGCAATAACTTTAGTATTTCCCACTCTGATATGTTTGCACATTCATATGGCATATCTCCTCAGTGTTATTTACAAACAGTAATTTCATTATATATAATATTATGCATTCAGGAAGAATACCTTGGGGAAAGTGGATGCTGGTGCTATTATCTTAATGCTGTGCGTCAAAGGCAGCTGTATAATGTGTCTATTTACCCACAAAGTTCCTTTGCAGATACAACCGAAGAGTAGTTCCTGTTGACATCGAAATGTGTTGAAAGTTTGTGCTGAGAGTTTCACAAACTCTAACATTTCTCAAGTCAACGTGGTGCATTGATCTAATCTAGTTAAAAGAAGAGTTTACCTGAAAATTATTATTTTGCTGTGAATATTTGTAATGAATCAATTGATTCAGTTCACAAAACCGCTCAGGGGTGCGTTTCCAAAAAGCATCGTTAGCCAACTTTGTTCACAAGTTCCGGTAAATTGTGTTGGTAAAGATTGAACTTGCGACCATAGTTGGCTTTGGTAAATTTGGTCCCTGAATGATTAGTTTCCAAATAAGACTGACTCAGTTGTCCATTTTCATTGCCTGACTTCAATCAGTGATCTTGACAAAGTGGTTACCGATAAGATTATCAGTGAATAAAGACTTTCGGTCTGTTTCTTTCTCACAAAGCTATCATATATATATATAGCCCTCAAGTCATAGCCCACTTTTATGACACTTTTATGATGCCTTTTTTCAAACCCTCATTCACTGTAATTTCAAAATCAAAACATTTGTATTCTGCAGAAAAAAAGAGTAAAATGGTGTGATCTATCACTTTAACAGGTACATAACTGACCATTTCTATAAATGTGTTCAAACAGTGTGTGAACTACATGCCAGTAAACTTCATGTCAACACTCGTTGCATGGTTTTTACACTGCTTTTGCACTGTTTAAATCTCTGCACATGGAGTCCTGCAGGACAAGTGCATTTAATAAAAGGCCCAGATCTAGCTTTTAATTAGAGAGCTGCACTCTTCAACCCTTTGCAGAGCACATACGTCTCTATGGTGATGACCACAACAACACTAAGTAAATGGGCGTGTCCAAGGATGAGCATTTCAATATATTTTCATATCGATCGAGCATTGATAATGATACATCAGAGCATTTATTTGCATGCATGTCTGTGATTGCGCATGTAAGTACTAAAGGAATGCTTGTAAACTGTCTAGTCACTCATTAAGAAAGACTGGAGGTGTTAGGCAGGCATCTGTTTGCCAGTCCTCAGACTTGTACCTTGTTCCAGCACATAGACTTGCACATGAAGGGGACAGCTCTCATTTAACATCACAATACATATGGGCGATCATGCATATCAGCCAGATTTGCATTAATGTTTAAAAGCTGCAGTCCTTTTGTTCATGCTCCACTTGAATTCAAGACTTAAAATTCAAGAAATATGCGTTTAGATCAAATAATTAGAATTTATAACCTTAATTGAAGTGATTAAACTTAACTTGTACATATTGGGCAATATGCATGACACTGGAAGAAATGGGTATATCATGACAAAACTAATTTCCCATGATCTTTTGAAACCGTTCATTGCAAAACACACTGCAACTTTCAGAGCTAAAGTTCCTCCCCAATACAATAAGACCGTTATTGGTACTGAGATGCTTTCCATACTTCATATTTGAAGACATGCATGTGACCACACCTACAAGTCAATGATTGACGTTTAAATACTTGGCCTATTTTATTCCTAACACCAGAAGAACTAAGAATAAAATGTGGGAGTGTGTGTTAAACCATGTGTGCTGCGTTCTAAAGAACATCAGACAGAAATGAAGTTTCAATTTTCCCTTTTTAATCTGATCTATACACTGATCAGGCACAACTTTATGACCTAATATTGTGTTGATCCCCCTTTTGCTGCCAAAACAGCCCTGACCCGTCGAGGCTTGGACTCCACTAGACCCCTGAAGGTGTGCTGAGGTATCTGGCACCAAGATGATAGCAGCAGATCCTTTAAGGCCTGTAAGTTGCGAGGTGGGGCCTCCATGGCATGGATCGGACTTGTTTGTTTAGCACATCCCACAGATGCTCGATTGGATTGAGATCTAGGGAATTTGGAGGTCAAGTCAACACCTCAAACTCATTGTTGTGCTCCTCAAACCATTCCTGAACCATGTTTGCTTTGTGGCAGGGCGCATTATCCTTCTGAAAGAGGCCACAGCCACTAGGGATTACCGTTTCCATGAAAGGGTGTACATAGTCTGCAACAACGCTTAGGTAGGTGGAATGAGTCCAAGTAACATCCACATGGATGGCAGGACCCAAGGTTTCCCCGCAGAACATTGCCCAAAGCATCACACTGCCTCTGCTGGCTTGCCTTCTTCCCATAGTGCATTCTGGTGCCATGTGTTCACCAGGTAAGCGCACCTGCCAATCCATGTGATATAAAAGAAAACCAGGCCACCTCCTTCCATTGCTCCGTGGTCCAGTTCTGATGCTCACTTTTGGCGATTTTGAGGTTAGCATTGTGGCACCATGCAGCCCCAAACGCAACAAACTGCAATGCACAGTGTATTCTGACACCTTTCTATCAGAACCAGCATTAACTTCTTGAGCAATTTGAGCTACAGTAGCTCGTCTGTTTGATCGGACCACACAGGCCAGCCTTCGCTCCCCACGTGCATCAATGAGCCTTAGCCACCCATGACACTGTCGTCAGTTCACCACTGTTTCTTGCTTGGACCACTTTTGATCGATACTTACCACTGCAGACCGGGAACATGCCAAAAGATCTGCAGTTTTGGAGATGCTCTGACCCAGTCATGTAGCCATCACAATTTGGTCCTTATCAAACTCGCTTAAATCCTTACGCTTGCCCATCTTTCCTACACATCAACTTTGAGGACAAAATGTTCACTTGCTGCCTAATATATCCCACTCACTAACAGGTGCCACGATGAATAATCAGTGTTATTCACATCACGATCCCAGCACACATGGTTTAACACACACTCCCACATTTTATTGTTGGTTCTTCTGGTGTTAGGAATAATATAGGCCAAGTTTTTGAACATCAATCATTGACTTGTAGATGTAGTGGTCATGTGCAAGTCTTCAAATACGAAGTATTATAAAAGTTCACTTAAATGGTGGAAAACACTTATTATTTCCAGGAGTTCATAATGACTTTGATGGCCCTTTCCAACCCTCGCTTAAAAGACACACACACATGTTGTGTTTCCATGTTTTGTGGGGACATTCCATAGGTGTAATGCATTTTATACTGTACAAACCGTATTTTCTAACACCCTACACTGCCCCTGCCCCTAAACCTACCCATCACAGGAGACATGCTGCATTTTTACATTTTCAAAAAACATCACTAAGTGTGATTTATAAGATGTTTTCCTCATGGGGACCAAAAAATGTCCCCACAAGGACAAGGATTTGGGATATTGCCATCTTTGTGGGGACATTTTTTACCAGTCCACACACACACACACACACACACACACACACACACACACACACGCCTACACACATCCATAATAAAAGCTGGGGAACTGCAGAAAAGAAAATCCCTGAAACCTCCCTTTGAGCACTAACCAT
Source organism: Gobiocypris rarus (assembly GCA_023029165.1). Taxonomy (NCBI): domain Eukaryota; kingdom Metazoa; phylum Chordata; class Actinopteri; order Cypriniformes; family Gobionidae; genus Gobiocypris; species Gobiocypris rarus. The sequence continues at coordinate 14,794,711 of CM040918.1, read as the reverse complement.
TACTGCAAATGATCACACAGCGACATCATGATTTCTGAGTGTTTATATACACTCAGATCGTTGTGCAGATTTTCTATTGCTTAGAGTCATGCGGTTACATGACTTCGTTCTAAAGATGACATCCAAAAATCACAGGCTTGAAATGTGACCCCAACTGCATGATAGGGAATTTCAATACAGATTGCTGTAATACTTTCAACAATATGGCCCAATATGTATTTGGATTTGTTTTTTATGGACACAATAATAGAACAGACCAGAGGGTAGCCACACCTTAATCAATCACCCTTAGCTTCCTTTTCCAGTCATCTCCTCAATGCCCACACACACAGACCTTGAACGAAGACATGGGGCGGCAATAACAGGAAACAGACAAACTCAACAACAAAAAATCCCTTGCGATTTTGGTCACATTTTGGAGATGAAAATTGAGCTATTTGTGAGACTCAAGTACTGGGACACACACAGAGAGATGAGGAGGAGGTGGAAAGGATGCCACTTCTTTGTTCCGCTCTCATTAGGGACAGAGACATGCAGGGAGGAAGGGAGCAGCTGGCAGTCTATTGCACCATCTGACCCTTATTGGGCACCGTTTACACACAGCAGGAGGGTATATTAGCCCCTCCCCAATCCCAAAACCCCTTTCACTAGTGCTGTAGTGCTGTCACTTTCACCTATTCTTCATAACGTATTCATTTCTAAACCTAACACTCATGAAAACCCTTACACACTTCTCTAAACACAACTAAACCCAACTTCTGGCATAAAGGCCTTTCCGGACCATCCCCCACTCCACATCCCACCCCACCAGTCATTACAGACCACAGAGGTATCAATTCGTATCAACAGTCCTCTAGACGATTCATTTCTCCCCCTCATTTTCTCATGAACCGCCTGTCTTACGATAACAGGAATGAATCAGATGGCCTCTAACCATCTTAGAGATCTGAAACTGATCGCATGCAACCCTTTAAATGAATAGTTCAGGCTAAATATGCATAAGTGGCCATAAACAAATGGATTGACTTACACTTACAATTAAGTATGGGGCAAGTATACAGAACATAAAATTGTCTTAAAATTTGAAAACAACAACAAAAAACAGTCACCCTCATCCTAAAATTATTTTTAAGCTGAATCTCATCCGCTTACATTAGATGGGCCAGTAAAAAATGTTAAATCTCATAAACCAAGGGTTTCCCACAGCACAGAGAAATAAACATTTATGGGCTTCACTTGGAGGGTCAGAGGTCAGACACTTCATCTTACTAGCATTAAACTGCTTGCATCACCCCCACTACATTAGAAAAAAATTTTAATTGGACTCCACAGCAATAGAGTTGAAGGCTAAACTGCCATCTATAGTCAGCATGATTAAAAACAATTCACAAAGCCTAACCCGTTACAACTCACTACAGATAAACTACAAAATAACAATAAAAACTGATTCAGTCCATATGCCAACGCTGAGACAAAACACCAACACAGCGCCCGCATGCCATCTGTGGATGCACCTGGGCATTGCTGTGGGGGTTGTGTATCTGCGGCAGTGGGGAAGAGCTCTGTTATACACTTATAAACACAGGAATCAGGTCAAAAGAGATAAGTGCGCATCTGGACTGACATATACAGTAATATACAGTAACTATTCCTTGTGCTGCTCTCTGGTGTCTGCGGATGTCAAAAACAACACTACATGCTGCAAAGTCAATAACTCAATAGATTTGATTAATGAAACAATGTTGACATACAATATGGCAAATCATCAGGTTTTGCAGTTGTAAACAGCTTTTAGGAGCCTACAGCTGGATCTGGATGAAAGGTTTAGAATTCATTCTAATTTCCGGTCTGAGTAAAGTCAGGACCTCTGGCATTTCAAGGCCTGACCTTAAGTAACCCACAAGAGAATTAGGTCATGTGGTGAGATGTCAGGACACTGCTGCATACTGGGAAAAGGAAGCACTTGTTTATTGGTGCAAGCGTGCAATTGCAAGTGGGAGTCCTGTTGTTGTTCCTGTTAGACAATCATGGTAGTCAAAGGCGGTTGCACAACATGCGCACACTCTGCTTGTCACTCACACACACACAAAATAAAAGGATTCCTCTCTGGGGAAGTGTGCAGTCTTTGGTGCAACTGGCTTTTAAAGGGAATGGGAGATGAGACTCTGATTGGTTTAATGCATGTTATACCCAAAACACACCCATGACTCATTAAGAGACTCGGTACAACCCTTTTGGACAAAGCGCCTGGCGCACTGACCGTTTTTTTCCATCGGTAAACTAGCAAAAGTGGATTCAGACATGCCCTAAGTGCACCTGTGCCATGCGCTTCAGACCATGCGGTTAGATCCTTAAAATAGGGCCCTTAGTGTTTTTGTAGTTTACACAGAGACAATAATGGTATCTATTTTAAAAATGTGCACTTTGACACCTGTTTTCAAAAGTTTGCCTTTTTAGATCCTGCCGTTGTGCGTAAATGAATGGCCAAAATGCATAAAAAGTTTTCCGTTTATAGTTGAAAATGGTGTAGCGTAAATGCCCCCTAAACGTTGACACCATAATACACTAAAATAAATACACACCGACAAGCAAAGAAAGCTTTCTCTTCCATGCTAATTTGAGTGTGTCCTCATTAAAAGCTGTGACCACATCAAGCAACTTTGTCAGTCATTCTGACACCTCATGCTGGGTAGCATCCTTTCAAACAACACTTTATGAAGACACATTATTTATCATGATCTGTAAAGGCCTTACAGTTGTCAAACTGTCAGGCCTTACAAACAGGTATATAAAATTACTAAATAACAAATAAGTAAAATGTCGAAGTAGATATTATTAAAATAAAAAGGAAATTTGTTGGAATTTATGAGCTGGTATAGTTTCTATTACTGCAATGTACCAAATTACCAATAGATACACATCCATCATGTATGCTCGATCACTTGTGCACACAATTTTTTGCCTTAGTGGGTCACAACTTTATGTGACACTGACGATAACACTATCTCGACATCCGTGTTCAAACGTCCGTCACATCACCTCCTACTGCTTAACACACTCATTTGTGCCTTTTCTCAATTCTGTGAGGGCCTTGTGCTAACTGTAAGAGAAAAAAAACGACTTCCTGTTCCTCTCACCCACAAACCCCACAATTCCTTAATAACCTCTAACTTTTTCTGCTCTTGCTTCAAGTCTTTACTTGATTCTGTTTCAGCTGTGACCAAACACCAAATGACTATAAAACCTGTCTTATGACAATCAGCCAAACGAGGGTAAAGTGAGAAAGCATTGAGTCGGGTGTACAGTGTTGGTATTATCAACTGTATATTATGTTAGTTGTGTGTGTGTGTGTTCATGTTTTTCTAGCCTGGTGTGGACTTAAACCTGACTGCACACAGACTCATGGGGACTCGTGTCACCGTGGGGACCTAAATTGAGGTCCCCATGAGGAAACAAGCTTATAAATCATACAAAATGAGTTTTTTTTGAAAATGTAAAAATGCAGCATGTCTCCTGTGATGGGTAGGTTTAGGGGCAGGGGCAGTGTAGGGGGATATAAAATACAGTTTGTACAGTATAACATGCATCCCCACAAAGATAGTAAACCAGACGTGTGTGTGTGTGTGTGTGTGTGTGTGTGTGTGTGTGTGTGTGTGTGTGTGTGTGTGTGTGTGTGTGTGTGTGTGTGTGTGTGTGTGGTTAGAGAGGCCTTCAGAGGGGAGATCCACCGGAGAGATACTGCATGAATGGAGATTATTCAGTGAGTGCAACACCATGTTGTCATACCACTGGAATGTGATGAACCTGCAATGGCTTTCTAAATCACAGACAGTGAATTTGCCATCACCTTAAAAACATTTTTTGAATAGATCTATAGCCCTATTCGGACTGGATTAGTTTAACATGGGGACATGGGGGTTAAGTAATTATTACCAGAGGTTCTCTGTTATTTTAGTCGGACAATGTCAGTAAAGATTACCGACACTTTCACCTTCTGTAAAAAGGTTTTTGGCGCGTTTTGCAAGCATGGAGGCGCTTGAAAAAGGATTTGGTTGCATTGTAGGTGGTGGGACAACTCTGTGGCAAACCTCCAGTTTTTTCCGCATACCATTTAAAGCAAAAAGAAGATCGAAAGCACTTATTAGAGGCACAACAGTTCTTTTAGCTCTGGTTAAGTGTCTATTACCAACACAATCCAATCAGAATCGTTAGACTGGACCTAACTGTTTTATATAACGTGTGTGTGTGTGTGTGTATTTATTTATGCTCGTGATAACAGGAAGCAACGTCATACGCACAAGACGACAAGGAGGTTACTGTGGAGCGCAAAGCTTGTTACCCCTCCCACTTCTGCTAGTTTTACTGAGATGTCTTATCCGGTGTGAATTGGCCATTAACATTACAGACGTCCTGAGGTAAAATTACTTTACCCCCACCTTCCCATGTAAAACTGGTCCCGTCCGAATAGTGCTTATGGCATACAGGTCTTTATAAACCACAGAATAATGTTTCAAAAGTTTAATTTCAGATTAAAGCAATATATTTAGCACATCTGAAATTGCAAAATCTGACTAGCAGACCAAGAAAATTTTAATTATAGTCAGGATTGGTTAAGGATGTATAAATTGTATTCGGACAAATGGACTCCAAAATACAAAAGTTTAAACTCCTGTTCTTTAGGAAATGTTATGCATGAAACATTTATGTTATGCATTTTTTCTTATGTAAGTCATATCAAGTTAACTGGCTTATCAAATTAGAAAAAAATTAGGGAGGGAATTTGTACATCTGGAAAATGGATGGATTGTGGGATCATAGTGGTTTGATAATCAATAATTAAAGTAACCATGACATAAAAATGGACAATTCCTGTTTATTATGGAATATTGCAGTATTTACCATAAATGATGATTTTTTTTTTTTAATCAAGTGCCCTCATACTCTTTAATCAAAATAACTTCCCCTCCCACACTTGTAGTGACATCTATTCCCTTCTTTTGTGATGCGTTTACTGGCGCGAGGGTGGGACAACCTATCACTCACATGATCACAGCAATAGCAAATGATAATCAATTCCAGACAAACAAAATCAGGTTCCACACTACATTTTTAGCTTGTCAGAGAAGCCATTTAGTTTGCCCTAGGCCCAAATGGCACCCTAAACACTCAAAGTCTTCTTACGGCTACAAGTCCGCACTTTCGTGACGTAACACCACTTCGACTGTCGAGAATGCGGGCTCAGCAAAAGTGTGCAACAAGGGCTCATATCAACAGCTAAGGGGGGCGCTAGCGAGCACCCTTCTGAAATTTAAAATGACAAATGGGACACCCTACGGTTTCATGGACTTAAGGGACACGTGCACGTGGCAGCCATTGTAACTCCACAAGACCAAAAGTGCCATTTGGGACAGGGCCATTGACTATACATACATTTTCTGCTTCCTGACAACTTTAAATATTTATTACAAATTCTGTCATGTATATTTGGACAGTAGCTGAATACAAATACAAGTAGCTGAATCATAGCTGCAAAGGAAGCATACTTACTGACAGAATACAAGTGGTAAAGAGACTGGAGCAGAGATTGGTAGATGTCTTTGCTAAACTTTATGTATTTTAACAATAATTCAAAATATCTTGCTTGTCTTAAGGCCAATTCACCACACAGACAAACACCAACAAACAAGTTTACACAACTTTATGAAAAATAACTGTCATGTTCACACTGCCCCAACAGACGCTGACTTGACATGTTCAGTCGTGTGAAAACAAACCCTGACCAACGCCAACAGACGCCGACAGGGGTAACACACTGATCCAACAAAACCCAACAAACGTGTTTGTTAGCATGTGTCTGTGTGGTGTGAATTGGCCTGTAAGGGAACAAATTAAATTAAAACTCTGCCATAATTTTCTCACTCTGTCATTCTGTATGACTTTCTTCTACGGAACTCACAAAAAAAACATTGAAGCATTGAATTTTGAATATTTAAAATATTTTCAAAACATCTTCTGTTGTGTCATCGTGGAATGACATAAGGGCAAATAAGTGATGACAATTTTCATTTTTTTCATCCCTTCAAGCCAAATGGTGCTAGCTAAACCTAAACCAGCATCTCCATGCTCAGGTCACTGTTGAGACCCCTGACCATATGGGGGCTAGATCAGGGGTGCAGCAACTGTCCAGAATGGGTCAGGTGTGTATAAGTATGTATATGAGGGATCCAGCAACTGTGAGCTATAGAACAAAGAGAGCGGAACAGAGGGGCCATTGATTCTGCTCAGCTGTGGCCAGCACCTGCTGGGTCACAGCTTACGTTAAAGAGCCGTGTGAGAGGTGCTAATGTATGTTTGGGGACATGTGTGAATGCATGCAAAAGGCTGTGACATGTAGGATTACTGACTAATGATTTCAAGTAATGAAAAATCGCAGAGCACACTGGATTGACACATTGATCCATGGTGCTCATATAGGCAACATGACTTCGAATCTATCTTCCATCATTACTAAACCTTATTCCTGCCATCATTTGCTTTTCCATTTCTATTTAACTATGACCTAAAGTGACAGTCAGTCAAATCTACAATTTCACATATCCAGAACACAATTTCCCAGCATTTACACTCAAAACATCAATTTAATACACATGGCTTATAGGAAAGTCTAAAAACTGCATACACTCCCCTCAGAGGCGTGACAGCAAAATGCCAACTGTTGCCTTCATGATGAAGAGGATAAGCCATCAAAGACTCTGCTGACCTGGCACTGTCTGTTTGCACAGACAGATGTATTTATCCTGAAAGGAAGAAAAAAAAACTACAGGTGTCTGCATGCCATTTATGTTCCTGTTTGAAAGCAGCCAGCTATTTTTGTTAGTGGCGCTTGCTGAGGGAAGTATCACTATTACTATTGCTCGTACAAGGGAAGTATCATTACTAGGATTACTGAGTTGAACAAACATATAACCCTAAACTTCGGCAACATATGTGTTTTGAATATGAATGATACCTCAAATCATGCAGCTTGTTGAAGAGTGATCATCAGATCAATTATTTTTGCATTGCAGATGATAAAACGGGTGCAAGTAACCATCTACAGAACATCCTAGTTGCAACCATCTAGAGCAGTGGTTCTCAACTGGTTTGGTAGTGGGACCCACATTTCCCCATGGTCATTAAGGCACAGTCCAAATTTTTAGCAATTTGAACCAAGCAAATTTATTTCTCAAAAATGGTTGACACACAAGTACCGTCCCACTTTACTAACATACTCATTAATTGTAAGAGTAATAACTAACACTAATGAACAAACATTGTAATAAGGTAAGGCTATTATATAGCAGTCCCAAACTACTTCTTGTTAATACAATAAAGTTAGTAAGTTAGTATGAGCCACCACAGTAGTCAAAAATATAGAAAAATCACAATAAGTAATACTAAATTGGTATTTTGGGTTAAGGTTATGGGAACTACCGTTACCATGTTAAATACACAATACTAATATGAACTGTTAAACACATGGACACTGATTTCATGACTTACCAATTGACAACCCAACTAAGATGGGGTATGCTTGTAATTTCATTTGCTCTTTATGCATAGGGAAGTGACATAAATTGTGCCGTTCCCCATTTGTGCGGAGTCCAGTATAAACTTTGACAGGACAGGAAAGTTTGTTTTTCTGTGAGACTTTTTATTTCGCAATAATTTTACAACATCTCATCTAATCGCATATATTGAATCAGGACAACACAATTACTTAAACTGTGTCTTACAGAAGAGTCAACAGCGTTCGTGCATTATATATTTCAAAATAAAAGTCTCACATCCAGAAAAAAAATTGGAACTGCATTTCTTTATTGTTGTTTACCTACACACTCCATGACTCAAACTGGTCTTGCGACCCACCAGTTGAGGAACACTGATCTAAGCACCCTCGCAAGAGTCGCAACCACCTAAAACATCCTGAAACCACAAACATCATAGGGACCACCTAAAACCCACTTAGAGCATCCTAAAACCCACCTAGAAAATCCTAAAAAAATAATTTAAAAAAAATACACCAACAACATCCTAGAAACCACCTAGAACATCCTAACAACCACCTAAAACATCCTGAAACCACCAACAACATCCTAGGAACCACCTAGAACATCCTAACAACCACCTAGAACATGCTGAAACCACCAACAACATCCTAGAAACCACCTAGAACATCCTAGGAACCACCTAGAACATCCTAGGAACCACCTAGAACATCCTAGGAACCACCTAGAATTATAGCTAGCATCCTTTCTTCACAAAACTGGGAATATCTTGTTATATTTACAATGGTACATCACCTCACAAACGTTTTGGGCTTCTATTAAGACAATATGAAATGTTCCACAGGACAGAGTCTGTGACATCCTGATTTAGATCTGCGATTTATCTTGTGGTCATGAATCAGACACAATATCCATTAGTCCAGCCTTCTCTCTGCCCTGTGAGCTTTCTTGGACCATGTCGGGTGAGAGAGAAAAGGTATCTGATTGTCATGTTTCTTTTGTTTGATTTAAGGGGATCAATGTCAGCAACAGAATGCGAAGCAGCTATTGGTCAGATCCAACTAAAGGATTTACAGACAGCTGTCCATGTCTGGATTACTCTACAGATCTATAATTCACACGATCATACATCTAAACTCATGTGCAAAGTAAACAATATGCAAAAGCTACAGCTTACACACAGATCTACATGACACAAATTACAACCACAAAAACAAGACAAAAAGAAAACAGCATGCAATTTCCTACATTATAATTCAAATCTGATATTAAAACCATTTTAATTCGATGACGCAACTATGATTCTGTTAAACGCTGTGCTAAATGAATCTTATCCTAACCAAGGTTTATTCTCCCACTCTCCCATAATTTATCCTACTCAAAATCTCAAGATATCCCTCTACACATGTGTTCATTAAAGACAAACCCTTATATATTAAACAACATCCTGCATCACACATGTAACTGCATATTATCTCATTTCTCCATCCTCTTCTGCCTCTCACCTAACATTAAGCCAAAGACGCCTGAGACATTAATAACGGGTTCGGGGCAAAACTCTTTGTTCATGCCCCAACAAAAACACAGCATGCACTTCTATTTGACAAAATAATGAATCTGTTCAAGGATTTCCCATATTAAACCATCAACCAAACAACAAATCCCAACGTCGACCCACGCTTCAAAACACAACACAAGCTGTTTAGCATAACTCAAAATCCGGCCCCTGGGTGTCAACGTCACCACAGAAATCCATGGAAACGGGAAACAAAGAACATAAACATCCACTCTGTGCTTTATGATTTCAAACCCTACATGAATATTGCATCACACTTTAATGAGCAGATATAGCTCAGAATTCTTTGTGCGGCAGAATCATATGCAGTCATATTAAAATGATGTATTATCATCATTTTTAATATGAATGAGATACAAGAGAAGGTAAATGGACAGACAAGGGGAAACAAAGAGACCTGTCAAAGAACAGCTCTGCTATAACAGAACAAAGCACATTGAGCATCACGGAGACACACACACACGTGAACACACAGACCAAAACAAAGATCCATTTCAATGCATTTCAAGAGTACAGAAATGCCACTGCCCCACAACGGAAAGAAGTTCCTCTAAAGCAACATGTTCATTAGGTTAATCAATATGCTGCATATAAATGCACACCAGCATGCACTCAATATGCAGTGTAGACAAAATTCAGTCTAGACCCGAGCATGCTGCTGACTCACAGTGTGTTCAGATAACTAAAAAAGGTAATTCTCAGTTTACAAGGAAACTAAATAAGCCACAGTATTCATTTTTAATGTTTAATAACCACGTCAAAGCACATAAATTGTTTCAATTTCTATCTTATTTTCTACATCTCACAGGAAATCTATTGAGAAAGGTCAAATTAAGGAAGCAGAATGCACCCTGGGTTGACCCCCGTGTGTAAGAGAGCCGATTTGAGAATACTAAGTCAGAACAGTTTGGACTGGATGTCACAGATACCAACCCATGACATAAAATGCTGTTTTGTAAGGCTGAGGACATCGTGTGACTCCCCAGAGAATCTCTAAATCACTCAGCTCCACTGTCCTACCCATCCACAAGAGACAAGCATCATCATGTACGGGAAGACTGAAGTCATGTCTTCCTCTCTATCTCACTTTCTCTGTGTTGCGTTCATCGTTAAACAGAACGGAAACCACACACGGAGAATGATAGCGCATGTGTGAGAGAAACAGATAAAGAGATAGGCAAACAGAAACGGGAAGACTTCACTAGAACTAGTGGGGGGACTGGTTCAAAGATCAAAAAACAGATGTAAGGCGTTTGACAAAACAGCCTCTAAATTGCAAACACATGTGTTCGGAACCAACTCCTTCCTACCCCCCAACATCCCCTCCAATACAGAAAAACGGTTTCAATATGATCATACTGAACATTGATCATACTGACTCTGAAAATCTCTACTAACAAGCTGATCTGAATCAGTCACTGTGGAGCATGTGCCCAGATTATGTTCACTTGGACATCAGTGAATTAAAATACACAAATACATCTATTTTTAGAAATATACAAATATTGTTAAGCTCCCCTATATTTTGTATTGTACATGAGAAGGATGAATGTATGAATAAGACAAAAGCCTCTTCAAGAGGAATTTTTTGACACTAAATGAGACACTGTACTACAGTGAGGAAAACATGACAAGACATGACACGTCCCATGTGCTTGCAATTGCTGCTGACTGGACTAATACCTCTAGACTTATTTTACTCAACCTGCATGCATTAATACTTTCTGAAATGTAGCCTTTAGCACATGATGTGAAAATAAAAACAGAAATAAGGAATTTGAATAAAGTATATATATATATATATATATATATATATATATATATATATATATATATATATATATATATACACACATTAAAAAAAAAAGTTACAAGTTTGCAAGTCTATATAAACAAGACAAGTGATATGAAACGCCTACTTTCATTATTTCAAACATTTGCCATTGTTCTGGTGCGTCCTGAAGCGCGTGATTTGAGCGCTTTATTGTTCCGTTGCTCATTGTTTGATCTATTGTCTCATACATTCACACTATAATCAATATATCATATGACTGTGTATATAAACATTGTTTCCAATAACGCGAGTCTCATTTCCACTACGACAAATAGCGCGTTTCGATGCAAAGCGTCCTGAAAACAGAGACACATTCAAACACACACATACCTCAAAATCAGTCCTGAACGATACTTCTCTATGGAAAGTGACTTCAGACGAACCTCAGAAGAAAAGACATCAGTTCACCTCTCCTGTTATGAAGGTGTGTCTGTTAAATCTGTTTTTTCTCTCTTGGAAACAGTTCAGTTGTAGACAGGACCCTTAGAAATGTAAATTAATACTTAGAGTGGGGGGCGGGCGGACAATATGACCCAACGCCTAGTCACATGCGATGCTCCGCCCATTTCTCCTCATGATTATTCATCAGCAGGGGAGACCCCGAAAAACCGCCTGGGCGTGGCGCAGTATCGATGGGCGGAGACTATGGGTAAAGCGTACACAAAGCAAACGTGAATGTATATTAAAGGGATAGTTCACCCCAAAAATAAAAAAAATTCTGAAATACTTACTCACCCTTATGTTGTCTTTTCAGAAGTGTCCTGGTTGGCCTCTTTCATGTGCTAACAATAAATGGAGACTGAAGAGCTTTCCAAAAGGAGGCAATCTCACCTTAAAGTATAAAAATAGTCCACACAGGTGCTTTATATTCAAAATGTTCTGAAGTCATGCGATTGCATTGTATTACCCCGTTTAGGCAACGGGATTGTCCAATTCGTGAACAAATCAGAACCGATTCATTAAAAGGATCCATCTCAAACGAATTGTTGCAATGTATTTGCATTTTTTGCTTTTAATTGAATAGGCCTACTTTAATCCCCCGTTACTATAATCATTTATTCCCACGTTACTATATTTTCTGTCATTTTATTAACACATTCTTTGTTTAAATCAATCTCAATATAATCATTTGAACTGGATGCGGTCATAATTTTACTTCGTTCACTGCTTTCTGCATGTGGACTATTTAAAATAATCGGCTTAACTGAGTCTGGACCCCAAAAGCCCCCACTACCCCCCATCAATCGTCGGGATTTCTGCTTCTCACCCCCTTCTTCCAGACCTATGTTCCAGACCAGTAGAGTACAACCCAGCCCTCAAAATTTGCGCCCTCGCTGATTCACGTGCTCGTGTGGAACGTGTGCTGCCTGTCTGCTGTGTAAAACACTGGACTTCCGGTTACTGGGGCGGAATGACAGCTGCATCAAACAGAAAGTTTAGTAAAGAAACAGTTGAGGGGTAAGGAGCAAAGAGTCAAGCGAAATTACTAATGTCCCTCTCTCTCTATTTACCAGTAGACCTATGTTTTCTGTCAAACGGCTTACAATAGATACTTATCTAATAATTTACTTAAATTTAAGTTTCTTACACTGTTTAATGATATCCAAATGGATATTCATTTAGCCTACTAAGTTAGTATTTTATCTGTAATTATGGTTAAATGGTGGGCAGGCCTAGCCTGGCGTGGCCATACTCAATTCTAGTCAGAATATCCCCAAGTATATGTCTCTGCAGGTTAGTAATAGGAGTTACCTCATCAGTGGGTGTGGCCATAAACAGAGGGATGGTTTCAACTGTGTTACCCGATTTGCCCACGTCACAGTGTGGGTAGGGTTTAGGGGTGGGGTTGGGTGAAGGGGATCATTTTCATTGCTTGATGTATAAACACCCATCAGTTTGAAAACACCCACTAATTTAGAAACACACACTCTTGTCCTGCAGAGACCTCATACTCAGAATATGAGTCTGGTACCGCTCCATTGAGCTTTGATTTTGGGGGCGTGTTTCAACCGAGCCAGGAAAGACCTCAATTGGATAGACCCACAACCAATCAGAGCAACGGAGCGACGCATAAACGTTAGTAGTCAAATGTCAAGTTGTCAACAGAACTCAACTGCACTGTTGCCTAATCCCTGTTTTTCTCCATGTCCGCGGGTTGAAGCGACCCCAATTATGTGATTATATAAACCCAGGAATGCAAATTTTAGCAGGCAACCTTGCCAAAATAACATATTTTGCCAACCAAAAGCAATTTTTTTCCGGAGAACTCCCCGGAAAGTTATTGTTTTGGGCTATAGTTTTGAGCAACAATTGGGCGCAACATTGCAAAAAAACGAGGCAACCCTGTCTGCACGCGCGCTGGATTAAGTAACGTTACAAGAAAAAGATGAGTGTAAATGATCTTTGCCAGTATTGTAATAAAAGAATTTAAGGATACACAGAGTACTAACACGATCATTGTTTCTGAGAGAAATAGTGAAGGTGAATGCATATACGAACAAGTTATCCGTTTAGGATAAGAGCAAATTCATCCCAAAGCGCATTTGATGACGTGGATGATTACGTTACTGTTGATCATCTGTCCATCATCGTCTAAAGCCCGCCCTGACAATTTCATTGGTCCGAACAGTTTCTGTTCGGTCATAATAACTCCTCAATGGAGCGATTTATGACCGAATTGCCCGAGCAAAAATTTTTGTGGGCGGGGCTAAATTCGGCTGGCATCCAGGTTAGGGCAGGCCTACATTTGAAATAATCTCTCTCTTGTCTGTGCACTATTTTGCAGACATGTTTTCATGTCTCTGATGTAGCGACCAAGTCATGTCTCCCCAAAATATGGGCGTTGTTCGTTTTGTTCCTTGGGCAAGAACAAACATGCCCCCACACCCACATCATTAATTAAATGTATTATTATTATTTTTTAAATTATTAAAGTAATTTAGGCTAAATATTTCACAGATTTAATATGTTATTAAACATAAGGTATTTTGTATTTTATATATTTTAACCATTACAACTTTTATTCTCATATTTGTCATTTTATGAATGAATGTTCCCTCAGAATCAGTTTCAGGACATTGATGTAATGCATTCCACTGCCGTGGTTCATGTAGAGAGCATTTATAGAACTACAGGGGAATGAGTCATAACAGCTACAGCAGTTACCCAGAATTCAGTCCCAGGCTTTCAGGGAACATATGTTGACTAGAGGTTACGGGAATTTGGGAGGGGTCCTAATGTTTGGGGGGTCATACAATTCCAAGCCATTCTTTCGCAATCTATGAGCCCTAAGAGAGGGTCTTGGAGGGAAACAAAACTCCTTTATTAATATGTGTTTATACAAGAAGTAATAAGCCAGATTATTGTGTAATCATTCATCCTAAAATGAAGTGGAAGCATTTGAACATTTTACTTTTTATGTACAGCTATGGCACTTTTCATTTGGACAGCATCATATAAAATATAAATTTACAGATTAGGTCTTATTGCCAATAGTTTAAAGCTTAGTAGATAATGTTTCCGTTATCACTCCAGTTCATCTGCATTATTAATTTGAGATTTTCCTCATGGCTGATTTTTGTGCCCAGCCCCTCTCTAACCACTTTCAACCTGTTTGTTGTTAAACAGGAAATGACAGTTTTCTGAAACCATGGTAATGACTCTGGCTTCCTCTGTCGCAGTGGCCTAAAGGCATCTCTTTGAAGATCAATGTGTACATCTTCTTTGCACTGAACACACCAGTAAGACACTGTTCTTTTTAAGGAGGATTTAGTAAATATCTCATATTGATTAGATGATAAATTAAGGTAACTTGGGTTTGAAAATGTCTATTTACTCTTAAATTTCACACATATACATAATATTTACTATATGAATATGATGTCCAAATACAAAATCCCCACAAAAGTCCCTGAACTTCATGTGTAATAAGATAGAGTTTAAACTTTAACTATGTCTACTTTGATCAGGTTGACTTATTGCCATCTGCAGAACACTGAAAATAATGGCCATGTCTGTGACCTACTTTGACTGGACTGGGGACCCACTTTACCAATGAGATTACATCTTACAGGAAAATACGCCCAGAGTGTAGTCATACTGAATTCATCTTTACCCTATGTGTTTTCCACTGGAATGAAGCCATCTATGCTTCAGAGGTTTGACCAACAGCATTATCATTATATGTTCCTCACTATGATGTGCTGTAACAAAATACAGACCTCTCAGATGTCAATACATATCAAAGCCTTTCCGTCAATACGGACATACATCTGTACTTTAAGTCCTGGAATGAAGTTATGATGACTTTTAAACAATATTCGGAATTCTCCTTTTGAGAAAAAAAAAATCTTCTTTTGAGTTCCAAGGAAAAATTTGACATGATGGAGGGTTGACTGAATCTTCATATTTGGATGGACTATTCCTTATATGAATGAAAAAAAGCACACAATATAACATCTGCAAAGAGTTTTTGAACGAAACTGAGACACCATCTGTTTTAATGAGGACTGGGTCTGAATCACACAATATCAAATGTACAGAGTCACAGATGTTGAGCGGTTACACACTCTAGGGAAGACTGCGCTCTAGGGAAAATGAAACTGAGTTGGGAATACTTAGATGTGTTTTTTTAAATATATTACAATCCCTAATTGAGTTGTGCTGATGAGGAAAATGTGTTGAAATATATTTAGGCTAGTTCATTGCTTTGTACTGTTTTTTTTTTGCTATTGCAATGTATGTCCAAATATTTTTTTTTCTTCTAAAATGCAATATTTGAAAGCTTTAATGTTACTTAAATATTTTAAAAGTATACAAATATTTCCAACATAAAAAACCACAAGTCAGTCCTATTCAGACTGTATTTTTATTGAGTACACAGAGAGAAATGAAAAGAAGCAATAAAACAGGGTAACTTGTATGTGATGCATATGTTTTTCGTTTGCAGCTCCACTGTAATATTTGTTTAGGTTAGTTCTATTTATTTAAAAAAAAGTCATTGCTTCATGAATAAAGGAAGTTCTTGAATCATTTGTGTGAAACTTAAAATGCATGATATTTCCTTAAGTTAAAGTGAACCTAAATTTGAACCCAGATTTGTGATTATTTCAAATACATACATTTGTTACATGCAGAATCAGTATAGAGAATTCACGCCATGTATATTTGAAAAAGGTTAATGATGCAACTGTAATGTTCTGTCAACAAAAGAGATAAACAGCAAACTTAAAAGCATGCCGCACAATCAATCAATCAAACAACCAATGAACCAATCAATCAATCAAATCAAATCAAATCAAATCAAATCAAATCAATCAATCAATCAATCAATCAATCAATAAATTTCAAATGAAAATGTATTCTATTCTCTCTCTCTCTTGGTCTCTCCTGTTGTTACCATGAGCACCGGGCAGAGGATGGGCGACTGATGAGGAGCTCAGCCTCTTTTAATCTAATAAACCAACTCTGAGTCACGCTGCAGGATGGGCGGCACCCACGTTTCTGGATGACCCTGCTGCAGCCCCGCTCTGACATCATCATATTATAACCCTGATGCTGATCATGTGCCAATATCCTGCCAGCATGATTAAATGTGCTTTTCTCTAAGAAGTCAGACCACAGCTTACTATAAAAGTGATGTCTTGTTCATTTTACTTAATCTGATATGGGCTAATAGAAAATTACATATATAGAGAGGGTGTGTTGTTGATCCTCAAATTGTTTTTTGAGACTTATCATATGTGTCACATCATGTAGCCTACATATAACACTCTTTCAACTGTTAATATCACTATACTAGTCTGGTTTTCCACACAGACTGTTAGTCTGTGCATTAGTGGTAAGGATTGTTCAGTGACTCTTTTTGCAGGTTAAATCATTGTGCCAGTAGGTGGTGGTTGTCACAAAATCACTGAATCATTAATTTAACCGATTCATTGAAAAACCTTTTTTAAGAACGTAGTAGCGATTCATTAAGGAACAAAATAAGTGACTGGCATATTACTGCATACTAGCATATTACATTAACTGTTTCTCACATATAAAGAAATAGTAGAAGTAAAATGCTACGCTGTTCCGAACTCAGTCACTGGCTGCGTCCGAAACCTGGAAAATGCTGCCTTCGGAGAACACATTTCAAGGCAGGAAGGCATCAAGGCACATCTGAATCTAATGTTAGCTTCATTTCCTGTCTCCTGAGATACCTTCATCTGATCGATTTTTGAAGGCAGCATTTATGTATCCTTTGCTGCCTTTGATATCCCACAATCCTATGCTTTCCATTCTGTGACAGTTAAGCTAGGAAAAGATGGCTTTCGAAAGTTGCGTTCGTTGGTCAGTTTGTGTGTAAATGTATGTTTTTTTCCCCCAACATTTTTTCACTTCTGATGTCATTTCTAGAGAGAAATTACTAATGTAGTTATTAAATATTTGTTTAGTTCTCACCAAAGCTTTCTCTATTTTTCTGTAGATCATTAAACGGTTACACAGCCTAAGAAGTCTGTCCGAAATTAGTTTTGTGAGGTGCCTTCATGCACAAACACTGCCTTACAAGCCATAGTCTGATAAGGCAGCGAGGCAAGGAGTCAGCTGCCTATAGGTTTTCAGACGCAGCCACTGTCTTAATGATTGAATCATTTGAATCATTCATTCAACTGTTTCATTCTTAAGTCATTCACAAACATAACACACTGCTGTAGCGGCTCTGCAGCAGTTTCGTTTGAAACTTTTTTAATTGGAGGAGCAAAAACAGACAAAGCAACTATAGCAATATTGTGTATAAAATGTAAGTTACTCAATATTAAGCTTTTGTTTATTGAACTGCTGCCATTTTTATACAGTTGTGACATTGACCGAATCTCAGCCATACTGATATACTGCATAAAACACTCTTGTGAAGTTTTACATAAATAGAACATTCCCCTAGCCTAGAAATCTAGACGCACCCAGCAGCAGCAAATCTAATTTTCCGTGAGTGCAGTCTAGCAACTCTCGGTAGACCTGCAAGCTGGAAAAACCAAACTCTGGTCAGGCCAATCACATCGTGTATAGAGTTGGTGGGCGGGCTAAACATAATGACGGGGCGGAGGTTCCACGTGCTACTTGTAAACAAAGAAGCTGTCGAACGGCGGCCTTTCGAATCATGTTTGGCCGCGACTACTTGGAGTTAAGCTTTTCTTTGAGAAAAGAACAAAGAACGGCAATTAAGTCATTCATAAGAAGGGAAGATATGTACAGAGTTTTGCCGACGGGATACGGCGAAAGTTTAATCTATCAACTAGCTCCGCTTCACGTTGCTCTGGTTGGTTGTAGCGCTATCCAATTGAATATTTGATTTGTATATCTCTTTTAAATGTTTGCTATGCAAAACTTTTGCTTGTCTTTTAGAAATGCCCTCACATAGAAATATCTGCATCATTCCAGAAGAATCATAGTAAACCCACCAGCATAAGAATATATACAGATGATTTATTGCCTAGTATTTACAGAGACAGCATTCAATCAAAAATCTGCTGTGTGTCCAGGCTGTCACTCTGTCTTGAAATAGTCACACACAGAGTCTGTGCACTCTCTGAGCACTTTAGCTAATGGAGCTGATTGGTATGAATGGGAAAGCTGGTGCAGAGCAGAGCCGCTATAGAGGTGAGTGATGTAATAGGGTTTTTTTTAATACCCTGCCAGCTGAATCAATGACAATCAATCAGGATGAAGCGCTGAACACACATTAGAAGATGCAGGCGTGGTTGCAGCATGACTGGAGTCTTAATACAGAACTGATACATGCAAGAACAGTCACAAAAAGACGCATGGAAACACATGCATAACTGTAAATGTTGTAGATGCTGTAAGAAATGAGGAAGGACACACCTGCTCTTTCTACTTGTCGAAAGAGAAAAAGATTAAAGGAAGAAAAAGACATAAACTACTCCCATAGTAAAGTTAAATGATAAATGACGTCTCTTTAACGTCTCAAATACAGCAATGTGATTAATTGAGCACAAATGGAGATTTTAAGGTTTACACGACACCATTTCCACCTTAAAAACTGAAAACTTTTTATGCCTTTTGGCTATTCTTTTATATGACAAAACCTGCCTGAAAACGCAAACTTTTGAAAACGGGTTTTATGAGTTTTTCAAAACGATACCGTAATTGTCCAACTACAAAAACGTAAATTTGTGAAAGCAGTGACAGTCAATCACATGCATATTTTGTGTTCAGTCTATAGGCACATAGTGACATGGCCAACTACTGGCCTGGCATGCATTTTTAATCGCTTTCGCAGATCCATGTGAACGGGGTTTATTTTGACCCCATTGTCATCTGTACACGAAAAAATTCTGTTTAAGTACATCATTATCGTGTAAACATACCCTTAAAGGGTTAGTTCAGCCAAAAATGAAAATTAGCCCATGATTTACTCACAATCAAGTCATCCTAGGTGCATATTACAGGTACATTCTTCTTTCAGACGAATAAAATCGGAGTTATATTAAAAATCTCCTGGCTCTTCCAAGCTTTATAATGGCAGTGAGTTGTTGGGTAATTTTTGAAGTCCATAAAAGTGCATTTATCCATCCTATAACTGCTCCACACACCTCCGGGCAAAGTGGCGTGTAAGAAAAATATCCATATTTAAAACTTGACTAAAATAGACTAAAATAACAAGCTTTTGGCGGTCAGCAGTAGCAAGTCAATTTACAGTGAAAGATAACCCTTGACCCTTAAACCCTTAAACCCTTGATGCATGCATATTGATGAACGCAGAAGTGCAAAGGATAGAGCAAAACAAAACACTGGTTATGAATTAGAGTCTAAAACAAGATTTTTAATGAGAAATGGCGGAGGATTTCGATATAAAGGAAGAGTTTGTTTGCCTATCCATGAGAGGCATCAAAGCTTGCAATGCGTCAGGGGTTAATCTTTCATCGTAAGTCACTTGCGCACCGCTGACCGCCGGAAGCTCGTTATTTTAGTCACATGTCATATATAGGATGGCTTGAGAGTGAGTAAATCATGGGCTAATTTTCATTTTTGGGTGAACTATCCCTTTAAAGGTGCAGTGTGAGAATTTTAGCAGCATCTAGTGGAGAGGTTGCAAATTGGAACCGCCCACCACTCACCCCTCGCTTTCAAAGCACAGAGAGAAGCTACGGTGGCCGACACTGGACAAAGATGTCGTCTGAGACAGCAGAGAGTAGCTAGCGCTCTGTAGAACAGTTTGTCCGTTTAGGGCTACTGTAGAAACATGACAGCGCAAAATGGTAACTTCACTGTAAGGGGACCCAATGTGTATGTAAATAGAAATGGCTCATTCTAAGGTAATAAAAACATAACAGTTCATTATGAAAACATAGTTATGTATATTATAGCATTTCTGTCAATAGATCCTCCTAAATATTACACAGGGCACCTTTAATTCACATTCATTTTTTTTCTATATCTTAACAACTGTCTCATTTCAATACTTGAATTAAACACAATGGAGAACTCTATTAAGTCTCCAGAGCTACCTGTATATGAAAGAGTAAATTATGAGCAATAACATTTTGAAAAGACAGGACATGACCTAAAAAAAGATTTTAACGTCATTCAGATCAATAGTAATAAAACTGCATCTGTAATATTGCATTATTATTTACTCTTTTGTATTCCCTGATTTATATTCAGCTGGTGTCTACACGTGACGTTCCTCAGACGTCAAAATCTGCCACAAGGTCAAGGGGTCTAGTCTACTTTGTTTTACTGTACTGTCCCACTTCCTCAGATATTCTAGTGAGACATGACAAGAAACACTGAATTAAGGATGTCTGTTGTATCTACCACACACTGATTTCCTCTCATAAGGTTACACAAACATACATACTCAGACATGCAGCATAAACAAAGAGGTTTTGTAGGCAAGATCTGGTCCTCTGGGGACTCCTAACATGTGACGCACTGGAGGTGGACAGAACCGGAGAAAACAATAGAGAGCAGCCTGACTGAATGACCAGCTGACTATAAATATGCTGAATCAGCAGGTCCTGTGACACACAGACACACACACACACACACACACACACACACACACACACACACACACACACACACACACACACACACACACACACACACACACACACACACACACACACACAGATGAATTCGTGTATGAGTGCAAACTTACAGACCTTCATAAACAACCATTAAGTACTTGTACTTACACTTTTACTGAATCAACACAATTTTTATAATATCCATTGGTGTCATACATTTATTTTGTTGTATTTAAAAAAAAAAAAAAATCTGAATATTGTTGAAAATAACCAACCAGTCAGCATAGCAACCACATCAATTGAAGCAGAGAATTATGTAAGTATTACAAACATCTTCTTTAAAGGAACACTCCACCGTTTTTAGAAATAGGGCTTATTCAACTTCTTTCCTACATTTAGATATGTGGGCAAATGCATTTTTGTCTCAGTGCATGCATTGTTTTAGTTTGGCAGGGTCGCCGTTAGCTTAGCTTTGCATAATGAATGGAATCATATGTTGCCAGCTAGCATGTCCCGAGTAAAGTGATCAAAAAAAAGAAGAAAACCCACCTAATTACTTCTTGTGGCCTGTGTTTTCACAATGAATACAAATAGTGATGCAGATTAAGACTAGGTGTTTTCCTAGGCAGATATTAACTTGGGACTATATTATGGGGAAGCACAGGCGAAGCACTGCTACTTGGGCACAGAGATATCACGCAACACATGAAATCCCCAAACTTCCTCAACATACCGGCGTATGTTGTGCATGTGTTGCGTGATATCTCTGCGCCCAAGTAGCAGTGCTTCGCCTGTGCTTCCCCATAATATAGTCCAAGTTAATTAATTAAGTTAAGTTATTAGATTTTTTTTTTTCGATCACTTTAAACTAGCGGCAACCCTGCCAAACTAAAACAATTCATGCACTGAGACAAAAATGCATTTGCCCACAAATCTAAATGTAGGAAAGAGATTGAATACGCTCTGTTTCTAAAAATGGTGGAGTGTTCCTTTAAAGTCAGCATGAAACTGAAGTTAATGAAACAGATGTGAGAGACAGATTGTCCCGCCCTCACGCTAGTAAACATGTCATCACAGAAGAGAAAAGATTTCAGAGAAGAAATCAAATTCCATCCTACATTTTTCTCATTCTATAATAGGTAAAAGGCTATCACTTCTGTTTCATGATGACTTTAAAGGTTGCGAGAGCAACTTTATAGCATTTATAAATTCTGCGATATACCATAATAAAATAAGAATTTTGATTTAATGGTGACTTTAAATGTAAAATCTAATACATATTTAGGTATCTAATGTATCTCTAAAAATATAGAATAAATATAATAAAATATTTTATTTTAAAGTCATATTTTTGCTCAAACTATTCAATTTTTCATATTTTTGGTTTCCCTGTGGTTTATTGTTCTGCTGAATTAACAGAGCTGAAGCCACTAATGATTTTTCAGCATGTTTTCCAAAAAACATACATGCATACACACGAACACAAACACACTCCATACTGAGAAAAAATGCATAGATGGAGTTAACAATATCTTTCTATCAATCACTGATGAGTGTTAATCAGATCTTCAGATCTTTGAGGTCATGATGGTCTACATTGCTTGAATTGACTTACGGGGCAGATGAATGGGACAGATGTGTGTGTGTGTGTATGTGTGTGTGTGTCTGTGTGTGTGTGTGTGTGTGTGTGTGAGTGTGTGTGTGTGTGTGTGTGTGTGTGTGTGTGTGTGTGTGTGTGTGTGTGTGTGTGTGTGTGTGTGTGTGTGTGTGTGTGTGTGTGTGTGTGTGTGTGTGTGTGTGCTTCACTTTTGTTCTCTGCAGTTTGGCGAGACAAACACAAAAATTCATGAGAACTGAGCAGCAATAATCCTCAGAAAAAAATAATCCTCAGAACCAGCTTACTGAAAAATTATAAACATTTCTGCAGAAAACCCAATGAATTTAAAAGTGGTGTTGTGCAGTTTATAATGCATGTGTGTTAGTTTTGAGGTTATATATACAGTGTGTTAGTATAGAGGTGAACGCTAACATATTGAAAACGTTCAAATCTGGCAAAATGGACCAAAATTTCAATGATCAACTGCTGTTCCATAAATCTGAAATTATAACATTCTCTGTCCCTCCAGCTAGCAATTACATATAGCAAATCGTGGTTTGTTGGCAGTGTGTAAATGATAAAATTACTCATTATTTTATATAGGTAATATTTGGGATGCAATATCTTGATTTTGTCTCTTGCGAATGAAAGACATCTGTTTTTTTTCAAAATGCTATTGACATTTTTTTTTTTTTTTGTCATCAATGGCAATCTGTCAATATGGTTTTCTCTTGCTTTTAACTAATGTTTGGGTTACAGACAGTGCCCAGACAGTCTTGTTATGCTGCCATATGTCCTTAAAAAATCCTCTCACAGGCCAGCCATAATGGGACATGGAAGAAGGAATAAAAATGACTTTCCGCTTGTTTATTAAAGGTCCCTGACCGAATGGCAGACTCGGTCAGTAAAGCACCACACTGAAGCCCAAAATTCAAGGCCATGATTCAGTGTGATTATATTTTCCACAAAGGCCGCTGTCTTTTTCCACTGTGTCTGCTTCACTGGGTTTCCTTTCCAAATCTCCAACTCGGAGAGGAAAAGGAGGAGAGGAAACCTGTGTTGTTTTTTGATATCTGTCCATCCTTTGTCTCTTTTGTAATTATCTGTCCTTGAGTGTGTGTGTGTGTGTGTGTGTGTGTGTGTGTGTGTGTTTATTTTCTGTACCTGATAACGGTCCATCCACTCGCTCAATATAGTCTGTTCTCGCTGGCAGGCTGTTTTGGATTGGGTGCTCCTATTTTCAGGACACACAGAGAAACAAAGAACACTGTCAAACAACCTATTTTAAACTCATTTTAATGTTGTGACCTTGAGTGATATAAAAATCACAGGACTAAATAACAGTCCCCTGAAGACAGACTGAAAATTCCAACATGGCTCTTTTTCCAGACTTATGACTTACATGAAAAAACAACACTATAACTTCCAGAATTAGGAGGGAAACTTGCATTCCAGAGTGACTCGCTGTATAATTTTACATAACAAAAATAATAGAAAACACGTGGGTAAAATTAAAATGAATGTGTACTGTAGGAAAACACAACTTAATACAAGATCAGCGTTTCCTGTCATTTAAACAACATGGCACTAGCAACAACAAGGTTATGGGTTCGATTCCCATGAATGAATCCATGAACTTATAAAATGCTACATGTGATTACGCGATGTACAGTAAGTCACTTTGGATAAATGTAAAGGAAAAACAAAGGTTCCCAGCAGAACTTTGCTTAGAGGCCATTCTTTCACAGCTCAAAAGACAATTTTCATTAAAATATACATTTTGTATTCAGTGTTTTACCTAAAATTCCTTGCTTGACATAAAACAAAACATATAACTTTTGACGTGCAGTAAGAGTATACAGCTATAAAATTAAAGGGATAGTTCACCCAAAAATTATCCCATGATTTACTCACCCTCAAGCCATCCTAGGTGTATATAACATTCTTCTTTCAGACGAATACAACATAATTTTATTTAAAAAAAATCCCCTGGCTCTTCCAAGCTTTATAATGGCAGTAAATGTCAGCCCAAAATTTGAAGCTCAAAAAAGTGCATCCATCCATTATAAAAGTAATCCACGTGGCTCTGGGGTTAATAAAGGCCTTCTGAAGTGAATTGATGGATTTGTGTTAGAAGAATATCCATATTTAAAACTTTATCAAGTAAAATATTTAGCTTCCAGCAGACCGCCTTCCGTATTCAACTTACGCAGAAAGTGTAACACCTCTCGCAGTTCAAAATGCTTACATTACGTCCTAGTGATACATCGCGGCAGTTACGTTTTTTCCATAAATTGAATACGGAAGGTGGTATATGGAATATTTTACTTTACATTTTACAACATGTCATATGGATATTTTTCTTACACACCCATCAATTCACTTTATTTTTTTTCAAAGGCCTTTATTAACCCCCTGGAGCCGTGTGGATTTTTACAATGGATGGATGCACTTTTTTGAGCTTTACATTTTGGACTGCCATTCACTGCAATTATGATGTTTGGATTAGCAGGGACATTTTTAATATAACTACGATTGTATTTGTTTGAAAGAAGAAAGTCATATGCACCTAGAATGGATTGAGGAGGGTGAGTAAATCATGGCATAATTGTCATTTTAGGTGAACTATCTGTCACATGCCTGTCCTGTCTCGTGTTGCACATGTGGTGTTTTGTCATGTTAGGCCATGTGCTCTGTCATTGTTAGATCCCACCCCCTTGTTATCTCGATATTGGTTTAATTTGCCCCACCTGTGTTCCCTCATTCCCAGCTTGATTTCTCCCCTTTATATACTCCTGGTGTTTGTTAGTCCTGGTCGGATCGTTGCTATGTCTACGTCTCCCGTTTCCCCGTGATTCCCAGTTGGTATGTGTTTGAGGTTCTTTGTGTATTCTTATTATGTGCTTTTCCCCCTTGTGGGTTTTGTTTTGAGTTTATGTTTTGTTTTATAATAAATCCCCATTTCACTGCACTTGAGTCCTCGCACCTGTTTGTCCCTTGTATAACGTGACACTATCCCTTTTTCATTTTTGGGTGAACTATCCTTTTAATCTCAATTTAATCTCATTGCTGTCTAACTTTCTGTATAATCACGATTTCCGTTTCATGCTGACTCTAATACAGTCCCTGACAAAAGTCTTGTCGCTTGTGTACAAATTGAACTGAAGTGCCGCTGAAATATATTTCTTATCAAGATTTTTATACAAGAAATGGCTCATTTTAATCCCAACAGCTTTTGTAATGTTTCAGTGCAAAATGAAACTGTCAAAAAATATGCTAATATTCACAGCTTGGTAAAGCCCATTGAGTGAATTTTTGCAAAGACATAAGTCTTGTCGCCTTGTCATATGAGCTTCACCTGTGACTAATAATGGATCAATTAGATCTCAGGTGTGTATAAAAAGAACCCCAGTGCACTAGACCTTCACATAAACTGCAACTAGACCTCTGCAAACATGCCTAAGATTCACCCTGAGACTAAATTTTTGATTATCAAGAGGCTGAAGAAAAGATCCACTGCTGATGTGGCAGACACCTTCAAAGTGTCTCAGCGTCAAGTACAGAGGATAAAAAGATTTGAAAAGACTGGAGACGTTTATGAACAAACCCAGGTCAGGCAGACCCCGCAAGACAACTGCTCGAGAGGACCGTTTGTTGGCTGGAAAATCCAAGGCCAGCCCATTTTCCACTGCAGCAGAGCTCCACGAGACCTGGTCACCTGAAGTTCCTGTGTCAACCAGAACAGTTTGTTGGATTCTGTCTCGAAATGGCCTCCATTGTCGAATCAGTGCCCAGAAGCTAGCACTAAACAAAAGACAATTGAAAAACGTGTGACATTTGCCAAAGCCCACAGCCTGCTAAAAGGATGGACGCTGGAAAAGTGGCAGAAGGTGGATTTTTCAGATGAATCTTCTGTTGAATTACACCACAGTCGCTGCAAATATTGCAGGAGACCTACTGGAGCCCACATGGATCCGAGATTCACCCAGAAAACAGTGAAGTTTGGTGGGGGACAAATCATGGCCTGGGGTTACATCCAGTATGGGGTGTGCGAGAGATCTGCAGGGTGGAAGGCAACTTCAATAGTCTAAAATACCAAGAAATCTTAGCTATATATTCCCAAGCATAAAAGAGGCCAAATTCTGATGGTGCTCCATCGCATTCTTCCATCTCCACATCAAAGTTCCTCAAGGCGAAGAAGATCAAGATGCTCCAGGATTGGCCAGCCCAGTCACCAGACATGAACATCATTGAGCATATGTGGGGTAGGATGAAAGAGGAAGCATGGAAGACGAAACCAAAGAATATTGATGAACTCTGGGAGGCATGCAAGACTGCTTTCTTTGCTATTCCTGATGACTTCATCAATAAATTGTATGAGTCCTTGCCAAACCGCATGGATGCACTCCTTCAAGCTCATGGAAGTCATACAAGATATTAAATTCAGATATTTCTGTATAGGCGACACAACTTTTGTCTTGCCAAAATTTGACCTTTCTGTCTTGATTAAATGATAAATCTTTTTTCAGTGAAACTAATTTATTTCAGTGCATTAAACGTAATTTGGGAGGGTTTTAGCTTTTCATATGAGCTATTTCTAACACCAGTTGATGAAATAAAAATCGGGTTAATAGCAGGTGTTTCTACAAAATAGACTTTTGTCAGGGACTGTATTTGCAGCCGATTGGTTGATGTGGTTCACAAAATTATTAATGGGATATTGAGACATACATGAGCCAGTGAGAACACACACACACACACACACACACACACACACACACACACACACACACACACACATTCAGGTTTCCTTTTGTTTGACATGCTTTTCCTTTTTCCTGTGGCCTAGATAAAGGAAGTGCGATTGGATTAATCTGGATTTTCCACTGAACATCACAAAACAACTTCACACTTAATTTACTCTGGGATAAACTAAATTTTATGTTAATGTTATTAATTTATGTTAAGTTTCCAATGTGACTGTATACTGTAGCAGCTTTACAGTGATTATTATGAAAATGATGCATGTCGGCTGTTGTTCAGCTGAAGTCAGTTCAGGGTTGATTCAGTTTCGTTGTAAAAATGAAAGAGGTTATTCCACAATATTAAGCAGTTCTCATGCAATATGGGCAGGAAGAAAGATCTTTCTGAAGATGAAAAGCTGAAATGGTGCAATGTCTTGCAAAAGGCATAAAAATAACGAACATTTTGCAAAAACTGAATAGAGATTATCAAACTGTCAAAAGATGTGTTTATTAAAAAACTGTAATAAGGGCAGATATAAAAAGTCAAACATGCCTATTTGAAACTGCTGGTGTCTCTGGAGTCCCATGAACTTCTCCATGCAGCCTGGCAGTTGCATTTCAGCCACACCTAACCAAAGCTTACAAAGAGAAATGTTTACAGTGGGTGTATTTTACCATTTCATGCTTCAGAAAGATCTTTCTTCCTCCCCATATTGCATAAGAACTGTTACTTGCTTAATAATGTTGCACAACATCTTTAAGTAGGTTGCATTTACTTAAGACAGGGGTAGGCAACGTCGGTCCTGGAGAGCCACTGTCCTGCAGAGTTTAGCTCCAACCCTGAAAAAACTCACCTGCCTGTAGCCTTAATCCTGAAGACTGATTAGCTTGGTCAGGTGTGTTCGTTTAGGGTTGGAACTAAACTCTGCAGGACAGTTGCTCTCCAGGACCGATTTTGCCTACACCTAAGAAGTCCTAGCAAATTATTTAGCGAACCTGTCTGAGATCGATACCAGTTATCTAGAAACATATGAGGAAAAAAATAAAATCTGAAATCTGTTTATTGTATTGAAATCCAACTGATATGTCACTTGTATAATAATTGGAACACAGTGTGTGTGAATATATGTGACCCTGGACCAAAAAACAGTCATAAGTGGCAATAGCTGACAATACATTGTATGGGTCAAAATGATAGATTTTTTATGCCAAAAACCATTAGGATATTAAGTGAAGGTCATGTTCTATGAAGAGATTTTTTAAATTTTCTACAGTAAATATATATCAAAAATTATTATTAATAGTAACATGCATTGCTAAGGACTTTATTTGTACAACTTTTTACTTTTCTTAATATAAAACCTCAGATTTCAGATTTTTAAATAGTTGTATCTCAGCCAAATATTGTCCTATCCTAAGAAACAATACATCAATGGAAAGGTTATTTATTGTTATATAACAAACCCTTATAACTGGTCACAAAAATATATACTTCATGACTATGAGGCACAAAATATAGGGCTTGTTAACTTGATAGCTGTAGCATGGTTTTATCTCTGAATCATGTTTTACATGAGAGTGTGTACATGAGCAAACATCACTAACACACACACACACACACACACACACACACACACACACACACACACACACACACACACACACACACATATATACCGCACATGCAGCAGTTAGAGGCTCATGTAGAAAAATGATAGCCCTTTAATGGCATCCATCCCCCACTTCTCTTTAATTGACCACACACACATTTTCGATGCATTTGAACTCGAGACCGTAACTGACCTATCTTTGTGGGTACCAGGTGTCATATACTACCATATTACTTCAACATGAGCGCTCTCGTCAGCACTGGCTGTTACTACAACGCTACTGAGTATTTTGTGTGTGTAAAGAAGCATTTGTTTGAATTAAAACAAAGGATGGGAAAAGTCTCTTGGCATGAATCTAAAAAGAGTCCTTGTCACAGCAGAGGAAGTGAAGGACAGGCTGTGCACATAGGTCAAACATGGGGAAGATCAATCTTCCTCACGGAGAGACGGGATGCTGGATTTATGGGTAGTGATGACGTGGGACAAGAAGCATTAAGGGAGGTCTACAATACCTGCAGAGAGCTAATCATTAGCATTCCCATTTATCTCAATGACATGTGTTCTGGAAGTACATCATTTGAAATAACTTTTGCTCAATAACTTTACTCAGTTCTAGATGACCCACATAAACACAAGCCCTTCACTAGCAACTTTAGTGAGTTGTGACATTAAAAGGCAGCATACAGGAGAAAATGTAAGGCAATTATTTATAGTTCTAAATCAACACCTACTCTCTCATAATGAAATGTTATTGATATGTGTGTGTTAATTACATAAATATTCGTTTGCCTTCTTTTGGCAGAGAAAAAGTTAGATTTAAGAGTGCATAGCATAAGAGCATAGTAAATAGTAAGCCATTTGGCATACTTTCTATAGTCTTTTTCTTTTTGGATAAAGGACCAAAATATCAAAGACATCAGCTGTGTCAAAAATCACATACTCTTTTGAGTAGGTACATATTTTGAAAAAGTAATTACTTCATGGCCACTAAAAATGTCATATTGTCATTATCACGTGACCTACATCACTTTACTTGTTAGGCCCTCTGCTATTCTCAATATATATGCTGCCACTTGGTAATATTATAAGAAAACATGGAATTAATTTACACTGTTATGCTGATGACACTCAATTATATATTTCATCACGACCAGATGAAAACGCTAAATTATCTAAACTGACAGCGTGTGTTGAAGATATTAAATACTGGATGACGTGTAATTTTCTGCTATTAAATTCAGATAAAACAGAGGTATTACTTATTGGTCCAAAAAACTGCCCACAAAACCTTTCACAATACAACTTTAACTTGGAAGGATCTCTTGTCACTTTATCCACTACAGTAAAAGACCTGGGTGTTATATTAGACCGCAACTTGTCTTTCGAAAATCATATTTCATATGTTACAAGAACGGCATTTTACCACCTTAGAAATATTGCTAAGCTACGTAATATGCTATCTATTTCTGATGCAGAAAAGTTAGTTCATGCATTCATGACCTCGAGACTAGATTACTGTAATGCTTTATTAGCTGGTTGTCCTGAATCCTCAATAAACAAGCTACAGTTAGTCCAAAACGCAGCTGCTAGAGTTCTTACTAGGTCAAGAAAATATGATCATATAACACCAATTTTATCATCTCTGGTTACCTATTAAGTTCCGTATCAATTACAAAGTATTGCTACTGACCTATAAAACCCTAAATGGTTTAGCTCCAGTGTATTTAACGGATCTTCTATCGCCCTACAATCCATCACGCTCTTTAAGATCACTAAACTCAAGGCTTCTGGTCGTTCCTAGGATATCTAAGTCCACTAAAGGAGGGAGGGCATTTTCACATTTAGCTCCTAAACTCTGGAATAGTCTTCCTGATATTGTTCGAGGTTCAGACTCGCTGTCCCAGTTTAAAACTAGATTAAAGACGCATCTCTTTAGCCAAGCATTCACATTATAATTACCTTTTATACTACAGTTAAATCGGATCAAAAGCATTAATATTCTGAACAGCAGCTATGCTAATTATTTCCCATCTGCTTTTCTGTTATTATCTCGGGACACTAGTCCCGAGGTAAATAGTTTGTCAGCTCAAGTTTGTATCCAGCCTCTCATGGAGACTTCAGATGCCCCAACACCTGTGATGAGACGACTCAACGCCTGTGAAGAGACGACTCAACGCCAGCGCTGTTATGGCCTAAATGAATACATGATTGATTAACTTTTTCTAACATTTTTCAATGTACATTTATGAAATGCACTTTCTCTAAAGCTGCTTTGAAACAATGTGTATTGTGAAAAGCGCTATACAAATATATTTTGAATTGAATTGAATTTTTGAATTTACTGTCATTCATAAATCCTCTCATGGGATAGTAAAGTGTCCATCATATGCACAGTTCAGAATACTTTTTGCCTTTTCTTTTATGAGTACTGTGAATTCGGACATAGTTATTTTGTCCCGTACTGTTTTTCGCCTACTTCACTGAACAAATTTATAAACGCAACACCTTTCTTTTTGCCCCCTATTTTTAATGAGCTGCACCTTTTAATGTACACAAAAGGTCTATTTCTCTCAAATATTGTTCACAAATCTGTCTAAATCTGTGTTAGTGAGCACTTCTCCTTTGCCGAGATAATCCATCCACCTCACAGGTGTGGCATCAATATGCTGATTAGATAGCATGATTATTGCACAGGTGTGCCTTAGGCTGGCCACAATAAAAGGCCACTCTAAAATGTGCAGTTTTACTGTATTGGGGGGTCCAGGGGGGGTCCTGGGGGGTCCAAAAAAGCTTGTTCAGGCAATGCAACACATCTTCTTCGCATAGAGTTGATCAGGTTGTTGATTGTGGCCTGTGGAATGTTGGTCCACTCCTCTTCAATGGCTGTGTGAAGTTGCTGGATGTTGGCAGGAACTGGAACACGCTGTTGTATACTCCGATCCAGAGCATCCCAAACATGCTCAATGGGTGACATGTCCGGTGAGTATGCTGGCCATGTAAGAACTGGGATGTTTTCAGCTTCAAGGAATTGTGTACAGATCCTTGCAACATTGGGGCCGTGCATTATCATGCTGCAACAATCTGTTTGCATAACCAAAGAATTTTCTGCACAAACTGTCAGAAACCACCTCAGGGAAGCTCATCTGCATGCTAGTCGTCCTCATCGGCATCTCGACCTGACTGCAGCTCGTCATCGTAACCGACTTGAGAAGGCATTGCTCATTCCATGGCGTCTGGTACTTTGGAGAGGTGTTCTCTTCATGGATGAATCCCGGTTTTCAATGTACAGGGCAGATGGCAGACAGCGTGTATGGCGTCGTGTGAGTGAGCGGTTTGCTGGCTCATTGTGGCGGTGGGGTTATGGAATGGGCAGGCATGTGTTATGGACAGCGAACACAGGTGCATTTTATTGATGGCATTTTGAATGCACAGAGATACTTTGGCGAGATGCTGAGGCCCATTTGTTGTACTATTCATCCACGACCATCACCTCATGTTGCAGCATGATAATGCATAGCTCCATGTTGCAAGGATCTGTACACAATTCCTGCAAGCTGAAAACATCCCAGTGATCAACTCCACGCGGAGGTGATGTGTTGCACTGCGTGAGGCTTTTTTTTGGACCCCCCGTGACCACCCCGCCCCGGACTCCCCAATACAGTAAAACTGCACATTTTAGAGTGGCCTTTTATTGTGGCCAGCCTAAGGCACACCTGTGCAATAATCATGCTATCTAATCAGCATCTTGATATGCCACACCTGTGAGGTGGATGGATTATCTAGGCAAAGGAGAAGTGCTCACTAACACAGATGTAGACAGATTTGTGAACCAATATTTGAGAGAAATAGACCTTTTGTGTGCATTGAAAAAGTCTTAGATCTTTGAGTCAGCTCATGAAAAATGGGGGCAAAAACAAATGTTTTGCATTTATAATTTAGTTCAGTGTATATATTAGGGAAGTATGCGATTTCAGATGCAGTAATCATCGTGCTCTACAAAGATTTTTGTCCAATCAAATGCTCTCTTGGATGTGAATGCCCCTCCCCCTAATAACTCCTCCAACTGACTAGCAAGTAGCTAATCACAGTGCATGGCTGTAACTCATCAGAATTGCATGCTAGCACACTACTCTTGCAATTTCTGCTATTTAAATAAATGATATGCCATAAAAAGACAGAAATATTAAGACTAGTATCCGATTTCCAATTCAGTCTAAAGTCCTAAACTTAAATAGGAAATACATTTGCAATCACTAAGCAATTTCACACACTGAACCTCAATCTGATCATACTATAAGTTCAATCCAAATATTACTGACATACAGTTTGCTTACCGTTTGTGGCCTGATGATAGATGGACGGGGAATACGTGGGCGTTTTGTGTCCAGAACAGGGCTGTTATCCTGGGCGTCATCCTCCTCTGAGAGCTCGTCGGAGCTTGGGTAGGAATGAAGCTCATGCTGGTTAACGGTGTCTGATTCTTTGGTTCTGGAGTTAGTCCCATTAGTCTTGGTCTGGATGGAGATACAGCTAAATGAAGGCTGGCTTTCAGTCCTCACTGGGTTTACTGGACCAGGCTGAGTACAAATGACTTGGCCCATGGCAGGATCTGACCCAGTTTTAGTGTCCAGACATGGAGCGGGGTCAGCAGAAACGTCTGGAGGACCACCAAAACAGTATTGTAGCGCTGAGCATGGGAGCTCATGCATCACGCCAGGAGATACAAGCGCTTCCTTTTTAAGTAATACAACAGCTTTTAGTATGCAGTCAATTGAAGCTCCAGCTTATGGATGAGATCCGAATACGCAAAAGCATTTCAGGATACCATCACAGTTTGATGACTTTCCATGGTCCCAGCAAAAGAATCTAAAAAAAAGGACCTCCAGAGACCTTCCTGCAAACGATTAAGTTTTACTTAGAGACTCAACATGTTTTGCAGAGGAACATAAGCAAATCTAGCCCCAAGATATTTCTCCATAAATGCTTCTGGGAAACTTCTGAACACATCCATGACAAATCATCAACTAAAAACCTGTTGAATGCACTGCAATGTCCTCTGTACTGGTTCTTCCTCTTAAGCTGCTCTCTCTGAGGATGAATGTGAAGCTCAGGGTTTTGCGAGTGATGGGTTTGTGGGGGTGTCCGAGTGTCTGGTTACCTGAGCAGGTACTCCCCCTGCCAAGGACCCGTGGCATTGTCCTTGCGCATCCCAGTGTGCCAAGCGGAGGTGTTGGGTTTCAGGGACACAGTAACTGATAGGCCCTTAGTGAAACTCAATTGTGGCGAGTTGTGGCGAGGAGCAAAAGAGGGAGAAAGCGTTATCAGAGACATCAGAACTGGTCATTGAACTGATAAAATACAAATGGGGAAAAAATAAGGTCAACTAGTCAGGGGTCACTGAATGTGAATTATGTGAACACTTAAAATAATTAATTACATTTAAACTAAATTAATTAATTACAATAAACTAAATTAATTAATTACAATTAAACTAAATTAATTAATTACATTTAAACTAAATGTAATGTTTTTGGGCACTTAACTGCATGTTAACAATTAAATGAAAATGTATTATAGTTAACATTTATTTTAAATACAATTAGCTTCATAGTGCACTTTTTAAAGAAATAGTCACGAACGCATATTCTAAGTACATTCACGTGGCCCTTATTATATCTGCAAGTAGAGTTTTAAAAATACCTGTATACGTATACTTTTCAGATTTGAAGTACACTACAATTGCACATTCAATACAATTAAGTGTATTAAGTGTACATTTCACAAGGTGAAATCTTTAAAGTTTAAATGGTTTCTTTGAATTTCTATGCTAATCTGCTAACTAGATTATACACTAGCATACTCATGTGAAAAAGAAGAACACTTTAGCACACTTTTTAAAGAGTGATATCCATACAGTACTTAAGTGATGAATGTAATACAGGACACTTAATTGCATATTATTTAGGCCTACAATTAGATGAAAATGTATTATAGTTTAAATATCAAATGCAAATAGTTGAACTTTAAAGAGTCCTTTATTGACCCACTTAAGTAGACATAAAGTACATCTTCATAAGTAATTTCATAATTATTTCCTTTGAAATATATGGTTAAAGAGTAGGCAACTGTAAATTAACTGGCAAACAAAATACTTTAATGTCTGGAATTTGTATATCATGTACACATTTTATACATTTGTAAAGATGAAGGTGCATCAAACACACTACTTAAAATTATAATCAAGTACTTTACTTGTGCTTTAGTCAAGTCAAAATGAATGTACTTCTTTAAAACACAACAACATATTAGACCATGACTTTGTACTTTAAAACTTGATTTGACATTATTAGAAAGTGCAGAGTTAAACAGTTTTAAACAGTTATAAAAGTGTACCAAGTACACTTAAGTGGCCTTTTTATCATGTTTTATTATTTACAAGTGACGTGAGTTACGTTATCAAATTACTTTTTAACTTTCAAGTAACAATTTACAACAAAATATCTTGAGATACTTTTTCAAATAAGTAAAGCAACTAATTTTGCTTTCCCATTTATTGTCTGACTCTTCTGTTCCCAAAAGAAATCGGAAGTAAAGGTACAGAGGTGTTGATGATTATTGTAGTTCTAGACTAAATGGGAGCTTGCATTTGCTCATCTCACTAGAACAAAACAGATTCAGTATTCCTCAAAATAATTAAATGTTAATTTACACAAATATACTGTCTTTGCTGCTGACATTTGATGGTTACACTTCAGCCATACCAATAAGCAAAAGGTACTTTAGATAGACATCACATTTCTTATTGCTGAAGTTGAAGTTTGTTCTTCTGCGTCCTATTCTTGCAATCCAGAATGGGAGCAGAGCTGCAAGGTTTGTTTAAGCTGCGCCCTCTACTGTACACATGTGAACTTGCATTCTTTCACCCCGAGGCTTATTGGTTTCACTTTTGTTGTGAAAGGGCCTTTGAAATTACTAAAATATAACTTTTTTTTTGTTATTTAAAAACAAACAAGCAAAATAGGCTGGAGATGAGAAAATATTACATTACTTTCCATTACTTTGTAAACTAAATGAGTAACTAAGTTAAGTTTATGAAGTGATGCAATATTAGAATATTATAACTTTAAAAGTAACTCTTCCTAACACTGTAAGCAAGTACAGATTTTGTGTATATATTTTAAGTACACTTAATTAAGCACACTTAATTAAACCTACACTACCCTGCTGAAAAGGACAGTTTAAAAAGAAAAAGAAAAAATGTTTGTAGTTAAAGACACATAATATAAAATGGGACAGAAATCTAGCTGGTCTTTTCAGCAGGAAAAGAAAGGTTTATGCTGGTTTGGTGCTAGTCTTGATAAAGCACCAGGAAAATTAGGCCGTTCACTAGCAAAACATGGCTGAAGATGCTGGTTAGCCACCTCATTCTTTTTCTTGACACTGGTTAATGAAGGAAAACCTGCTGGTTCTGCTAGCTTAAGTGGCTTGGAGGGACACCATAGCCGGTGACTATAGCCAGCCATACTACTAATAGTCTATCCAGCAGGATACTGATAGTGTAAAACTACAAATATACATTAGTGAAAAGATAACATAAAGGCAGGTAGGCAGCCATGTTACAACTCAATGTCACATGCGTAAATATAGATAGGTTTAAAAATATGCAAATATTAGCCCTCACTCGCCACATTACACAAGGTGGACAAATTGAACAATGCAGTGCCGCTGAAACATTGATGAGCCCTTTTGTTCGAGAATGTAAACAGGACTGCAGTTTCCACTCCACGAGGAGCCGAGGTACCATATGTGCACCAGAGAAACATGAGATCAGTGAGACTGAATGTCTGAAAGAAGTGATGTGAAGCCACTATGACTTAATAACAATGCTTTTATTTAAGTTTTTAAAGGACAGACTGTGCAGATGGGTGGAATTTTTCAGAGAAAGCATGATTATTTAGATCTGCATAATTAAAGAAAACAACAAGCCTCAAGTTATTTTGGTTTGTCTGATACAGTTGTTTCATAACTAGTTGATATTAGTGGATGAGAAGGACCACAATTTAAAACTCTAAATATTGCAGTTCATATAGTGTACACAGATCAATAATAAAAAATTTTGACCACCTTCCTAATATTGTGTTAATCCCCTTTTTGCTACCAAAACAGCCCTGATACATCGAGGCATGGACTCCACTAGACCCCTGAAGGTGTGCTGTGGTATCTGGCACCAAGATGTTAGCAGCAGATCCTTTAAGGCCTGTAAGTTGCAAGGTGGGGCCTCCATGGATCGGACTTGTTTGTTCAGCACATCCCACAGATTTGGGAATTTGGTGGCCCAGTCAACACCTCAAACTCGTAGTTGTGCTCCTCAAACCATTCCTGAACCATTTTTGCTTTGTGGCAGGGCGCATTATCCTTCTGAAAGAGGCCACAGCCACCAGGGAATACCGTTTCCATGAAAGGGTGTACATGGTCTGCAACAATGCCTAGGTATGTGGTATGTGTCAAAGTAACATCCACATGGGTGGCAGGACCCAAGGTTTCCCCGCAGAACATTGCCCAAAGCATCACACTGCCTCCGCCGGTTTGCCAGCATCACACTGCCTTCTTCCCATAGTCATCCTGGTGCCATGTGTTCCCCAGATAAGCAACGCAAATGCACCCTGCCATCCACATGACGTAAAAGAAAACATGATTCATCAGACCAGGCTACTTTCTTCCATTGCTCCGTGGTCCAGTTCTGATGCTCATGTGCCCACTGTTGGCGCTTTCGGCGGTGGACAGGGGTCATCATGGGCACCCTGACTGTTCTGCGGCTATGCAGCCCCATACGCAACAAACTGCGATGCACTGTGTATTCTGATACATTTCTACCAGAACCAGCATTAACTTCTTGAGCAGTCTGAGCTACAGTAGCTCGTCTGTTTGATCGGACCACACGGGCCTGCCTTCGCTCCCCACGTGCATCAATGAGCCTTGGCCACTCATGACCCTGTCGCCGGTTGATCACTATTCCCTCCTTGGCCCACTGCAGACCAGGAACATCCCACAAGAGCTACATTTTTGGAGATGCTCTGACCAAGTCGTCTAGTCATCACAATTTAACCCTTGTCAAAATCGCTAAAATCCTTACTCTTGCCCATTTGTGCAGCTTCTAACACATCAACTTTGAGGACAAAATGTTCACTTGCTGCTTAATATATCCCACCCACTAACAGGTGCCTAACAGGAACTATCCTTCTAAGATTCACCATCTATTGGTTTTGGGCTGTAAATGCAAAATAAAGTAGGCGACTTCAGAGGCATCTTTACTTTTTATATGGATTGAAAATAAATTGTAGAATGTTAAGTCAGTTTCAGATATTTCAGTTGTTGTCAACTGGCAAAGTTCCCTTAAGACAACAACTAAAATCTATTTTTAAGCACTAAAAAGTACAGGCATAATGAAAAATATATGAAAAACTTTTTTTGTTGCAATTTTAATTCTAAGAATTAATCAGATATTGTATTACCAGTTTACCTACTGGGGTGTGCTATACAGTAATAAATGAGCTCAAAAAGCAACAGAAAAAAGCAGCTGTGTAAGTGATTCTGCCTTCATGTTCTATCGGAATTATCATAAATAATAGTTTCCCTAAAAGTTTGACATATACGGCCTCTCAAGTTAACATTTGAATGCGACAAACTTGTAATCATGACTTCAGAGGTGGGAAGTACGTCATTTCCGATACCACGTGAAGGCAGCACGAGTCCAACAAGATGTGAATGGTATCTCATGAAGTGAACAGCAACTACATTTGTTTCAATTCTGATGAATGCTGTAAGTCTTTATCTCTAACAAAGTAAAGTTTGATATTGCAAACAACAGTGAATCATATGGTAGTAATTTTTAATTGTCACTTAAATAATCAGCAGATTTGTAACTACAGGTCAAGGAAGTTCCAACCAAAAAAAAAGAAAGAAAAAAAATAAACAAGGGCAGATCAAGTGACAAAGTAACAGAATTGTCCCTTTTCTTAGAGAAAATGATGCTCCTGTTTGCAACATTAACACAAAAATAGTTTTAGCACAAAGGCAAGAACACAATCTCAGCATGAAATG
Source organism: Gobiocypris rarus (assembly GCA_023029165.1). NCBI lineage: Eukaryota > Metazoa > Chordata > Actinopteri > Cypriniformes > Gobionidae > Gobiocypris > Gobiocypris rarus. The sequence continues at coordinate 14,755,664 of CM040918.1, read as the reverse complement.
AAGTACAAATAGCCAAGGAATCAGTGTTTTAGTGAATCTAATACTACAGTTTTCTGCTTTCCTAAAACACCAAAAGCGTGGTCCCATTTGATCAACAGCAGCAACAGTAATAATGAGCAATAGTGCATCCTGGAACAAGTGATGAGCACTTCATGGTCACAGAATACAGTTGGGGAAAGGAGCCAGAAAATAACTTTAGTCATAACTCTGACCATAATCCATACTTTGAGTTTAAAGTATTGCAATACAATTTACACAGTGGTAATAATGAAAGTACTCAGGCCAATACAAGGTGTGTGTGATTCAGCACCTACTGATGCATTCAGGACTGAATTTTAAGGAATGTTCCGGGATCAAAATGAGCAGATTTTCTCCAGCATCTGTGATGTACTGTTGATTACCACAGTTTGTAAAACATAAAAAATAGTTGTGAATAAAGTACAAATTATTCATAGTTTCTACCCTGTATTGAAATACACTACCATTCAAATGTTTGGGGTCAGTAAGTTCTCTTTAACTTATTTTGAAAATTCTGTTAATCAAAGAATCCAGATAAAAAAAAACAAAGAGTAATTTTCCACAAAAAAATTGATAAGAAGAAATGCAGCAAATCAGCCTATTAGAATGATTTCTGAAGGATCACGTGACACTGAAGTCTGGAGTAATGTTGCTGCAAATGCAGCTTTGGCATCACATGAGTAAATTACATTTTAAAATATATAAAAATACAAATTATTTATATTTTTAATTGTAATTAAAATGTGTGTGTGTGTGTGTGTGTGTGTATGTGTATATATATATATATATATATATATATATATATATAAAATATTTTACAATATTGCAGTTTTGACTGTATTTTTGATCAAATTAATGTAGCCTTGGTGAGCATAAGAAACCTTTTTTAAGTTACTTTACAAAATAAATAATTGTAAATAGTTACAATTACTGAACAATTATTTTTTTAATGATTGTTTCAATTATAATTATTTTTATTATTTAATTAATATTATTTAATTCTTTTTTTATTATTATTTATTTTTAAATCAGCCAATCAACTCGCAGACCACAATCCTTCATGCACTACAGTTTGAGAACAACATTACTAAAGAAAAAGAAAAAAATTGTCAATCTGTCAAGTTGAACCTGGAACATTTCTTTCATTTTAACACTTTCCTCCAATGCACTGGACATAAACAAAAAGCTGTATGTCCAGCTCTTCTGTAAATGCCAAACATAATCAAGGCATATGGAGATGGAAAACGTCACTACTGCAAATACTATAACTGAACCCTAAAGTATAATTAAGACAGTATGTGTAGGGTTCAATACTGTATTATGAATGCAATGGCCATTAAACAGAGATAATAGAATCAGCACCACAAGAGGACAAGCAGAAGATGCACTGAGAAATAAAACATAAACTATAGAGATTCAATTAAGGTATCAATAGCAGTTCAATGTTCAGTGATGAGAATCTATAAGAGCCAGTGCAAGGTATAAAATTCAAATGTGAAGGCAGTGTACACAGCAAAGAAACAACAAAATGTGAAAATAAACACACACACACACACCTCTAACAGAAGACCAAAGGAAGCTTCAATATCCTGGTCTTTACAGAGCAGTTGCTACCAAATTACATAGGTGACTGTAAAGAAGAAAAAACAGTCTCAGTTCTTGTTCTTCAGTCTCAGGACACTGCTTATGTTTTGGGAAAACTGGAGAGGAACATGGGAATAAAGGAGAAATGTCTACTCTTCCTGTCCTAATGATCTCTGCCACCAGGCGGCAGCAGAGGCTACATGACGTACAGTCATCGTCCTCTCAAAAAAGCCACTTCCATGGGAAGTACAGTGCAGTGTAGTGCAGTTTTTGCCTGATGGAGCTGGAGGGGGCAGGTCTCAGCTGTGGTAGCTGGGAACCGCTGCCTGTTTCTGGGAGAGGCGCATCAGTTCCTCTCTGATGGCTTTGATGAGGGAGGCGGACGAGTGGTTGGGAGGGGAAGGCTCCTCAAGGGGAGCGGAGGGAGCGTAGCCCAGGCCGAGAGAGTCCAGGTGGGCAGAGGCGGCAGATGGCTCCTTCAGGCCATTCCTGGAGGTCTGGAATACAGAGATGGAAGTGTAGTCAAGAGAGCCAAGAACCTAGACAAAAAAAATCCAGGAAGGAAGGAAGGAAGGAAGGCAGAAATGAGGTAAAGTAGATAACAATAAGTTTAGAAAGTTAAGAAAACGCTTCTTACAGAGGCAGAAAGGAGTGAAAATAGTAAGAGTTTGAAGAGGACATTCTCTGCACTTCTTTATGTAGAATTCCCTGAGGCCTGCTTATAATGTATACTATTTATTTGAATAATTCCTGGATTATTACAGGTTATTTTAGTTCAAGTTTTTTTTTTAAATATACATTTTATATGTATAATCTATACAAGAAGCATGGAAGGTTGTTTGTGTTCCTATTATTATTTACTGCTCTAATGTCATACATTCACCCTCACTATTTCAGTCTAATAACAGAAAAAAGCCATGATTTATATAAAATTGTAATAATGTTACAGTTTTCATCTTGTCTCTATGTGAATGTTTATTTTACTTCTTTATAGATAATATATAGTAGGGTTTTCACAATCAAAAGAAAATAATAAAAGAAAAATGTTTTTTTAATTGGTTTATATTTAATTCAACTGACATTAGAGAACTGTGAACATGAAGTATGTTGTTAAATTATTAAAAATATTAACTTAAAATCTCAAGGGGTACATCTTTTGATCTTTTAGGTCAAAGGGCTTCAGCTCAGTGCTGTTATGAAATAAAATATAAGTATTAGATGAAAAGCCAAATTTTTTAGAAATATTGCCTGGAACTGAAATATAATAAGTTTATGTTAAATTACAAAAATGACTAAAACAATAATAAAGCGAAATAGAAATAAAAAAATTTAAATTAAAAAGCAAATAACAAAATAACTAAAACTTAAATTGTATATCTATCCATCCATCCATCCATCCATCCACCCGCCATGCAATAAGTGTTAATGTCCATAGATTGACTTTAAACACTTCTATATGTAAATGTTATTTTGTCCCCTATTTAATCTAAGAAAGGAAGTACTTCAAACTTACAGGCTCTCTGTTGTTAGCGAGCTTGCTGTCGTCCTCATGATACGGGCTCCAGTTTAACCCAGGAGGCTGCCGGATGTCACCTACACGACCTGTCAGACCAACGTGGCCTAAATGATGTAGCTGGCCACCTGTGAACAGAAATGTATGTAGCATACAGTATACTTTATATTGCGTCGTTTGTCTTTATCCATGCATCCATCGCTCTTTTCTTTCTAAGTTTTGTAACATTAAACTCCTTTTCATTTCAGCACTTTCATTCTAGTTACTCATACCTGTTGTGCCACCTACAGGTCGTGGCCTGGCGGAGGAGGGCAGATCATCAGTGAGTGCCCCTCGACCAGTGTAAAGCGACTCAGGCTGTAGCTGTTCAACAGGCAGGGCTTCTCCTGATGGGATGTAGCCGGGCCCCAAACCCTGTCTGTAGAGATGCAAAGACTTAAGCTTTTAACAAATCACACTGCAATCTAACATGATCTTTCCCATTAAGCAAAGGTTGAAATGTGATTGCTTTGCTCAGAGTTCCAGATCACACAAACCTTCCTGATTGTATTTAATTTAACCTAGTGGTTGAACGATGTATCGCTGATATATTTGACATTTTTTAAATTATCGGGTTAGTTCACCAATAAATCTTTAAATTAAAGCAGCAGGCCGCAAGTTTTGCCTCTTTGCCGCCATCTCTGTTTGAAACCTTATTTGTGGAATTATCATCTTTACATGGGTTGTGCATCGGGATGGTTCCTCAGCACGGATTAATCGAATGTTTTGAGGAGTATGTGTGGCTGGCTGTCAGTCACCACACCGTTGTGGATACTGTACTTTGGATCTTGGAAGTATAACCAAAATAAGAATTTTCACCGAAAAATATAATCTGAACAAGTAGGCAGGCGAACATGTCTGCCAGTTTTATTCTGAGCAACTGAGAAAAAAAGCATTACAATAAATCACTCTACCAATAGTGATTGAATCTAACGATCGCTTAGCTCATATCACATCAAATTATTGTTATACTTTGTTCTTAAATTGTTAATTTTAACAACAATAGCCTATGTGACTATGTGTATTTTACTGTGTGCTAGCGTTGCCTGTAAATTTTAATCTCTGTACAGTCTTTTGCTTTTGACAACGGGTGAATCTCTAGTTGTAACTGATGATTGTCATCTGAACCTTTCTGGATTACAATCCGCCATCAAATTGATCAATTTAATTATTCCAGCTGCTGTAAGAAAAGGCTATAAATGATCCGCCACCTGCAGCATCCTCACATGCGATACCCTAATAGCCGGACTCCTATATTTATACAGATGTGACGTGATGACGCGAAAACGAATGGCGCATTTTCGAATTTCCCTGGGAAACCCACCAGTACCACTCAAATTATAACACATTATTACAAGCGTACTGTTGTGAATCGGGCTAAGGCAAGGATATCGTTTTGAGCACTGGCTGGTAATGTACTTGCTCAAAAATAGATTTTGGATAATTTTTAACCCAAAAAAAGTTACAGACTGCGGCTTAAAATACTGTGATATATAGCCTATCATCCTAATATCAGTCATCGGCCAAACAGCTCTGTGAGATAACAGCATTGGCCATCAAAAATCCATATCAGTTGATCACTAATATACTCACCTATGTAGTAAACCTTGCACACTGGAAGGAGGCAGACCCAATTCAGCATATCTCTGAAAGAAATACACACAAACATGCAGTCGTTGAGCTTATAAACAGGTTGATTATTCTTGGCACATCCCTGGTACTTAATGATTTAATGCATAAAAGGTTTAATTTAATACATCGCTAAGCTCGAAACACACATTAGTAACTGTATGTTCCACCACAACTGGAGCTTGTCTATCAGCCTAAATAAACCCGGTGACCCAGAAAACAGAAAAGCTTTTAAATAGCTGAGCTGGGAATGCCATTTTAAGGACAGCACACCATACCCTGTTCCATCTTGACTCTTAAATAAACCTTTGAGTTATTAGTCAGTTCATATTTCGCCTCAGTTGGCCATTGCAATCCCCTCTTTCCCTTCCCTTTCCCTTCCTCAATCTAACAGAAATACTCAAGACAGTGTTGACAGATGAGACTTCCATTCTGGGTTGTTTATTCCCGATCTGTGGAAAACCCCTAGTTTGTGTTCCTCTGATGTGACTCCAGGGCATCAAGTTTGCTTTAAATTGCTCTAGTTCGGTTTATCACACATCAAAACATGTTCATTATGAAATCAACAAATTAACTGATTTAAACAAACCACTGTAACCAGAAATCACTTGGTCATTGCACCTCTTATGAAGCAGACACAATAGTTTTAAATGTCACAATAAAGAATAAAACATGGATTTATGCATGCTTGAATATAAATGTGGGCGGTCAAATGTTAATGTACTCATGGTTGCTTTGCATTTCTAAATGTCCCACAATTCATAAACCTACATTGTAATATTGTGATGCACGATTAAATGATTTATTTAATTTTAAAAATTTTATATTGCTAATTTATTCAAATTGTTTTTTTTATTTAGAAGCAAATTGCAAATGAGCAGTTCACTAAAGTGAATTATGAGTTCACAAAAACGAAAACGAAACTTTGTCAGATATGCTTGTGTCTGTTCTGGATGGAAGTCAATGGAAAATGAAGCCTAGCATGACTGCAGCTTTAGACGAAGGGAAATCATACAAGTATTGGATTGTACAAAGGAAACAGTAATGCATCAGCTTTCATCATCACATGAATGTGTATCATCTAGGGGTTTCTCCGACAGGATGTGTTCATAAAAGACTGAAAAATCCCACATCCAATCGCTTAGAAGTAATAGCACCTCTCCTCAACAAACCACACAATTTGAGGTATCATTCATGATTTCATAGCAGGATGATTTATGAGACGAATTCTTAGCGTTAACAATTTGTTGAAATATCTAAACCCAAGTATAAACAATCATAATAAATAAGCGCACAGTATCAAAGATTCTGAGACTTAAGCGGTGCAGAAAAGTAAGGTGTGCTATAATAGAGTTTATCCTTAATCAGTCTGTCAGAGACATTACTGTTTTACTATAGTTAAGAGCTGACCTGTGATCTGCTGGCTCCAGGTTCATGTAGGGCTGAAATCAGTGTGGCTTTTTCAAAGGTCAGTTTGACCCTGACATCTAAAGTCAAGGCTACTTTCACGGTTGACAGATGGGGGCATCCTGAACTGATTAGTGCACGGATCTAATCCTCCTCAACAAGTGACTTACAAACTGAAGCAACACAGAGATCTTTGACAAATAAAACCTTCTGACTCATTGTTTCTTTATAGAGTTAAAATTAATGTCATTAGTGACTTTAAAAATATTGTTTTGAAATATTTCATAGTCTACAAAATATTATTTTAAAAGAGAATTAATTAATTAATCGATAATTTCCCCACAATTTTCCATGCCAGAAAATAATAGTTTTATAATTTTGGTGAAGTTTTTCCATTACTGTAAGAACCATGTAAACACTAAACCACTAAACCAAATATTTTTAGGAAAAAACTCTAAGTAGTAACCTAGAATACTGTCTAACACTTGATGACTGCTCTGTCAAGTCCTCGTCGTCATTTGGGAACCTGGGTGAGCTCTTTTACCAATCTTTAATTTGAAAGCCACGTTTCTAGCATCTGTAAAACTGCATTCTACCATCTTAAAAATATATCTAAATTACAGCACATGCTTTCATTGCAAAATGCTGAACATTTAGTTAATGCGTTCATGACCTCAAGGCTAGATTATTGTAATGCTCTACTGGGTGGTTGCCCTGCACGCTTAATAAATAAACTCCAGCTGGTCCAAAACGCAGCAGCTCGAGTTCTTACTAGAACCAGGAAGTATGACCATATAAGAAAAAAAAAAGAAAATATTGAAATAATATCAGAAATATTGATACATACTACAAATGCGATTCAATGCTAATTCACGTTGGATTGTTATCTCACCCCTGTGTAGGGATTCAAGGGCAGGTATCCTGGGCCCCAGGGCCGCGGACCACGGGATGGTGGGCTCAAGGGAGGTGGGGGTCCAGGGTTGAGACTGACCCCAGGCAGAGTGATGCCAGCTGTGCTGCCCTGAGATGAAGGAGACACGAGGGCGAAGGCATCATCCAGTAGAGAGTGCATTTGCTGCCGGGCCTCCTCTATAGACGGCTGAGGGGGCAAATAGGGGGGTGGGGGAGGAGGGTGACCAGGAGGAGGAGAAATTGGACCATGGAACACATCATCCGTCGGGGACGGGGTATGATGTTCGGGCCCCTGGTCTGGGTCCGACTGCAAAATAAAAGCAAATGAAAGACCAGGCATAACATTATGAATTTTGAACAGGTGAATGTTGTGCCTGAACGGACACAAACGCAGCAAAATTATGTCAAAATGCCCATCTCTACAAGTATCCTCATTACTTAAGTCTTAAGTGAACGTAAACAATTGAGAAAGAAAACGGATGCATATCATGATATTGGATCCGTTCATTAATATCTTAACGTGACAGCAGGCTAATAAACCTGCTTCCGTCTGTGTCATTAATGTTAATCAAACAACAAAAAACTAAGAAATCACTTTTGTAGCTTTAACAAAGATGACATCTTGTTAATTTATACAATTAAGACTACGCAGTGTTATTTTACTGTTATTTGACAGTTTCTCTACCTGAATACTGTTAGACTTGAAAAACATATAGCCCAGTTTATTTAATTTGCATCTTTGCTCTATTGAATTTATCTATGCTTGTAATTTGTTTATTATTTTCTATGTGGATGCACTAAAGTCACTCCAGTCATTCTAGAATGGTTCATTCTTTCCAAATTCAAGTCATCTGGTGAAGCTGGTTTTATATCGTAGTATATATCACAGAAAAAATAATACTGCAATGTCAGTTTTTTTCCAATATCGTACAGCGTACTGTCACTTTTATACTGGATCTTATGAACGAGTGTATATAAGCACAGTGTATATTTTAATATTTTCAATAGTACTATCTAATTTTTAAGGACACCTAAGTAAACCTTTAAGTAAGATTATATTAATCCAAAAACGACACTCATTATTTTTTTCAGTGTTGATTACACAGTGACATGCAGAAGTACAGTGTACAGATCTCTTCATGACACTGACCACATATGCTATGTTATTGACTCCTGGGTATTTCCTGTATGTCCCGTCGCTGTCTGTCGTTATGAGTCTATCTCGGTCAGCATCTGTCAGATCACCGTTCATCTGCTGTTTCCTTCTCTGTTTAGGAGAACGCTTCCCTCGGTTGCTGCAAAACATAAACGAACACACACACTCTTGAGTAAGCATCAAGTTGTGTGGAAATCGATCACTATCATCACAGTATGATATTTAAGTTGTTCATAGAGATACATATTTGCATTTTATTGTTTTTATGTGCAGAAGTTCAGATTTGGTGAGAACAGGCCTTAATTCTGTGTTTAGGATTAGTCTTATTGTCAGTTGTGATCTTTTTACCCTTTCTTGGGCTCGGTGTACAGAGAGGGCATGGGAATATCTGGATCAAGTATCTTGTCAATCTGCATCTGGGCCTTCTGGTAGATTCGGTCCTGTTCTTTGGGGTCGCCAAGACCGTCAATGAGATCATCCATAGCAGGGAAGTCATAATGGCCTTTCCTTTTGGCCCTCAGGCGGATCTTGTTGCGATGGTGCTCGATCTCAGACTTGTGCCGTAAAGCTACCTGGATCTGGAGGAAAAGGAAAAGTAATGGCTTTGGAGTCAATAAGAAGCACATATTGATTAGTGGCTTTTGGATCATGTGAATCAGATTTATAACCGTGGGGACCTTGAAGCTTGAAATGGGTCCCTAAGGAAATGCCCTGTGAAATAAATGTGATTTAGATGCATGGTACCTCTTTGTTCAGCTTGGTGTTCTCTGCAGCTCTGTCATTGGTGATTGGGTTAGGCAGGGGCAGGGCTGGCATCGGCTGCATGGCTATGAGCTGGATTTTATTAGGGAGGCGTTTAGGGCCATCAATTGGGCGGGACATTCGGTCCACATGCTCAAAAATGGAAACTGAAGATAATGGCTCATCCATGCCATTCATTGGGGGTGGACCTATAACGACACATATAAGAGGGTATAATATAATATAATATAATATAATAAATAATCAAACCCAAACTTTTGAATAATTGTTAATATCAAAGTTATTAAAAACATGTAAACTAGGTGCTAGTCAACAGTGATATATGATTCAATTTCTATGGTTTATAGGTGTCATTTATTAAAATACTGTGTATATGGCCCTGAAACTAATTGTAAAACATGCAAAAGTATTAATTTAATTGCACCGAAAAAGATGGCAGAAAAATGAGCATCTTCAATAAATGCTGCTTTTATATTATAAAACAATTTATTCTAAAGTGTTTGAAACACTTTAATGCTATTGTTCCTTAAAATAACTGTCATTTATTTAATATTAGACTTTTTATATAATGCAATGAAGTTCATACATGCCACTGTTGCTGACATGTCTGTATACTTTTTGAGGTCACTGTATAATTATACATATACACACTTATACTCAACAATTAACAATGCATAAACATATCTAATGCTTCCACACTATCAAAACAAAGCTAGCCTCATATGGGCCGACAACTAACAAAGAAAGCATGTAGTTTATCTGAATCTCCTATTTCCAAGTATCGTTTCACACCAGATGGGGGCAGCGTCTTCCTGACTCTCATAAGACTCATTTAAAATTAAATTTGAACGACCTCAAGGCAGGAGGATGATCCATCGTTTTTTTTTCTTTTGGATGACATTCACGAAAACTATGAACATGAATTAGAAGATCTAACACTACTGTACAAAACAGCACAACTCTTACCAATTCTATTCTTCCCTGTGAGCCAGTAACAGATGGATGAATGGATGGAGGGAGCGTAAAAGAACAAGAGAAAAGTTAAATGATGGCAGAAGTAATGGAGATTGTTTTATTGATGAAATATAGCATGAGTTGTGTGTAAAAACATGTTTGAGTGCAATGCTGGGTAAGACAGTATTTTATCTTAGAAAACACTTATCACTGAAACGCAATCATGAGAAGAGGATGAAAGGGATTTTCGAAAGGGAAGGGCGTTAAAAGGGATTGGCAATGAGACAGAGAAAGAGAGAATGCAAGGTTCTACGACTGAATTCCATGTCATTTCTTGGCTAGTCAGACTGTAGCCTATTTAGTCTGGTAAAGCAGAAATGAGTGTTGAGAGAGGGTTATCGCCACAGGCACTGTTTGACAAGAGAGAAACACACAGAGAGAGATAAAGGGAAAGAGAGCAAGAAAGTGGGGAAAACCCCAAGCAGCCAAGAGTAAAGATGAGGGTTAGTCATTCTTCACAAAGGAGGCAGGATGAATGAGTCTGGGCTGACTAGAGAGGAAATCAAGAGGAAGAGCCACAAATCTCCAGCTGAAAGACCCAGGTTTTATTACTTTCCCCTCTCTGTAAATCTTACGTCACATGTTCTTCTTCCATAAGCCATTATGAAATCAAGGAATCTTTTGCCTTTGCTAGCAGTCTAAATTTGTATAGGTTGCCCCCACATGCAAACTGTCCATAATATGTGAAATTAACAAATAAATTAAGAATTATTTTCAATTAAATTTAAAAGTAACATTTAAAAAAGATGTATTTTAATGCAGTTGTTTATATAATATTATAGTATTTATTAATATTTTGAATTAGCTTTTATTTGTATATTTTCATATGTATTTATTTAGTGCTCTTAAATCATTAATCACTATTAATCGTATCTAAATTAAAAGTTTGTGTTTACATAATATATGTGTGTGTGCTGTGTATAATTATGTATATTTGAATACACACATATACATGTATATATTTATATTATATATAAATATTTTAAATATAAATGTATATATTTTTCTTAAATATATACATGCATGTGTGTGTTTATATATTCATAATTATACACAGTACACACACATTTATTATGTAAACACAAACTTTTATTTTGGATGCGATTAATCGATTTGACAGTATGTTTTTCATGTAATATTTATATTACATTTTGTTTTAGCTTTATTTCAATTAACAACAACTATTTTTAAATAGTTTTAGTTGACAATAATGCACTGCTTTATGGTTACATTTAACTATATTTTTAAAATATGAATTTAATTTCTTCTCAAAAGTCTTAAGGATATATTTAAGAAGAGTTTTAAATCTTAAGTCTATCTGTTTGTAGATATTATATATTTTTATTTTTGAACTAACACAATCAATTAACAATTGGACAAATGACAAAGGAAATGATTGAAGCACAATAAAGAAAGAAATAATAAATAAAACTTTGCTAAATACATTTTGATCACTTTTGAAGTTGGGCTAGTGTGTGGATTTGTTTTATTCTAGTTTATATTTTTGAACTAATAAATTGATTCATTTCTTTACATGAACAACTATATTATGATACAGGATTCAATAATTAGATCACAATTTTCTATGAGAAAAAAAAATGAATATATGATTGTACTGCCAGATTTAAAATGAACACAAACTTACCGTTTAATCCATTGGCAGCTACTTTACGTGGTTGCTTTGGATCGGTGGGCAGACCAGCGTGTCTCATACTCTCCTCAGGTGATCCTCTCTCGCTGGGTGGATCACTGCCTATGGAGTCGCCCTCTGATGGAGAAATCCTAAGAAAAAGACACAAGGAAAACCTCTTAATTCTAAACCATGGTATGAAAACAAATTTCTTTGTCCTATGCCATACAATTTATGCCACAAAAGTGTCTATTGAAGACAATTTAAAAACAATGAGGGCAAACAATGAAAGCTACAATTCAATTTAATTACACATGTATCCATGTGTCCCCCTTTTAACTGTACGCACAAGCCTCGGATCTAATTCACAACATCTCCTCAGAACCATGACATGCTCATCTTGACAGACAACAATATTTATCCCTCATCCAGTTGATGAGGCATGTGTCTCCAGGGAACAAGCAAGAGGATGATGACCTAATCCTGTCATGCTTTCAAAGAGCACTTTCCAGATCGAATGTGACCAACCAAAAGTTCATGACATGGTCATGAATCCATTACCTATTCACTACGGTACCCTTTTAGTCTACAACTATTTGACCAACTAACTGTCTTAATTATTAGGAATGTATTTATCTCTGACTAGTTATTTGAACTCGGACTGCTTAGCATGTGTGGATTTATTAATTTTATTGATCTATATTTAAGTACAGTCCAGAAATAAGTGTTATTCTATTTCAGCTAATACAATAAAGAATATATCGGATTTACATTACTTTGGTTTACTCCTAACATGGTTTCAGACACTTTTAATGTTTGCAAGACATGAGATCTGTGGTAATTTCACCCCTAAGACCCTTCTATTGATTAGAGTGTGAAATGTAATCCTTTTAAAAAGCTTTCTATTGATCAGCATTCTTAGCTAGATTCCTGCCTTTAATAAATTAACAAGTTATTTTAATATAAGGTTCATGCTGCAAAATGCAGCTGTTGGGCTATAATAATATTCACAAATCTAGCCTGTGTGATGTGGTCGTGTATGATTTGACAAAAGGGAACAACCTATACAATGTTCTTGTTCATGTTAGTTTACAGTCCATTAACTAATGTTAACAGATGCAAATGATGAGATTAACTAACATTAAAATTAATAAATGCCCCTACAGAGTCCCTCTGTAGTCAATAATTGTATCCCTTAAAACTCATCTTTGATCACCAACATGACATATTTAAATGTTTTTTCCTTTGAAAATGTATTCATGCCATAAAACAGCTTGAATGTAACTCTACAACCTTGCTTCATTTAGTATACGTGGGTACATGAATATGCAAAGTAGCCCCGCCTCCAATCACTCAGACCAGCTCAGAGACCCACTCGTTCAACTTTTACTCAAGTTACTGTAGTAACTAAACGCTGGACAAAGGTATCGCTCTTTACAACATCAGACATAAAAGTAATTAATACGATTAGACTTTTTTCGATTTCAAACCGCATTTTGAGTCTTTGGTTTACTGGACTTTTAAGGAGGAAATACTCAGCAATGGTGTTGACTTATGAATTTGCACATGGCTTGTCTTAAAGCATATTAAAAACATCACATAGACATATAAACAACATTAAAACTTGATTTTAACAAGTGAAACCTTATTGTAAAGTATTACAGAGTTTATTTTAGTTAATAAAACACAATTGTTTAGTGCTTTAACTAATGTTAATTATATATTTTTTAAATGCTTTAGTAAATGAATCGAAATTAACAATAAGATCAATAAATGTTGTAGATCAATAAAATATTGTTCATTTTAACTAATGCAGTTAACTAATGTTAATAAATGGAACCTTATTGAAAAGTGTTATCAAAAACTGAATTATGCGTAGCATGTTTGATCCTGAATATTAAAGAAACATTTGCTAGTACTTACTGGCCTCTGCGGCGCTGACCATTGCGGGATGCTTTGGTGGAGGCTTTGGACTTTGGTGTGGGCACCTCTGCATTCTCAGCTGGGTTTTGCTCTTTAGCGGGCACAGGAAGTGGCAACGGCTCCTGGATGACCATGAGATCGTCCTTACTGTGCTGGCCCATGTGCAGCTTGGCAAAGTCAAAACCCTTCACGCTGGGTGCCTGCAGCTAAAGACCACAACCCAAGAGAGAGGAAAATGTTAATTTGGAGAATCAAAATCAATGCAGAGGGATTTTTGTAAAGAAAGTGGAGGTATTGCAAAGGGCAGTGAGGGATGAAAATTAAACGACTAAATCCTGCTCTCAAACACAAGACAAAATCGGGCCAGGCTTTTCAGTCTTGGTGTCTGAAGAGATGTCAACGTGGGCTGGGCATGTACACAAGGCATACAGAGAGAAAGTGAATTTCCATAATCCACAGATTGCCACAGTGTCATATGAATAAATTGAGCAAGGCGACAGTAATCGACTCTCAAAGAGACAATGAGAAGCGTGAGCATTCAAAATGGATGAACTTGATTAGAGGTCAGCCGTCTGCCCGCAGGCCAGACCAGCTAGATGGGCTGTAATGGCCAGTCTGTCTGCAGCGCTGTGAGAGATTAAATGAACCGAACAAACCCAACAGCAGAGAAAGAAAATTCACACTGGCTCTCTTCAAAGACCAGAAGCCACTAGAAAACCAGTGAAGTCTTAAAGAATGAGATGTTGTATTTTTTTAAAGAGATACATCACCCAAAAAGAAAAATTCTGTCATTGATAAACAACTTTTAAAGGGATAGTTACATAAAAATTATGTCATCATTTACTCACTTTCAAGTTCCAAATAAGTTTCTTTCATCTGTTTAATACAAAAGAATATAGTTTGAAGAATGTTGATAAACTGTAGCCATTGTCAATGTCAGTTGTGTTTGGTTATCAACATTCTTCAAATGATCTTCTTTCGCATTCAACACAAGAAAGTCAAACAGATTTGAGATTTGGAACAACTTGAAGGTGAGTAAATTATGACGGAATTTTCATTTTTGGGTGAACTATCCCTTTAAGTTCCCCTTTCAAACCTGTATGACCTGTATGAATTATTTCTATTCAAAAAACAAAACAAAAATGTGGTTTCTTTCAACATACATTCTGATGTTCATTCAGGTTTATTTCTTGCCATAACTAGTAAGATGAAATAGACTGAAAAACAACTGTCCCTGTACATTTCATACATAGCTCTTCTTCAAGCATTCATGACAGAAGTAGTGTTGTCAGATTCAAGTCTTTCCAATGAATCAGTTGACAACTGTGTGATTTATATTGACTCACTGATTCAGTCGCTCATAAACAGAAAGAGTCGTTGGTGTCTGTCTCCACACAAAGTATGACTTCAGGAGACTGTGTGCAAATCATATGGACTACTTTAATTTGAACCCATTTACTTTTATTGTATGGAAAAGAAAAGCCTGGACATCATGAAAAATATCTTTGTTTGTGTTTAAAGAAAAACGAAAAGGGTGAGTGAATGATGACAGGATTTTTATTTCTGGGCAAACGGTTTCTTTAAGACTGATGAATCACTGACTTTCCAGATCAAACACTGTTCAAAGGGTCACGGCGGGTCAAATTAAATTCTGTTTCATATATTGCCAGAAAACACAGAGATTTATGAAAAATGCATAAGCTGAGCTTTGTGCCGTGCAGTGAGCATTTGCTGCACAATAGAGACGGACTGAAATATGCTCATCTTCGGGGAGTACATCTATTTCTCTGTTTCCCATCACATTCCCTTTCAAATGCAAATGAGGCTGTTTAGACAAATTCTGTTTGTGATAAAGAAAGCTCTTATCTGGTTTCTGTTTGCATGTACTGCTGCTGTAACCAAATCTAGGCCACAATACAGTTGAAGCTGCACAGGCTTAGACCAAATGGCCGGAAAGAGACATTATTGACACATTCAAATACACACATCTGTTGTGGAGATTGCACATATTCTTCTCTCCAATTGCTGGTTATCAGTGCCATAAAGGGAGGTTATCCGCAATTGGAAAAACTAGGACTAACTGCTGCATTCTAGGAAATACAAATCTACATCACAACACTCCTTTCAGATACTGTACAGATACCTCCTTCCTCCTCATTCTATACGCCAACGGTTTCTTTACAGCTTTCTTGGGTTCTTCTTTGGCCATTTCTTCCTCCTCCTCCTCCTCTTCTTCCTCCTCCTCCTCAATACTCTCTTTTGTCTTTAAGCTTCTGGCAGGTATTACAGGTTTCTGATTTGGATGAGGGTGATAAGAAGTTGCCTCTATTCCCATCAAGTCAGATTCCAACAGGTAACCGACATATTGGACTGTTCTATTTACTACATTCTCACAAACACTATTTTCAATGATACTAACAAATATGGTTAGGGATGGGAATCATAAGGAATCTAATGATTCTTCATACTTGAGAAGGCAGCAACTACACTACAGTTCAAAGGTTTAAGGTCAGTAATATTTTCCTTTTTAAAAGAAATTAATACTTTTATTCAGGAAGAATACATTAATTTGATCAGTAAAGACATGTATCATGTTTTATTTTTGATCAAATAATTTGAATTGGATAATGACTTACGATTCAGTAAGATAGTCAGATGCTAATTCAGAACCTCTCTGAAATGATTCAGTGAGGGAGTGAACCTTAAGACATCATTTATGAGTTGTTCATCTGCTTCATTCATGTAAGTTGATTCATTTAAAAGAATCAGTAAAAAATGATTTGTTTGCAGTCAACAAGGTGAACTACAAAATGGTCTAAACACAGATGACATTGACACAGTTACACTGGTGCCTCGGACTGCATGAGGGGCCAAGAGGAAGATGAATCTTGTACTTCCTGTGTGAGGGCCAACTAGAGGAATATTCTACAGTCTACAGCATACTATGACGACTCATCTACCAGCCTCTACCTTCTTCTCTCTCCTTTCTTCCTCTTCCTCCTCGTCATCTTCTTCTTCTTCTTCCTCCTCCTCCTCCTCCTCTTCACCTTCCTCTTCTTCCTCCTCATCACTACTATCTAAAAGCTCTTTGCTCTTGACAGGAGTCATTGACCTCTGGATTACTGGTATTGATTTCTGTAATGAGGAGGTGGACTGCACAAGCATGGGAGTTAAGATATGAATGGATGTGTTAATTGAACCAGGAATAGAAATGCTCTAAATGGGCTCCAATGTATTTGCAGGAACACAAATAGCAAAACAGCGTGGATTTAAAAAAAAAAAATTCAGATGTTAAAAATGTATTAGAACCTAGATTAAACCTATGAAATGCAGTAAAATATTAATACTCATTTCATGATACTTAATATCTAAATTTAATCTTATTGTAAGGTGTAACCAAAATACACTCACCTAAAGGATTATTAGGAACACCTGTTCAATTTCTCATTAATGCACTTATCTAATCAACCAATCACACGGCAGTTGCATCAATGCATTTAGGGGTGTGGTCCTGGTCAAGACAATCTCCTGAACTCCAAACTGAATGTCCGAATGGGAAAGAAAGGTGATTTAAGCAATTTTGAGTGTGGCATGGTTGTTGGTGCCAGACGCGCCGGTCTGAGTATTTCACAATCTGCTCAGTTACTGGAATTTTCACGCACAACCATTTCTAGGGTTTAGAAAGAATGGTGTGAAAAGGGAAAAACATCCAGTATGCGGCAGTCCTGAGGTCGAAAATGCCTTGTTGATACTAGAGGTCAGAGGATAATGGGCCGACTGATTCAAGCGGATAGAAGAGCAACTTTGACTAAAATAACCACTCGTTACAACCAAGGTATGCAGCAAAGCATTTGTGAAGCCACAACACGCAGAGCCATGAGGCGCATGGGCTACAACTGCAGAAGACCCCACCGGGTACCACTCATCTCCACTACAAATAGGAAAAAGAGGCTACAATTTGCACAAGCTCACCAAAGTTGCCTGGTCTGATGAGTCTCGATTTCTGTTGAGACATTCAGATGGTAGAGTCAGAATTTGGCGTAAACAGAATGAGAACATGGATCCATCATGCCTTGTTACCACTGTGCAGGCTGGTGGTGGTGGTGGTGTAATGGTGTGGGGGATGTTTTCTTGGCACACTTTAGGCCCCTTAGTGCCAATTGGGCATCGTTTAAATGCCACGGCCTACCTGAGCATTGTTTCTGACCATGTCCATCCCTTTATGACCACCATGTACCCATCCTCTGATGGCTACTTCCAGCAGGATAATGCACCATGTCACAAAGCTCGAATCATTTCAAATTGGTTTCTTGAACATGACAATGAGTTCACTGTACTAAAATGGCCCCCACAGTCACCAGATCTCAACCCAATAGAGCATCTTTGGGATGTGGTGGAATGGGAGCTTCGTGCCCTGGATGTGCATCCCACAAATCTCCATGAACTGCAAGATGCTATCCTATCAATATGGGCCAACATTTCTAAAGAATGTTTTCAGCACCTGAATCAATGCCACATTGAATTAAGGCAGTTCTGAAGGTGAAAGGGGGTCAAACACAGTATTAGTATGGTGTTCCTAATAATCCTTTAGGTGAGTGTATATTAACAATGCAAAAAACAAAAAAACAAAACATACTGCACATTTTATTTTTAAACTGCTAACTTAAATGTATACTTCACCTTAAATCGAAAATTCTGTCATCATTTAAAAACCTTGATGGTTAGCAAATTATGACAGAATTTTCATTTTTGGGTAAACTGTCCCTTTGTGTCAAAGTACATTTTGTCACTTTCACAAATTCTCGATTTAAGTACAAGCATGAAGAATAAAGTGCGAAGCAGGCCATTTAACAATGGAAACTGATTAAATCAGAGAACATCATTTAAGGATTGAGAAGGGTCACTGGTGAGAATGTAAATGAGACTGGGGATAGTTCTTGAGGGTAGTGAGTGTGCTAGTAAGGGCACACATGGAGTGTGTAATGACTATGTGGTCCTCAGATGAGTGTAGTTAAATCAAGGAGGTCAGACTGAGAGGATCAGCAGGCGCTGCTCTGGATAAGAACATCACTGCTGAGCATTAACCCAACAGCCAGCTGAGCGCTAGACTTCATTACTGCTGTGACTTTGCAAGTGTGTGTGCTTGTACATGACAAGTCTGGTTATAGTAGACTAGTGATGTCTGAATTAATTTGAGAGGGCACTCAAAAACAGTGTGGGATGTGACGCAATGGCCAAAACAACGTAATAATGTGTGTGATTATAACGGTGATGCTTTAAAGATGATTCAATAGGATGAAATAAAATGAAAGGGTTGAATCTTTTTATATAAATAAATAAATAAATACATATTATATATATATATATATATATATATACACACACACATTGTATATATAAATATATATTTATATTATTTATAGTAATTATTTTTAATTTTTAACATTTTCTTTTAAACAATTTAGGGATCTAAAAAGTATATATTTTATGAGATTTTGAAAAATTATGATCTTTTCAAAACATGTTTCAAGACAGTTTGGTGGACCCTACATACACAAATGAATTCCTTTAGACTGACTAGTACGACTCAGACAACACACTCATTAGTCAATTTTGAAAATATGTTTAGTTCATGCCTAGACAAACCCATACAAAAATCTGGAAAAATTAGATCGAGTTAAACATTAGAAAGAAAAGATAAACATTTATTTCACTACAAAAATGACACAGCGACTTCTGGGAACGCTTGACTTATGACTCAACAAATGACTGAATCAGATCATTGAAATGAACTGTCTAAAACAACTCATTTGCTAAATGAATCCGCCTTCCCAATGCCAAGAATAACTGTGAGCATAAATAGGTAGAGTAGCGGAGAGCCAAATAAAAAACACATCCTCATGTATCCAATTCTGATCTTTCAAAGCTGGCTTGTATCCAGCTACAGTCATCTAAATCAGAGAAAAGATAAGCAGCTCAGACTCACAGCAGCCGCCCATGTATTAGCAATGTCACTGACACACCAGCAGACATGGTGGACAGAAAATTAAACAAAATTAAATGACGACATTAAATGACGACATGACCTATGGTTGAACCTCAGAGCAGAAAGTTAGTTCAAAACATTTCAGGGGATTTTTCAGGAGAAGCAGTGCTTAAATAAACCCTGAATACATTTCACTACTCTCTCTCTCACCTTCTGTCTTTGCTGGATGGCGCTCATGGTGTCTGGCTGGAATTCCAGTTTGTCAGTACGGCAGAGTTTCCAGTACAGGATAGTTATTATAATGACGACCACCACCACGGGGACTACCACCCCTACGATTATCCACGTGTTAGTCTTCTCAGTGTCTGACGGAGGTGAGGCCTGTTTCTCCACAGCTGAACATACACAGGGGTAAACAAGAATGTCAGTGACTGGACCATATGTATTGTTCAAAAGTTTGGGGTTGGTAAGATATCAAATAGGCTGTATTTACTTGATCAAAATACAGTAAAACACTAATATTGTGAAATATTATTACCATTTAAATCTGAATACATTTGAAAATGTAATTTACTCATGTGATGGCAAAGCTGAATTTTCAGCTTCATTACTCCAGTCTTCAGTGTCACATGATCTTTCAGAAATCATTCTAATATGGTGCTCTAGAAACATTTGAAAACAATTGTGCTGATTCATTTTTTTTTCTCAGGATTTTCTACTAAAAAGAATGCTAAAAAGAACAGCATTTATTTGAAACTGAAACCTTACGTAACACTGTAAATGTCTTAACTGTCACTTTAGATCAATTTAATGTATCGTTCTTGAATAAAAGTATTACCTTCTTTACAATAAAAAAAGTCTTATGAAAAAATATTGCAGTAACAGGCTTACAGACTTACAGGCTTACAGACAGAATCTTGTTGATTTGTATTAAAATCAGCCATATATTTAAAGGTGCACTATGCAACTTTTCCGTCCGCTAGAGGGTGCCTGTTCAAAACAAAGACGTAGTTTGATGACGTCAAGTTTGAGCGCAGAATCTTGGGACATGTGGTCTTCACCTCGCAGCCGGTGGAAAAGAATCAGGATAGGACTTGGGCAGAAATCATGTTCATGGATGCGATTATTAACGTTAATTTAGTATGAAGCAGAGCATGGGCGAGTGCTGTGGGAGCTGAGTAAGGCCACCGGAGCGATTGTTACACAAAACACTCAGCTCGCGAGTAGCGGGACTCTTATTATGACGGGACACAGTCGCTGTTGCTTTTCCGGTCACGAGTATGAGTTAACGCAGCTCTGGTTAATATATTAGATACATTTAAGTGTGTTTACAATGATGTTATGACGTTACGCTGTGCGTTCGCTCTGCGGCTTCTGTGACACTTGTTCACACTCCAGTGAGAGTAAAGCTGAAACGAGGGTAATGCAGAAACGAGGGTGACGCAGATATGACGCAATTGACAGGCGAATCCCTCACACGCTATGCTCACACGTCCCGGGTTCTTTGGTAAAAATAACGATTTTCTCACAATTTACAAATAGTTGGAAACATTTGGGATATTGTAAGAACTCAACTGAACAAAATATATAACACTGGCCTGGTGGTTTTTGGATATTTGACTGCAAAAATCCTACATAGTGTACCTTTAATCCATTTATGACATTTCTGGAACATTTTATGATGTTGAATCCATTAAACAGCAAACATCCATACTTTGGATTGGTCCTGTTTTTGAATTCACTGTAATTAGAGACCAATTAAAATTCAAAAGCCTAAGATGTTATACAACAGGAAGCTACTAAATTTAGTCTAATGAATCTAGTGTTTATGCTGTGGGTGATGCAGTTGTAAGCCTGCCACATTATAAATGTTACATAAAAAGGCAGAGCTCTCTTGAGATGTCACACTATATGAACTTCTCTTCTTTGACATTTAGAGCAGTAGAAATAAAGAATGTTACCACAAAAACCACTGCTTGCTATGTTACCATCAATCAAAATCATTTAAATGACCACTTTGTCATTGTTTTTTTTTTATTGTTTTTTTTTACCATCATTGGCTTTTGGTTTATTACAATGCTATGTTATGTAGTGTCTCTCCCACTAACTTTTTCTACTGAAAGGATTAAAAGTCGGAATGCTCACGTTGTGCTAATACTCCCTGGATGCGGTATCCCATGATGATCGCTGCATGCTGTACTTCAAGACTGTTGAGCATGTTCGCTGTGGTTGCGGCGGGAAGTCTCTGTCCGTTAGCTCCTTCCACAAAGTAGACAATCTCCAGAGGGTTGTCAGGGCCGACAAGACGATTGGTCTGTACAATCTGAACAAAATTTAAAAAAAAACTTTACACAAAGTACAATGTGCAATTCAATTCCCTGTAATGTCTTTATACAAAAAAATATTTACACAGAAGCAAAATTCTTGTCATTCAGCATTTGAAACGATTCAATCCAAAATTTACATAAACTTACAGCAAAACATTCTCAAGACTCCTTTCTAGGAGTTTATAGAGAAAATTGTTTTCAGCTGTTTTTATTTTTTCAATTTTATATTGTGTATTAGGATCAGTCCAATTGAAAGAATCATTCAGTCTCATTTTGAGAACGAAATCATTTTAGTTGAAGTACTAAAATCACTAAAACTGAAATACAAATAAATGAAGCTAAATAGAACCAAAAAAGAGAGAGGAATTAAATGACAAAAGCACATAACATTATTAAAACTTAAGATAAAATAAATATGAAAACTGAAAATAAAAATCTAATTTAATCATCTAATCCAATGTATATTTTGGATTATGCTCTGTATAATCCAAAATATTCAACAATACTATAAAAAATACTCACATAGACTTTATGATACTTGTATGGTGCAATTTTGAAGCTTAAAGGGTTAGTTCACCCAAAAATGAAAATTCTGTAATTATTAACTCACCCGCAAGACTTTAGTTCATCTTCAGAACACAAACGTAGATATTTTAAAAAATAAATTCTGAGCTATTTCTGTCCCTCCATTAACAGCTATGCAATTACTACTGTGATTTTTCAAAAAGTTCATAAAGAGATCGTAGCACTAATCCATATGAATTGTGCGGTTTATTCCAAATTCTCTGAAAAGACACAGCCACTTTATATGATGAACAGATTGAATTAGGCTTTTATTCACATATAAACATCCATCATCTCACATAAACTCAATCATGTTCGCTTGACATGTGAGAACCAATGAGGTTCAATATTGTGTGTTATGAAGCACCTTTGAGCTTCTGATCGAACCAATGAGGTTTGTTCTCACGCGTCAAGCAGGTTAAATTTTGACTAAACCACTTAATTTTAATGGATTAGTTAATCTCTTTATGAATTTTTGAAGTGTCAAAGTGGTATTTGCTTAGCTGTCTATGGAGGGACAGAAATCTCAGATTTCATCAAAAAAGATCTTAATTTGTGTTCCGAAGACGAACAAAAGTAACAACATGAGGGTGATTAATAAATTACAGAATTTTCATTTTTGGGTGAACTAACCCTATACGTAACAGCCGCAATTTGCATTCACTTACTTTTAATTTAAAATAATGCACAGGCTTTTCTCCAGAACTTCACCTTTTATATTCCATAGAAGAAAGAAAGTCAAACAGCTTTGAACTGACAAAAATGTGAGTAAATGATGACAGAATTGATCTTTTTGGGTACAATCCTTTTAACTTAGAACTTTAATTAGATATAGCAAATGCCACTTGTTCCCCACACACACAAACATATCAATCAGAACTCTATATAGGCTACAATTAGCTTCTTAAAATGTAAATGTCTTTTAGACAAAAACCCAAAAAGGCTTTCAGAGAGACTGAGGGTCTAAAAGATGAGTCTAATATGTTTCTAGTCTCTATGGTTATTGGGGTGGAAAAAGAGAGTGGCAATGTGTGGGCTTCACCTGAGCTTGACCTACATTACAAGGGCTGAGTAGTGAACTCTCACTGTCCAGGGACGTTAAAAGCTCATTTTTGAAAGTGTTGCTACCTCAGGGTGCGTTATCAGAAACTGCACAGAGGATGGCCACACAATGTCATAATAACATCCAAGTACATCCAAGCGTTGCAGATTATCATCAACCAACATTCACTTCAGGAGCGCTTGCAAGATATTCCAGAATTTGTCACCTCTTTAAAATTAGAAATGACATCATTGAGCATCATTAACACAGCTCCATTCCTTCTCAGCTAATTAGCGGTCATTAACGGACTATGTCTTGTCATTAACACAAGTTATTTGGAAACCATAAGGTCAGCTAGCCTGCAATCGGGTCTCTATGAAACGGAAAAATCTTCTCTATGTAGGCAGAACAAGCAATTAATGCTTTAAGAATCACACTAGCTGTCTGCAAGCTGTGTTCAATAATTTATCTGAGACTGCAGCTGGAGTAAGACGCGCCGACAGCCGACGGGTGAAATGGTTGTTTTTTGAGTGGCTCTGCAGGCCAAGGATGAATAGGAGGGTGTTGCCATGGATACTCCTTGTCCCTGAATGATGATGCGGGAGGGAGAGCAGGTGTGGGCATGTGCCACAAAGACAGAGATTGATTAAGAATCCAGAGAGGCATTAGACATGCACACAGGAAGAGCTCTATAAATGAATCCAATGAGCTCATGCATGGAAAGCACGAATAGAATAAGGCCACATAACACAGATGATTTACAAACCTGCACACTGTTGTTTCCCACACTAGTTGCTCTCTTGAAGCGACGCCCTGTACCCAATGCATCGCCCAGCAACAGAGCCAGTCTCCTCTCAATCGTAGCCTGGAAGATCTTGTCACTCATGCGCTGGTCCAACACTCCCAACAACACTGAACACACAAACAATATGTAATACATGATATTATGGCATTGCAAATGCTCATTTCGGTTTCAAAAATAGATTTTTTTGTTAGTATAGTAATAACATTACACAACCGTTCAAAAGTTGGGCTTGGTTTGTATTCGTAATGCTCACCAAGGCTGCATTTATTTGATCAAAAATACAGTAAAAACAGTAATATTGTAATACAACACAAAGTCTTTTTGAAGACAAAATATTGTATTTTATAAATACTTTTTTGCTTTTATTGCAATAAGCAATAAGTTTCATATTTCTCATATCAAATTTTTTTGTATTAAAAGTATGGTAAATACTGGTAAAATGTACAAAAGATCACATTTAAAAATGAACACTTTTTGGCATACCATAAAAATAACCTGAAGCCCATCTGAATTATATAACAATTAGGCTATCCATCTCATAGTGAAAACCATGTAGCCTACCATGTAGCCTAAATTTCATTAACAGTAGAAGTAAAATAAAAAAAATAACATTACACACAGCGCTTTAAAATCACATACGTTGGAAGTTTGGTCCCATCAGTGAGGCGCGCAAACATGACAGTCCGACACAGCTGTTAGACTGTAAGCGCTTCTTTTTTGAGCGGTAACGTTTTTAAGCGGTAACGTTTTTGCGCTTGCGAAAACCTCCCTCAGACCACGGTCCGAACCAAACAGATGAAACTTGGTCCGACGAAAAGAGGTAGTCTCGGTCCGGATCAAACTTTACAAAGGTTCGACAGAAGACAGAACTACCAGAACTGTCACAGAAGATAGCAGGAAAAATGAGCCGTGATAGCACATGGGGAGAGGTGGAGACAAGGTTTTTAATTAAAATATGGTCTGAGTCTTCTCCTTCTTTCCTGTCGGCACCGATAAAATGTTCGCACAACAAGGACATTAATTTGGCAAATTTGAAATAGCCTCGAATATAGTTGGTGCTGCAGATAGTAATGCCATAGCAATAACAGCATAGTGGCAACGATATTCGTCTGTTCACTTCATTCATCTTGTCAAAGTTACCTGCCGAATTGACAACACGCTGACGTCAGACGCACATTCGCTAACAAACTAATCAATGTTAAGATCATCATTACTTCAGACATCAGATCTTTTAGAAATCATTCTAATATGCTGATTTGGTGCTCAAAAAGCATTTATTGTTATTATTATTATTATCAATGTTGAAAAAAGGTTGTGCAGCTCAAAATCTTTGTGGAAACCGTGATCAATTTTGATTAATAGACAGTTCAAAATAACAAAATAACATTTATTTGAAATAGAAATGCTTGCTGAATAAAAGTATTAATTTCTTTGCTGACCCCCTTTTGAACGGTAGTGTATTTTGGAATACAAAAGTTTAACATCAGCAGGCCAATACCTGTTCTAACCCATGAAGAACGCAGCAGTTGGGTTGTGTTCAGCTCTGGGTAGTGGAAAGCTAATGGTCAAGAGAAAAAAAAAAAAACATTGAATCTCAACAAATAAAATTCCATTTTCATTAAAACATAGCACATCACACTGAAGCTGCTTCCTAGCTGGTAGATGTTTTATAGGCTGAAATACCACTAGATTGGGCCATGCTGATGGAACCCAGTCTAACCAACTACATTGTTATAAAACCCGGCATGACCACCTTAAGACACCCACACACTTCAAGATAATTGGGCTGCTTTGGGGCCAATTCTCCCCTTCCAGCAATCTTAGGTACTGATTATCTTATTTGATGGTTCTACAGATTATATAACCAGATTTTCCTGTGGTGTGAGGCGTGTTAAAGAGTGATCGAATCTGCTCAGAAGAACGTCGGAACCGCACCAATCTCAACATGTCCAACATGTATATTTACGATCAGAAATCTTGTTATGTGGGGAAAACCACGAGGACAAATGCGCGCAAACGCAGTCTGTAGATTGTCAAGTGAAATGAAACTAAACCAAATCAGAAAGTGAGCTGACGGAAGACGGAAGCATAACACGACTTCATCCAAAACCTTTTCTTTTTTGCAGTCCTAACACTATTATCGCAATTTTTTTCTTGCCAGTCATTCACCATGTTTGTTTACTCTGAAATCACGTTTGACAATGAGACATTTTTCTAGATTTCCTGTGTTCACAGTCGGGGAATCTGGTTGTTTGTAAATGGAATCTGTTAGTGTGTGGCACTCCACGCACTATAGGAACAAAATGATAAAATCTATCATGTTTTTACCATCATGTTTGTGGTCTCTCACATTTTGAAAATCTTTATGCTGCTATAGTGATAGTTATTTTTGAGTGTATCTATGTAATCAAGCAAGTAAATAGTGTGTGGACTCACGTTCTGCAATCTGGTGTACAGGGAAGCCCAGGTAGTAGCTGTACTCAACCATGCTAAGTTGTGCAGCAGAGCGCTCACCTCTGTCCCTGGCACATACCCATGGATATCACGCACAGCAAAGGTGATCTCCACTGGAACCTTCTGCTGTTGTGCCGCCTTACCCATAGGACTCAGTGTGATGTTTAAAATCTACAAAACAATTCACTCTTTAAGATAAAATTATCTGAAACTAAAGCAATTAGACATTAGAATGACTCATTCTCCAGAAAAGGATTTTAGAGAGAAAAAAAACATCCAAAAGATGTCTCTGCAATTTTAAAAGCCAAAATATCCAGGTTTTCTTCATTCCAGCATCTAATGTAAAAGGTGAGCTACTAAATACTATTTATGAAATAAATAATTTAAATGATTATATAAAACTATTAAATAATTTAGTGACTAAAATAGTAAAGCTAAATAAATTGAATAAAAATCGTTTAAAACGTATCCTATGAAAGCTCACAAAAGTCTCTTTAAATCACACTTACTTATCTACTCTATTAAAAAGGCTCTTGAACGTTAGTGAATGAAGTGAATAAGAGCCATTAGTTTTGTTGCCTTGACAACGTGTGAATTGAGCAGTCCTGCTCTTTCCTTATCCAATCAGAGCAAACAACTGGAGATGATGTCATCCCACTCCACTGAAGGCAATCAAGCCTTGAATTCACATCACACAAGCTGAAAAAAAAACAGGCTTCTTTTTGCCAACATTAGCTTGTTCCAGAATAAAAATATTGAGATTTACTTTCATTTGACATCAGCATCATATACCACTGCTATATAAAGAAGTAATTTAAGAAAATTGGAATGAAATAAGATTTAAGAAGATTTGAAGGGCTTCAGTGTCTGGATATTGGCGTTAGTCACTCAGTTGAGCTTTTAATACTGTTAACTGGGTAAAGCAGTCAACTTACATTCACAGTGAAGTTTGTGGACTCCTGTGAGCGTCGGCGGACTTCAGCTAAGGCTGTGATCAGACCCTTCTCTGTCTTCTCACTGAAGGTACACATACGCACATCTATGTGGCTGGGTACAAACTGAAGTACTGCAAAACACGTGCATATAGTCAAAATGTTTGGTGAAATTCATGACAACTTGACATGAAACAAAATATAAATGGCCAGAGAGAAGTGTACCTGTATGCACATGGTACTGCAGGCCTGGTACAGGACTGATCGGTGACACGCTGATAAAGGAGCTGGTGGTTCGAGCGGAGATTCTCAGGGCATTAATGACTGATATGGCTGTGTAAACCACTGCACCAGACACAGCACGAAAAACAAAATCTGGAGGAGCTTTTACTACCTATAACACACAAAAAGATTATTATGAACAATGAATGTCAAGGATATGTACATCATATTTGTAATAGCAATTTCACATCCTTTTCAAGCACATGGAGAAAATATCAAAAAGCCTTTCAGTGAGCCTGTAAAAGTCGAGGCTGATTTTGTATTGTGTTTAAATTCAGGGAGTTGCAAAGAACCATTTTGTTCCCATTGAGCCAAATTAAGTGTTGTTTGTTCATGAGGACCCAAGAGATAAAACAGGAAGGGAAGATTTTATCTATATGTGCCCCTGACACATCACAGGATTACAAAAACATATTCAAAGTTTCTGTGATTTAAACCAAGAGTAAGCAGATGAAACAATCTCTATTATATAATTGTTTTTAAAGAAACAAAAGCCTGAACAAATGCTGTCTAATTTATAAACAGCTTCTTCTATTTTCTCATTTAAAAACAGAAATTGCAGACGAAAAAGACTGAAATATCACACCTATGTTTCCACCCAAGTTGTGAATTAAATTTATGTGGAAAAATAGTTTTAATTGCAAAAATTATGTGTGTGTGTGTGAATAAAGCGAAATTTTCATCCTACATGTTCAATAGAAGCATTTCCATGGAAATTTGCACTTTCCATTATGTATTTTTATGCAATATCCCAAAACGTGCATAAAATGTAAGCGTGGAAACCTGGCTAATGTTCATTTTTAATAAAGAAACGATTTTAGGTTAAATATTTAACGTGTATATTTTCAGATGCTATCACAATTTTTCACCATTAAAAAAGCTTTTATCTTTTAATTAAAAAACTAAAAAGAATTTCTTAAAAGCACAAATGGTATCTACAATCAAGCCATTTGTAGTTGTAATTGTTTACTATTGTAAAAAACAATAGATTTAGATGTAGAAGAGTTGCTGTCACAGCTTGAAATCAATAAATACAAGCAAAAAAAGAGGAGAAAAACACAACATAGACCTATTAATCAGATTTCCACAGTACCTGTAGCTCCACTGAGCGGTTGTACTCGGCTTTGAGAATCTCTCTGACTTTGACTTTAGCATATCCAACAGTAGACCCTGGAGGAAACCCTGCAAAAGAGCAAATATCAAGTTTGATGTTATTATTGGAGCCTTGAATATAAAAGAAAATTTAAATTAAATAAAAGTAAGCTTGCTTTATGGATTGAGTCACATATTGATCCTCAAAAAAATTACAGGAGCACCTATACTGTAGAGCAAAATCATCTCATTATGTCTTACCAACTCTGATCAAGTAGGTGTCCGGTTTAGTGATGTTGCAGAGATAACTCCGGGCAGTTGTTGTTGGAGGGGTTGTGATTAGGTTTGTACCAGATATGTACTTCACAGTGGTCACCATTGTGTTGTTGGAGCTTGTGATAGTAAAAGATGTGACAGTGGCGTCATGATGTAATACTGGAGGAGACGTAGTTGTAAGGCTAATGATCGGTGTGGTGTTATTGCTATCAGTAACCATGGTGTCAGATGGAGTTCCAGACACAAATCCTTCATCAGCCATCTCAGTTGCAGGAGGGAAGGAGGTGACGTTGGAGGTTGAGTCAGTTGGTAATTGGGAAACACTAATAGAAGTGGTTACTAAAATAGTGGGAAGTACAATACTAGAAAAGAGTGTTTCTGTTGGGAGTGAGGTGATAATCCATTGGCTGTCATTAACAGAAGACATGCCATCCGGTTCTTTGGTCACCGGAGGTGGGTTAGTCACCGGTAAGGAAGTGTTGTATGCTATAAACGGTGTGGTAGCCCACTCAGTGGTTGAGTTGATATCTCCTAATGAAGTTAAAGGGTCTATTGAGGGTGTTAGTGTGAATGACGGATCCAAATACGGCACTGTAGTATCTGTTAGACTCGGTCCAATTTCAGAGGGATCCAGGATAGTGGTGTTAAAAGGCTCAAAACCAGAAATATCTGTTGATGATTCCTCAGTCCAGGAACTGTTACTTTCAGACTGTAAATCTTCATCAAACAAAGTTGTTAGCATGTAACTTGGGTCAATGGTGTAGGTTCTAGTGCTCACAATATTTGTGGTGCCAACCGGAATGAAAGAGAAAACACTAGAGACCGTCTGATTGACATTGTGGTCTGGCAAGCTATCATTGTCCTTGGTCAACTGGATGGTGTAGTATTCTAAACTGTTCATGTCTGGTAAAAGGAAATCAGTGGGTTGGACAGTAACAGTGCCTGCCCAGTCAGATGCCAGTTCTGAGCTCACGTTGACAGACTGGTTTTGGTTTAAGACATCTGAAGTTGTTGGGACAATAGGTAGAGAATGGACCCTGGTTGGCTGGATGGTTAAAAGAGATAGAGAAATGGTGTGGCCAAGGTCCGATGTCAAAACACTGGTAAAAACGGGAGGCCTTGTCATGGTAAAGGGCACGTTTGTAAAACTCTGAGAGGTTGTTATGTGTTTGGTTAAGTCAGTGTTGGCTCCATCTGAGGTTGAATTGCTATTAAAACTATTAAAACTGGAACTTTCAACAAGTTTGCTGGAGAAAGAACTAGTAACACTGGTAGAGGAAGGATATAAGTGTTTGCTGGAAAATGACATCACCACTCTTGTGGGGAACGTAGTGTCATAGGTCTCGAAGTTTGAGTCCTCAAAGTCATACACATCAGATGGTAGATTGGTAACCAGCGAGTAGTCGTTACCTTCAGATCCCATGAAAGACATTGTTTCTAGGTAATCTCCAGAACCATAGTCCACATCCATGGTGTAGGTTGGGAAAAAGTCTTCTGGTGGACCTATAGTTTGTTCGACAGACGCTGAAGTCATTGTGTGCATGAAAACCACATGACTTGGCTCCAACTGGTGATAGCCTGATTGTGTGTTTGGGTCATGACTGGCTTGTAACTGGTCTTTGATTCTGGTGGATGGTTCCAATTGGTTTCCAAAAGGTACATTAGTGTCACTGCCTCCCATCGTCCCATACTGTGTTTGAGGGGAGGGAATGGGATTTTCATCAGGAATTCTCCAAGGAGAATTTTGTCCAACTAAAGGCAAGCTAGAAGGCACAGATGAATCTGTAGCCTGTGAGATTTGGGGAGCTGGGCTGATAGCAGACCAAGATAAGGACACATTATGGGATGTAGGCACTGGAGATTTTAGTTGTCGAGTCTGTCTGGAGGAACCTCTGTGGGTAGATTCAACTGCCTCTCCAGACTTTAAGGAACGTAAAGGAGGTGTGGCAAGAGGCTCTGGGATCGTGGCAGAGTTCAGGGAGTAAGTGAATACTGATCCAGTGTTAAAACTGTGATTGTAATTCTCTGTGGCTTTGGATGGATCCGAACTAGGTGAAAGAGAAAATCCAGACAAGGCGGTGGATGCATTATGCAGCACTTCCATCGAAGACTCATTTGGCATGTTTGAAGCCTCCAAATGCCAGTCTAAGGGAGACACAAAGACAATAAAATACAATAAATACAATTATCTGATATAACTATAAAGGAAAACAGTTCCATTATAGCAGATATTTTCCATATCAATGCAATTAACGTGTGTATCTGTAATTGTTTCAGAAAGCCTATTTCCTTTTCTTTCAACTAACTGTTCAAAAATAGAATTGGCCCTAGAAACAAGGTTACACTTACACATTATAAGATTTAGCCTGTGATGTTAATATGATAGATAAGAAGTGCTTTACATAATTATTGACAATGGACCTCATTCATGAAACGAGCAAAACAAATTTGCGAGCAAAAGACGTCCTGAGGTAAATTTTCAGATTCAAGAATGTGTTCATATCATAGGCGGTGATTATGCTAATTGTGAATGAGTGTGCACGCCTTATTTACGAATGATTGAAATTCATTAACATACACACGTTTAACTATCAAACCTGAGGTTTACGAAGCAAAGAGTTTCCAGGAAGGTCTGTTTTACATCCAAATTACTCCAAATGTACCTACATATTTATAAAAGTTTCATTAATAAGCCTCAAAGTCAGTGCAAAATTGTATATATACGGAAGGTGTAGCTTAGGAAAACTGTGGGAAAATAAATCTTAATTTAGTTGAATAAAACCATAGTTGCACATTGCTGTAACAAACCACTACTTACTCTATGTCTGAGACTTCAAAATCTCTATTCAACATCTGAAATTAGAGTTAATTAGTCAACCTTTGAACCAATAAGGTTAAGTCATTGATTTTTATTTTTAACATTTTAATAATATTGATTTGGACAATTGTGAACATGGACAATTGATAAAATGCAACACTGACCTAGAACATAGAAAAGAAGGATAAAATCTCCCCCACAGATTTACTTACAATGGTTTTTATGAAAAGTGATTCAGTGACTGCTATTTATTGATGTGGCTTGTTTAACTTAAAAAGCACCTATTATGGCATTTAAAATGTTCCAAAATTGTTTTATAAGTCCCCAACAACAGTTTTGCATGCATGCAATGACAAAAAAGACTTTAGTTTTCTTATAATACGCATTTATTTTGACCTGTTTTGACAGTGATTCTCAAATGATTCGTTTAGTGATTCACTTTTCAAAACCCCACCTTTACGTGACGCTAATCTGCGGTGATTGTTCCGATGACCGAGTCAGTTTTGATTGGTATAGTCTGTGCAAATATTTTCGGAAACGGAACACCCATCACCATAAATGGTTTTCGGTTTAACAAGTTTAAAATATATAAACGTATAAAGTGTATGAACAAACATGGCATCAATTTTACCCTATCAATTCAAGCCTGAATATGAAGGGGAAACGTCTGGAGATGCGAATGATTAACAAACTCAATCGCAAACACCACGACTAGAGCAAGATATTTCTCAATGGTAAGCATCAATGTAACGTTAGTTGTCACTTCAGGCCAATGGAGCGTTAACTCGATGTATAAACATAAAGTTTTTACCAAAAAATAAATAAAAATGCAGTGTTACGTTACTACGAGGTATGACTCTATTCTTAAAGAAAACTCAGAAAACAACAGTGTTGGGGCTAGTTACTCAAAAAAGTAATATATTACATATTACATATTACTCTCAAAAATAGTAATGCCTTACTTTACTTTATTACTCCCTGGAGAAAGTAACTAGTTATATTACAAGTTATATTACTAGTTACATTTTTTTTCATAATTACTCTATAATGGCCTGAGATGCATCAGATGGAGGGAGAACATACAAAGGAGGAGTGTTCTTTAGGGTCTTTATTACGCCAACAACAGACTGGCACTGTCTAGCACAAATAACTACGGTAACACTTTACAATAAGGTTGTATTAGTTAATGCATTAGTTAACATGATGAACTGCACTTATAAAGCATTTATTTATCTTTGTTAATTTCAACATTTACTAATGCATTAATAAAATCTTGTTGACATTAGTTAATGCACTGTGAACTAACATGAACAGCTGTATTTTTATTAACTAGTGTTAACAAAGATTAACTAATGATGAACAGAGGTGTTGTTCATGGTTAGTTTATGTTAACTAATGCGTTAACTAATACAACCTTATTGTAAAGTGTTACCATAATAACTACAAACAACTGTACTTGTGCAATCAAGTACAAACAAGTATTAACTTCCTCAATGTTTAACAAACACCTCTGGTGCAAACAATCAATATATTTGATTGTCAATTTATAACAAGTCCACAGATATATTAACTTCCTCAATGTTAAACAAAAACCATCTATTGCAAAAAATCAATTTGATTACAAGCGGTGGAGAGCAGCTATGTCCCCGGGCAGAGTGTGCACTTCACCGTCAAGTTATTTTCCTTCCTTTGAACATACTCAAAATAATTACTGAATCTCCACCCGTCGAAACTAGCTTTCTGTTGCTGGGAATCTTCATCTGAAAAAGAGCTTGCCGTTGTTTACGCTTCCATTTTCCCCATCTGTCTTTGAGGGGTGCCGCTCTGCTGCTGGCTGCGGTTGTCGACCAATCGGTGATGGTAAATGATACCTCGTGCCAAACCCAGACCAATCACTGTTCCATTCACGCCCTCCTCCCCTTCCCTTCTGTTCTCTGTGTTGTGTGCGATGAAGGTGCTACTGGCAAATGTAATGGAAGTAACTAGCTCGGGAAAACTGTAATAATATTACCATTTTCAGGCGAGTAATGCCTTACACTACCAGTTACTGAAAAAAGTAATATTATTACTTTGTAACGCGTTACACCCAACACTGGAAAACAACAACCAACAATTCACATATCTCAATACAATTGTCATTGAAGACCTAGAAGCTAAACGGTGCTTACACAACAAACCAAACAATTATTATGCTACATAAAACATAAAAGCAACAATTATTAATAACACTTACAGTTTGTGATACGGAGGAGGAAGCTGATGGAAATACAATTGGAACTGAACCTTCCTTCAATATCAGCTGGCTCGCGAATCCAAGTTTAATTGCATTTAAGTTAGTAAAGCAATCGTCTTCAAAATGGGGTGAACAAAGCACAAGGCTCGGACCATACTCCTGTGGTACAGTTGTATATATGAATTGTAGCCACTTAGTCTTCAAATGCTCAGATGAAAAAAGTTTGCTTTTGAGTCAGAACACAGCGTCTCGTCACCATGATGTTTTCTAGTTTTCACTGGCGTGTGCAATAAGTGGGCAGATCGTATTCAAATAACTTGACAAGTTGACGTCATCTAGTCAGAGAAAAAGCTTCGGTCTTCTAACGATTGATAAAAATGACTCAGAGTCAACTCTTACTTTTGAAAGACAAAAACATTTTACACGGTGCATTGTCATATTTCAAACTTTGCAGGATGTTTTTGTTCACTTAGATCTATGTTACAAACTACATGAAAGGTAAATTTCAAAATTTCAAAAAGCTTCAAGGCCTTTACTCCTGCATAAGTTGCATTGTCGCGATTACCCAAGTCACATAGTCTTGCACATGTGCAAGTGGTTTGGAATGTGCCAAGGCCATGAAACAGGAGAGCATTTAAATAATTAAGGGTGCCACTTTCAAGAAGGATTCCTGAAAGCAGTATCGGCCTCTCTGGTTTATATTCCACTACACGTTTTATAAAATTTCCATTTGCATTGCTTTTAATGGTGGGTGAGGAGGTTGGGCATAAAAGCTGGCAGTGTTTGGCTTGATATTCAGAAGCAGCTGCACAGTAATGAAATGACCCATTCTGAAACCAAGGATGGAAGGCAGAGGTGAGGAGCTTCTTAATGAAGCTTGAGGGTGAGCACAACAGTCTTAAGAAGTGACTAGTTTTCCCATAGGAGGTTAGTTAAATGATTCATCCTCATTTATTTTGACCTGTGACGGATAATAATAAAAACAAATTTTCATTGTGCTACCTGGTGCACTTTGTGTATTTAGACCTATATAAAAATAATGTAATATCATGACCATAATTTCAATATAATATCATAATAGGATGATTTGCAAGGTAGAATTGATCCAGGAATGTGAAACCAGGTTAATGCATATCCTATATGATGATTTACAAATTGCCTCAAACCAACTATAAAAATAAGATAAAAACTAAAATGTATTCCAACAGAAAAATACAAATTAAGTGTGACTTCAAAACAGACGGATATTGGCTGTTTATTATTACTTATAAAGCACATATTTAAGAGATAGTTCACCCCAAAAATTAAAATGTTGTCATCATTTACTCACCCTCATGTTGTTCCAAAACTGTACGAGTTTGCTTCTTCTTTTGAACTCAAAAGTTGATATTTTGAAGAATGCTGCCTGTAACCAGACAGTTGACGGCACCCATTGACTTCAATAGTATTTTCTTTTCCTACTGTGGAAGTAAATGGGTGCCGTCAACCATGTGGTTACCAACATTCTTTAAATATCTTCTTTTGTGTTCAACAGAAGAAAGAAATTCATACGGGTTTGGAACAACTTGAGAGTGAGTAAGTAACAATAAAATTTTTATTTTTGGGTGAAAAATCCCTTTAATGCCTTATTCTGCATGACCTTATTCTACACCCCTTAATCCATACCCATTATTTAAATTTAAACAATACTAAATATACCTTGCTAAGTATTATTTAAATGAAAATAAAATAGGAATTTGAGGCAAAAGTTGTAGTTAATAGTTAATATGTGTTCCCTATACTAAATTGTTACCAAAAAATAATGGTTTAAGTTGAATTAACTAAAATACAGGAGGTACTTCACTTTTAGTGGAAAAGGTTAGGTCTATACCTTTTAATTCATTCATGTTACATGTTTTGCCATTTATATTCAAATGCTAATGCAGACACAGCCAGTCATCTGCAACAAATCACATAAAATGGAACTCAATGTTCAAAAGACATCTATCAAACTCACAATGACATGAATATGAGTCATAGAAACATAGTAGTCCTTCAACAACGTCTCAGATTTAACGAATAAGCCAGACGGATTTGTGATTCAGCTATAACTGACATCACTCAGCCTTCTGAAGAATCCCCCCAGACACATGGTCTTCATACAGATGACTTGTTAACCCACAATTCTATATTTAGACATTGAAAAAAAGACATGGATATAAGGAAGAACATGCCATCACATAAAAACTCTGGCTCTGTTATCAAAAGAAACGGCATTAAAGAAAGATCAATAGCGTCAGCCAAGTCCACTGACCACTTTAAAGATGATGAAAAGGAAAAGAAAGAAAAGAAATATGTGACAACACAACAGTGAAGCAGCAAATAAGAAACAGCTTTTTGGCATTAATTTTTATCAAATATTAATCACACAACAGCAATGCACAAATGAAACAAAATCTTATGCTACATTAATCAGGTCAGTATGCTCCGTGTTTGGGCTCCTTGAGAGTTAATGTTTTTTTTGATAGTATATGAGGCGGCGTTCCGCACTGCTCTGGGCCAAGTGTTTGAAGCCCCTATAAAGCAGGCGGCTGTGTAAAACAGATGATCAACTAAATAACAGAGAGAGAGAGAGAGGCTGAAGCAAAAGAGAAACAGTTGTTAGACCTTAACAATGGGAGCAAGAAAAAAAAATTAACCATCATAAAAGACTTAGGTAAAGTCTTAAAAGACACCATGAACATTGGCACTCAATGCTGTTACTGTTAACTAAATTAAAACTATTAACCTATTAATCTTATGCCTAATATGATAAAACGGCTTTGTTAATGTTTCTTGTCTCATTACATTGATAATCAAGAATTATATAACATGCATCATGTAAATTATATAGCCCATTTTCAAATACAAAATGGCGAAATTAGACAAAAGTTTGTTTATTATTTCTGGCGCTCTTTTAACATTTCTATTGTAAAACTGCAGTCAAATATAAAAGTTTTATTTAGCTACTTTTATCACTTTTATGAACTGAAGTGTCACATTGACGAGTGCTATCTAACCACTGAGGCAGCTCAGATGTGAAGGTTGGTAATCGCCGTTGTTCAATATCCTTGCAGCACCAAAGTAGAGTTAATATTAGGCAATTATACTACGGGGCTGTTGAATACTTGAATCTGATTGGCTGACGACGAACGTAAGTTGTGCAATTATTTTCAGGGAAACACAAGGCAAAAGCAGTTCAAGGCAGGTCATGAACGCATTACAGTTCCATATCACTTTGCCAAATGATATCAGTTATTTCAAATGTCTTTACAGTATGCAACAGCAAAAGAAACAAAAACTCACAGTGACACTGACCAAGCAAAGAAGTATAGTAAACAAAATTATAAAAACGACAAATTTTTCCATGTTTTCCCACAAAATTATGTTTAATTTTGTTCGAAACGCAGATACTCTCTTTATTCCGCTCTCTCTGTCCCACTCAAACACACACACACACACACACACACACACACACACACGCACAGAAACGTGTTGTCAGTGCTGCTCATTTAGCAATTTAAAAGCTACATGACATTTCTCACTAGAAGCGAGTTAATAAAAGGCGTTGTTCTTTCAGTTCCGTATTAATAGACGCTGCTGCCGTACACTGTTGAAAGAGACGCAAATATTGATCGCTCTTTCTCTATCTCTCTCTCCCTCTAATAACTCACTGCATTAGCCTGCTATCAGTGGCACAGGCCTCCGTTACTAGCTTTAAAATGACATTTTGGAATTAGCAATGGAGGCTTGAGTTTAGATGCATAAGAATTTAGTCCTGCACACAAGAGCGTTTTGAAGACAAAACCTGACTAAAGTCTTGAAATAAATCTTATAAACAATGTTTTGAGGTGTGGTAATCGTAGTATAAGCAGAATAATTGACTCCGGGCCGTTGAATTATTAAAAAAAAAATGCACACCGAGGTGTAACGGTCAAGCGCGACTGCATTACCACCTCGGGTGTGCATTATTTTTCAAATAATTCAACGGCCCGACGTCAATTATTTCTTACTTATTTCACTACCTTTACAATTTACTCCTCAGAAAAATACAGAGTTCCGGAGCTCTGGGACCTCAATGATGGGTATGGCCCTGATAGATAGATTTTAAGTGATATTTACATAGATTTTTCTGTTTTCATCATGGCATGTCTCATATTTCATCTTAAGTTTGCATGCAAGCATTATCATACATGCTTATTTTAGTAACTTATATTTTGGACATCTTACCATAAAGTTCATATATTTAAAAATATTTAACTTAAAAGCTTAAAAAAGAACATTCCTCACACTTTTATTTAAAAATAGTCACAAACTTCAATCACTAGCTTAAAAGACGAGCAATATATTTTTTTAAAAGCCACACAAAATAGCTTTATAATCAAGATACCTTTAGCTTAATGTTTTATGCATTATGATTTGACACTATAATTCTCATCTTGCTTACTATTTAGTAGTATGTAAATTAGATCAGTATACAGTGTCTTGCGGTGTAGATCAATGTTGGAGTACTGCTTTAAAGAACCTGCACGTTTATTATTAAAGCAAAATTATGGCATTTCATCTGCATGATTGATGAAGCTCTAAAACTCACAGGAATCATCTATATCCACAGTTTGATACATGATTCTCTTTGAGAGGAAAGGCGAGACTATTAAGTAGTCTTACTGTGGTAATAAGTGGTTTAAATAGCACACAGGTGAATATGCTAATGTGTTCAACTAGCTCAAACAAACATCAACTGCTGATCCACCATTTCTCAGGTCACTGAGCAAGACTAAAATGAACAAACAGGACAGAAGAGGCGCAGATTACTGCCTGACCTCTGACCTCATTAGATGGGCGTTCGGACGTTTAGATTTCTATTCTGAGATCCCTATTCCCTCAGGAGTCATTCGATAAAACATTAAAGCCCCAGCCACCCATGTTTTTCTGTGCTAGGCTAATCAAAATGGGCTGTTGACCCAGTTTTGAAAACACTTCAACTGCAAGTCATGTAACATCCATGACTGACAAGCAAAGCAGAGGACCCTGATCCTTAGCACAAGTCTTTATTTTCAACAAGAAAATGACTCCAGTTAAGTCAGTCAGAAAGCAGAACAGTCCAATCTGTACCCTACAATTATTTCTGTCATGACAACCAAATGTTTGGCGTGGTAATGATGACAATAATGTTGATATGTTTTTTCTTGGTGGAAAAGTTTTGCTAAGCTGCTGCTGTTATTGCTGTTGGTTACTGCTTCTGCTGCAGAGGAAGTACAGGACTTGCTACTCCCAATACACAACACATTGGTGTGAGCAAGAAGGACATGCTGCTGCTATACAATATAGCATACATGAATTATCCATAGCAGATCTATACAGGTGGAGCTGGGGAAAGTGGATGGTTTCTGAAATGTAAATGTAAGTAAATATAATAGGTGGGCTAAACAGTTTGCCAGTAAAAAATATGTACAGTATTGTTCAAAATAATAGCAGTACAATGTGACTAACCAGAATAATCAAGGTTTTTAGTATATTTTTTATTGCTACGTGGCAAACAAGTTACCAGTAGGTTCAGTAGATTCTCAGAAAACAAACAAGACCCAGCATTCATGATATGCACGCTCTTAAGGCTGTGCAATTGGGGTATTAGTTGAAAGGGGTGTGTTAAAAAAAATAGCAGTGTCTAGCTTTGACTGTACAAACTCAAAACTATTTTGTACAAACATTTTTTTTTCTGGGATTTAGCAATCCTGTGAATCACTAAACTAATATTTAGTTGTATGACCACAGTTTTTTAAAACTGCTTGACATCTGTGTGGCATGGAGTCAACCAACTTGTGGCACCTCTCAGCTGTTATTCTACTCCATGATTCTTTAACAACATTCCACAATTCATTCACATTTCTTGGTTTTGGTTCAGAAACAGCATTTTTGATATCACCCCACAAGTTCTCAATTGGATTAAGGTCTGGAGATTGGGCTGGCCACTCCATAACATTAATTTTGTTGGTTTGGAACCAAGACTTTGCCCGTTTACTAGTGTGTTTTGGGTCATTGTCTTGTTGAAACAACCTTTTCAAGGGCATGTCCTCTTCAGCATAGGGCAACATGACCTCTTCAAGTATTTTAACATATGCAAACTGATCCATGATCCCTGGTATGATAAATAGGCCCAACACCATAGTAGGAGAAACATGCCCATAGCATGATGCTTGCACCTCCATGCTTCACTGTCTTCACTGTGTACTGTGGCTTGAATTCAGAGTTTGGCGTCTCACAAACTGCCTGTGTCCCTTGGACCCAAAAAGAACAATTTTACTCTCATCAGTCCACAAAATGTTCCTCCATTTCTCTTTAGGCCAGTTGATGTGTTCTTTGGCAAATTGTAACCTCTTCTGCACATGCCTTTTTTAACAGAGGACTTTGGGATTCTTGAAAATAGATTTGCTTCACACAGACGTCTTCTAACTGTCACAGTACTTACAGGTAACTCCAGACTGTCTTTGATCATCCTGGAGGTGATCATTGGCTGAGCCTTTGCCATTCTGGTTATTCTTCTATCCATTTTGATGGTTGTCTTCTGTTTTCTTCCACGTCTCTCTGGTTTTGCTCTCCATTTTAAGGCATTGGAGATCATTTTAGCTGAACAGCCTATCATTTTTTGCACCTCTTTATAGGTTTTCCCCTCTCCAATCAACATTTTTAATCAAAGTACGCTGT
Organism: Gobiocypris rarus; assembly: GCA_023029165.1. Taxonomy (NCBI): domain Eukaryota; kingdom Metazoa; phylum Chordata; class Actinopteri; order Cypriniformes; family Gobionidae; genus Gobiocypris; species Gobiocypris rarus. The sequence goes on along the minus strand of CM040918.1, from coordinate 14,714,543 downwards.
TCTTCTGAACAATGTCTTGAACGACCCATTTTCCTCAGCTTTCAAATGCATGTTCAACAAGTGTTGGCTTCATCCTTAAATAGGGGCCACCTGATTCACACCTGTTTCTTCACAAAATTGATGACCTCAGTGATTGAATGCTATTTTTTTTGAACACACCCTTTCAACTAATTCAACTAATTGCCCAATTGCACAGCCTTAAGAGCGTGCATATCATGAATGCTGGGTCTTGTTTGTTTTCTGAGAATCTACTGAACCTACTGGTAACTTGTTTGCCACGTAGCAATAAAAAATATACTAAAAACCTTGATTATTCTGGTTAGTCACATTGTACTGCTATTATTTTGAACAATACTGTATGTGACCTGTGCTGGCAAAATTAGTCGCAATAAGCTAAATTAAAAAAAAAAAGTTTCATACGCTATTAAAAAACCCCTTCAAAACAAAATCACCTAGCAAACATACGTACTTTAAAAATCCTGGTAATGTCACCAAATTTGACACACACCAAATATCTATACAAATTATTTATTTTTTTTGCATGATACCACAATTGTTTGATTAACATTAAATGAAACAGACAGCTATTATATATGAAGACCTACTGTACCGCACGGACCTAAAATAATGTTACAGACATCAGATTTTTTCTCCCAACAGTTAACCAAACGTTCACATAAGACATAACAGATAATATTTGCATAAATAATCACCAAGACAGATATTTTGAAATACTGTTATTCTGTGTATATCGGGATTGCATACTGTCAGTCAATTTTTTCACCTTGCCTGTAGCTCGTTATTATCCTGTACACATTATGACCCCTTTCATCAATTCGACAACTTCTTTCATCAACTACAACATCAATTCAATGAATTAAATACCAAACAATTGAATCAAGAAATTATCATCACTCAAAAATATTTTAGGGTGCCATTTTTCATAAATTAAGATGTTCTAGTAAAAATATATGCGGGTAAATATTGCTGTTTAGTATTAAGTATGGTTAGATTAATGCATTTAATGAAAACAGTTTAATATATAATGCCTTGGGTGGAAAACATGCTTGGATTAACAAACTATATTTTATACTGTAAATACTGTATTTTACTTCTTGAATTAAATATTTTCATGAATCTACTTGACAAACAATAGCTGTTCTACTTGACCAATAGCTGCATCTATTTGGCAGACAATAGCTGTTTGGTTTAAAAGAACAATTAAATATAGAGATATACAGAAAATAAAAAATAAAAAAAGACATTTATAACTATTTTAGCTACATTGCCTACCCCTAACTCTACCCTTCTTCTCTTTAATATGCAGTCTCGTAAAGTCCACAAATATTTCTCTTAAAGTTTAGACTAATCTTTGAAACCAGTATTTTAACAATATGTTCTTGTGGCATTGTTGGTGAGCCAGACCAAGCGAAATGATGTAAAATGGCACCAAAAGAAACTCTGATAACATTCAAGACAATTAAGTAATTAATGATGGAGTGACTTAATAATCCTGATCGACAGACACGTTTAATAATTAATTGTAAGAGAGTCACCTTCAGCCTAAATGAGCAGTGTTTATCATGAGTAATGGCAGGGAGCCTCTCGCCCGACAGACGGGCAGCAGGGGAAATACCGTGACTCCACACAACAGGGCGGCAATGACTCCCTCTGCCACCTGGTACAGAAATGCAACCGTGTATGCATGAACAGTCTGGCAATTGTCAGAGCTATCGCTTTCACAGACAGCGAGATCTACCGAAGCGATACGTGTAAGAAGCAAATGTAAATGTCATTGGGACGATGCACATATGAGACAAATGTGCAGGTTTTTTTTTAAAGAGTTAGCTACATCAAATATTTGCTACCAGTTTAATTTAAACCTGTGGTCATCAGCAGCATAAAATAAAACACAACATATGCAACATATTCCATTTCCTGCCTTAGAGATGATTGGGAACAGCTTAACAAATATAGCATATCAGTGAAATAAATAATAATAATAATCAACAGAAAGTAATGAAATGTAAAACAACACTGCATAGACTTACCATATAAATGAAACCTAGATTAATCCCACTAAATCTACTAAAGAGCAGTGAGTACATTTCTCTGTCTTTTGTCAGCTGATTAACATCAGACGGCAGCAGGTAAATTAGGTTGCTGTCACTTTAAGACCTAAAGCACAATCTAATATCAGATCAGAATACTCGCAGGCATTTTGACATATTTGTGCATTTGATGTTTAGGCACAAACCTGAAGCCTAAAATATACATAGCTTCAAACGTCTCAGAGCCACTTGAGGAAGAGTATCTCTTTCTTAGAAATGTATTGTTCTTTTCAGACACCTGGTAGAACTGCCAGACTGGTGAATGTGATGAAGCAATTTTAGCTGCGCACAGAAAAATTGTCTCGAGAGTTTTGCATCATCTGTTTGGCCTTTATAGAGACCACAGATCAAACTAACCGATATTGATCAGAGCATCCTTGATGTGCATCACAAAAACATAGACTTCCGATATGCACAAATTCCAACGCTCTACAATGCAAGTAAATCACTCGCATATGTAACCACATTTTCATGCTAGGTGACTAAATTGTCTATCATTAGCTATTGGCTAATAAATGGTTAGATTTCACTTCCCATTGATTTAGAGGCTAACTGTAAGTTAAACAGATATTTTCTCACTCGCCTTTTAATTGTATTGAACACTGACTGAGCACTTTGGACTTTTGCTCTCTCCGTCTTTAACTCTTTCCCTGTCAAACACGGAATTTTCCGTTATTTGGGAGAAAACGCTTCCAGGCCAAACAAGGAATTTTCCGTGTTTCCACTGTTAGACGCTAGGGCGCCATTACGCATGCATATGAAAAATAACGTGATTGTCAACATTAAACATCATATGAATCAAAACTATCTAATGTTACTGAATGAAATGTGGACCCAGGGCGAGCTACAGGACTGTGCAAGCATTAGGGGTGTTGATGGACTCGATCTGTGTGTGATCATCGCTCTGAATCTGATCTGAATGCAGTTTTTGACAAAAACATGATTTTCTCAGCTTTTTGCTCAAAATATTGCTTTTTTATGGAACTTACCCATATTCAAGTGTTGATAAATAAGAATGCACAAAGCTAGAATAAAACATTTTTTTGTTGTTTTTGTTTAAAAGAAGAGGGTCAGCTTTTTCTTTTGATATATTGCATGCTCAGATATTCATAAAACACAATATTCTTTGAGCTATTACATTTTGACTAAAACCCTGGCGGTGACTGGCAACTTTTTTTTTAAATGCTGGCGGGAAAGAGTTAAAGTGCACTATTGCAAATCATCTCAATGGATGCACACCATATTTGACACACCATAAACTGCAGTGCGAAGGAGCCCAACTCGCCAGCACTTAGCTGAGAGCACTCTGTATTCTCACACATGCGAAGAGAGAGCGAGAGAGAGAGTCACTTTGACGTGCTACATGAAAATGATATTCTTTGAGTGTGTAAATGAGTTCATTTGGAATTATGCAGCCTTTAAGAACAAGCAGAAGCCACAGTCAGTTTCTTCTGTAGTAGGCGGAACTAATGCACAAGCAGTCAAGCACTCACCTGTAGAGTGATGCAGGTATGACGTAAATTTGTAGGCCAAAACACGAAAGCAGTTTAGCATTTTAACACGTCTGGTTCCATCGTCCCGAAGTCAATGTTTGTTTTAATGGGTTTTGGTTAAATGGCTGAAATAAGGTCTGCGGTTAAAATACTTTTACGTTTTATTCTACAACATAAAATACGTCCGAATTTTTGAAGCTGTTACATGTCTCGAAAAAGCCGGTTGCTAACAAATGGCTAAACAGGACTACAGAGGCTTTCTGGGAGATTAAAAGTCATCACGCCGAACAGATACACTCAATCCGCATTTACAGTCCTGTTATGATTATAATTGTGCATATAATCTATTCAAACTCAAACTTTCTGGGAAAATGTTTTTTAGATAAAAACTGAAAGAGTTGTCGGAAGCGTAGTAGCGGTGACGTTGAAGTCATGGGACCGTGGTGTAGTTCGTTTATAGCCTACATCTAGCTTTTAACTTCAGCCAACTGCATTTAGGCTCATCATCAGCACAGTGTTCATCTGTGATAATTATCTAGATGGATAAAACGTTTAAGTATCATAAACTATCATAAAGTATGTTTTTGTGATCTTCCAAAAGCCCATGGAAAAATCCTATTGGGTTTTTGTCGATGGAACCAGTGTCATGCAAACTGCTGGTTGGCCTACAAAATTACGTCATACCTGCACCACATTATTACCGTCCCAGTTTTGAATTCAGCAAATCAGTTAGAGCGAAAACAGACAAAGTGATTAAAACTCCTTAAAGGGGTTTGTGACAGCACATTTGACACATAGAATGTGATCACTTCCGCTGCGTGAGGTCTGTACACGTAAACTACCTGATCGTGTACAGACCTCACCCACCAGAAGTGATCGCGCGCTGAAGGCTGTTGGACACAGTGGTGTATTAGAGGTAAAAAATTATAGAAATACTGTTCTGTGTTTTTTTTCTTTTACTCTTATAGATTTTGTTACCATTGACATGCATTATATGACTGACAGACTGCAACGGTTGGAGTTAAAAATCTTCATTCGTGTTCTACTGAAGAAACAAAGTCACCTATATTTTGAATGCCCTGGGGGTAAGCAGATAAACATAAAATGTTCATTTTGGGGTGAACTATCCCTTTAACGCAGCAGCTCATCAGACCTTAGCATGTTTTATATGGTTATTAATAGCAGAATTATATGTGTTATATGTGATATGATCTGAAAGCAAAACAACTACACATATATCTCTTAATGTAAAAAGCTGTGCCATTTTACGAATATAAGCTGATTTGGTGGAGGTGCACACATATATTGTGGCTGGGAGAGCAATGACAGACACAGTGGGTGTGGCATCAGGCCTTAGAGAGGCTTTTATTTAAAGCCTTTTTTTAGGAAATAGTTCTAAATGTGCTGTTGGCATAACACTTGATGATAAAACTGTTGGAAAACACTGAAAAGTAGTTTTAAAGTAGGCTGTTTTTGTCAAAGACGAAAGGACAGCAGGACGGGAGAACTACAGAGACAGTGAGGTAATTATCATCACAAAAGGAAACAGTGAGCTACTCTATTTCAAGCTCTTCATGGCCACACCTATAATAAAATAACGGATATGACCTATTGAGGACTTCCTCTATAAACAACAAATGAAGTGTGTTGCATTATGCCTTCAAAATAAAACACAAAAGGATCTAAAATTAAATGAAACAGGATTACTGTATGGTCAATGTCAGTATGTCTATCCGTCTGTCTCTCCATCTTTTCTTTGTGAATAGGATGACGTCTTAGGCTGAAACCACAAGGAGGCTGAAAATGATCAAACCCATATAAATGATTCAGTTTAGCACACCCAAATGCAATTTGCTCCTCCCTAAACTCCTGTCCAGTGGTAAGTGGGAGAAATAACCAATAAACCATTCCTAACAGAAGCAAAACAATCTAATGATCAGCCGAGCAATCATTGACTCAGAGAATGATTTTTCACCAATAGTACATTAAACAATGAGCCAGGCAGTTTGATGTATGTTGAGATATGATCATCTCTAATTGTCAAATACTGCTAATATGATTTATTTGACAGCGTTCATTAGTGAGGCTTACAAATAACAGACTGAGTTTAAAGATTATTTCATTAAAGAGATTTCTTCTGCCTAAGCCAACTTACAAAAAAGTACTGTAAAAAGTGGCGGTACCTTGGTAGAGTGGTGCAGTGTTCATCACATGGACATACCATGGTACTTTGGCACATAACTTGCCATATAAGGCCTGTATACAGTACTATTCAAAAGTTTGGGTTCAGTAAGATTTTTTTCAAATGAAATTAATACTTTTATTCAGCAAGGATGCAATAAATGTTTTAAATGTGACAGTAAAGAAGTTTCTGTTTTAAATAAATCTAAATATTCTATTTCAAATAAATACTGTTCTTGTGAAATTTATATTCATCAAAAGAATCCTGAAAAAGGGTTTTCACAAAAATATTACGTAGCATTTATTTCAGCATTAACAATAAAAAGCAGAAAATTAGCTTAAAATGACTTCTGAAGCTTCATATGACACGGAAGACTGGAGGTAATGGCTGCTGAAATTCAGCTGTGTCATTACAGGAATAAATAACATTTTATAATATATCCAAACACAAAAAGTTAAATTGTAATATTTTCACAGTATTACTTTCAGGGCTCCGTTTATTCGAAGCGCCTACTTGTCTGCCACTTTAAATGCTCAAGATTCTGATTGGCTGTCAATGTTTTTATTTTTCATCAGCTGAATAAAATCATTCTGAAAGTGATTCCAATGATATCGTTTCTCTGTGTCGTTCTCGTAATAGCTGGGGTGTGAACTCTGCTTTTCTTTAATATTGAGAAAGATTTTTAGAACTATATCTTTATTGTTATCTTTATAGTTATCGTCCTTGGTGTGAACCAGAGTATGTGAGTGGAGCGGAGCGGCAGCAATTTCCCCTCCGCGCTCTAAGCATTCAATAATCGCTCTGCTCCAGCTCTGCTCTGGGTTCACCATTTCCCGCTCCTCGCTCACTGATATCAGAAACACCGCTCCGTCTTTTCTCCAAGGAAATTTGCGGCTAAAGTATTTAAGTTAGCTCTGCAATATCCCAAAAGTTCGGTTTATAACATACATTAAATTAAAACAAAAAAACTATAGGAGATAGTTTCAACGTAGTTTATTGCAAACATTTATTTTCTATGACATGCCAAGCTTATTAGGCTTTATTAGCATTAAAAGTTAAACATGATTGCTGCTTTTGCAGTGCATTTTGTTTGGAAAGATGAAAATAGTATGTTTTCATCGGTTATATTACCTACGCGTCACATTACAGATTTCTGCGTATGTAAAATCCGACACAGATAACTGAAAGCAGATGCACTGTAAGATTACATTTGTGTGACTGCATTAGAGAGAACGTTTGCGTGTGCGAATAAGTGCTACCTGTTTAAAATGTGCTTTCACCCGATTATATTCAGTATGTAAAAGGTACAAAAAAAAAAACTATAACATCCCGCTCATGTCCATTGCAGTCATCATAAACCTGTACATTCTTCCTGATTTGAGTGATCCATCTGAATCAAGCTAGTTAAATGTGTTTAATGTGTGAGTTTTGACTAAAAATACTGTTATATTGTAGGCCGTTGTTTAAGAATTTTACTTGTGATGGAGCGGTAGTGGAGTGCTCTCGGAGCGCATGAAAACCACGACGCTCCGACTTTTAAAAAATCCACTCCTCACCCCATTCAAAATCCCCTCACTCCACTCCACTCCGCTCACATACTCTGGTGTGAACGGGCCTTAAAGCTAATATAAGTACGATTTTAAAAAACCCCACCAAAACAATGTTATATATTTTGTTGACTTGTGTACTTAAAAGAATGTTTCCAAGAATGTTTAAATCCAGAGAAATAAGCAATTTTAACCAGGACATAGACTGTGTCCATGCGTTGCCTATCAATGACATCATACCCACGTTACAGTTAATTTCCAGTTTTATTTTGTAGAAACCATGGAAACACCAAATATATTTAATATATTATGTGTTTTATTACAGGTAAGCAACTGTTTGGATACATTCATACACAGAAAACTAATCATTGTTATATAGCTCAACACAGTTAGTCTTATAGTTTAAATCTCGTTTTCTTAATTTACCGCGAGTACCATGTTTTACCATGCCTAATATCGATTTAGCTTACTGCAGTGTGCAACAAGTGTCTCATAGTAGCCGCTGAGCGAATGCACAGAGCAGCATTATAACATAACTTTCAACACAACACATGTATCTAATATGATAAAACAGAGCTGGGCTACCTCACATACACATGACTGGAAAAAAAGTGGAAGTGGTCGTTTGCAGCACGATAAAGGCTCCGAGAAATCAAGGCGTCATCAAGCTACGCCTTTGTTTTGAATAAGCGACCTCTAGCGGCGAAAATTACATATTGTGGCTTTAAGAGCCTTCTTTCAAAAACATTACAACATTTTTAATAAACTTTTAAATAAATATATAAATAGTTTAAACACAGTATCCTGTCCAAGAAACCATAGTAGTATCATGGCAACTTTTGTTTGTGTAAACCAGTAGATGACTGAGTCTTAGTTTAATTCGTTAAATGTAGTTAACTGCTTAGCACCAAAATCACTGAGCAATTTACCAGACGTCCTACCTGCAACTTTCAGGGTTAGACTACACAATCAAATTTGAAGGGAGCAACTGTAAAACACACAACAAGTAAGACTAAAGCCAAGATCTACTGCTCAAAACACTGAGCCACCAATTACAACCCCCCCAATGATGTAATTTCCTTCCATTTGCCAAGCTCATTCTAGGGAAAGTCTCATTTGATGGTTGTTGCTATTCCAGAAAAAAAGATGGTAAAAAAACAGAACGAAAAAGCAAAGGGAAGGTCTTTGGTATTAATTCAAACCCCTTTGCCCACACATGTTTCTGTTTTAAGCTGATCCCATTGCGTGACTGCCTCTGCCTAACGCTGGCACAGACTCCCGTGCGCAGCCTAATCGAACAATCAAGGCAGAGTCTGTGCTGATATTCGTTTTTATCTCAGAATGCTTTTATGGGAGAAATACTGTTGTTTTAGGTGGTTTGTCTTATACTACATTTACAACATGCATACTTCTTGTTTGTAGTCTACTCGTACATATTTTTGTAAGCAGAGGGGCCAGTGAAAATTTTTAGCAGGGCAATTAAAAATGTAAACCACTTGAACTGCATTTATTTGAAAACCGAAATCTTTTGTAGCAATGTAAACATCCTTACTGTCGCTTTTGATCAATTTACTTGCTGGATAAAATAAACTATTTATTTACAAAAAAATCATTAAAAAAAAAAAAAGAGCTGAAATCTGCCCCTCTGACACTGAACAGAGCTCTGTTGTTTGTCTTATCAGCAGCGAAGTGCTCAGGACGACTGACATTTCCCATGTATAGCCACAGATTGAACTACTACAGTACAGGCAGAAAGACAGCATAAACACAGCACACCACCAGTGGCTCTCTTCATGTCACGAAAGGTCTTGTTATTGCAAACATAAGCGAGAACATTTTCCAAAGTGAAAAAGTACTAATAGTCAAATTCACTTGAATTTTGCAGCCTAACATCTGGGAGAGAGTAAATTCAGGCTGTTTTGAGTAAACTCAGACTGGAACGTGTTACCTAACATGGCACACAGGCAGAGTAGAGTCATGTCAGGTGAAACTGTTTCTTTCCATTGATCTGACTGAGGTTATGTCTGCTGCTGGTCCATCTCTCCTGCACAGCAGGAATTGGTTCCCTTTCAATTCATGATTAAATTCAAATCAAATTGAATAATATTGTGCATCCATAGTTTGTGATGACTAGTTTTTTTTTTTAAACCTTAATAGAGATTGCACTCACAAGAATATTTTTTTCGCTAAAGTGATCATTTAGAATAGCAAGTACACAAGTTCATACTGGCTAAATAGATATCCAAAACCTTTCAAGGACTCTGGGAACCCTGTTCAATTCGTATTCAAATTCTTAAGTAATTCTCAAATCATTCCTAAATGGTGCATAACCTTGTTCCTGTGTCCTAACACACTCGAGACAAAGAGCCAAATTAAATACAAACGGGTGCAGAACGACTCAGACTGTGAGGGAGATGAGAATGACTCACATACACACACACACACACACACAAAATGCGAATGAGACAGAGGGAATGTAATGAGGAAGGTGGGGACACACTTTGACTCCTAACATTGGGATGGTCTCCAGAGAAGCAGACTTTTCCATAGCTGGCTTATTGTGTAATTCACTGGAGGACGCTCAAGTTCCCTACACGTTCCTCCCTACTCCCTTAGCCTTCTTCGAAAGACAGGAAGACCAGGCCTGTAACCGGAGAGGCCCTGAAGACCATGTCACTGTGAGGGCTTCGTTTTTAGGGGTTGGACTGAACTCACTGCATAAACTTGTGGACCCTTCGACTACAAATCAGCCAGACTCCTGTAGAGGGAAGAGAAAATCGCACATTTCACACTGAAACTCCATTAGGCGAGACAGTTTGACAACCTCTGTAAAACAGGGCGCAAATTATGATCATTATGAAAGTTCGAGGACAATGCAATATGGTATTATTGCTACTAAACTGTCAGTATTGCTTTTTCTTCAAAAGCAAAGTTCTCTATTAATACTCTAATGTCCATGATTTTTTACATTTATGATTTAATCTATTTTATTATATTTTAGATTGAACAAATAATTCCCCATAAACCGGCTGTGCTCAGATGTAACCATCTGTTCAGAGTGAGATGATCCAGCCATGTGTTGAACCGTAGAGATATGTGAACCCAATGCAATATGGACATCCATGTCAGCCTTCTGTCAGGCTGTCACAATTACCTCAACGTAAGTTCACAACAGAATCAAAATGCTGGTATTAGACCACATAAGTGAACTTTAATCAATCACCATGTGGGTAAATTTGGCTTTTTTATGGACTGCATTTAATGTTTATGGCGTAATAAAAACCAGAAATTATACTAATCAAACAACAGTAAATTGTAGATAACAAGAGGATACATTCATAACAAAGACAATGAAATGTGATGAATGAAATATCAGTATATAGATCAGTAGTAGAGGTCACTGTTGAATAGATGGTCTAAAATAGCCCGACTGATTTTGTGACGTCACTGACACGAGCCCAGCGCCATCTCAGCCTCACAGGCCTCCATTCACTCAGTTCCTTTGACCAACAACTAAAATAGAGCCCACTTATCTTTGAGTGCCACTTCAAATTAGTGCTCTACAGAACAAATGCTGGGAAATAAGTGTTGACTAAAACTCCAGATTTTTACCAAAAGAAAACATGTCTAGCTATAGGAAATAGTTTAATAGAGTGATTAGTGCAAACAGTAGTAGAATAATGTAATTTTGGACTAAAATTAAAGGCACAATATGTAAGATTTTTTTATTAAAATATCCAATAGAACAATGTTATATATTTTTTTGACTTCTGTACTTTACATTATCCCAAATGTTTCCAAGAATGTTTAAATCCAGAGAAATAAGCAATTTTAACCAGGACACGGACCGTGTCCGTGCGTCGCCTATCAATGACATCACACCCGCGTCACCCTCGATTTACGGTTTTATTTTGTAGAAACCATGAATCATCAAAGACGCTTTCATATATTATGTGTTTTATTAGACAGGTGAGCAACTGTTTGGATACATTCATCGACAGAAAACAAATCATTGTTATATAGCTCAACAGATACTCCGGCTTAACACCGCACATGCTAGCAGTTCATTGGGAGGGCAGAAGCGGTGCGTATGGAGAGCTGGAGCCGCGGGCGTCCGTTGTGCTTTCACACTGGCAGCGTTTTACTCGCGCAGCTGAACCGAGGCTTTTGACGATTCTGTCACTTTTCTGGTGTTCTCCTGTCTGTCTCGTGCTTTGATTTATGAAGGGCAGTATATATCTGCTGCAAATGCAACTGTGTTCCCCTCTGTCCCAAACACATTTGCATATAACATGATGTATAAAGGTAGTTTACGTGATTAAAGTAACCTTAAAGTTAAGATAAGCCTCTAGTTTGAATCATTTAAACAGTCCTTTGAAGTTTGAGCAAAAACTTCTGGCAGTGATGTGTTTTCAAGTGCTTTATTTATTTTTTTCACAGCGCCGGATGTTTGTGAAACACACGGAAAACTTCACTACATGATTTCATGGTGAAAATAGTTATTTTTAATGTTAACCAGGTCAGTTTTGATCAGAACAATGCACTGTGGCTTTAATTTAGCATGAGCAGCGCAGCAAAAAAAGACCCGGCGCCGAAACGATCGCGGCACTGCTGCTTCTGCTCTGCTCCTGCGACGCGCCACCTCTGCGTGCGGTGTGAATGCTCTAATCTGTTAACATGAGTGCCGAAAAAAATATGCGTTGCTTACGCGTGCAGTGTGAAGCCGGCCTTAGTCTTATTGTTTAAATTCTGTTTTCTTGATTTACCGTGAGTACCGTGTCACGTGGGGCCAGTGAAAATTTTAGCAAGACAATTAAAAATGAACAGCATTGAAACCGAAATCTTTTGTAGCAATGTAAACATCCTTACTTTCACTTTTGACACTTTTATCCTTGCTGGATAAAAGAAACCTAAAAACAAACGCACAGAGAAGCATTATAACAACTTTCAACACACTCAAATAATGTATCTAATATGATACAAGAGTGCTGAGTATGCATGACTGAAAAAAGCGGAAGCACTCCTCTGTGGCATAATAAGAGCGAAATCCAGGCATCATCAATCGCTGTTTTGTTTTGATTAAGCGACCTCTAGCGGCGAAGAATTACATGTTGTGGCTTTAAGACTTATTTTCATTCCCAGTCATAAAACTGAAACATTTCTTATAATCAGACCTAATGCTGATGCTGATGAAACTCACAAAAAAAGCCCAGAGGTGCTCAGTGTTAAATCATGATCTGTGCTTTATTTTGTTGAAATTCATAATGAAGAAAATCTGTTCATATAAAAATGTACTTCTAAACAAAGAAAAGACACAAGCTGTCTCCCTAAAAAGATAAATAAATGTGCGTAACACAACAAGACGACAGCGTCTCTTCATGACAGACAAATACATATCATCTTTACTTTAACATTTCGCTGGCCAAAGCCAGGAAGTCTAACAAGATGTGTGCTTAAAACAAACATTTAAAAATTTGCTAAGCTTTCAGTGCATACCAAAGCTTTCAGATTTTTTACATCAATAAAGGCCATAAAATGAGAAGAACTTGTCTATGAATGTAAAAACTATAGAACTGTGGAAAACTACCTTGTTAAAGGGGTTTTACCTAGCCTGGATGCCAGCCGAATTTAGCCCCACCCACAAAATGGTTTGCTCGGGCAATTCGGTCTGGACTCGCTCCATAGAGGAGTTCTGCCGGAACAAAAACTGTTCGGACCAATGAAATTTTCAGGGCGGGCTTTAGACGATGATGGACAGATGATAAACAGTAACGTAATCATCCGCGTCATCAAAGGCGCTTGGGTTGAATTTGCTATTATCCTAAACGGAGAACATGTTCGTATGCATTCACCTTCACTATTTCTCTCAGAAATGATGATCGTGTTGGTAAGTACTCTGTGTATCCTTAAATTCTTTTTTTACAATAGGCTACTGGCAAAGATCGTTTACACTCATCTTTTTCTTCTAACATTACTTAATCCAGCGTGCGTGCAGACAGGGTTGCCATGTTTTTTTGCAATGTCGCGCAATTGCTACTCAAAACTGTAGCCCAAAACAAAAGCTTTCGGGGTGGGGTGGGGGGTTCTCCGGAAAAAAATTGTGTTTGGTTGGCAAAATACGTTATTTTTTAGGTTGCCTGCTAAAATTTGCATTCCTGGGTCTATGTATCACATAATTGGGGTTGCTTAAACCCACGGGAAAAAACACGGACTTGGCAACAGTGCAGTTGAGTTCTGTTGATGTTTGACAACTAACGTTACGCGTCGCTCCGTTGCTCTGATTGGTTGTGGGTCTATCCAATTGAGGTCTTTCCTGGTTAGGTTGAAACACGCCCCATAATCACAGCCCAATGGAGCGGTTTCAGACTCATATTCTGACTAGAATTGAGTATGACCACGTCAGGCTAGGTTTTACCCTAAAAAGGCCAAATTACTTGCAGATGTCTCAGAACAATGGTGCAGAAATAGCTTTGTACTGCACACTTTCTCTACAACGAGGACAAATTGTTTTCATTACAACTAATTAACATGAGGGTACGAAACCATGAAGTGCTTCTAACTAGTGTTGGACATGACCCTTCTAAATAGAATATGACAAATAGGACACCCTACTTGAACACATGGAAGTGAAGGCTATGAGACTACAAGTGTGCTTCGGGATAGGTTTTGTTATGCATGTTAAACTGGGTAGCTCTGCCCACTATTAAATCTCATACACAAAATCTTGATTTTGGCACTGTTTAGGTTTACTTGTATGCAAGTTAACTTTCAATTGACCTGACCCTGACCATAAGATGATGCATCCCTATGGTGAAAGCCAAACCATTAGCCTTCAAATACACACACAAAGTCCTCCTCGGCAATGCAAGGGTTCACCATCAAAGAAGCTGGTATCCAATCTTCCCAGTTTCTGGGATTTTGTTTGCTTGTCTAGAAGCCAGTGGCTTCAGCATCCAGCTCCTGTGGTTTTTGATGGGCCCGGCGTATTGATCTGATCCCAGTCCCAGAGGCGATGAATAATGAATGCACTCATTGTCATCCCTCACAGATCAAGTTTCATTTGTAAAAGAAGCAACACTTGTAATTAGCCAGGAGTTTTGCAACGAGCTCCTCGCAATCACCAAAACTCAACAATGCCCTTCAGGGGGCTCCGACACCCTGTGTGAATTCTGCGAGAGAGCTTTTCGATTGCAAGAAAAATAAGTAGGGCTACACCTGGGTGATCGTGAGTCCACTGAGTGCTCTCATCTCTGACTAAAGAACATCTGTACACATGCTGGTTGCCATTGGTGATAAGACATTTAAAGGGCACCTATTATGCAAAAATGTTTGAACATAAATGTATGTTGGCAGTGTGTACACAAACAACCTATAAAAGTAAAAATCCACCAACTCCTTTCTTTTTAATCCCCATAAATCATGAGCAGTGTCTCAGAAGGAGCCGTTTGAAAATTCCTGGCAAAGTGACATCACATTTTACAGGCCCTGCCTACAAGTGTTGATGGACACTGCCGTATTAGCATAGAGCCCGCCCACAGAGAGCTGTACAAAGTCTGCCATGTTTATCTCCTCGACAGAGCGATTAACACAAGCATTCAAATAAGAAATTTGTTCTTATAGTCGGGGAGCCAAAGTCTCAAAATCTCAATAAAATGGGTTGAACCTGACATGGTCTGCCATACTTTTTATTTGTGTTTTTTTCTGTTAACTTTGACCCTAAGAACCAATTATTGGAGGGTCTACTCAGCCGGAAATATCGCAAAAAAAAATGTTTTGTTGCATATTATATGCACCCTTTATTTTTTAAAGGGTGCATATAATATGCCTCAATCAGTACTACAACACCCAGCTTTCAAGGTTAAGTTCTGCACAGGCACATCATTAAGATGCCAGGGAAGCAGTTTCTATATCGTATACACACAATCACAAAAGTAAAAGTAGCACACCTGATTATTGAGCTACCTCCTGGAACAAGTGAGTGGAGTTTGATGGCTCCACCCACCACCCCTTTCATGCTCTACACTAGCAACATGTGCTTAGAATATTATTAGATGTTCAGTCAACTCTTCTTAATAAATCTGTTTAATGCCTTTGATGTTAATTACAACTAGCCTTTCCAATTATTTTTTGAAAAAAAAAAATGGTCTGACCTAAAACTCAAGCCAAGATTGCAAAATTGCAGAGCAATTTCTAATTTATTAAGTCAGACTAAAACAGTTGAGTTAGCAGATGATGGAAGCATTTGAGCCGCTAAGCTTTAGTTATTACACGGCATCATATAAATGTGCCTGATAATGACACCATCACTCAAACTGCCAAATATAACTGACTATAGGGCTGCAAGATACAGTTTCAGCATTGACATTGTGATGTGCGCATCCGTGATAGTCACATTGCAGGATGTGGGAATTCAAGTACCGTTAAGTAGGGATCGTAGTAGATCCGTGATCTGGACAGGCCAGGCCCGCATGTTTGAAACGCATGTGATTTGCAGATTAATTGCAAAGTTTAACCATCATTAAAACGTGCAAATTATAAACGTTAAGTCCTGTCAGTTTAAACATTCAAGCAAGTATGTAGCATTCAATCACAAGAAGCCCTTGGTTTGGACCTCGCACACACCAAATGCACTTCTCTTTATCGTCTTTTTGTGCTTGAAAAAAAACATACATGCTCTTAAGTGAACATAAACAATTGAGAAAGAAAATGGATATCATTATAATTATGGTTGGGTACCGAAACCCGGTGCCAAATTTAAAACCGGTATGTACCAGACCGAATCAGAGCACAGATTTCGTTGCCTCATTTCGTTGCCATTTAAATTCAAACGTGCTTTCGCGCTTTGGCTGGCGACAAGCCAGAGACAGACACGCTCAGTGCTCGTCACATATCACAACTATTCAGTGTTTTCAAGCACATCATGTTTATTTTAGGTTTCAGACATAAATGCTGTAAACAGTACTAGGAAAAATTACACACTAATGTCTATGGAAGCTGCAAAAACAATCCTTTCAGACAGTTAAGATAACTTGACTATGTGTTTTATTCACATCAGATACACATTAAATAGTGACTATATAGTTTGCTCTATTCTTCTCCCAGTTCAGCAGCGGACAAAGATAAATTTATGTGATGTAAAGCCGAGATCCGATTCACTGAGAAGCAAACTAACGTGGCGCCGCCCATCGCGCAGTATAGATCAACTAACACACATATTTGAAAATCAGAATATCAGATAGTTCATGACATTGAAGAGGGGGTTCTGAAATCCCCTGCCGCTTCAATATACCTGTAAATAGCCTAATTCAATTTATAATCAAAGCCTTAATTAATATTTATCCTCCTATTTCTAATGATTAATTCCAGTTGATTTTACTCAATAGAGCCACTGATTGTTTGTTCTTCTTTTATGTTTTCTAAAGTTTGTATTTGGTCTTTGAGTGGCGTCTGGCCTATGTGTGATGTGTCACTAAACACGTGATAGCTACATGTGTGTAACACAGCCCCTAACATGCTGGGAGTCCAGAAACAGTGTTTGCTTACTTAGCCCAGCTTCCAGAGATTAAATATGGATTTGTCTTTCATTTTTATTATATTTTATTCTGTTTTTTGTCCATACAATGGAAGTTGTTCCAATTGGCGCAAATGTTGATTTGTTCCCAAAGTTCTTCAAAATGTCTTCTTTTGACTTTTCTTTTTAAGTTGAACTATCCCTTTAAGAGTTAGTGAAGTGTACTACTGAAAATAAACACTATTCCATATAATTTCTTTTACAAAGCTTGTGACATGCTGAAATGGATATAAATGGACCGTCAATACGGCACACTTCACTCAATGATAAGCTCCTAATATCTTGATTTTCAGCATGCATAGAAGGGTAATTGGATGAAACGCATAGCAGTCAAGTATGAATCGAGAATGATAGACACGATTTCATTAAAAATGGATATCACAAGAAACTTCACCACAAGTCTTGAGTTTGTACTTGAGACACCACTGCAATGTGCAAATAAATCCAATTGCATCTAAAGATTTTTCTACCAACAAAAAGCATCTAGCAGCATGATTTTTTTTTCTGTAGCCTAGTTTTTCGTTCTTTTTCTGTCTTCATACTGCTCTTTGATCCTTAAGACTGAAAAAAATATTTATGAAAGAATACATAGTACTCGACATACAGGCAAGACAAGTCCATCAGCTTAATTTGTAATCTACCTAAATTGTTACTGTTACTATCAATCATGTACAGTTGTCTGTAAATGGAAGGAACTGTTTTGGTTCCAAGAAAACACGCTTGAGTCAGTGAACATGGATAAGGGTAAATCTACAGCCACTGTAGAAGTTGTTCCACACAAAGAAGAGTAGCCTTAAATATTCTTCGTTTTATAAACAGTAAAATGAACATCTGTCAAAACGCATGACAGGGTATGTTAGCTTGAAGATTAAAATAAACAATTCTCGTGTTTTGGGCGCTTGGACCATGTAACTTTCCTGCAGCAGCTCACTGTTTCTATTCCACAATTTTTAGATGCATTTTTTCCATAAAAATGTGTTATTCAGTGCTGTAATTTGGCATGACTGGTGGAAGCTTACGGCGCACAGAGGGCAGACCCGACTAATCGATAATGAGAATCATTGTTGATGATTATCATTGTGGATAATTATCGATTTTATTGACTAGTTGTTGCAGCCTTAGATATAAATTCCAAAATCAGTGGTTCTCAACTTGTTAGTTTCGACTCAAAAACAGGTTGAAGGTTTGTTCATGATAGAGTTATGGACAGAAGGGGAAAAACAATGTTAAAGGGTTAGTTCACCCAAAAATGAAATTTCTGTCATTAATTACTCACCGTCCAAACCAGTAAGACCTTCTTCAGAACACAAAATAAAGTAATTTTTGATGAAATCCGAGAGTTCTGTGATCTGACCCCTCCATAGACAGCAATGTGAACGCCAGCTCTGTATTGGCCTGCGTGGTTCACATGAAAAGCACGACGTATGTGTGTGATGCTGACGCAGGAGCTGGCCAATACATAATCTCAGCATCAGACGTCAGGCCCACAGAACAGTGGCTGAATGTCTGATTCATATGGCACACTTATCTACAAACACTTCAGGAGTTTAGAAGTCACTAGACATCATTGTTCCACATTAGGCTCCATTGTTGCAGTAAACTTGCATAACGTTGTTGAATAATTTATGCACATCGGTCTGTTATTGCAGGGACATTGACACATTTTTACACCCCTAAACATGATGCGGAACAAAACAAACTGTGATTGGTTGCATTACATGTCTGACAAAAGTCCTCTTGGGCGGTCCTTGACTAATGAAAGCTGCGAAAGAGTCCAGACCTTCTGTCGTCAGTCTGAAGGTCTGACTACACGAGACTAGCCAATACAAAGCCGGCGTTCTGACGTAGAACCCGGAAGCTCTGCATTGCGGTTACAAACAGCGTAGGTGCCTGATGCAGAAGAGTAGAAATTATTGAATAAAGTTGTTATTTTAGTTTGTTTTTTTGCACACAAAAAGTATGTGTGACTAAAGAAGTGTTTTTTTGGTTGTGAGGGAAATAGACCTTTCTTCAGCTTCTCAAATAACCCAGAGTTAAGGAAACAGTGGATGCAGTTTGTTTTTCTGGAGCAGCAACGGAGTTCTGCAAGTGTGTTTTTTTGTTCCCGTCACAAGTCGAAAACCGCAAGCAGTGAATGAAACTGCATCAAATGTCTGTGTTTTGTTGGCAATCTGTGTGTAAGTGCATATAAATGTAAACAACATGAACGTATAGTGTATTAAAAGTTATCCAGGGATAATGTGATAATGTGTGTGTGTTGTGTGTGTGTGTGTGTGTGTGTGTGTGTGTGTGTGTGTGTGTGTGTGTGTGTGTTCCGCCCACTGCATGCCTGCACGAGCTCTGCTGTTTTCGGGAAAGAATCGGTACAGTGTATGTCTTTTATAAATATGATAAAACTAAAGACTCTTAGGAGATATTTCTAAATGAAAATGTATATTCTTTATATTCATATAAGATATTGATGGTTGATTTCCAACATGTTGACAAACAGGTCTGACTCTGAATCTGGCCTGCTATTACATTTAACCAAAATGTGAAGACGAATTGCTAATGAGAAAAACATTGTTCTCAAAACTTGTTTTTGCATTACAGCAGTTTTAAAGGTCTCCCACAAAAGGCTAAATTCCAATCATCTTGCCAACAAACTCATCCAGTTACCGGTTGCAAACTGATCACCCATTACAAATGAAGCAGACCATGACATCACTTACCTGCAGCAGGCGAAACAGCGATCACCATGGAGACGAACATCAGCAGCATGCACGCGGTGACCGGACTACGTTCCTTCATCGTTAGAACCTCCGTTTAGTGAAACTCATGTTTGGTCCAAGGTGATCCGAGGAAACACAATCCACGCGTTTAACTAGTCACCGAGAACTGCAGCAAATGAAAACAAAACCACTGTTATATAGGTCATATTCCAGTCCTCTTTTTGAGCATGACTTTATGAATACTCCCGTAACCAAATTTAACGATTTAATCTTGAACCGAACAAACAATATCTTGCATACCAATAAAAAACTAAATTTTAATTCATATCTGTCAATAATAACCACTAAAATGCATTACCATGCTGCCTCGCGCTGACTGAGTTACACTATAAATGCTCGTGCAGAGCGCAGACCGTACGGTTCCTTTGTTCCTTAATTTGTCCGACTCATTTTCACGAATCGGTTCTTTCGAACAAATCATTTCAAAGAACCAGCTCAAAGAACGATATAGTGTTACGTCATGGCGCAATTACGTCTTCTCGTGGTCCCTGTCATCCCGCCTTGAGATATTACATGCTCAAACGTTCAGGTAAAGTAATTTACTGCTGTTAATTACACTTTTGCGAACAAGTTTTAACATGGGTGTTTATTATAAATTCCCAGCTGTTTGTTGCAGTCTGCCGTCTGTATCTTCGCCATACAACCGAAAGTCACATATTTCCAGTACTAATATCATTTCTGCTATAGGACTATTAAATTAACATTGCCATATTGATCAAATCCTGGATTCACTCCAAATAGTACCATCACTTCACTCATCTGTTCTCACCTCATTACAAATCGGACATGAATTTGAATATGGCAAGCCGTGTTAACATTTAATCATTAAAACCAACTAGTATCTATTTTCATAGTACTTATTTTTTTTTAAATAGTATCTATTCCATTAAGAACTAGTACTTATTTTATTTATAGTGCGTATTCTTCAGGTACTAGGGCCTATTCTTTAGATACTACTACCTTTTTAAAAGACAGTTATTCATTAGATAGTTTTTTTTCTTAGATACTGGTACTCATTCATTAGATACTAGTATCTAATAAATACACTTTTTGGCAGGGCTAAAGCGGTGGCTCAACAATGCATTGGAGTCACTGTGCCTATGGCCCCTCCCCCAACACTATCATAACTGTTGATGACGAACTGGAGCCACTAAGCCTGGCTCCCTCCCTTAATGGTGCGTTCACACCGGACGCGAATGATACGAATAAATTGCGCTATTCGCGCAAAGGTGGACGCTTGAATATTTTGAGATGTTCGCTTCATTTGCGTGACATTCACCACACAACAGATGCAAATTTGCGTCATGGGAGGGGCTTCTGCCAGGAGGTTTGTCTGTTAATGTGTGACAAAACGTAGTTTTAAGACTTTTTTCAGGCGATTATGTAGTTGTTTAAAGCTCAAATATGTGGTTTATTTATAAAAAGAGTGCCTATTTGAACATTTTATCTGGCGTTTTCGGAGTTGTGAGCTCCAATGGATGAGTGGCGCTCAGCGCTCATTAACCCCGGCGAGAACAGCCTTTCCTTGGCTAGTCCTTCAGACATTTACCACTGGCTCTGATGTCTCTGTGGTGTCTTGAGCTATAATTCGTCTTGTGTGTATGTAACAGGCGATCTTGGGTCTCATGGATCTATAATTTGTTCCCTGGTAAATCGTTTAGGCTGAGGGCAAAGTGAAGTTTCATTACTTTTTTAATTTTTAGGCTATTTAACTTGAATTTACTGTTGTAGCGTACTAGCACTGACTTTGAATGTTGAGCACTGAATTGTTTGCTTTATTATAGCTTATTATACATTTTAAGTTATTTATACTTTTGTATTATTGATCATACCTAAACTTGCATTTAACAAAAAGAGAATGGGTTGTGTTGTGTTGTCATTTAATATTATCACAGTGATAATCATATGCACACTTGTCTGAACCAGAAATTAATATATGATTAATATAAACCAGATTTTCTCCTCATTGTTGTCACTACTAGAGCAAGCTCCTGATTGGAATATCTGCCAAAGTTCAGATTTTTCAACTTGAGCAATTTGCGTGATTCACGCAAATCGCGCCATTTGTGCCACCTCATTCGTGCGAATCGTGCCGCAGAATGCCTATTAGGGATACGCGGTATACCGGTACTGGGAAAATACCGGTATATATTTTATTTCAAACGGTACGATATCATGATTTTGCTCGTTTCGATATTTGCTGCTGTTCCAAAGTTCACCGCTAGGTGGCAGCGCCCTACCCAAAATGACGTGAAACCGGCAAATGTGGCAACAGAATAAAATGAAAACAGCGGTTGAATCTCACTCAACACGCACAAAACGAATTAATAAAGACAGGAGTATATGTGAAATTTGGAATTAATTTCCTTATACAACTTCTAAAGAACCATTAAACCTTACCAAGCATCAGGTGAGTGCATCATTCAAACGATCTAATTTAGACATTTATTTTCTTTCAGCACTGATCAACACACATACATAAGATCGTGTCGTTTAAATATAAAGACATCTCCGGCTTTCTTTTAAACCAGTGACGTTTAGACCTAATATTTGCATGCATACTATTGCACTATTTACATCCGCGAAAGACATAACCAACTGTGTTTATGTGACTACTCATGTGACATTTTTGACATAATTTCGTGTGTATTTGACTTAGGAAAAACATCTTAATTTGGAATGCGTGAGCTCTTTTGGCTTGTATGTTTGTTGTTGGTATGAACTCAGTGTTCCCATCCCATATGTGTTACGAAATGCTATAAAATCGCTTGCATGTTCAAATTGGCAAGGTTTAAAAAGACGTAACGTTAGTCAGTGATTTCCGCCAGCTGTCCTGCAACAGAAGCGAAATTGTTGAATCTGCTCATTTGAGAGAATGGTCTCCATTCTCTCAAATGAGCAGATTCAACACTTTCTCTGAAATTACTTACTGTTGCAACACAGTAACGCTGAAATTACTTACAAGAAATTTTCCAAATGACTGATTGATGTGATAATCTTTGTTGATTAATTTAATAATAAACATTTGCGGTAATTTCCCGCTTCATAAAAACAAAACTTGCGAGAGTTAGTAAAATTATGCGCTATACCAGGTTAAAAATTCAGACCCTGTATGGTATCGATTTAATATCGGTACTTCGGTATTAGATTGTGGTACCGTACCGAAGACAAAATTGTGGTATCGAGCCATCCCTAATGCCTATTCACGTCTCTACATTGACTTAACATGTAAATCACTCGTGCGAATTGCATCATTCGCATCTGGTGTGAACGCACCATATCACAACTAGAGCACATTTGCATAAGTTCACCGCTCGATCGCGAGTTACATTAGTTACTACAGCCTACAACTTACAAAACAAAAATGATGATATCAAGAAGATGATATCAAGATTAATTTTGTGAACAGCTATCTGGATGGAGAGCTGCGGATCACCACCAACACCCGCCTCTGCAGTGACTTTACACTGGATAGTTTTACAAACTTTCATTGGAGACAACTGGGATTCACTGATAATCCGCTGCAGAATGGGGCTGAACTGACTATCTCCTGCCCAGGCCTTCATCCTCCTGTCTTGCCGACATCTGGTGCTGTCGTGGTTGTGTGTGCTTATGGTCGGCAGCTTTCCCACGAGTTTGTGTAGTTTCAGCACCAACAGCGGACAGTGTTTGAGAGCAGAGAATGCTGCTTATTTTTTTAAAAGATTTTGATAAGATATTTTATTTTACTTGGCCGATTTTTTTTATTCAAATTTGGCTGGGTGGTTAACACATTTGTCTGTGGTGTCACTAACTCAGAACACATATTTAATTTTGACTTTACATGGGACTTTAATGACCACAGAGAGTCAGGACCTTGGTTTAAAGTCTCATCCGAAGGACGGCTTATTAAATACAAGTAGTTATACATTAGGTACTTGTACTTATTTTTTAGATACTAGTACCAATTACTAGATACTAGTACTTATTCTTATTCATTTATTTTAACAGTAAGAATTTTAATTGAACTATTCAGTGGCCATTCAAGACAAGTAAAAAAGCAGTTGTGACTAATAAGACAAGAAATATTACTAGTTAAAATTTAAAAAAGATACTGATCCATTAAATAAGTACTAGTACCTATCAAATAGATACTAGTATCTATTACATAGGTACTAGTATCTAATGAATGAGTAGTATCTAAAAAAGAATAACTATCTACTAAAAAAAACAGTATAAAAAAAGTAGTATCTAAAGAATAGGCACTAAAGTATAAGCACCAGTAGCAAATAAAAAAGTAGTAGGCCTACTTAAAGGTGCATGGAAATATACTAGTCCGTTTTAAGGATTAAATGTTAAAACGGCTTGCCATAATTGGAATGCCCACTCGAGAACCGCTAGGACCGATTCCTTCAGATTCGTGAACGAATCGTTTAGACCGGTTCAAGAGATTGACCAAAAAGATCCAGTTCAAAAGAGCGATTCGTTCATGAATAGGACATCTTTATCGCGCAATATCACACGAACTGAGTCTCCCAGAGATCCAAACACAGTGTGCTCCTTTCAAATAACAAATCTTACACATTGACATAAAGGCTTCAGAATCAACGTAAAGCCAAGGGCTTGTAAACTCACTCATGTGACTTAAAACCCCGTTAAACGAGCGTGTTGCACGCGGATTAGGTTTCTAGTCGGGATTTACAGTAACTGTTCTGTAATGAATATGAGAGAAATAATTTGTAATCTAGGATTTCGCGGTGTTATCAGAACTAGTTTGATTGGCTATTGGAACTAAGAGAACATTATATTTCAGATGTGTTGCTGTATGGTACATAACGGAGTCTTTTTGAAAGAAATGATTGCAATCATCGTCTACATGTTTGATTGATGATACATTTAACTCGAGCTAACTTGTAGTTGCAAAATATACGTTTAGTAACTTTATCTTGCGGCTGAATCGGATTTATATCAGTTCATTTTAAAGCAAAGAAACACTTTTAGCACATGCACAGCCTCGAAAAGCAACTCATTACCTTCAAAACCGAGTTACAGCCGTCTGATAGCGTCCATATCCAGTTTCAGATCAGAATTAAAGCTTCTTTTTTCCATGATTGCATGACACAACGGGTGGTTTTCTTTTCATAAGTGTCTGGACCCTGTTTGAGCATCTCTCACTTTCTCAGACGCAACCGCTCTGAGAGTCGGGATTGCACTAAATCCTCCCCTGACAGCAGGATCTGGAGTCTCTTGTATGGGCTCTACGGTCATTGGCTCTCCGCGCCGTCCTTCAGTAATCCGGGTTAGATTGACACCTCCGCCGGGGTCTGTGGTTTATCGGCAACGCGGTTTGTTGCCGGACCTTGTATGGCTGCATATTCTTTTAGGAAGTTTTTACATGTTTTATTTTTCAAAACCGATGATTTTTTTCGAAAATTCTGATGATGGTTAAACGATTCGCAACAAGAATCTATTCGAGTTTGGTAATGTGACAGCACACTCTAGTGGCCACTGAGGGCAACACTAATGAATCTGAATGTGAATCCTGAATCCTTCTTGTTATCATCGTCGCTTATTTGTTTACTTTTGTTGAAAGAAAGTTTGTTATAATATGGGTGATTCTATAATTGCAGGTACATTTGGTGCCCAAGTCATTATTATTTTATATGTTATTATTTTAGATGTTACAGGGCATATCAATATATTTTTCTGTAAAAAGTGTCTTATATAGCTGAAAATCATGATTTTCTTAGGTTGTGTATTTTTCCATCATGTATCGTGTAATCAAAATATTTTACTTTTGCTAGTATTTCATTTATTTTATTTATAAAAAGCCCTAACTAGTAACTTTCCTAATTCTACAAAATTAAATTGTTTAAAAATATAACTTTTATCCTATAAAAATGTATGTCCGTAAATCTTGTGTCAATTCTGTTACGGTATACTTTGCCTTTAAAATGGTGGAATCTCCAACATCTATGTTAGATACAGGAAATTATATCAATTTCTCTTACTGATAAGATCTGAATTACTGTAAGGTATGTGTGCTATCTCTGAAAATAAATACATTTTAATCTAAAAAGTTATTTTGTAAAATATTAAAATTGTTACCACAATATCAAAAGGAAAACAGAATTTGTTACTGATCACACAGTGGGTTGTTTAAAAGTCTCTTAATCATGATTTCATTGGTGCCATGTGCTCTTAGCATTTATGCTAGCAAGTGGCGTTTTTAGCTAAAAAGTTTAAACCTGTCAATTCTGTTACTATCAAACTCTGTTACCAAGGTAAAGTTACAATTATGTACAGTATGTAACAGAATTGACAGTAACATAGTTGACAAATAATACTATAAAGAAATCTGCCCTATATACTACAAATAAAATCACATATGGCAGATGCTCACACAAAACCAAGATGCACATTTGTGTATTTAAACTTTTTACTCAAAATCTTACTGAAATAGAGCCCCTTGCTGTGAAAGGCCATATTCACTACTAGATGAGTTTTGCACCGCATTTCACTTGCACTGTGTGTGCAAATGTATAGTATTTTGTTCCAGTGTACAAAAAAGATTTTAGCTGGAGATGATTATTTTCTGGACTAAACAAGAAAGAAACTCACAATGACAGCATGAAAATACAAGACCGATGCCGTGACTTAACAGTTTAATGTAAATCCAAGACAAAGTGTGATTACATTTCTACACATATACAATATGCATATGT
Source organism: Gobiocypris rarus (assembly GCA_023029165.1). Classification (NCBI taxonomy): domain Eukaryota; kingdom Metazoa; phylum Chordata; class Actinopteri; order Cypriniformes; family Gobionidae; genus Gobiocypris; species Gobiocypris rarus. Next base: position 14,688,164 of record CM040918.1, on the reverse strand, counting down.
GAGCATACAAATTTCCTTTAATAACTCGATTCACCTTGGAGACCGAAAAATGATCAAAAGTAACAGTGAATAACAAGCTATAACATAGTTCACCACGACGCGAGCCCCTTCACACCCTACAGTTAGTAAATAGAACGATTAAAATAACTATATTCTTCTATAACCCCCAGGTTTGTTAAAAATCCTCCATGAATTTACACTGCTATCATTAGTTGTCGAAGCCTAATAAAATTCACTCAGCTTTTTTTTCTACAACGAAAATCAATAAGAGAAGCACACAACATTTGTAATGGTAACACAAGCGCTTAGTAGCAAGTACTCAATTTTTAGGAGTTAGATCATTCTTATTATTGTCATTATTATATTCATTTTAACATTCTATAAAGCCAGTAAAATATCCATTCTCATAGCATACTTAATAATATTAGCCTAAGGTACAGGGTACATATAATGCTACGTTAACAGATTGAAATAATGAGACATCACACTTCTTCAAATCTCCAATATCAAAGCAAAATTATAATAATTATAATAAAAAAAGGACAATTAACAAAGAAGTATACCTGGAAATACTGCAGCACACAATAGCTTTGACAACAACTAATGTGATACACACTACTGAGAAAACCATACAGCAGTCGACAAAAATCAGGGGTCGGGGGTCGGATGCTTTCTTAGGTCTTGAAACATTGTAGAAAAATATTTAGTTTTTACATTTGACTGTGAATGTTCGCTGCTGTGCAAGTAGAAAATTGTTCACGTCTCCGATGGCTGCACAAACGGCTACGGTGCATCACAGCTACATAACAGGTTACTGTGGCGACTCGTGTGATGAGTGACGTTTCTGTACAAATAAGTTCACTTGCATTCACTGGTGTTTCTTATCTATTTGTGATATAGGTTACGCTTAACACGCTTGTAGTAATGTCACTCTGTAATACACACTTCCTGACAGCAACTATGCAGTAGATTAAACAACAACAAAAAAGTTGACCGATGAGTGTTCTTGGGCAGAATGATTATTGTTTAGCCTTTTTTTGGTTCTAAAACAACATATGGAGATGGCCGTATTGTCATATTTGGCCTCTTAGCACATTCATTCAAGTTCAATGGTGCATTTAACCCCTAATGCTTCCGTTTCAGCCCATAGATGAAAGAAGAAGAGAAAAAAAAGCAGAACAAAGGTTTACAATTCTGGAAGTACTACGGCCACTTCAGTGACAGAAAATAAACAAGCTTTGAGTTAATTCATGATCATGTGCTTTAAAAGTGTTGATTTGGGTGCCATCCGAGGATTTGACTGGCATGAGATTTCAGGAATGTATTTCAATCCTTATAATCCATTGCTCTCTGTAACGTCGGAAGTAGGATTTTGATTGTAAGTTGTATATTTGTGAAGCTAAATGTGTAACAAAACCCCAGGCTTCACAAAAATCACCAATACAGCACATATTCACGGTTCCTTAAAGCTTTGCGCGCAGTTAATAAAGGAGAAGCCAGAATTTTGACATAAGATGGAAAAAAAAATCGTAAAATTGCATGAATGCTTATTTCTAGCACATTTTGGTTGCATAATCTTCAGTTATGTATACAGGTCAGACTGAATCTCAAAGAAAAAAACAACACAACATTATGACTTCTTGTTCGTAATTCATACATTTGCATTTGTAGATCAATAGGGCTTTCTATGATTTAAATTAAGAGTTAAAACATCAAAATGCATGCTAGTTCAAGTCATTCTAGTGAGACTCGGTTTTCAGCGATTACTAGCCAGAGAATAGATATTTTAGTTGAATGACAAGTTTAAAGGTAGCAGTGCTGATTCAATTCACTACATGTAGCACTAATTTATCTATGTGACTCTTAAAGGAACACTCCACCGTTTTTAGAAATAGGGCTTATTCAACTTATTTCCTACATTTAGATATGTGGGCAAATGCATTTTTGTCTCAGTGCATGCATTGTTTTAGTTTGGCAGGGTCGCCGCTATCTTAGCTTAGGATAATGAATGGAATCCTATGTTGCCAGCTAGCATGTCCCGAGTAAAAGTGATCCAAAAAAAACACATAATTACTTCTTGTGGCCTGCGATTTCCTAGGCAGATATTGACTTGGGACTATATTATGGGGAAGCACAGGCGAAGCACTGCTACTTGGGCGCAGAGATATCACACAACACATGCACAACATATTTCTGTATGTTGACGGAAGTTTGGGGATTTCATGTGTTGTGTGATATATCTGAGCCCATTTTGTACTGCGCTATTTGTACTCATTGTGAATACACAGGCCACAAGAATTAAAATTTTGGATCACTTTTACTCGGGACATGCTAGCTGGCAACATAGGATTCCATTCATTATGCTAAGCTAAGCTAGCGGCGACCCTGCCAAACTAAAACAATGCATGCACATGTTGAATAAGCCTGGTTTCTAAAAACGGTGGAGTGTTCCTTTAAAACCAAAATAATAAAGCTTACAAAAGCTGAAATTTAAAGCTGCAGTGTGTAATTTCTGTGTCACTACTAGTGGTACTGAACAAAACTGTATAAAAATGGATTTGAAACACTCCTAACTTTCCATTGGCTGGACTAACAGATGGCCACGTCCCCATCTCACACCATTGGTTGATCCAATGTTGCTATGTCAAAGCGAAGCACTGTTTAAAACCCCACAGTGTTTATACTCTTCAGGAGTTAATAATTACACACTGCAGCTTTAATAAATGAAATAAAGTGTGCACTGATTCTAAAAAATGTAAGGGCCTGTGTTTTCTTTTTACACAAATCCACCAATTAGATCCAAAAATGGGGAGTTTTGTCCACACGAACACTGACAAAACGTATGAGAAAGGTACAAAACACTGGATTATACTGTGCTCAAAGCAACTGCACTAAGATCTGAGAGAACATTAGAATGCATTATTTGCGTCATCTCTATTTTGCATTTGCCATCTACAGGTTCCTTTCTGACACCGACCTGATCTAACCAAAGTTTTTATTTTCCTAAATGTCAGTGAAACTCATTCTGTCTTCTCCATTACAGCAAGAGAGACGTCTGCACATCAATGACATGCTGAATTTCTTTGGTGGGAAGAACCAAAACTCCTTAAATGCCAGCGGAGTCCCAATTTGGTCATACAGGTCGGTCCCTGTGAGGTGAGACAGACTGGAGACTACAGATCAGTGCAGTCAGAAACGGCTCCATCCGGAATGGAATGTTTTATGGGAGTATCATCGAAGGAGCCTTTCTTAACTGTGTGCTTGAATGACTGAGCATCCAACTTAAGCTTAAACAAACATACAACAAAAAAATCCTATAGGCATCATAACGCACAGCTTAATGAATCAACCTGACAAGCTATCAAAATGAAGGCTCGGGTACAACATAACTGGTGTGAGATCTTGGCTGAGCACTTGGACAGAGTTTATGCTTCCTACTAGACAAGGGTCCACATATGAATACTAAACATCACAGTTACATATCGACCACCAGAAATCAAACAAATGATGCTTGACATAAAACATGAAAAAATAATAAACATCCACAAACATTATTGCAACACTCTCTATGAGAAAACAATATACCTAGCGTATAAAACAATAAAATAGACACATCTCAAAGTAAAAACTACTTCAAATGCAAGTTGAGGCGTGACGTGAGGGCAGAAGGGGATATATTTGATACTCCATCAGCATGTGCCCATCAGAAGACATAAAAACAAAATAAGCACTGTGTCCTAACCAGGCACGTAACCGCTACACAATCACAGCCAATCAGAACATGTCTGATGTTTAGCAAAAAGCTACGTGGACAATTTAGGACCAATTAGATTTCACTGTGGGCGGGGCTACCCATTTCCCCCCCTTTTATTAATTTAATTAAATTTGATTTTAAAGCTTTTTTTTTTTTGTATTATTTCTTTGCCATACTTAAATGATTATAAAAACGAAGTTAATTTATTTTTAAAGCCTTTGAGTTTCCTTTTAGTTTGGGGTTGGTAATATTTGTATGCTCACTAAGGCTGCATTTACTTTAAAAATACAGTAAAATATTGTGAACAAATATTATATTTTTAAAGAACTAATTACTATTGTAATATATTTCAAAATGTAATTTATTCCTGTGGTGTTATAGGTGAATTTTCAGCAGGATCACATTTTCCTTCAGAAACCATTCTATTATGCTGATTTGCTGCTCAATAAATATTTATTCTGCTTAATATATTTGTGGAAACTGTGTTTTTTGTTTAAATAGAAAGTTCAAAATAACAGCATTTATTTGAAACGTTATTATTTTATTATATTACTATAATATATTTTTACTGTAACTTCTGGTCAATGTAATGCATCTTTGCTGAATAAAAATAATAATTTCTTTGCAATATCTTACTGAACCCAAACATTTCAATGGTAGGGTATATACAAGTCTATATAAACTTTCCTTGCCTTTTTAATTGGTTTATTACCGAGCACATGGTTAGGACACAATGTTAATGATTGGCTAGCATATTAACGTTAAATTAAGCAGCAAAAAGACAAGCATTGGCCCACAGTTCTCTACACTTTCAGTTCTCTTTACTGACAGGATGCCTGTAGAATAAGTGATTCCTATGGTAAAACAAAGCCAATTTTGATTTCCGGTGCATGTTGTTGCAGATATCCTCATGCAACACGGGGCTGTTCGAAACCCCAGTGTGTACGCGAGAATAAAAACCCCCACAGATCTTCGTAGAACCTCGAACGAACGCTTAAATCAGAGTGTGTTGTGCAGTCGTGCTGCACGGCTTCCTTCGGCATCTACCAACGTGCTCATAGCCAACATGCTATTCTCATTAAAAATGTGGAATTTGCCCTCTCCCTCTTGCTTTCCCAACAACTCCCATCAAAATCCACAAGCACCTCAGTCTCTCGCCTTACAAGACTCTCCTTCTCGAACCCTCCCAGGTTTCTGAACCAAGTCCAGCCTTCCATAAACAGACAACCTCTTCAGACCTGGTGTGTTTTATTTCATTTTAAACAAACTGTGCAGCCCAGTCTCCAACTGATTGAACGATACTTGGCTTTTCCTGTGAAATATTCATTTAGTCTCCCTTTTATGACATATACAGCCTAAAATCAGTGACATCGCATTGATTGCAAGGTGACTATAACGCATAGCTACGGTATGTACAGTAAATACGCTATATATAATTATATCCACTATCCGGAACAAAAGTTACTTATCTTTAAATGACAACTTTGGTTCATTACCCCAGGCAAGTATCTTTAAATGTAAAAGATCTCATGCACGCTAAACGAGAAGCGTTTAAATAACGTTTAGGGCTAATGCTTAAACCTGGAACTTAAAAATAAAACCACACAAAACAGCTCGGATGAAGATGTTCAACCTAGGAGCCAACTCTCTGACTAGCATCTGGTTCTAGAGGGTTTCCAGCCAAGTAAACTGTCGTAATATATGTAAGGCACTACGAGGTAACAATGATAAACCTAAGACTGTGGAGGAATACGTCGCACAGATGTGCTGAGCGCACACATGCACGCAAACGCACGACCGACTACCATGTTGAACATGCCTATGTTATTGTAACCACTTTGTGCAATCACATTGAAAGAGGAAAAACAAGAATCTATTGGTATAAGAAAGGTTCTTCATTAAATCAATGGGTGCAGACTGCTACATTCTACAAAGAGGGGCCCCGCTAATGTTCTACGGTATGACAATTTTTTTTTTTCTAAATGTGAACACAAACAAAGAAAAGTCTATAAATACACTAGAAAGTTTTGTCGTCCTATTTCCAGAAGATTCCTCCAGGTGTTTTTGTCGGAGAGGGCGGCGGAGTATGCACAATACCGTTCGCCGCGAGTAATTTGGAAACATTTAAGACAGTTCAAGGCCATCGTTATGTTTTTTTTTTCTTTGAAGAGCAGCAGATATCCGTATTTCACCTTATCCAAAAAAATTCTTGAAGGAATTCAAAACATCCACGTCGTGACCTCGACTCAACAGTCGGTGAATGGTTTAAAGAAAAAAGGGAAAAGCAAACAAAACCTCCGCCGAACGAAACTCTGTTGATGAGACCTTGTTGTAAAAGAAACTAACAAAAGCAAGAACTCCTTCTTCCAATTCTGTTTTAAAAGAAACAAAACCTCCAGATCACAAAAGAAATTGTTAACTGGCCCTTTTGAGAGGGCAAAATAAAACTAATCTAAAAAGAAAGCGCCTCAGTACCCTTCCGTTCCCTCCGAGAGTACACTTCCTCTATCCATCGGCATCTTCATTGTCTTCAAGTTTAAGCATGAAAGGAACAAGGGGATGGGGTTAAGGGTTGATAGGCTTCAGCATGTCTCTCTGTCTCTAGGTGGGATGAGGGTAGAAATGGTAAGCAGCGATTGGCTGGGCTCCAGTGTTTCAGCTTTAGAGGTAAGGGTACTGGTTCATCTTGGTGGGGCTCAGCGGGTATCCAGTGTAGACAGTGGAGGCAGGAGAAGCGCTGATGTAGGTCTGGTGCGCAAATTGGGCCTGGTACTGGCTGTGGTGCAGGGTGGGCGAGGGCAGCACGCGGTGGCCCATGCTGACAGGCACCTGGTGGACGATGCCCGGCGGGTAGCTGGCATGTTGGACTGCGTGACGGGCCGAACCCTGCGAAGCGACCAGGTGGGCCACCGTGCCGGTGGAGCCCAGGGCTGTGGGGGCAGTGTAGGTGTAGAGGTGTGGTTGCCCAGACAGATGAGGAGCGGCCAAGTGGGGATGAACGTTAGCTGTGTGAGTTGGGCTGTTGTGGAAGGAATACTGAGCCTGGGTGGCCATTGTGGGGGTGATGTAGGCCTGCTGACGCCGGTGACCTCCGTTGCGCTCAACTGCCATGTGCTGCTGAGCCTACACAAGGTAATATCATCATATTACTTTTGTGGATAAATATATGAACTATGAATCCAGATATGAAATTCTTGACTGAAATACCTGGCTGAGATTCAGAGGCTGCTGCTGAAAGGGGTGTGGCCCCGTGCGCTGCTGCCGGTATGATCCGCCTCCAGCCATGCCTCCCGACAAGTGGTTGTTGCCAGACAAGCCCCCATTGGAGATTTTGAACTTGTAGGTAGAGTTCTGGTGGTTCACCATGTCTGTTGAAAATAATTTTTTTTTTTTATATAATTAACAACAATACAGCTGGCTTTATCACAATTATTACAAGGCTACTTACTGAATGAAATAAATAAATATAAAAAATAATACATTTGTGTTGGGCATATTGATTATTGTACTAAATAAATAAATTAGGATTTTTTGGGAAATATTGGTGACATGTAAATGTAATGTAATACATGTAAATGTAAATAAATACATTTGGAAAATTTTTGGAAATATTTTATTGTATTATGCAATATTTATATATATATATATATATATATATATATATATATATATATATATATATATATATATATATATATATATATATATATATATATATATTTATATATTTTTAACATTGAAAATATTGATTGATTTATATATATATATTGAAAATAAATAAATACATTTTGAAAATTGTTGGAAATATTCCTTATATTATTTCAAATAAATGCATAAAAATTCATATTTCAAAAATAAATATTTTTTGAAATAATATTGGAAATATTGAATGACCTATTGCAACAATTGGGATTTTTTTTTCAAATATTGGTTATATTGTGTTAAATAAACGAATGAATACAAATTACTTAGGATTTAAAAAAAATATATTGGTTATATTGTGTTAAATAAATAAATTAGCACAGCTATGTAGGAATTATTTTGCCTGAAGTAATTTTTAGTTTAGCGGTCCTTATAAAAATAAAAATATATGACTGCAGAATGCTGCGTTTGACCAATTAGAATAAAGTATATCCGAATGCTGCATAATAATGTTTTTAAAACAATAGTGCTCATTTGTAATAAAATATTCTTCTGATAAATGCTAACAGATCGGAGTTGCTTCAATTTACCTCTATAAATTGTTTTACTATTTATAGCTTTTGAAATAGCACATAAATCTGCTAAATAAATTAACACCACACATCAGAGGCTGTCAGTGACTTGTCACTTTAAATTGATGCTTGATTCAGGCCCTGCCAGATGACCCTTTTCCTCTGTCATCTTATCAGCCCTTCCCCTGTCTCACCAGGCAAGAGTCTATCACACTCTCCCAGATTCTCACTGGTCTGGCTCTTCAGTGGGGGGATGATGATGGTGCGGGGGTTTCCGTTGCTGTAGTTGTCCAGGACAGCCACTTTGGAGTCGTAGCTGTTGGCGTTGGGGCCATTAGGCCGGGACTCCACAGCGTAAGGGCTGGTATTGCTGGAGTCAGAGTCAGGGGAATCATGGACCGTCACGCAGCTGATGACATTCTTCCTCTGTTTAGATGACGTGCTGTGAGAAGGCAAAACAGGCTCATTGGAAATAAAAACTATATAATATGCAAGTAAAGTTATTCAAGCATTGTTTTGTGTAATGATGCGTCATAATGTAATATTTATCCAACTCCCAAGACCACCAAATTCATTTCCAAAGCATTATCTGGTATTTTCCCTGAGCTGAACAGACATATTAAAGTTTTTTTAAAAAGATCAACAAATGTCGCTGGTCTTAGTGTGCACGATTCATCAGTTATTCCACAGAATTTTTACATCAACTTTCTTCACCTCTGAAATGATTTTGACAACCAAGCCCGCATAGGGAGAGAAAAAAGTCCTGTCCTAAATCATTTCCCACGTTCGCTCAAATATATGTCATATTACAGAACGAATGTGTATCGCTCGTCCCATTTTTCTGACCTGGTGTTAGTGGGCTGTTTGAGGTCGTCCTCCTCATCTGTGTCGCTGCTGATGGTGATGATGCTGACAGCGGGGCTGGGAGTGTCGGGGATGACGATGGTTTGACGTGGCGGGTTGTGTTGACCGTGATGGTCTCGAGTGGTGCTACATGCCTGCTCGCCTCCCCATCCCCCCCCTCCACCACCTCCGCAGGTCTGAGATGGGCCACAGGTTGAAGACGGGCCGTTCTGAACCACGGCACACCGAGGAGGGGTGTTCTCCTTCACTCGTTTTGAGCGCTGTGGTGACGTCACCGGCTGGGTGGAGGGCACGTCGTATGATGACATGTTCCTAAGAAAGAATGAAACACAAATCTAAAGTTCATTTCAGACATACATTTTTCTTTTCTTTTTTTAACATTATACAACACTATGGCCTTCATTGAGGTACCATTTAAATACCAACATATATGAATATTGTGGTTTCTGACCTGTTGTTCATCTGGTGCTGCTTGTTCTTTTTGGAGGAGGAGCTGTTGTTTGATGGCTGTCTCATGACATGAGCCACACCCACATTGAGAGGCTGCTGAGAGGGCAGGGTGACGTGACCTGCCAGTAAGGCTGGCTGTTGCATAATGGGATTGTAATGGCTGCCATGGGGATGTGAATTCCTGAAACAAAACCAGCATATTTGAAGCATACCCTATAAAGAGTACACTACCAAAAAGTATATTATGCTCACCAAGGCTGCATTTATAAGATAACAAAAACAGTAAAACAGAGTATTATTATGAAATATTATTGCAAATTTAAAAATGTCTGTTTCTATTATAAAATATTTTACAGTGCAATTTATTCCTGTGTTAAAGCCGAATTTTCAGCATCATTACTCTAGTCTTCAGTGTCTAATCATTCTAATTTGCTGATTTGCTGCTCAAGAAACATTTACAGTTACTTTGATGCATCCTTGCTGAATTAGTATTAATTTTTTTAAAGATTCCTGACAACAAACATTTGAAGAGTAGAGTATATTTATCTATATTAATATTAATATAATCAGTAACTTTGTCTTGTTTTCTAAATAAAAACTTCTAAACATTCTTTCAGCAAGACAAATTTACCTGACAAGCAAAATTGCCTAAGATATTATGAACAGATATGCTTAATCCAGATGAAAAATATGTAATTGAATGCGACAAAATACACTTTCAGAAAGTCTCCTTCAAATTTGAAATATATATATATATTATTTTTTTTACTAAATACAAAATATTGGTTGGTATTTAGTACATCCCACTTTTACTTTAGATTTCTAAAATATTAAATAAATTGAATATATGAATTATTAATTTTATGATATTTTGCTTTTTATCTGAACTTACAGTAGGCCTACCTTGTTTTAAGAATGTTTAAATATTTTAAATGTCACATCAAACAGACATCATGATTAAAAATAGGATTTTTGTAGTGTGCAAAGCTCTGCTGCTGAAAAAATTATTCTACAGATAAAACAGATTTATGCAACTACATTTCAGAGGCAATGGTCACCAACAGTTTTTTTATTTTTATAATTTGATACTATAGCACTACTCAGAATTAAATACTTTATACTTTTAGTAACTTTTTTAGTAACTAGAAGAATTTAGATATCTGTACCATCTTCCTAAATCCTAAAACTACAACTGTATATAACTGAAGAATAAATGCAATGCAACATTTGGCCAGAGGAGGCAGCAGTGACTGCAGCAAATAGCAGAAGAGCAGAGTACAGCAATAGATCTCAGAGGAGGATCTCTGCAGTAAAAGTGCGACACTTTTCCAACCGGACTGGGACTACCAAGCCCTCCGGGCTGAGCTTAAGGCGCTGATGTGATGATCTGCAGATATCAGCACACATTCATCTGTAATACGTTCACATCCTGCAGGTCAGCACGACCTGACTCCATTACCCTGACCTAGCCATAGACACGCTCCTGCACTCACTGTTCTAATACAAGAAACCAACATGAATTCAAAACGAACCCAGAATATAATGAGTCTCAGTCTTAAAATATTCTCTTCCTTCATTCCAAATGAATTATTCAAAAGCATGTTGGCTTTGTAGGTGCATTTGCAGACTAAGCAACCTAGATCATTCAATCTGCTTTGTTAATAATCTAGGAGATTATTAAAACCCAGTGTTGCGGTACTGAACTACCGCAAAATATATGGATCACCAGTCATGATATCGTAAAAACAGATGGGTTGAGTTCCACGTGACCTGTTTATAATCAGTGCGGTATAAGTTGTGTTTTCGTGAGGATATAATTGGTTTTGAGATACTAATGGAATCCCTATTAAACATGATGATATTTTACCAGATCATTTTACCTGCTCAGCTAAATAAAATAAATGAGAAGTAAAAGCTTCTGTGGCACCAACATCTCAACGAAATAGAGTGAAACAGTTGGGTCCCAGAAGTAAAAATCACATTTTCTCCACAGGGAATTGATTTTAAAGGATAACTTATAAACCTTAAGACAGGCCAACTCTGAGCTACAAGGTTGTTAATCAATGGTAAATGCTTTTGTTGAAGTATTCAGCTCGCATTTTTTAGAATGATTTTTTTTTTTTAATAACAATGTTCAACACTGGAATTCTTGGTGAAAAACAACATTACCTATGATTTTGCAGAGAAATCTCCACCAATCAGATAATTGGGACAATCATATTTTTAACTCTTTAGCACCCACCCACTCAGTCTCCCTACTAAAATATCTGCTTATTTAAAATATTTCCATATTTTGAAAAAACATGAAAATATGCATATGTATATTTTGTAATAAACATGCAATCTCTCTCTCTTGTTCTCTCTCACCCTCTCTCCCTCTCTAATCAACATCAAAGTTTTATATTTCTCCATCATTTTTTATTAATTTGCAGTGCATCATGGGATTGTTGTTCTTTCCCTCATTAAAGCCATTAAGTACACGGTGTTGTACCTTTGTCTTTTTGCCTAATCTTCAAACTTTGTTGTAATGTTGTGATTCACCTCACAGCTGGTTGGTTTGGTTCATGGTTTAAAACTCTTTATGGAGATATACGAAGATTTTTTTTTTTTTAAATCCCTATGTAAAAAATGTGGAAAATACTAAAAGGTTTCCTAGCAAAGAAAGATATTTGGAAGAACGTTTGTAACCAAGCAGATCTTGGCAGCCATTGACTATCATAGTGGGAAAAAAATACTATGGCAGTCAATGGCTGCTGAGATCTGCTTGGTTACAAAGATTCTCATCCTTTGTGTTTAGCAGAAGAAACAAATCCATACAGGTTTGGAACAACTTTAGGGTGACTAAATGATGACAGAATTTTCATTTTTGGGTGAACTATCCCTTCAAGGAATCAAGGCAGCTGAAAAAGTGGACAGGCACTGTTGCAATCGATTGCAAAAATGGTGGTATCTTGAACACCCCATTAGCCAATGGTCAGACAAAAGGGCAATCAAAATGATATAGTGGCAACTCACCTCCAGTTGGCCAGAGGCTGCGAGCTGGTCATGGAGTCGGGGATGACGGTGGCGTGTTGCACTGAAGTGTGTGTGAGCTGCTGCCACGCTGGTGGAAGGAGAATCTGTTGAGTACCAGATGGCCAGGCCTGCTGCAAGGTCAGGATGGAAGAAAAACAGAGGGTTAGCATAGGTACATCTTCAGCAGAAGGTCAAAAACCTACAGAAAAGTAGAGCTTGTGTGATCCAATATAGTTGGACATTGGAGTCAAGTAGGATATGACGGCTACTAGCAACAACTGCACACGGACTCAATGACCTCGTGCTATTTAATTCACGTCAGTGTAAAGACCCCGTAACCCGGCACATCAAATCGCAGGGTTGCGGCGCAGCTAAACAGGCCAGGGTACTGCACCCACATATTTAGAGAGAGGAGAAAAAGGATATGGCTATTTAGAGAAATGACCGCTAGTAAGTGATAAACTGTGCCAAACAACCACCAAAGGAAAGGGGTCATTTAGTTATTTAAGACACAGTAGAGTCAGCATTTGGGCCTAGAGATATCACACACTGCAAAAAATGATTTCCTTACTTTGTGTTTTTGTCATGTTTTCCAGTACAGATATTTAGATATATCAAGATACATTTACTGGAGATGCACAATGATTTAATATGTTCAATTTAGTTTTCTGAAAAATTTATCAAATTGAGTTTATGCTTAAAACAAGAAAAATATCTGCCAATAGAAAATAAACTTAAACAGAGGAAAGAAAATACTTTTTTGACCCCATATATTCGTTTTAACTCACTTAATTTTGGTTTATTGTTCAGAAAGTAATTTAGCTTCTCATGTGAATGTATGGCTTTTAAATTGTTTAGATATTTGTACTGGAAAACACAAAAATACTAAGTAAGAAAAAAAAAAATATATATATATATATATATATATATATATATATATATATATATATATATATATATATATATATATATATATATATATATATATATATATATATATATATATATTTTGCAGTGTGAAATTGTTCTAACAAAATATATACAGAAGAGATACATTATAACCAATTTTATAACGCATCCATCTTCTATACTAATTATTCCCTTGGTCTGAAAATGAAGATGTGAGCAGGGCGGCTTTGAAGAAGCAAATTATGGACAACATAAAAGAGCTCCCTGTGGAATATCAAAAAGCTTGTGCCACTTTCATTGGAACTTCATTCATTTCTCTCCCTCGATTCCTTGGCACCAGTATCTAGATGAGGGCCTAAGATCGGGCCCTGCATACTGCGTATGGCCTTGGCTCCTGCCTATAAAAAAGATAAGACCCTGCCTTAATAAAGAGATGTGGCATCTCCCAAGCAGTGTGCTGATGTGCTAGACATTTTCCAGATCAACTCTGACTTTAATTAAATTCAGGGGCCCCATTCAGAGGCTTTGTGAGGAGCTGTTTTGTATGGCGGGTGAGGAGAGCGAGGAGTGCCAGGCATAATTTGCCCAGAGACGTGAGCTTGAAGAAGAGTGCCTGCAGCTCTAATAGTTTAATGCAGCTTTATTGATTAGCAGTTTAATGTACAACTAATGAATTGTTTCTTTAATACCCTTTGCACATCTATTTACCGCCCCATCTGTATGGGCCACAGCACGTGCACAAAAAGGACAGGGGAAAAAAAGAAAAATGCTTTTAAGATGTTGGAAAAGCTGTGATTACACATTTAGCATTGGGAGAGGTGTGAATCAGGAATTCTGGCAATTTAAGGTCAACTTTATCACAAGAGTGCATGGGATTGGTATTATTTGAGCGTTAACAAAGTTACTCTCAAACTATATTCAGCTTATCATTGTCATTTGTTTTATTTTTAAGTGCTTTAATAATAATATATATAAATATACAGCTTACAGTGTTTATAAATTACAGCTTAACTGAGTTAAACTGGAAAGTTTTTTTATTTGACACTTACTAAAGTGTATACTTTGAGTATGTGTCAACACCTCTACATTCTTCTTCCACCCATGACACAAATAATTTCATCAGAACCATGTCCCCAAAGCCCTTTGCCTACATTCCTGACACTTAGCATCCTCATTTCTCACTTTGGGTTGGGTTGTGTAATTGTGCCGTCTGGCCTGGAACGCTAACCCAGATAAGAGTAGAGTTTTCCATGCAAGGCCATCTCTGCGACTACCCCCCATAACAGCTTTTCTGCCCTCGCGGGGTGAAAGCCTTTTGTCACCCCCAGGGCTCTGAAAGCACCGCCGCTCTCTCGCCAATTGTTTTCGCATTTTCTGCATTCCTGTTCCAGATAAAAGCTGAGGCCTTCTAGAATCCCGCTCCACTGGCACCAGGAGCGATGTGGTCTAGCTGATTGGGTTGAAGGGGGGAGAATGGGCGGTTGAGGCCCTGGAGAAATGATGATCAAGTATCTCCAGTCTCTCTGGAGAAACTGTCTTTCCCAATGCAGTGCTCTGATTATCACCCGTGGACTTGCAGAGGCTTTCCTAAACGTGAGGAGCAATAAAACGCAGTAAAGCACTTAAGCAATAGAGCACCGTCATGAAATAGCGACACAAGCAAAGCTCAGCAATACTGAAAAAGGTTGTAGACGGATTACAATTAGCTAAACAGTTGTGAACCTTGACACCCTGCCTTGCAGCTTTCTCCGCATCCATAGACTTCATTTAAAGTAATAGTTCACCTAAAACAAAATAAAAAATCTGAATCATTTAGTCACTGCCATGTTGTTTGAAACTGGATTTTCTTTTTTTCTGTGGAATAAAGCGGAATGGAGACGTAAAAAAAATATGAGAGTGGTACATATGACGTGTGCCATATTTCAAGTTTTCTAAAGCCATATTATAGCTTTGTGTGATAGAGAGATCAACATTTTGATTTGATTCGAAATAATAATTCATTCACAAATAGGGTATTGCTACTTCTTTCATGAACTCTCACGCACATTCCAGGGACACCTAGAATGGATATCAAGAGCTTCAGTAAATATCACCTTCAATTTCAGTCTATTCCTCACACAACGCTTCAGAATTTTTAAAAATAGCACATATGGACTACTTTTCTTTATTCTTTATTTTGTCATTTTGAAGCTTCACAGCCCCGTCTACATTCACATTCATTAAATGTGCAGTGTGTAATATTTATTAAATATTTATCTATTGAATAGAAATGAAATATAATATACATAACTATGTTTTCAGGGGAGTATAAAGACCTTACATAACGAACCGTTATGTTTTTATTTCCTTAGAATGAGCCATTTCTATCTACATACACTGCAGATCCCCTTACAGTGAAATCAACATTTTGTGGCTAAACGGGCAAACTGCTCTACAGAGTGCTAGTCACTCTCTGCTGTCTCTGACAACGAGATTTTTGTCCTGTGTTGCCCCCTGTAGCTTTTCTATGTGCCCAGAAAGGGAGGGGTGAGTGTTGGGGGATGCAATTCACAACCTCACCGCTAGATGCCGCTAAAATTTACACACTGCACCTTTAAATTTAAAATTGTGGCCAGATTATTGCAAAAAATGTCACCTTGTATTTCACAGAAGAAAGAAAGTCATACAGGTTTGAAACAACATGAGTGTGAGTAAATCATTGTCATTTTTGGCTGAACTATTCCTTTAAGCAGAAGAGTATTCAAACAGCAGCAAGAGCTCAACTCAGCAATACTGAAAAATGTTGAGGATAAATTACAAATTAACTAAACGTCTCTGAACCTCGCCACCCTGTCTCAAATTTAAAAGCCGTCTGGGCCCTTACTTGCGGCTCCAGAGGGTAGACAAATCCCTCAGCATTCACAGACCTCATTTAAAGCCAAACTCACGCTTGCTCATCAAAGCGTGAACTCCAGGAAAGGAGCAGAGTTCCCTGGACCTTAGAGGGAGCAGGAAAGCAAACCATCATTGGGGAAAATCTCTGGCAGGGGAAAGGCAGGTCACTCCAGTTGATACAGAGGAGCATTCTGAGATAAATCCAACCCGGCTTCAATTAATCTATTTGCATGACATGAGAGCGTCTTCTTGATTTTGTTAAAGGGAAAGTGAATTATACTTTTATCATTAAAACAAAGTAGGTCATGCTAATTGCTCTTCGTTGGAGCCAAACTTGGATGTAATTGAGAATTTGGGAAAGGCTGAGGGGTGTAATTAGTTTAGAAAATGTGGCATTGTATTGCTATGGCAATGGGGGCAATTTCTGGCTATACCTGTGTCAGAAGGCCTGGCTGGATCTGTAGAGGCTGGGCACCAGGGGCCTGTGTTACTATGGGAACTGCATTCTCCATCCGCACAGAGTAACCCGTGTGTTTAGAGGGTGATGCTTGCAAACCTGGGAAGAAATAACAAGGTAAACATAGCAATATAGCTTAGCCAGAAATTAAACTTCTGTCATTATTTACTCATTTCAAACTTTTACTGTATGACTTTTAGAAGATCTCCCAATACAACAACCACATAAAACATCACATCATAAAAGTAGCCCATTCAACTACACTACCGTTCAAAAGTTTTAAAAATAAATAACTCTTATGCTCAACAAGAATGCATTTATTTGATCAGAATTACAGTAAAAACAGTAATATGCTTAAATTGTCATTTATTTCTGTAATGGCAAAGCTGAATTTTTCAGAGGGCATTACTCATATCTTCAGTCTCACATGATCCTTCAGAAATTGAGCAGTGTATTTTTTTCAACTGTATGATAACTTTGTGTGAGAAACTGAAAAATCTTTGAATCTGTTCATCACATATATCTATTGTATGGTTTAAGAGGAATTGGAATGTAGTGCACCAGTTGTGTGGATCACTTTTTTTGATACTTTAATGTTGTTTTTTTATGTAGATATAATAAACTGCCGTTATATGAAACATTTTAAGATTTTTTAAAAACAGAAAAAAACAGCAAACAAGTCCAGAAAGACATTAGGGTAAGTAAATAAAGCAGAATTGTAGTTTTTATGTGAATTAGTACTCAGAGCTCTCTGACCCCTCTATAGACAGCAATTTAATTACCATTTTCAAGGCCCAGAAAGATATTAAAGACATCGTTGGTAAATGGTAAATGGACTGCATTTATATAGCGCTTTTAACAGACCAATGGCCATCCAAAGCGCTTTACACATAGCCTCACATTCACCCATTCACTCACTCATTCATACACCGACGGCGGTGTCAGCCATGCAAGGCGCCATCCAGCTCGTCGGGAGCAGCTGGGGTTAGGTGTCTTGCTCATGGACACCTCGACACTTGGTCAGGTGGAACCGGGGATCGAACCACCAACCTTCCGGTTTGCAGACAATCTACATGAACCACTGAGCCACTGCCGCCCACCTGTGAACAGCTTCGGCCAATGATAAGCCGGCGTTCTGGAAGCACTGCACTGTTTACACTGCGTCAACATAGTAAGATTCTGACAGGCTAGAAGAAATTGTTGAATAAAGCCATTATTTTGCTTGTTTTTTGTGCACAAAAAGTATTCTCGTCTTTTCATAAAATTAAGGTTGAACCACTGGAGTCACATGGACTATATTAACGATATAGTCCATGTGATTTTATGAAAAGACGAGAATACTTTTTATGCACAAAAAACAAGCAAAATAATGGCTTTATTCAACAATTTCTTCTAGCCAGTCAGAATCTTACTATGTTGACGCAGTGTAAACAGCACAGTGCTTCCAGAACGCCGGCTTATCATTGGCCGAAGCTGTTCACATGAGCACCACGACGCATGCGTGTGATGCTGACGCAGGAGCTGGCCAATGGTGAGCCGCCATTCTGGAAGCGCTGCGCTGTTTAAACTACATCAACAGAGTGAGATTATGATTCTGCTGTAGAACTAGGAAACGTTGCACTGTATTTACTACGTCAACAGCGTAGGAGACTAAAACAGACGTTTTCAACGCACAAAAAGTATTCTTGTCGCTTCATAAAATTAAGGTTGAACCACTGTAGTCACATGGACTATATTAACGATGTCTTTACTACTTTTCTGAGCACTGAAAGTGGCAATTAAATTGCTGTCTATGTAGGGGTCAGAGAGCTCTCGGATTTCATCAAAAATATCTTCACGAAGATGAACTAAGGTCTAACAGGTTTGGAACGACATGAGGGTGAGTAATTTCATTTTTGGGTGAACTAACCCTTTAACTTTGTAACTACATGTCAATTAACTCTCATTAGAGCATTAGTAGACTGTCTGCTTAATATCTGCTAACACTTTATTGTAATGGTCCCCTAACAGACATTCTACTAACTTATTCTAACCCTACCTTTCTACTAGTACTCGACTAACACTCCATTGAGAGTTAGAAGACATGAAGGTGCATCGTTACGTATAGTCAACAGAATATGTTAAAGGGACCATCTAAATAAAGCGAAACCTAATATACTGTATGTAACTTAGCCAAAGTTATATAAGAAACATTCAGGGTTTCGTATAAACTAAAACAGCTCTCACCTTGGAAGCCAGGTGGGCAGACAATGAGGGCCTGCTGGAAGGGATCGGGTCGGGCGGTGCAGAGTTGTGGCGCACCGGGCTGGAGGGGCATAGTCCTGGGGGCCACGGCAGCCATGGGGGCAGCAGAAGGCTGGTAGAGTGCAGATTGGTAATTTAGTATGGAGACATCAGGATTGGTAAGGGAAAGGGTGGCACTGGTGGAAGAGGGAGCCAGGTTGGTGGCCTAAAGGAACCGATGGGATCAAACAAACAAAGAAACAAAGACAAACAAACAAAAGCATGAGGAAGTGGGTGTGGGGATTGGGTGGAACAACGATGAGAGGGAAAATTTCAAAGAATAGCAAATGATGAATATAAACTCCTTAAAATATTTCTCAATATGCAGGATGGATGTACAAAAAAAGAATTGCTGATGAAAACCGCAGGCACAGGAAGCATGCTTGATGTTAAGTAATTTCTTAGAGCGAATACCACAACCCTATTCTGCAATATTAACAAAATCTCTCTATTAGATGTGCAGACAGCGTTAGGGTTCAGGCATGTTCTATAAAATGACTTATTGAGCGCGAGGGAAGAGGAAAGAGGAGGTGAGAGAGCTTCAATCAATGCTCTTGTGTTACAGTCTCCATCAATGCTAGGACCCTTCAACTCATTGAATTTGCTCAGTCTCATTAGCAGCAGATAATGATCCCTCTTTGCGCTAAAGCTATGATTAAATATACACACAGATCTAACTGGTGAGGGGAGAGAAAATCTGTTCTTCAAAGCCTCTGCTCTAGATTTCCCCTCCAGTGCTTTTTAATCCGGCCTGACTGCAGCACATTCATCTGTTTATTCATCTATCAATGTGGAATTTGCGCCGTCTAGGAGGTTTGATGAACGAGGGAACTCCCACTCCTCCATCTAGAATGGTGAACCGAATGTGCTTCTCAAAAGAATTGTATGGGTCCTTCCATCACAGTCACTCTCTTTATAATGAAAACACAAGCCCAAAAATATAGCCAGAAGTAAAAATATGAGTGCGGTAACATCGCCAGAGAGAGTAAATGGCTGCTCAATACAAGGTCAGAGCCTTGGCTTAGCAGTAAGTGCACATGCCCCAGCATCAATATTTCGAGCTTTGGTGCTCATTTGGAAAATTAGTAGGCCAGGCTTAAACCCACAAGTTTCCATGTGCCTGTTCTGAACTTCCAAAACCAAAAAAAAAGAAAAGAAAAATGGTCTTGAGCTATGGTGTAGCGGTCAACACACATGCTCAGTCAATATGTTGAGCCATGGTGCTAAAATGAGAAATGTGGGTTTGAGTCTAGCCTAATCAAGTTCCCACGTGCCTGTTCAGAACTTCCAAAATGAAAAATCATAGTCTGAACTATGGCTTAGTGGTCTGCGCACATGCATCAGCATAAATATTTTGAGCCTTGTAGCTCATGTGGGAAATGTGGGTGAGTCTGGCCTACTCAGGATCTCATGTGCTTGTTTAGAACTTCCAAAACATAAAAAAATGGTTCAAGCTATGGCTTAGGGGTATGCGGGCATGCTCAGACATCAAAATGTTGTTTTCACATGTCTTCTCAGTAAGTAAAAAGGCACAGAAATTCCCCCAAAAAGGCATGAGGTCAAGGGTCAAGTCTGAATAGATCATGTTCAGATGGTAACCCTCTTCACATGCAGCATTTGTAAACTATTTATTTGGAGTGTCTCGTCAACCAACCCTATCTGTAACCTTGGTAGAAGAGGTTTATCATCTAGACATGACCATCCAAGTACATTTCCATGTAAAATGCCTGTAATTTCTTCCAAGATAGGGGCAAAAAACAAAATATTAGGACAAAAAAGATGCTTAAATTCTGGTGCACCATCAAAACCTGTTCGTTTACTGGAGGCTAGAGTTATTTACTTTCATCTGTTACTAAAGCAATACTGTTTCATCTCATACCACTGCTAGTAATTATAGACTTTTCATTAAGGTTTGTATGGGGAGAATTCAGTACAGAGCTTTTCATTTTTCATTTTCCCTGTTTAGCAAGGCCGACGAGCACCAAGGGAGAGAGTTAATCAATACGCCGCCATGGCATTCATCACACAAAATAAACACTTCACCCTCACAGCTGGCTAATGCTACACAAGCTTTCCCTATGAACACACTGAATGCCCTACACAATGTTTTTCTCATGATGTTACAGAGAGGCCGGAATGCTATAACATTACAGCCGTATGACTTTTTGACTTCAGATGTGTTTATACGAAGGGGAAAGTCACATTTTGAGCCGATCAGAGAACTCAAAATGAAGGCATTATGGGATTCGTGCCTGGCCCACTGTCAGCAGTTTAGACAAACGCTCCCTGGTGAAGCTAAACTGCATTGAGGCAAAATAGGAGGAAACAAAAGGAGAGAAGGAAACAAAGTGGTGCAATCTTTAAGGCTGCAAAGTAGTAAAATGCAAGCCAAGCAGGAAGTAGAGGCTGTCATGTTGTTAATCAGCACATTGTGACAGAGGGCTGCAAGGTTGGAAACACACACACACACACACACACAGCCCAAATGGCCCATGATATGACTGGTGTTCTGTCCAGTGGAGGAAGTCATCCGATACTGTTAGTGGTCAATGGGCCAATGCTACACTAATTTCTTTGGATCATCCCACTGCAAATGAGTCTGTGCATGTAATGTAATTAATTATATTCAGCTTTAAGGGGATACAAACTGTACTGGGGATTGGCAAGGGATTAGGTAGCAACTGAATTCAAATCAAGTTTTTTTTGTGATGTATAGTAGTTGTGTTTGTTCTGACGTGGCTGTAGGTGCGAGGTCGAAATATAAGTTAGCAATTTTTTATGATTTGCTCAAAAAAGAATCTGATCTCCATTTCCATTGAACTAACATCTAATTACCTAATTTTGCTTGTTTGAAGCAAACATTTAACACAATATGTAAGTTTATTTTATTATTTTACAAGTTATTAATTATAATTAATAATTGTTTACAACATATCAAGATTTAATCATTTAAATATTTATGAACGTATAATGTATTATATTATTTGTCTTTTCAAATGCATTTATCTTGTTTAAATATGTTTTCAATTATTTATTTTTTTACTGGAGATTCATATTTTTTCAAATGTTTGTTTTTATTTTTAAGTTATTTTTATTTAAAATATTTACTTATTTAAGTTTAAATAATATTTCAATATTTATGATCGTATACTTTATATAAATATATTTATTACAGTCTTGTTTAAGGATGTTTTAAGGATATTAATGCTAGAGATCAAGACTATATATGACAAGATTATATATGAAATACAGATTCATATGTTTACAAATGTTTTTATTGATAATTTATTATTTACATATTACAAATAATTGAATAATTTAAGTATTTATGATATCATAATTAACTCAATTATATTTATTATCTTCATTCTCTAGTACATTCATTTTGAATATTTTGCAGTGTATTAACTAATTTTCATCTTAATTTTTCATCTTATAGGGTCATTTTTAGTCATTTTGACCCAGCTAGCTCAGAAACTTATACCAACAACAACAAACTTGATTTTTGGTTTACATATCATAACTTTGTTTAAGAACAATAAAAGGTAATAGAAAGTTACTAGTTAGATGTAAATGTGTGTGTGTGTGTGTGTGTGTGTTCATGTTTTTCTATCCTGGTGTGTGCTTAAACCTGACTGCACACAGACTCATGGGGACTCGTGTCACCATGGGGACCTAAATTGAGGTCCCCATGAGGAAACAAGCTTATAAATCATACAAAATGAGTTTTTTTGAAAATGTAAAAATGCAGCATGTCTCCTGTGATGGGTAGGTTTAGGGGCAGGGGCAGTGTAGGGGGATATAATATACAGTTTGTACGGTATAAAATGCATTACGCCTATGGAGAGTCCCCACAAAGATAGTAAAACCAGACGTGTGTGTGTGTGTGTGTGTGTGTGTGTGTGTGTGTGTGTATACTGACCTGGCTATGCACAGTGTTAAGCTGGTTGTTGAAGGTCATGGTGAGATTGGTGGAGGTGCTGGGGGCTACATGTGTTATAAAGGGCGTCTTGCTCTGATTGACTGTGTCGTACATGTTCACCCGGCGCTTGCAAATCTCCATGTTCTGGAAGCAGGATTTGACGCTGCAGAAACAAAAAGGGCATAATCAGTGATCTAAACACAGTAACATATTTGATAAAACTACCTTTACAACTACATAACCTCACCCCAAAAAAGTTTTCTGTTGGTGTAGTTGAACTTACTGTGTGCTGTGTGGGAAGTCCAGCAAGTGTGTCATTGTGACAAAAGGGTGGTTGAGTGTCTCTATAGGCGTTATTCTCTTGTCTGCATCGATGGTCAGCATCTTGGTCAGCAGGTCAATAAACTCCCTCCTGTCTGCCTTCTCTGCCAGCATGTCGCTGCCCTCCAAGTCTGTGGTCATATTCACCTGCACACAACAAAAAAGAAAAAAATGAGTTAGAAATAAGAGAGAAACATAGACTGACAT
The DNA here is from genome assembly GCA_023029165.1 of Gobiocypris rarus. Lineage (NCBI taxonomy): Eukaryota > Metazoa > Chordata > Actinopteri > Cypriniformes > Gobionidae > Gobiocypris > Gobiocypris rarus. The sequence goes on along the minus strand of CM040918.1, from coordinate 14,664,894 downwards.
ACAGAGACCAAGTACTTTAGAGATCCTCAAACATGGTTAACAAGCTCTTGCATTCTTTTTCTGATGTAACACATCACCATGCCCACATGGAATCTGTGCCCACTGAATTCCCTGGAAAAAGAAATTCCCTCAAAAATTCCAATGAATTTCACATTGTAGAATAACAACCACAATGTTCTGCCTCTTGCTTGTTCAATTAAGAAATATCTTGGCTAATTTAATCATGCTTTTAATTAGCAATAAAAGTGTAATGCACTCAACTTCATTTAACACAATTTTTAATTTCCCCCTAAAAAATCTACACAGAAATTGCCGGAAAAAATGTTAAAACGCTGTAATGCTTTAATGCAAAATTACAAAAGTTTCTTATTTAGGTAATACTTGTAAATGCACTGGACAGTGCTAATCCATGCATTAAGGAAGTCGAGAAAATTAGCAACCATAAAAGCAGAATAAATCATCTCAAGGAACCAAATGTGTGTTCAATGCAAGCCTGGGTGTTCTCAAACGTTGGAATCTTTCAGCTGTATCTTCTGATCCAGCTTACATTTTACAGCGTTTGTAAATAATGCATGTGAGTATTTGTGTGTAAATAACTCCCATGTCCCACAGTGCTTGACGTGTACGGCTCTATTTATATACACAGGTCTGTCATTCAAAAAGTGTGAGGGTTTCTCAGAGGGCAGCTCCAACCTTTCTGATATTCGCCAATATTTGCCCTCAAATTTACAGCTATTTACCAACCCTCTTAGAAATGAGATATTCCCGCCAGATATTCCCGTCTGTATGAGGATGTCAAAATAAACAAATTCTATATATATATATATATATATATATATATATATATATATATATATATATATATATATACATATATATATATATATATATATATATATATATATATATATATATATATATATATATATAGTATATATAATGTCAGAATTTGACAAATTATCAGAATTTGTTTATTTTGAAAGGTTATATATGGACGAGAAGGCCTGGCTTGCAGTCTCCGCTCTAATTAATTTCAAAGGTGTTCTATTGGGTTGAGGTCAGGACTCTGTGCAGGCCAGTCAAGTTCCTTCACACCAAACTCACTCATCCATGTCTGTATGAACCTTGCTTTGTGCACTGGTGTGCAGTCATGTTGGAACAGGAAGGGGCCATCCACAAGCTGTTCCCACAAAGTTGGGAGCATGAAATTGTCCAAAATGTCTTGGTATGCTGAAGCATTAAGAGTACCTTTGGCATACCACTTCGTGGCTGAGTTGCTGTTGTTCCCAATTGCTTCCACTTTGTTACAATACCACTAACAGTTGACCGTGGAATATTGAGTAGTGAGGAAATTTCACGAATGGATAATTGCACTGAGCTCCTGAGAGCGACCCATTCTTTCACAAATGTTTGTAGATGCAGTCTCCATGCCTCGGTGCTTGATTTTATACACCTATGGCCATGAAAGTGTTTTGAACACCTGAATTCAATGGTTTGGAGGGGTGTACCAAATATATGAGTAAAATTATATATCATACTGTATCTAATTCAATATGATATTATTAAAATATAATATAACTATAATATAATATAGTAAAATAAATTATAAGTTATATTACAAATAAAACAATTGAATCTATACATACAAGGCATATAACAAGAGACAAATATAAATGAAGAAGACAGAAAACTATTTTAAAGACTATTTTAATATGACCTCCATACAGTATAACAAATAAAAGTTGAAATCTGTAAATCAAGCCCTGGGACATAAAAGTGCCTGTATTTGAAGAAACACGCTTTTATTGTCTGATAGGGATGTGTTGCCAGAGGTGAAAAGCAGTGCAGCAGAGCTTTTTTATTGGGAATCCCTGACATAGATGGCTAACGCATTTTTCATACCGCCATGCTGTTTATCCGTGACCTAACCACCCCGAGCTATCAGATAAACCGCCAGTCACCAGCGCAAATCAGAGTCCTCTTTTATGCATGCTATTTTAGTCCTGCTCTGTCTCTCTCTCTCTCTGTTTCCATCACCCTGCTGCATGATAAAGAAATAATCTTTGACAAGAGAGGAAAAATAATCATACAGGACGCAGAATATGAACCGCAAGCGAGGGTAGTGCCTGCATAGCTGCCGTACACAAATCTTGCAAAAACAGTTATGCACGCACATTTAGAGAACTGTCTCGTGAAGATGATGAAACCGAGAACAATCATTATTCTTGCTCTCCATTTCACATCTGACTGTCATATTTAAATCGGTTGAAATCACAAGCGCTGTATTCTCTGAGTGCAACCATTTAAAGACAGGTGCACATCATGGAGACAGCAGTGCAGATGTTCCTCATACAAACTGGCTGTGCTGCAACAGCGGAAACCGAACAAACACACACACACACACACACACACACACACACACACACACACACACACACACACACACACACACACATGTTTGTTTTTGTGAAATGTGGGGACATTCCATAGGCGTAATGCATTTTATACTGTACAAACCGTATTTTCTATCCCCCTACACTGCCCCTGCCCCTAAACCTACCCATCACAGGAAACATGCGCAGTTTACTTTCTGTGAAAAAAAACTCATCCTGTGTGATTTATAAGCATTTTGAAAAGTGAGGACATGGGGAACGTCCTCATATTTCACCTTCTTGGGACATGGGTATACCTATGTCATACCCATATCATTATACACATTTGTGTCCTGATATTTCACAAAAACATGCCCACACACACACCCACACACACACACACACACACACACACACACACACACACACACACACACACACACACACACATGTTGTGTTTCCATGTTTTATGGGGACATTCCATAGGCGTAATGCATTTTATACTGTACAAACCGTATTTTCTATCCCCCTACACTGCCCCTGCCCCTAAACCTACCCATCACAGGAGACATGCTGCATTTTACTTTTTCAAAAACATCACTTAGTGTGATTTATAAGATGTTTTCCTCATGGGGACCAAAAAAATGTCCCCACAAGGACAAAAATTTGGATATTGCCATCTTTGTGGGGACATTTTGTCCCCATACCGTAGGGATTACCAGTCCACACACACACACACACACACACACACACACACACACACACACACACACACACACACACACACACAAGGAACCAAAAAGTCATATTCTAGGTTGTAAAGATGTCTTTAGCCTCTAAACTGTCAACTGTTGCATTAAGGTGGCTTATTAAATAAATAAATACATAAATAAATAAATAAACCTTTTTTTCCTTGCTTGTTTGTTTGCATTTTGTATCATATTTTGTATTATTATATACTATATAATTATTATTATTCATAAATGATATAATATGTAATTATTATTATTTTGTTCATTTGATTTCAAATTGTGTTTTATTTTATGATTTACTATGAATATATTATTCATTTGTTCATTTGATTTCATTCTTGTTTTGTTTTATTATGATTGATTATTAAATAGATAAATAAATTAGATTTAATTTTTAATCCAATTATTTTAATTTGATTTAAAATTGTTTTATTTTATTATGATTTACTATAAAATAATAATAATAATAATAATAATAATAATAATAATAATGAATTATAATAAATAATTAGTTTGATTTCAAATTGTCGTATTTTATTATGATTTACTATGAAATAATGAATAATAATAAATAATAATTCGTTTGATTTAAAATTGTTTTATTTTATTATGATTTACTATGAAATAATAATAATAATAATAATAATAATAATAATAATAATTAGTTTGATTTCAAATTGTTTTATTTTATTATGATTTACTATGAAATAATAATAATAATAATAATAATGAATAATAATTTGTTTGATTTAATTTAATTAAATTATGATTTACTATGAAATAATAATAATAATAATAATAATAATAATAATAATAATAATAATTAGTTTGATTTCAAATTGTTTTATTTTATTATGATTTACTATGAAATAATAATAATAATAATAATTAGTTTGATTTCATTTTTTATTTTATTATGATTCACTATGAAATTAATAATAATAATTATTATTATTATTAGTTTGATTTCAAATTGTTTTATTTTATTATGATGTACTATGAAATACTACTAAAAATAATAATGAATATTAATTTGTTTATTTGATTTGATTTTGTTTTATTATGATTGATTATTAAATAAATAGATTGATAAATAAATATAATTGAATAAATACATTATTTTCTTAATAAGAATTAATTGTATTATAATCTGCATTATTATTATTATTATTATTATTATTATTATTATTATTATTATAAATTTGTTTGTTTTTTATCATAGTGTTCATCTTTTTTTACCATCGTTATCAGAGTTTGTGTGAGTATGTCTATCATTCAGCATCCACCATTTTATGTCGATGAGGATTGAAACAATATTTCTTGACATTTTGTTGACTGTACGGTAGTGTACTGCAGAATACTGGACTACAGAGCAAGTCAGGACTTAGATCATAACACCAGAGGACCTGACCTGAAAATGAGGCTCTGATGTCATTCTTGTAAAACAAGGTTGTTGTACAGGACCTGAGCATGGATACATAACAGATTAAGCGTATCCAAGCATAAGCATATTTCCATGAATTCATCTGACTTTGCTGTAAATTAGATCAGCCATTTTTATCTGATGAAGCGGGATGGAGTCGTTCTTATGGGAAAATCCAAATTGAGGTTTGCGTCATTGTTGGCCTGGACCGTTCAGAAATCTGACGACCGGCCGGTGATGAGGCGTGCTGATTTCAATTACTTACAGAAAGAAAAAGGTCATAATTCATGTGTCTTATCATTGAATAGCTCCCAAGGGAATAAGGTTCCCATGTACCATAGTGCTTTTGAGTCATGTCCTCTGTTACATAATATCAAAGTTTTATGCGTAACAGAGTGTGAGTATTACAGGAAACTCTCCACACAGAGACGGAGACAAAACATTTTTTAAGGTGAGGGAGGTTATTATTAGCCATGAGCCAGATTTCTGCTTCTGTTGAAACTGAAGGCAGGTTTTGTGGTATGAACAAAGGTACGAAACTCCTACCTGTGCCATATCATCCAGGCAGTTGAAGATGTACTTGCGAGCCTCTTTAGATTTGATCCCTGTCTCTGCCTCATGGTCCTCAGGTGTCTGCAAGTACAAACAGAAATGGCTTCTACTTTAAAAAAAAATCATGAAACACCGGAGAAGCACTTTCAACATCAGGAACAACCCAAATTAAATTTCTGTCATCATTTACTCACCCTCTTGTCCGATCCAAACCTTTTATAACTTTCTTTCTACTGTGGAACATAAAAGAAGATTTGAACAACGTTGTTAAGTTTCGGTTCTCATTAACTTCCATTGTATTTTGTCCATACAATGGAAGTCAATCAGAACCAAAACTGTTACCAACATTCTTCAAAATATCTTCTTTTATGTTCTGCAGAAGACACAAAGTCATACAGGTTTGGAACAACATGAGGGCGAGTAAATTATGATTTTTTTCTGGGTGGACTGTCCCTTTAAAGATATGAAGGAACATCATGAAACACTTCAAATCAAATAAGTAAAGGAAACATGTGACTTGACAACATGGAAAGGGATTTTAGAACTGGGAACATTTTTGGAAAATCCAAAGTCCAATACTAAATCTCTTTCATATCTCAATTGTTTCACTTAGAGAGCAATGGAGAGCTGAAGTGAAAATGCTCATATTTGTTTCCTATAGAAAATATATAAAATCAAAAAAAATTCAATAATCGCTTTCAAGAGCAAATGATATTGGATGTTGCTATTCACTTTAATTGTATGTCAACTGAATGTGTATGGTTTTTATTATTTTAAGAGAAACATCTGAGGGCAAAGTTGATGCTTAAACGAAACATAACTGAGAACTCCATTAAGATTCCTGAACTATGAAAGATAAAACCTTATCTCTGGGAAGTACTTGACACTGTGTTAAGTATTTCTACAGTCCAAGACACAAGCATTGAGGGCCAAAAAGTTTAAAGAGGTATTGACTATGCAGGAGGACAAGTATTTTTTAGTTTTATTGGATCCATATCATATATATGAAGGGTTAGGAATGCAGCTCGCAGTAGCATGGGGGGTTCAATATCATCAAAGTTTTCCCATGTGAAGCTTTGCAAAGTTCAACAAAAGTTAATCTAAAGAGAAAACTATCGACTATGGGCAACCAGACACCGGCCGGTAAGGATGGGGGAATGTGGAGAGAAACAGAGCATAAGGGGACGGAGGAATGAAAGGGGGAAGAATGAGAAGCAGGATTTATCCCACGTCGCTCTGGTTGCCAAGTCCTCTCACACAAAACTCATTTAGCTCACGTTAGACCCTTGGTCGGTTAACAGGGTGTAGTGGATGTGTCAGTTTAGAGAGTGAGGGAATGAAAGAAAAAAAATATCGTAGCTGTATATTATATGCAAACCAAGCGAGACAGATTAAGGAAGTGTGAAAGCGAAACAAGGTGAGGGAGTTTACCTTAAGTCTCCATAGAGGATAGGTGGAGTCGGGGTCTCTGTTGAAAAACCTGGTTGTTTTCGTCCCTGCACTTAACAGATACTCTGCTGGCAAGCCCTGCGTTTGAGAGATGTACCGGATCTGGTGGAAGACAAACGCAGGCAATATGAGATTTACAGCTTATGTTACACATTCGGTGCTGGATATTCACTGCTTTGATACAGTTAAAGAGCATGAAAAAGGGGATTTTCCTGCTCATTTCATATATGTAGACATACGATCATAACGCAAAGTTTTTAGCCTCGAAACTGTCAACTGTCAATGTGGCTTATGTAAATAAATAAATAAATAAATAAATAAATACATTATTTCCTTTTTTCCTTGCTTGTTTGTCTGCATTTTGTATCATATATTTGTATAATTATTATTATATAATATATGCTATATATTATAATAATAATGATGATAATAATAACAATCATTATTAATTTGTTAATTTGATTTATTTTTATTTTTTATTATGATTTACTATTAAATAATAATAATAATGATAATTTGTTTATTTTAATCCTAAAATTGTGTTTTATTTTATTATGATTTACTTTGAAATAATAATAATAAAAATAATAAATATGAAGTTGTTTATTTGATTTCATTTTTATTATGATTTATAAATTTAATAAAAATATTTTTAAATGTATTATATTAATTCTTTTTTATAAAATAAATACATTTTATTTAACTGCTGTGATACAGTTAAAGGGCAAAGGGGATTTTCTTGCTAATTTTATATATGTAGACATATGAATAATTTTTTTTCTGGCTTGTTTGCATTTTGTATCATATTTTTGTATCATTATTAAAATATAATATTTACTTTATAATATAATAATAATTATTCATAAATAATGTAAATTGTTAATTTGTTATTTTATTATAATTTACTATAAAATAATAATAAATATATTGTTTATTTGATTCAATTTTTCATCATGATTTATTATTAAATAAATAACATTTAATAAACAAATACATTCTTTTATTCACTGCTTTGATACAGTTAAAGGGCAAAGGGGATTTTCTTGATCATTTTATACATGTAGAAATATGATCAGAACACAGTTTCTCCAGTTTACTGAAACTAAGCTGCAAAAACAGTATATGTAGAAATGGTCACACTCAACATGAAGTCGAATTTGACATTGTTACAATACATTTATTTCTTGTCCAATATAATCACTTTAGATAGGTTGAAAACTATGTATCATGTCAACTTTTAAAGAAAATGGCTAAAAATAATAATAATAATAATAATACATAATAAAATGGAGAATTCATAAAAAGTATAGTAATTCTAATAAAATAATTATAAAATAAATAAAACTTTAAAACTTCAGTGCACACAGAATATATGGAAGTCTATTGAACACGACTACAGAAAAATAATATTTTACTTTGTAAATGTATATTTATACCGTTTATATATTTTTGATTAATTGGTTGTATTAAATATATTTCATCATCAGGCCTTTTCTTTGAAAGATTATTTACCTTGTTTATTTTTATTTTATTATTATTTAAATGTAATATTTGTAATAATGATAATAATTATAATGATGATGATGATGATGATGATGATGATGATAGCAAAATCAGTCTGTTTAATTCTAATGATAGTGGAAATGGTCATGAAAAATGAAATGATTCAGATTTTGATGCAAAAAAACTTGCCTAATGTTGTAAGCGGACTTCTGGGAAATGCAACAGTTAGCTGCGTTAAATCAGACTTATGACATTTTGTCTGCTCGAAAACATATCAGTCACTTGGCTGCCACGGTGATGACAAAACTTCCACATTCCAGCATTAGAAGCAGAGTAAACAGCATCTGTGATGAATTCTGTCACCATGAAACTGACTTGCCCTGCCAAAACCTCTTTTTACAGGTCTGCGTGGCTGCTGCAATTACACAGAATGCCATTTCACACACCTGAAAAACGTAAATACAAGAGCCTGGCAACCAAAGAAATCCACAATAATAATAATAATCTCTTCCATGGCCCCTGAAATTGATGGTAGCCTGAGAAAGAGCTCATAGCTGCTCAAGAGACCTTGATCACTGTGTTTGGCTCATTTACCGTCTTATGAAATAGAATAGATTTTTTCCATTCACATTTTGAGGATTCCTGCTTGTGATTTCAAAGTGTCGTTAGAAATGAGTCAAATGTGCCGCAAAGGCTGGAAAAAACTCATAAGCTTTGTTTTTAGATGAAAATCAAATGTAAACTATAGGCAGCCAAGTTGTCCTTAACACAAGACCTTAGAAATGCTTCCCAAACACAAGACCTCATAAATGCACCAAATGAGGGCCGGAAAAAAAATCAATTTCTCTGTTGTACACAGAAATGGTGGGAGACAAATCTGCAAAGTCCTTTGCTGTGTTTAAGAGCTTGTTAAAGACGGTTTTGGTTTGCTTAGAGCTAGAACATTGGCCCTGGGCTGTTCCATGAAGCCAGAATATTTTTTTTTTTAAGAGAAGGCCTCACTGCAGAGCTCGGGATCTGGGCTAATTGGGCAGTTTGTGGCATGTGTCCAGAACTATGGAGGGGCCAGAGAGAGATGAAAGTCAGTGAGACGACACACACACACTTCCACACAAACACACAGCACTTTAGGAGAGCTGAGAGAGCAGGGGACCAGCCAACAGTCAGATTTGTTTTCTCTCTCTTAAGCACAAACAGTAATTGAGGGATGTTTTCACAGCCATTTTCTGAGAAAGGAGATGGCTCTCTCGGCAGGGCCACAAGTACACACAATCTCACACACACACACACACAATGCAAGACTCCTCTGCTCTATCGCTCTAAATGAATATCACACAGGAAATGTCATTTCATAACTTTCTTAAGTCCTTTTTCCAATTGGAACACATTATTTCTTTATAGTGTATCTACTTGTGTCATTACTGACCATGGAATTTTAAAAACAGAAATCGCCATGGAAGGATTATTGGAACTGACCTGGGGAATTGGGAAATGACACCTTAAAGTAAGGCACAGCAAACATACATTTATATCAAATAGCTATAAATGAACATTTACATACGACACTGCTGTAACTGTTAAAATAGATTTCATATAAAAGTTTATGGTTAAGTTAATGGCTATTATTTATTTATTATATTTGCAATGTAATTTCTCATTATTTGGACATTATGTCTTGCAATTTAAATGACTTCAAACCTACATCAATTAGAGTTTTAGCAGCTACTTGACAAAGATGGAATTTTGACAAGCTAAAGTTGACAGTTGTCATTTTCATAATTATGAAATAAAAGGCAAAATTCAAAGTAACAATTACCAGATATAAATCTTTAGAGAAATACACTTCTGTTCAAAAGTTTGGGGTCAGTAAGATTCTTTAAAGTTTGTGAAAGAAGTCTCTTATGCTCACCAAGGCTGCATTTATTTGATTGAAAAAGCAGTAATATTGTGAAATATTATGATCAGTTTCTTTTATGTCACTTTTGACAGTAAAAGGCAGGGCCAGGGGTATTCAATTAAAGTTCCAAGAGTACTTTTTGGAACAGTTATACATTTCCATCGGCACAGCTGTAGTACTTTGTAAAATAAAAATCCTGAACGCTCAAAATAGTCATCAAAGATAAGAATCTTGGACCCCGAGAGCCGAAGCAGTGACAACAATTTTTTTTTACCAGTATTTACCAAAAAATAAAGTGAAAATTTCTCCCAGCTGGATATGAATATAAAAAGTTTAGTTTTTTTTTTTTTGCACCTACGTGTATGCGGGGACTGAGAAAACATACTAAGAGAGCAGGCTTTGCCTCTTAAAGGATTAGTTCACTTTTTAAAAAACTTTTGCTGATAATTTACTCAACCCCATGTCATCCAAGATGTCCATGTCTTTCTTTCTTCAGTCGAAAATAAATTAAGGTCTTTGATGAGGATTTTTTTTCCTTATAATAGACTCAATGGACCCCAAACGGTTCAAGGCCCAAATGACAGTTTCAGTGCAGCTTCAAAGGGCTTTAAACGATATCAGACGATACCAGACGATGAATAAGGGTCTTATCTAACGAAATGTTCACCTTGCTCTGTTCTGTGATATGTGTACGTGACGTCACGTAATACGCAGTTACGTTGAAAAGGTCACGCTTATCATAGGCAGAACCGTACCGAGTCAGTGTTTTCAAATGAGTGGAAGGAGGATTCAAAATCGCCCGACATCGTTGTTTTACCTTTTAACTCCCTTTTTTTGTAAACGCCGTTTGACTTAGTATGTGCACGTTCAACACTGACTCTGTATTTCCGCCTACGGCAAGCGTGACCTTTTCAACGTAACTGCGTATTACGTGACGTCACGTACACATATCACAGAACAGAGCAAGGAGAACATTTGTGCTTATAAAACTTAAACTTTAGATTTTTTTTTTTAAATGACCGATTGTTTCGTTAGATAAGACCCTTATTCATCGTCTGGTATCGTCTGATATCGTTTAAAGCCCTTTGAAGCTGCACTGAAACTGTCATTTGGACATTGAAGCGTTTGGGGTCCATTGACTCCATTATAAGGAGAAATGTTTGCATCAAAAACCTTAATTTATTTTCGACTGAAGAAAGAAAGACATGGACATCTTGGATGACATGGGGGTGAGTAAATTATCAGCAAAGTTTTTTTTTTAAGTGAACTAATCCTTTAAGAAAAGTATGGACCATTTTCACAAAGTAATAAAATATATAATCTAATAATCAAAATCTCTCATCAGCACAAAACAAAGATAATTTTCCACAATCCAAATTATGTGCTGATTAATACGGCTGGGCGATATGCTGAAAACTGTATCACGATATAAGTGTTTCATAACGGTCGATATTGATATTTTTATGACCCATTTAAAATAAGGACTGGGAGAAAAATATATGATATTTAATTTTGTTTTATTTAATTTGTTTTCCTCTGATTATAATCCCCTCTGTTATAAAGGCAGAAATGTCAACACAACCATGGAAAACACTCAAATAATTAAAAATGTAAACATAAGTCTAAAATCACAATGAACACTTAACAATTATCTCTTAACATTAAGGTGCAGTTATTTCTTTGTACCGCTTAGACGATATGTCATAAGGCACTAATGCAGATTAATGTTACCTCTCCATGCTGTTTCAAAGAATAGTACAATGGCGAGCACGTTGGGTATAAACACCTTCCCAAACGGACGAGGCGTACGCACAGTCAGCGGAGGCTCTCGCTGCGGAGCCAGACAAAAGTATAAACAAGGCTTAAGGTGGTTAAACAAGTTTGTGGTATTATCAGTCTTGGTGGGGATAATTTGCAGACGAACTTGACCTGACTACAGTCAGACTTATAAAATCCAAAAAACTACCATACCGGCGCGCTGACTTGTTTTCCTGTTTCCTGCCATACTCGCTCGCTGCGGCACTCATTTTCTGTTACTGAAGAATCCAACACGAGACAACGATATGGCGCAACCAAACTTGACAGTTACATGACTGGCTGTTAGCCAATTACGTTGCTAGGTTCATTGAGATTTTTGTGCCTTTGTTCATGCAACCAAACTTGCTTCGCAACCTCTGGTTTCTTCCGACGAAGAAAAATTTAAAGATCAAACGTTTTATCGAACGCATTTTTCACTGATATCGATTACGTGTATATCACGATACATATCGTTATCATTTTATCGGCCAGCACTACTGATTAATAATGCTAAATGTAGCATATGAAAAAAAAAGGTAATGTGTTAACTAACCTGGTTTAGTTAAATGGTCGGAGTTATCTGTATGACAGATGAATTGTATTTACTGCATTTTCTGCAGTGTTTTAGAAAAAGTATCTGTTTTTCTGCTAGCCGTGTTTGTGTTACTGCTGTTTACATGATCATGTCATCTGCAGCTCTTAATGTGGCGATTTACCTCTTTAGCTGGAGAGTAAAGCAACGCGTACAGCATGGAAAGGGCTTGAATGAAGCTCTAGATTTGGCTCTAGATAAAAATATTAGAGGATGTAGCACCGAAAGATAATTACCATAAATTACCCTGAGCGTTTGTGATGTGTACCACTCTGTAGTTTTGATGCACTGCTCACTTTAAACCATAGAAACGTTAAATTTGTGCAATTATAGTGGTCCACCGTTCGCGCACCACTGGTATAAGGAATTCATTGAGTTTTTTCTGCCATTTTTATCGAGCGCAGGGCATCAAGAGAACGTCTCCACAGAGGCTGGTGCCGCAGGTGTCCCAAACCAGCCTTGGTAACAGCCACATGGGAACATCCAGGGTTAAGTACAACAAATACCCTAACAATACACGTACTGATGGTGGAAGCTCCCGACTAGCTGAATGCCAGTGCATGTCTGAAACCTCATCTCATGGCTGCATTCCGTTTCAATTATGATGCATTAAAGAATTTGTAAAACAATCTCTTACCTGGTCATACTCAGATGCTCCAGGGTACAGCGGCCAGCCCAGAAACAGCTCAGCGATGACACAACCCAGGGACCACATGTCTATGGCCTCACAAAAGGGCAGACCCAGGATGATCTCTGGAGCTCTGCAGAAACAAAGAAGTGAAGGATGAACTTCAAGAACAGAGTCACAGCAAAATAATTATATATATTTTTAAATTTATGACCATGGTTATTATAGTTATAGTTAACTGAAAAACATTGCTTTAAATAAAATGTAACAACTAGTTGCCAAGGCCACCACAGAGAGAGGGCCAGAGGGAAACATAGATGTTTTGGCCCAAAACCAGTTCATGTGCAACCTGTTCCATTCAGCCCAAAGTTGGCATTTGTTACGTCGCAGCCGTAAGACCTCATTGTACCCATTTAAGTTGACTGAGCTGAGCAATAAAGACAAACACAGAGCGCATTTTGTTGCCACGGACACAGCGGGTAGGGGCAGGAGGAGAGAGATGGCATGTGATACAGCATTATGGGTGCCGCTTGTGAATCATCCAAGGAGGTCTACTCTTTTGGATAGAGGGACTGAAGATAAATAAATGCCATATGGAGGGAAAAAGAGGGGAAAAAGTGTGGAAAGACAAATAAACTGGGAAAAGAGAGAGATGGACTCACATTTCAGCAAGTCTTGAAGATGGCAGAAATGCAGCACGCACACACACAAATAATGGGCTGACGCCTCAGTTTAGAGCACAGTAATATTATTTTAGACAACATTGGATATTGGAAGAACCAAGCAGTATAATCTTTAACTAAAATTAAAACTTTGATAAAAAAAAAAAATTAAAGTTATTTAGAAATATAAAAAAACGAATAAAAATGACAAAAAGCATAACAAAATTACTAACAGTTAAACTAAAGTTTAAACTAAAAATATAACAAAAGCTTCTTGTTAATTAAATGATGTTTTATTTTTATATATTAATAATAAAAATATAAAATATATTAGTAGTTAATCTATATACAGTATATATCTATATATAAATAAATAAAACACAAATACTGAAATCCAATGTTTTAAGGAAATGTAGGCATCACACATAATGAGTAGTATGAATAATGAATATTTATTTTGAAATTTACTAAAGATTATATTCAACAGTATTATTAAGTGATAGATGTTTGTAGAGATCAATGTGATTCAGAGTAGATGTCGGCAAAGGAAATATAAAGAAAACAAATAGAGGAAATGAGCATGCATAGTTAAACAAATATTGACATTAATATTATTCAGTATAAATAAAAAAATATCCATCCTATCATATTTACTAAAGTCTGTAATCAAAAGTCAATGGTTTCAATATGAACTCACATTTTTTCTAATTCACCTTTCATTTTAGTCCTTTACTATAATGAAAGGGGAATTAGATGTGGTCAACAATTTGTCATCTCATTTGTTTCTATTTCTATTTCCCTAAGGAAGTGCAGGAGGAGCACCTGGGACAACAGAAACAAAATACTACTCGCCTGGAAAAGACTAATTTTGGGGGTTAACTCTCCTATTGTCTCTCACACAAGATATGTGTTGCATGACATCACCCTTCTGAAGTGATCTCATGCCACCCAGCCTTGTGCATGCTGGTCTGCTCAATGTCATTCAAATAAGCTACCAGCTGAAAGTATCTCTGTGACACTGAGGAAGCATTACAGCCGCCACGTATGCAAATGCATATCCCACTTCAATCTTTTCTCCCTTCTTCCAATGCCATATGCAAAACAGACCAGCAGCTGCTGATGCAGGAGTTTCAGCGGGTGTGATAAACACAAACACACGCAGCACTAAATATCGTCCTCATTCTCTTGCATATAAAAGGTCTGCTTGTAATGCAAAAATCTGTGGTGAGAAATTCACAACACTGTTCCAGATCTGCGCGCATGGAAATATGGAGATCCTATACAGGCAGATGTGATGCGGTGAGAGTGTTTGAGTTCATTTGTGGTATACCTAGGTTCATTTTGCATACCGTAAAACCTGTCAGGTTGTGACCCAACAGGTGTGCGTTTGTTTGCATGCGTATCATTGTGCAGATTAGATGAATACATAGGTGACATTATGCACACGAGTGCAAACATCCGATCCCGGTGTTGATATTTGCATGGCAAGCCCGATGCAACCATGCTGTGGTAGTCATTTCTTGTACACAATGCCACTAAGGATAGTGCAAACAAACACGGGAACAACATCTTTGCACTCATCAGAACCACTGCAGTGTGCAAATAATCACCGGGTCTCCTGCATTGAGGTAAAAACTGTGTTGTGAATATGGGGTCAGGCAAAGGTTATCACACAAAGTGAAAGAGTGCTTCTTCAGTTCCTAAATAAAGCATAATTCTTCTGAAGCCCTAAACCACTCATACTCACATGTTCACTCAGTTGCTATTTGAGGCTCTGACATCATTCTGCATGGGCATGTCAAAAAGCATCGATCAGAGCTGACCTTCAACACGGACCACCACTCAAAACCACAGACACAGACGACGCCCTGCTTTTTTTCTAGGCCACTCTACATCTCCCAGTGCTGTTATGCTTTGTGTTTCAGTCACTGTTTAGGAAATTACTCTAATTAATTATTGTATTGTATTATAGTGTATTACTATTTATAAAACTGTTATAATAACAACACTCTTCAGCAGTGACTTATTCAACATAAAGCATAATAAAGCATAGCCTCACACACCTTATTGGTTACATATGCATAAAATGCAATACAATATTCAATACATATAATATACATTCACCGGCCACTTTATTAGGTACCCGTTCAACTGCTTGTTAATGCAAGTATCTAATCAGCCAATCACATGGGAACAACTCAATGCATTTAGGCATGTAGACACGGTCAAGACGATCTGCTGAGGTTCAAACTGAACATCAAAATGAGGAAGAAATGTGATTTAACCCTTAAATGCACAAATGTTTCGCCAATCATTATTACATATTCAAGTCTATAGCGACCCGCACCGAGGGATCGCTGCCTGACACATTAATATAAAAATCTCCTGATATTAGAGTAACAATTACAGAAGAATAACATAAAGCATATTTTGTTACCTTTTGGAGCTTGGAAGGGTTCAGTTTGAGCAAATATTTTATACCACCATCACTGTCCTCATCAGAGCTCATTTCCCAGTACATTCAGCATCTCATATTCATGATCTCAAACATATTCTCAAAACTATCATTTTCAACATCTTCAAAATCAATATTTTGATCTCTGACAGCTTCTTCTCCAGATCCACCATCAAGTGACAGTGAGAGTAATATTTGATTGTGTTCAGTGCTTGCTCTGCAGTAAATCACTGAGCTATTTCAAGTTTTGCTGATGATACTTCCTATTCTTTTGTTTTCTGCCTGGGATGCCGGTGACTTCATCATTGTGTATCAGATATCGCCACATTATGGAATAATAGTGAATTGCACTTATTCAGTCATCAAAGATTCAAATGTTAATATACATACACTGTTACAATCCTCGGATCACTAGCGGGGAAAACAGGCATGCTTGTATCTTTTTTTATTGTTAAATTGTTTATAATGAATTGATTGAGGAATACTAAGAAGATTGATATCTAACTGTTAAAAAAGAATGAGGAGGAGGGTAGTGAATCATCCCGGGTCACTAAAGACCCATGGTATGCGTTTAAGGGTTAAGCAACTTGCGTCGTGGCATGGTTGTTGGTGCCAGACAGGCTGGTCTGAGTATTTCAGAAATAGCTGATCTATTGAGATTTTCACGCACAACCATTTGTTAACAGAGAACTGTCTGAAAAAGACAAAATATCCAGTGAGTGGGAGTTCTGTGGACAAAAATGCCTTGATGCCAGAGGTCAGAGGAAACGGCCAGTTTGAGCAGATAGAAATGTAACTCAAATAAGTAACTCAAATAATCACTCGCTACAAGCGAGTTCTACAGAAGAACATCTCTGAACGCACAACACCTGGAACCTTGAAGCAGATGGGCAACAGCAGCAGAAGGCCACACTGGGTGCCAGTCCTGTCAGGAAACAGGCTACAATTTGCACAGGCTCACCAAAATTGGACAATAGAAGATAGGAAAAATGTTGCCTGTTCTGATGGGTCTCAATTTCTGCTGCAACATTCAGAGGGTCAGAATTTGGCGTAAACAACTTGAAAGATTGAATCCATCCTGACTTGCATCCTGAGTGCCCGCTGATTGGCCGCTCTCCCTCTGGATCAATTTTAATATTCATGTCCTCGCAGCGCACTAAAGCAGCGGAGGCCGGAAGTTCCCGGCGTGCCTTTTTAATAAACATTGTGTGAGGTGGGCTCATCGAGGGAAACATATAGACGTCTATCGCACACCTGAGATTGGAGGCGAGGAAAGAGTGATAAAGCAAGAGGCGAAAAGGAAAATAAGAGTCGGTGTGACAGAAAGAGAGGAATAGACAAAGAGCGAGAGAGAGCGAAGGGAGGTAAACGATGGAGACAAAACAAACAGTCCAGGCATGTAAGAACAAGAGAATGAGGGAGGCTGGAGGAGCTGTTTAGATTTCCATCTCCACAGAGTCAGACCGTGGGGTCATCTCTCCACAGTGCTTCGACAACTTACTAAAACAACCTTGGAAATAGTCCTCCCTTTTAATGTGCTCATATTGTGGGAGTGCTCTTTCATTTCAAGGCCCTGTGAACCTCTCCTTCTCCCGCTCTCTTCAAAAAGCAGAGGAAATTGCTGACGACGCTGTCACTCTCTTTCACTCCCTTTATTTCGTCATTAGCATTCCCAAGACAGAAAGTGGAGAATGAGGGAGAGTGAGAGGAAAAAAGCGAAGTGATGACCTCTTCTCTTTAATTTCACTGCTATAGACACCTTTGTGAGAACTTACAATCGTCTCATACAACACGGCAAAATAAGGACTTAAATAAGGACAGAATAGTTTAATAAGAAATACATTTAGATTTATTATTTTACCTATGTTGTGAATGTGAGTTTGCAATCAAAATTGGATGTAAAGATATGTATTGCAAAAATAATGGCAAAACATCTTTCTTTGACCTGGTCCAGCTCTGTGGACCTAATGGGTGGAGCTTAACTTATTAGAATAGGGATAGGGAAGGTTAGGATAGGATTAGGGTGTGGCTAGATCTTCAAGATCCACCCATCTGAGTAGTGCAGTCTGGTCCACGAACAAATGACTCGTATGACTCGGTTAGTGCGAATCGACTCAGTCTGACAAATGCTTTAGTGAACGAACTCAGCGTATCACTTAAAGTGGTTACTGAATTAACATTCGACACACCGAGCAGTGTTGTCCGATTAATGTGTGTTCGACTTGCGCTTCACAAACCGGTCGGTGTATGACATCAAAGTCCTGCGAGATTGATTCGAAAGAATAAGGAACCGTCTACTCTCTAACTCTAATCGCTCTCACTGTACTTTGATGTTACACACCGATTGGTCTGCACAGCGCTGCTTTCAGTCAAACACACCTAATGACTCTTCTTTTTGTGAATCAAACCATGAACTCACTGCAAGTTATACAAAAGGTTGTTATTGAATCAATATATTAAAGGGATAGTTCACCCAAAAAAAATAATTTTGTCATCGTATACTCACCCTCAAGTTGTTCCAAACCTGTATGAGTTTCTTTCTTCTGCTGAACACAAAAGAAGATGGTTTGAAGAAAATGGGTAACCAAACAGTTGTGCGACACCATTGACTTCTACAGTATTTTTTTTTCTTCCATACTATGGACGTCAATGTTTCCTCACAATTGTTTGGTTACAAAAAATTCTTCAAAATATCTTCCTTTGTGTTCAGCAGAACACAGAAACTAATACATGTTTGGAACAACTTAAGGGTGAGTAAAAGATGACAATTACACATTTTGGGTGAACGACCCCTTTATAATCCCTTGATCAGATAACTGATTTTAAAAAAAGAAGCTCTGAAATGATGTTCTATAAGTGAAAATTAAATTAGTATCAGTAAATTATTGAGTAATATCTGGATCAACCATGCAGTTACAACATCTAAATATATATATATGTAGAAGTCAATGGGGGCGGCAGTGGCTCAGTGGTTCATGTAGGTCGTCTACAAAACGGAGGTTCCATCCCCGGTTCCACCTGACCAAGTGTTGAGGTGTCCATGAGCAAGACACCTAACCCCAGCTGCTCCCGACGAGTTGGATGGCGCCTTGCATGGCTGACACCGCCGTCGGTGTATGAATGAGTGAATGAATGGGTGAATGTGAGGCAATATATAAAGCACTCTGGTGGCCATGGGTCTGTTGAAAGCGCAATATAAATGCAGTCCATTTACCATATAGTTGCCAAAATGTTTCCAGTAAAATAAATAAATAATAATGCTGAGCAGTGTTTAATAAATATTAGTTTATTTGTAAAGTTGTCAAGTCAAAGTTTATTGTTGCATGATATTCATCCTTGAATTCTTATCCACAGACTAGAGACAAAACAATATACAATACTACTAAATGCAAAACATCCAAAATAACAAAAACCTAAATAATAGTGTCTGTAATAATATTTACATTGTTATAGAACAAGATTTAGAGGAATACCCACCCCTTCCAAACTGAATTAAAATACACCACATGCCACTTAACCACAATCTGTCAGTACATATTTGTATAATTGTCAACTTCCTTTGCGTGCCAGTCAGGTACAGGAAAAGACATAGTGTTTGAGAGAGCCGTACTGTGGCCCATAGATCACCCAGGCGTCCGAGAGTCCCACTGAACAAACAAAGGGAGGGCGGGAGTCTGTGTAGTGTGGCGTCACTGGTTTGTAATTCTTACTCTCCCTCACATCTCAGGCTCCTACAATATTTCCACATTAGACTTTTAATTACAGACATACGACCACCCCAGACCGAGAGAGAGAGAGAGAGAGAGAGAGAGATAGTGAGAGTGATGACACTCTTACACAACTGACCTTCTGACAACAACACATACGCATCAAGTGGTCAAAATGCAGTCTAAAAAGATGGCCCATGTAATATTGTGGATTATGAGTGATAATGTGGACATATGAATGGGTGCATGGGTACTGTAACATCCAAATTACATGAGATACAAAACAGTCAAGTTTAAACATTTATTACATTTAATTTATTATATTAAGTTAACTACCAGTTATTGCTTCTTTATTGATTCTTAAACGCATACTCTTCATTCATTTTTTTAAACTTTCACCTTCAATGACATCAACCTTCTTAATATTCCTCAAACAATTAACTAAAAACATACTATAACAAGAAAAAAATATAATAATAAAATTATAAAAGAATACCTGTTGTTTTCTTATACATTTTTTTTGTAAAAATTGCGGTGTTTAATAGTGTAAGTATATTTTTATGCACAACAATAATTGAATCTTTGATGAGTGAATTAGTGCAATTGATGAAGTGACGTTTCACTCATAGTTACCGCAGGCAGAGAACAAAAGAATAGGAAGTACCATCAGAAAAACTGAAATGCACTGCAGAGCAAGCACTGAACGCAATCAAATATTAGTGTCACTGTTGCTTGATGGTGGATCTGGTTTAGAAGCAAAATATTGATTTTGAAGATGCTGAAGATGTTTTGAGAATATGTTTGAGATGGCGAATATAAGCCAAATGCAGAATGTACTGGGAAATAAGGCTCTGATGAAGACAGTGATGATTGTATAAAACATCTGCTTAAACTGAACCCTTCCAAGCTCCAAAAGGCAACACAATATGCTTTATTTTATTCTTCTGTAGTTATTACTCTAATATCAGGAGATTTGTATATTATCGCGACAGGAGGAGATCCATCCATGTTAGATATAGATCCGGGTCGCTAAAGACCCGAATATGTAATAATGATTGGCATTCATGCATTTAAGGGTTAAAAAATTGTGTGCAAAACAATCATGCCAATAACTTATTTTGAATCTGAGTCTTTGAATGAGAGTTGCATCCCACCTGAGTGACCCCAGCCCCTCTCTCCCATCCATCTGGAAGAGCCCGCAGGGTGCTGTATCAGTCATGAGCCCTCAACTCTAACTCCCTCTCCTCCTTTTCTTCTCTCTTCCGCCCACTGTCTCATTCTTTCTCTCTTTCGCCTCAGCAATCTCTTAAGCAGTCTGTGTAAGTATGTGGGTCACGTCAAGAGCTTTCTGCTCGAGGAAAAGGTCCACAGAATGAGTGTCCTAACGGACGCTCTCGCATTTGCAGTCGGGCCCCAAGTGAAATGCGCTACAAGTGGAACTCTCTTCCCACAACTTTCTCAGACACACACACACACCCAAGATTAAAACATTTTATCTGCGGAATAAATGATTCTGTCTTGTTGTCTCTGTGTGAGTGCAGTCTGGAACAATTTAAATCATGCAATAGTGACAGCACTTCTAGTATTATAGCAACACAAATATGACGTGCAATTTTTATGCTGTTGTACTGTTATAGCTCAAACTAATGGTCAACCAAAGTACAGGCTTTTCATAGATAAAATGCTTTATTTTAGACAGCAGGGTGGCCAATATTATATGGATATAAGTGCAAAATTGGTCAAATTTTATATTCACTAAATATACTGAAATGTCAGCATATCTTTGGCCATTTACATGCCTGATTGGCTTATTAAATAAAATAAAATGTCTATTTATGTATAAATAAGCAATTCACATTCATTTGGATGGTTTAAATAAAAAAATTAAAATAAAAAAATGTTGAAACGTTTGCTGTCAGTATGATTTTTGAAAGAAATTATTTTATTTAGCAGCACATTAAAATTGACAGTACAGACATTTATATATGTATATTTTATTTATTTATTTTATTTATTATATATACATTTATTTATGTTACTCTTCTCTTTAAATTTATATTTTTAAAAATCCTGAAAAATATTTTAAGGTTTGAAATTCCATCTGCACAATAAGAATTTAATAAGAAATGTTTCTTGATTAGCTATCAGCATGATTTCTGAAGAATCACGTGACACTGAAGACTGGAGTAAAGGCTGCTGAAAATTCAGTTCTGCCATCAAAGGAATAACTTATATTTTAAACATAAAAATATATATATTTTTAAATGGAAATAATATTTCAATGTATTTTTACATTTATATGTCTATATTTGATCAAACAAATTCAGCCTCTGTGAACACAAGAGACATTAATAAAATATATAATTCATATTAATCACTTTATATATTCCAATGTAACTATAGCAAATCAGCCGTTATATTGGTCAATAATGATACTGGTCATTGACTATAGCATAACCTAGATATCTGCATAAACCATTAAAAAATCCACATTAAACAATTTCTCCTTAAAATGTTAAAAACTGAAAAATTCACAAGGTTGTTTGTAGATGCTTCTGATTATCAGCCAAAAACGGCCAAATATAGGCCAGTAAATCGGCCTGACTGTTATATATCTGTCTATCACTAGCACAAACCCCTTCTGCTCTATGGCTACAGTTCTGAGCCCACACGCACACGCCACACTCTCCCCCACACCCTCCATCTCAGCCCACTGCCTCTGGGAAACAGAAGGCTGCTATTCCTCTTTTTTTTGCTTCTGAGACAAAGAGAAGGAGAGACGCTCACCTACACTGACCAGATAAATCAGTAATGTGCCACCCCCTTCCATCACACCTCCATCTGTCTCTTATCTGTCTTCCACCTCCTCTACAGTCCAGCAGTCCAACACACCTCCACACGTAATCAGATTTTGCAGGACAAATATTGTGTGTCCAAATTGTGCTTCTGGAGAACAGGTGGCGGCTGATGTCCTGTGTCTATGTTGGAATCCAAAATTAACATATCCATCCTACAGTATGCACAATTAGGAGTAGCGCATCTCAAATCACAGCTTGTTAAAACTAGTATATTTTTGTAAATGTTTTCTGGGATAATTGTACCCACAATTCCTCACGCTACAGAGGAGAGTGAGTTTGAGACTGTTTTCTTTCATTTTTTTCAGAAAAAAACAAAAACAAAAAAACTTGCAAGGCCAAAGCAAGCCACACTTGTTTTTAACACTGGTAATAAGAAATATTTATTGAGCGCCAAATCAGCGTATTAAAATGATTTGTAAAGGATCATGTGACACTGAAGACAGGAGTAATGATGCTGATTTGCCGAAAATTCAGTTGTAATATTTCACAATATTACTTTTCTTATTTGTTGAACATACAAGCTCATCCGACCCACAACTTTTGAACGATAGTGTACACATAAATGATTTAAATAACATAATTATGACATGATTTGAATGAATCATTAGTCCCAACTATGCATTAAGTTACTATGCACTCAAAAGTATGTACTTAACCATCACTAGTAAAGTACATACTTTAAGAGCATTGTACGAGTTTGACATATGGAAATCTCAGCTGTTTGTGTGTTGAGATTGGAGGAAGGTGTCAGACTCAGCATACATCAAACACTTGGATGTACACTAAAAGCTCTGGCAAAACCAGGGTCATTTCTCCTTTCTTCTCTGTGTCAGAGAGAAAATGTTGCTCTCTCCACAAAGACAGAGACCGGGAGAGACACACACACACAAAGGGGAATGAAAGAGAGAGAGACAGGTTGTGTGTTTGCGTTTATTGTGCTTCTCAGGACTGAGCACTTAATCTGCCTGCAGATACGTTACACCACAAACGGCCAAACGCAATTAGCCACGCTGCATTCTTCTGCCTTCACACAAACACAATATCTCATGCTATCTCTCTCCCTCACACACACGGGGGTGATAAGAGGCAGTGTAATTAATAATAAAAAATGGAATGGAAGATCTTGCTGTCATACGCTGGGAAAATGTGTAAAAAGGCTGGTGCACATAAGCTTTTAACCAAACACGCTACAAACACTAGCATTAAGAAGTCAGATTCATTTTAAAGATGAGATATACAGTATATATACAGTATATATATACTGTATATATATATATATATATATACTGTATATATATATATATATATATATATATATATATATATATATATATATATATATACTGTATATATATACTGTATATATATATATATATATATATATATATATATAGAGAGAGAGAGAGAGAGAGAGAGAGAGAGAGAGAGAGAGAGAGAGAGAGAGAGAGAGAGAGAGAGAGAGAGAGAGAGAGAGAGAGAGAGAGAGAGAGAGAGAGAGAGAGAGAGAGAGAGAGAGAGAGAGAGAGAGAGAGAGAGAGAGAGAGAGAGAGAGAGAGAGAGAGAGAGAGAGAGAGAGAGAGAGAGAGAGAGAGAGAGAGAGAGAGAGAGAGAGAGAGAGAGAGAGAGAGAGAGAGAGAGAGAGAGAGAGAGAGAGAGAGAGAGAGAGAGAGAGAGAGAGAGAGAGTTTATATGCTCACCAAGGCTGCATTTATTTTAACAAAAAAAAAAAAAACTGTAAAAAAGTAATATTGTTGTCTATTTGAATACATTTTAAAATGTAATTTATTTCTATGATGAAAATCTGTATATGAAACTTTATTACTTCAGTCTTCTGTGTCACATGATCCTTCAGGAATCATTCTAATATGCTGATTTGGTGCCCAGATAACTCTTCTTCTTATCATCATCATCAATGTTAAAAACAGTTCTGCTGCTTCACATTTTCATACATTTATACAGCATACTGAATATTCTGCTTCAGTTTTTTTCAGACCAAAATCATTAAAAAGGAACCAGCTGAAATGATTTGTTCATCAATCAAACACGTCACACATTTATATACAATACTAATAGCATCTCTGACCTTGTGTCTTTCTCACACGCCGAAAAGAACAGAGGGGGATCTCTTCATTAACTCTTGCTCTGACAGGTGATTAACTCCACCCCATACAACCCGCCGTGACCTCTCCATAACAATACCTCATTGTTTCATTCTTCAGTACGAAGAACTAAATTACTCCTTTTCGTTTTCACTGTCTAACCTCAATTAAAAAAGGATGTGTAATCTGCCTTTGTCCTCTTCTGGCTGGGGTGCAATTGT
Source organism: Gobiocypris rarus (assembly GCA_023029165.1). Classification (NCBI taxonomy): domain Eukaryota; kingdom Metazoa; phylum Chordata; class Actinopteri; order Cypriniformes; family Gobionidae; genus Gobiocypris; species Gobiocypris rarus. The sequence continues at coordinate 14,639,927 of CM040918.1, read as the reverse complement.
TCGATGGAAAATGTGGTATTAAAACACCTCTGGGCATTGAAATGATGTTAATAAGGTGTTTAGAGCGATTTTAAGTGTGTATTCAAAGTTGCGACAGTGTTCTGAGTGGTTGCCAGGGTGTTCTACACAGAATTGTAATGTTTTTCAAACTCCCTTTAAATGATTATGAAAAAAAAACAGTTATGCTTGCCTTTGCAAACAACACTAATGGAAAAAAAATCTGTAACAAATGATGGTGAGATCCTCATTTACTGCTTTGTATTGATGGCAAGATAAAAAGATTTATTCAAGCTGAATGCAGACATGGACAGGACTGTTTGGACTGCAAGCACAGTTCCAGGGTCAGATACACTGTAGGCTGTAGATGCATTATCCTGATTACGCACAGCTGCCAGAGAGAGAGAGAATTAATGTGTACGCACACAATGCATTTGCACATCTGTCTCTTTGGGGATAAAGCCAAGATGCATCAGGTCACCTCACATGTACGTGCACAAACACACTAAACAACCATATACACAAAGTGAAGTGTTTACAGCAGAGAGGATGTCTGGCTAACACATGACCGCTTAGGCTGACACACAATGACACATTTTGGGTTGGGAACAACTGAGAATGTAGGAATTAGCCATTCTCTAAGCTCCACCCCCTTATCGCTGCTAACTCAAACAAGAAACAAAACATCAAATAGGAATGAACTTTCGATTGAACTTTTCTTTGATTTTTGGTAAAATGTGAATGAGTATTGTTATTGTGTATTCAAATGCTGGCTGGAATTCATTTTAACATTGTAAAAGCACTCTTTATCTACCATTTTCTTAAGTTAATACATTTAAAAAAATGCATGTGATGGCAAAGCTGAATTTTCAGCATCATTTAGTCTTCAGTGACATGATCTTTTAGCTGATCTGGTGCAGATTTCTTATAAATGATTATTGGTACTCAATTATTAATAATGGTTCTTATAATTATCAGTGTTGAATATTGTTTTTTTTTTTGTGGAAATCATGATACTTTTATTTCCAGGATTCTTTGATTAATCGAACATTCAAAAGAACAGCTTTTTTAAATGCAGTAATGATGAAAAGCTTGTACCTTTTTGCTTTTTAACCTTAGGGTACTGCCCCAGTGACAGCACTGTACCTTTTTTCTGACAGTGTGGTGTCACAATTGGAATAATATATATTTTTTAAATTAATAAAAAATAAATGACTACTACTGTAATATCACTATTGTCCTGCAAAACAACAAAGCATGTAATTAAATAAAAATAATTAAAAATATTATACAAAGATTATATATATATATATATATATATATATATATATATATATATATATATATATATATATATATATATATATATATATATATATATATATATATATATATATATATATATATATATATATATATATATATATATATATATATATATATATATATATATATATACATACATTCTCTTACATTCTCTTAACTCTGCAGTAATGATGAAAAGCTTGCACTAAGAATCCGGATTTGAGTGCTTAATTTGAAAGCCATTACAAGTAATAAAATATGTGGTGTTAACATTTCTAAAACATTTTTATTATGATTTAAACTCTACTTTCAACATTACAATGACTTAATTCAATGCATAAACTATTGTTACATTAACACTAAATTACCTTAAATGTAGGTTTTCATATATTTGGTATACTTGGGAATGAGGGCTGACAGTTTAATTCCACTTTTTTTTAATACCATATTTTATAATTTAAAGTGCCCCTATCATGCTCTTTTAAAGTTTCCTAATTTAGTTTTGGAGGACTCCAACAACTGGTTTTGCATCAAAGGTCAAAAAACGCTTTCATTTTCTCATAATATACATTGCGTATCACCACATTGTTCAATGATTCTCAAAAGACTGGTTGAATCTCTCTCTCTAAATCCCACCTTTCTGCGAGCCTACTCTGCTCTGATTGGTCAGATTGCCCAGGCGTACTGCTTACAGCACATGTCAGAAATTAAAGGGTTAGTTCACCCAAAAAACACAAAATTCTGTCATTAATAATTTACCCTCACCGTTCCAGACCCGTAAGATCTCCATTCATCTTCGGAACACAAATGAACACGGAACAAATCTTCGGAACACACATGAACACGGCTTCACGAAGCTTTGGAGCATTATGAATCAGTGTATCGATTCATGATTCAGAACGAGTGTCAAACCGCAAAAAAACTGCTTTGGCCATTCAAAACGCTGATTCATAAAGCGCCAAAGCTTCAGGAAGCCATGTTTTGAAATCGGCCATTACTATACAAGTAGTTATTAAGGTTTTTTTGCGCACAAAAACTATTCTCGTCGCTTCATAAAGTGATTGTAGAACCATTGTAGTGAGATGGACTTTGTAACACATCTTTAGTATCTTTTATGAGTCTTGAGAGAGGAAATTACCTTGCTGTCAATAGAGGCCTTTCTGAGCCATCGGATTTCAACAAAAATATCTTCATTTGTGTTCCGAAAACGAACAAAGGTCTTACGGGTGTCAAACGACATGAGGATAAGTAATTAATGACTAGTAATTAATCCATTTTTGGGTGAACTAACCCTTTAGTGTCGCAAGTCCGATGATGAAACATCAGAAGAACTAGTTATTCAACCTGCACCTCCATTGCAAGGATGACTTGAGCAGGACGTTTGTCCGTGATAAGTTACACAGTTTGAGGTACATTATGAGATGTTGTAGCTGTATGTCCATCAACAAATGGTTCTAAAAACCATAATAGGGGCACTTTAAAACCAAAACGTGCAGATTTTGTTGCTCACTATATGTAAATATAGGTCAGTCATATTTTTAAGGTGGTGCATAGCGGAGGCTCTCTTTCAATTCACTGAGGTGAATTTGCATTATAGCCACCCCTACAGGTATGAGAACTCATCTATATACATTTTTCTGAGGATCTACGATTTGTGATTGGGAAACAGTTTGACACACACAGTTCAGACACACCCTCTCCTGCTCTGTGTGTGTGTGTACGTGTGTGTGGCTTTTGCTCTCACACTCCAGGGAACATAACACCTGGACAGGTCCGTTTATCAGGTAAACATGGGTGAAAAATGATAGAATAAAACATTCAATATCACTCTAATGTCACTGATAACGGTATCAAACTGTCCTTGAGCAAGTAATGACAAACCAGACACGTCGACCCGCTCTCGAACGGCGACTATAAAGAAAAGGCATTAAAACAGTGACAAATCACCCATCATTCTAAACAAGGGCCCTGCGTAGGCAATCTCATAGCTATGACGTGATACAGGCAGGCATGTGACAGCTCTAATTTAGAGATTTGTGGAGAGAACAAACCAGGTGTCACTTCGGTACGGATACACCTCTACGGCCTAGGGGAACGATCAGTCTCGCGGACAAAACTTACAATAGCAAAGGCTCAGGGAGTGCGGCCTCTCCGGGGCGACAGCGCGAAGTAGACGCTTGCATGGAAGTTAGTTGGCGTGTGTTGAATGCAACTGCTGCTGTCCAGCTGTGTCCCCAGCGGAGTGTAACCTCTCGCTTTCAAATACATTGGACAAAGACGACTCTGTTTACTAGAATAAAGTTACAAACGCAACAGCGTTCAGTAGTTAATACAATTGGATATACTAAGGTTTGGAAGCGAACACTCAGCTTACTTCACTAGTGATCTAGCATATCTTCAAACTGTTCAATTGATTTAATTAATTTAATTTATGTATTTAGTCCGGGATTGCAAAATACGATTAAGGAAATAGGGCATTTAAAAAGTATTAGATTTTCTGCAATGCATTTCTTTTTTTTAAGAATTTCCATCCTTAGGTCTATGCAGTCTCAGAAAAAAGGTACACATTTGTACCTTAATTTTCCCTAAATGTTAAATATTACCATATTAAAAGTACATATTTGTACCTTTTTGCTTTTTAACCTTAGGGTACTGCCCCAGTGACAGCACTGTACCTTTTTTCTGACAGTGTGGTGTCACAATTGGAATAATATATATTTTTTAAATTAATAAAAAATAAATGACTACTACTGTAATATCACTATTGTCCTGCAAAACAACAAAGCATGTAATTAAATAAAAATAATTAAAAATATTATACAAAGATTATATATATATATATATATATATATATATATATATATATACACATTCTCTTACATTCTCTTAACTCTCATATAAACATACATACTAATAATAAACAATCAGATGACAAGAGATGGCGGAGATGACAAGAGATGACTTGTGGTACTTACAGCTGTTCTAGAAACAAGGCTGTGATGTCTTATCTAAACATGCCAAAAGAGTCCAGCCAGGTCAGGACAACACCCCAAACCAAAACACATACAAATCTTGAGAGTTACGACAAAGCAAGACAAACTTAATAACAATGAGTCGTGCTCTGAACTATCCCCAGAGATTCCTGAGAGCTTCATTGCAACACTGCACATCAGACATGAGACTTGAGGAGAGCTGAGACAGAGTCAGGTGGAGCAGACAGAAAAGTGTTCGAGTAGTGAGAGACTGAAATGGTTGGAAAGAATGAGACCGCGATGAAAGCCGTAAGGATTGTAAGAAAGAGGAGGCTGCTTAAAAAAAGAAAGGTAGCTGGAGGGCAACAGTTGCATATACACACACACACACACACTATATATATATAACAATTAAAATATATGAATTTACTAAAATTTAAAATAATGTTTAATATATTATATGTATTTATTATAGGAATTCCAGAGATTCTAATATTGTATTATTGTAATATAAAATAAAATAATCAATATTTTATTTATATATATCTATATCTTATATATCTTCTAAATATATATCTTCTGTTTAAAGTTAAAAATATGTTTTAAACGCTATGGAAATCGCTAGAGTTGCTAATATAAAGACTATATAAATTCCAATCCCACCCCTAGATTCATCTGTTTGGTCTGTCGTTTTAAAACGGACATTGATCTGCTGTGTGCGAGTCATAAGGTGAGCTATTTTTAACTTGACACAGCATCTTTAAACTGTGCTGCACATGGCACGAGGTGCAGCAAATCCATCTGCCGCATTCATACAATGACCAACAGATTAAAAAAGTGTGTGAACAACCCCTTTAACCGCTACAAAATTACATAAGCCAGCACCTATGAAGGAACGAGAGAGAGAGAGAGAGAGAGAGAGAGAGAGAGAGAGAGAGAGAGAGAGAGAGAGAGAGAGAGAGAGAGAGAGAGAGAGAGAGAGAGAGAGAGAGAGAGAGAGAGAGAGAGAGAGAGAGAGAGAGAATATGAGAGAGAGAATATGAGAGAGAGAATATGAGAATATGGGCAGAGGAGAACAAAAAAAGAAGAACAGGGTGGTGGACGAGGGCGCCCTGGTCAAGAGACAGGAAATGAGTTGGTCTGTCTCATAGACCAGGACAGAGCTGGGTGCCAAGAGCACAGCTGCATTTCCTCTCTGCCCTCATCTCTCTCTCTCTCTCTATTTCTCTCTATGATCCTTTCCCAGCTGCCAGCTGTAGTCTAGCTTAGTCATGGACAATATAATAAAAACACTGATGGATCGAGTGAGTTTTCTTTCCCTCTTTATGAAGTTATGATTATCATATTACCCTTATTACTGAAAGTCTCCATCATGATGATAGCTCAAAACATGCTCATTAATGTATGAGCTCCAATAGGAGATGGAGGCCACACATGTGGACACCTTGCCTTTGCCTTTCATAAATCATGTCATGCCATATGTGCTAAGAAAATGATATTGCCCATGAGCTAGTTTTACTGTGGGGCATGATTGCGTTCAAGTCAGCGGTTTACATTTTATATGACATTTATGTTCGTGGCAGATGGTTTCCTATCAAAGCAACTGCTATACATGTCCTTGAGGAAGATTGTGCCAATATTGTGTCTGTGACAATGACAATTGCTCAAGCTATACAGTACAGATATACTAGTGTTTTACTTAAACTAGTGATTTTTTTTTTACAAATTTAGCATGAAAATGAATGCAAAATGTAAATTTCAAAGTAAAAATGAACTGTCGCTTTTAGCACATATTGCAGAATAACACCAGAAATGCTGATATCAGTCAAAGACAGCACTCAACATACAGCATTCATTCAACGAGAGAGAAGAGAGAAAGAAAGAAAGAAAGACAGAAGAAATGATAGGGAGACATCATCTGGGATTATTACACATCATTAAATAATGCATAAAAGCCAGATTTTTTATAATGGGATTGCGTGATGTATAAAATGAGTTTATTCAAGTCCAAACTTAAAATATTGATAATGTTCTGTAATTGTTTTATATTTAAACAACAAAAGGAAGTCTGACAAATTGCAGTTTAGGTAAATGTAAAAATAAAAAAATAAAAAAGTATACTTTAAAATAAAGACTTTTACTCATCATTGATGTATGTATTAAATTTACCAGTAAAGACATTCATATTGTTAAAAAAAAAATTCAAATGAAAGCTATTTTTGAACTGTCTATTAATCAAAGAATCCTTGAAAAAAGCTCCTAAATTCCACAAAAATATGAAACAGCACAACTGTTTTCAACACTGTCAATAATAAGAAATGCTAAATGTCACAATATAACTGTTTTTACTGTATTTTTTATTGCATCTCTTTGATTTCATGCACCCATATCATATAAAAAAATGCTATAGTATTGTTCATGCAGTGGGATTTAAAACCATGTACAATCAATGGTGCAATTCATAAAACGGGCAGGTCGATTGGGAGCAACTTCATTTTGTTAACTGTTTATTAACCAATTTGTCACATTTGCTGCTTGGCAATTGTTAATTTTGCACCCGACTGTACCAAATGAGTGCAAAAATAAGATTAAACCAGAAACTATCATAAGAGTATCCTCCAGTAGACAAGCCCAGCACAAACACACAGTATCCCTCTCGTCAATGGCTGCTTTTTTAATTGGACAGCCCAGCCATTCTAATCATAGGTGCTATTATTTACCCAGCTATCAATCTGAGCTCAGACCGGCTCCCTCTGCAGCATATAATGACTCAGATTGATTTCTCGGCGTGACATAAGATGAAATAACATCCACCGAACCCGTCCCCCCATTCCTTACACCTCTGTGACCCTCCTCAAACACATCTACACCTCTCCTTTTCAACATTCCCCTCATACAGCCTTCCATCTCTTACAACTCTTCTTTCTGCAACACTCATTTTATCTGAAACTGACATTTACACAAAGATTAGATCTCTGTCACAATTCCTTCACCATCATGATATTCCAAACCCTTATGGTTTTCTTGCAGGTGGGAATTGCGTACAGCGGGAAAAGTTGAATCAAGCACAATAAAAAGAAAAACATCCATTAGAGTCTATTATTCACTTACAATGAGGCTCTAGTTTGTCTAGACCTTGTTTTTGTTCGATCATCTTCTTTCTCTCCATTCCTTTTTGCCTATCTGAATCTTTGACTCCCCTTGAAGGAAAAACACAGGTGGTTAAAGTTTTTCGAGCCTCTATTGACAGTAAATTTCCACTGCGACGCCTGTGGTATGTAGAAATACTGTAGCATGCCTGCTAACATTGGTCCATTACACACTGCCTGCATGAATTGAGAGACATAAAACACTCTCAGAATGTATGTTTGTGCATTGGGGGGAGTTTCAGTCTGCTAGCTTGAACACACACGTAACTCACGTAGCCAAATGCCTTTGCCTGTTTGCATGGTTGTATCATCTATAAGAGAAGTCTGAGAGGAAAAAACATGTTTACACTTCAGATCTTGTCAGGGCAGGTAAGAAATGGGAAATTGAAACCGAGGACGTCATAACTTACGAAGCATTCGGAGGGATCAAATGTAATCATCTAAGAACTAACCATTGAAAAACTCACTCGGTTGACCACTAATCTGACTATCAGGAGGGACACGTCATCCTCAATGTCGATGATGTATTGGTCATTTGATTAAAAATACCACATTTACTCCAAGCACAGTACCCCAAGCTAATTGACATACGTTTCATCCCTGGAAAAGACTGATTTCAGTAAAAGAATTTGTGCTGTAAAAAATCCATGCAACCCCCCAAACACACAGATGCCAGTTTCAATTAGTTTCGCAAAGTGTTCCTTCCACGGCTAGTGGGGGAGATGGGGAACTCATTACAGAATTCCTTTCCTCGCACTTTGAAATATAGATTGGGAGCTTGGTCGCGTCATTCCAGCAGGAGAGTGGACGAGAGAGAAAGAAAAAAAAAAGTGAGGAAAGAGGAGAAACACAAGGAAGGGGAGATAATGCTCGAAATGACAGAAAACATGGAAAGTCATTTAAAAAAATGTATTTTGCTCTTTGATTGCGGGTTCCACTTTGACAACTTACCCCATGTAGAGAAAAAACAATGCAGTTTCCAACAGTGGGGCATGTTGTCTCAAAAGGTGAATGTGTATTCAATGAACTCTCTTTTCTGTGTAATAATGGTGGACTGATCAGGCATAACATTATGACCACTGACATAATGTTGTGGTCAGTATCTATCAAAAGTGGTCCAAGGAAGGAACAGTGGTGAACTGGCAACAGGGTCATGGGCGGCTAAGGCTCATTGATGCACATGGGGAGAGAAGGTTGGCCTGTGTGATCCGATCAAACAGACGAGCTACTATAGCTCAAATTGCTTAAGAAGTTAATGCTGGTTCTGATAGGAAGGTGTCAGAATACACAGTGCATCGCAGTTTATAAGACTATCATGACAACAGCAAAGTGTAGGGCACAAAAAGAGTAAACAGATTGACTGTATAATCATTAGATTATTTATACTACTGTTCTATTTAGAACTGTAATATAGAACTGTAATATGTCCTTACTGTTCTACCAAATATTAAAGCCCATTTAAAATAAATAAATAAACAAACAAACAAACTTTTTTAAATGTAGATTTTTAATTGTTCAGACTGTGAATAAATAAATAATTAAATAAATAGTTTCTTTACATTTCAGCCTGTAAGCATTTTAAATGCATGCTTTTTTAGTAATGCAGTTCTGGGCTAAATCTTTTGACACCTTCCAAAATGAATTGCAAAGGGAGTCATGTGACTAGTCACACTTCTATAGTTCCTCTCCCTCGGGACCATCCGGTGCAAACACACCTGTTAGAAACCACACACACACACACCTGTTACACACACACATACACAAGCAACACAAAAAAACCCTTAGGCACCACCGGCATGTCTACTAAGGATGTGTCTTGACAATTACTGCTGCATTCCATTAAATCTGACCACTAAGCACTCATTGACCATGTGAGCTTATTTTAGTGGACAGTGAGGGTCACTTAGCAACTTGAGAATGGTGAATATCAGACCAGACTCGGTTAGCGTCCCTATCCGAGTGTGACGCGTATAGGGGAGGGATACGTGTCTAATTACATGTGCACACATCCGTCTATTTCTGCCATTCGTGCCTAATAATCAAGCAGTTCAATTAGCAGCACCAACTATGGAATCACATCGCCGTGGTAACGTGTAGGAGGGGGGTGGCACGGGCACTCATGGGGGCCAGGGCTCCTAAGAGGCTGGCAGTGACACTCTAAATCCTTCCCACAATGCCATTCTAACATGGTAGTGACTGTTGCTAGGCCACTGATGGAGGTGTCATGTAAAAATGCGTGTTTGTGTGCACGTGGGGGTGGTGGGATTCGATTCTCATTCTGATTTGTTCTATGCAAATTACATCAATCACAGGAAATGCCTAGGCCTCTGCATAAAGTTAATTGCAGTGGCAATAACAAAGGCCTGCCTTTGAGCAGGAGGCAAATTAAACATTAGTTTAGGTTTTTTTCCCTCTTCCTTGGAACTGGTGGGATGTTCTAATTACAGAGAATGAACACATCAGCACTTTGCTGCATCGCACATTTTAGTTTAACAGCCAGAGCCTGGAAAACAACAATCTGGACGTTCCCGGGGTGGTGTGGTTTTTGTGTGCGAGTGAGTGGGTGTGCCTGCAATGTGTGCGAGTGTGAAAACGCCACGAGAATTGAGCCGCCTTATTAGCATGTCGACCTCCGACCCAAAAGATGACCGTGACACCTCCATTAGCATAATGGTCACACCGACAAGGCCTTTTTTCCATGCTGAGAAAAGTTGGAGATTTATTTCCTACCTACATGGCAGCTACGAGTACAACTCCACAGTACAAAAACGTGTCTATTGAAATTGAAACTATTCAATTTTATCTGTAAAAATACAGAAACTAGTTAACAATATACGTTCCCCTACAATATACAGAGAAAAACTGCAATATATCTAACCTTACACTGTCAGAAAATAGGCAGCGCTGTCACTGGGGCATTACCCTAAGGTACAAAAGTGAAAAGGTACTAATATGTACCATTTAGGGGTAAGTAAGGTACAAAGATGAACTTTTGTACAACTTTTGTACCTTAGGGTACCGCCCCAGTGACAGCGCTGTACCTTTCTTTCCTGAGAGTCCAAAATAAAATAAATACTGTTAACTGTACCTTTTTTTTTAAGTAAAAAGAACAAATCATCTTATAACATTTACAGTGAAAAGCTGTCACACTTTCATGTTATTAATTATGTTTCAGTTATGTACTTTAGACGTTTATGTTACATCTTATATTGTTAAATAAATGTTTATTGTATTTTTTTAGTGTCGTGTGTTAACATGAAAGCATTTTGTATTTCTGTACACCTTTTATATTAGTATTTACTTCAGCTTTTGGAAAAGCTACTTGTTGTGATGAACTTTGATTCATTGTGTGTTTTTTCTCTTTACCACCAGTGTTATTATGGTGGATGTCAGTATATGTTAAACAGGGTTCCCACACCTTGGTTAACTTTAAATTTAAGGACTTTCCAGGTCCAGTACCCTCAAATTAAAGCACGTAATTTAGGGACACATCTCAAGTCAGAGCAAGGTTACATCATGTTACCTTTAAGATACATTGTTACAGTTTTCATGTGTCAAACACAACGATGCAATTTATTTTTTGCCATATGACAGATCTGATATTCTATTTGTCGTATTTCAGGTTTTGCTTAAAACTGAAGAATATTCGGTACATCCTATTATGCATTCTAAAATGGATTTGATTGAAAAGAGCAGCAAATCATGCAGCGAGATAGATATATATATATATATATATATATATATATATATATATATATATATATATATATATATATATATATATATATATATATATATATATATATATATATATATATATATATATATATATATATATATTATAAGTCATGTCAGGCTCATATACATTTATTAATTTAGCAAATTCTTTAAAGGGATAGTTCACCCAAAAATGAAAATTAGCCCATGATTTACTCACCCTCAAGCCATCCTAGGTGTATATGACTTACTTCTTTCAGACAAATACAATCAGAGTTATATAAAAAAATGTCCAAGCATTATAATGGCAGTAAAAGACCAAAAAAGTGCATCCATTCATTATAAACATACTCCACACTGCTACGGGGGGTTAATAAATGCCTTTTGAAGTGAATCGATGGGTTTTTGTAAGAAACATTTCCACATTTCCATATTTAACACGTTATAAAGTAAAATATCTAGCTGTGAATTACTTTTACAATGAATGGATGCACTTTTTTAGGTTTCAAATTTTGGGCTGACATTCACTGCCATTATAATGCTTGGAAGAGCCAGGATATATTTTAATACAACTCTGAATGTATTCGTCTGAAAGAAGAAAGTCATATACACCTAGGATGGCTTGAGGGGGAGTAAATCATGTAATTTTCATTTTTGGGTTAACTTTCCATTTAAGCAGGTCGCCATGTTGAGATAGCATGACCAACCGAAATCTACTAGTTTTATCTTGGTAAAACTCCCATTATCAAATTATGAAGCAGAATAAATCATTAATGACATTCTACAATGACACTGACAAATGGAAAATAAAATGCCTATGAACAACGCTGCATCCACACCAATAAGTGTCAGTATAGAGTCCAAGACAACTGTGGCTTGAGCAGCATGACATACACTGAAAATGCATTTAGATGGGCCACATCTCACTGGCAATTCACATATTAAATGATTTCTTCAGGAAGTAGACATGAATGTAATGACGTCATCTCATTGTTATTCATGGTGAACAGCTTATAACCATCAACTAAGAGGTGCCATGCTTGTCAACTTGAATCCCGAAAAACATAAGTTGAGCGACAGTGTGCAACTGTGCGTGTCTATAGTTTAGTGCCCACACCCTTCTAATCTACTCACTCATCAATGTTAGGAGTGTACAATGACAGACAAATGTTCTTGAGGATATAAAGTATGCAATCATATTCATTTACTTACCTGTTACGGCTTACGAATGTAAACAGTGTGTCAAGAATTGAAAACAATACAATGCATCACTAGGAACTTTTTCACATGATGCCATTGATTACTTTTGGCTGGTCATTTATGAGTGAGTGTATATCTTTTTTTTTACATTTTGTAAAAGTACAATTCAATTCTTTATAGCAGAAAAAGTTGCTGACTCAAAATAAAACTCAAAGGAACAGTTTGTAAGAGCTTTTGCACACAGTACCTAGCGGTCTTACCCACTACCCAGCGGACGAACAGTCTTCAAGCACTGATGGTCGATGTATAATTTCTCAAGTCTCCACACAGAACTGACTGTTCCCTCCTGTCAGTGCTGAGGGATAACTAGCGCTTCACAGCCTGAATTTCTAAGTAAAAGGTCTTGAGCAGTAATGCATAAAAACACATTAACTTGAATAAAGTAATTATTGTCCACTGATTAATTGTTCTGTGATCATGTATGACAGTCTATTAAGAAATCTAATAATATACACTACCTTCAAAGGTCTGTAAAGTTTTTTATTGTACCTTAGGGCCTGTCCACACGAACACAGGTACTACTTTCAAAACCGCAGCTTTTTCTACACGATTTGGCTGTCCGTCCACAAGCAAACGCAGTATCCGGTTACCCATGTGAAAATCAGGCAGCCAATCATAGCAAGGTTTTTCATTCTCATGAGGACATACATTTTTTTTTAAAACCGTGCCTGTGTGGACGCGATCGTTTTTTTAAAACTGAGGAGGAAAAACTCTGGTAATAAAAATACCAGTGTACGTGTGGACAATACAGTAAAAATGGTAATATTATGAAATATTATTATAAATATATTTTAAATATAAATATATTTTAAAATGTAATTTATTCTCGTTATGACAAAGCTAAATTTTTTGCATAATTACTCCAGTCTTTAGTGTCACATGATCATTCAAAAATCATTCTAATATGTCGATTTTATGCCAAAATTTCTAATTATTATCAATGATGAAAACAGCTGTAGCGAATAATATTTTGTTGTAGAAACCATTATAAATTTTTTCCAGGATTCTGACAAATAGAAAGCTTAAAAGAACAGCATTTATTTTATAGTCACTTTTGATCAATTTGATGCATCCTTGCTGAACAAAAAAATAAATTCATTACTGTAAACAAAAAAACTTACTGACCCCCAATTTTTGTATGGTAGTGTAGGTCTGACTGTGGCATTACACATCATTTGCCTCAGTTTCTTAAAAGGATAGTTCACCCAAAAATGCAAATGCTGTCATTCAAAACCTGTATGACTTCTTTCTTCAAAACAAAAGAGTTATGTATTTTTAGGCATTTTTATGATTCACAGAAGAAAACAAAGTGGAATAAATTATGAAAATTTCAATTTTTGGGTGAACTATCCCTTTAAGGTGCGTAGGTCATTATATAAGTAGGGATTAAAGAAATGAAATTGGTTAAGAAACAGTGACATAAGCAGTTACAGAGCATCTGTTGCCAAGTAAATGACATGCCCATGACATGCGCGCATGAAAAGATGTTTATGCCTCTGTTGAGTCACAAGAATTACATCAACATATCATTGTTACATAAAATCCTGTAGACTAAAAATAAAATAAAATAATGATGCAAGAGACGAGGCCTAGTATTTCCCCATTGAGCACTGGTTCTTATATGTGCGGTGCAGATTCGAATCCGGCACTTCTTTCACCCCATCATTTCCTGACTCTCCACTGTTTAAAAGCAAATTTTTGACAGATTCACATACTTTAATTGCATCATATTACAAAAACAGCAGAGATGTCTTTACTGATACATCAAGTCCATCATACATTCCGGAAATGTTCCATTTGGTCAAACGCTTATATTAGAAAGAGGAATGGCTCCAGTCTTGCACACAATAGACCAAGTGCGGTGCTTTAAAAACAATACATTTCTCCTCCCTCTGAGTGTGTCCCTGAGGATATTACAATATTCATATGTAATGAAAAAAAAAAAACCTTTCACAAGGCAAATGAGAGTGTTTAGAGAAGTGACTAGTTTCCTGTGAGCAGTGGCGTCAGTGGAAGCGGTGCTTAGTGAAATCTACCCTGTTATTACAGACCGGGTTGTGCTTTACCAGCTCATGCGAAAATAAACAGCACTTCTCCTTCACCTGACATCATGGTCAACCCTCGGAGGGTCTCTTGTCAGATCATATTTTTACATTTAGCTCATTTTGAGAGCTTAAAAGTGGGTTTGGATAAAAGAGTTTTTAACCTTACAGCTTTTAGACCATAAAATATTGTATTGACATACATCTGACTTGCCTGCCGTTGCCGTCCAGAGTCTTTCAAGGCTTGTCTGTTTGGCGCAGCCTTGATTCATCCTTTAATGTCACCGAGCTGAACGCCGCCAGCCCCATTTGGGCTGCTATTATTTGCTTTGGTCACAGTGGCTCGTCCCATATCGCCCTTTCGCATACAATTTTCATTCACCTATATGAGTTTTTTTCTTCCTGCTTCTCTATTCATCCAGGAGGAGTGCTTTAGGTGCTTCCCACAATGCACTATTCATCATACACCTGGCAAACACAATTAGCAGCTGTACCCACTATAAATCACTCAAAATAATACAAGAGCTGAAAACAAGAGGAAAACTCCAAGGAATAGCTGTACCAGAGCGTCACAATTTAGGCCCCGAGACTGAAATGCAACTCACATGCAGTGTATTCGGTCATCGCTTCTATAGAAAGACAAACATGCAAACAGAAGGGGAGCCATTTGCCCTTTCCGTCAATAGCAGGCTGGTGGGAAGTGTGCAGGATTTATGATCGATGCTTGTCGTGGCGTGAATGCTCGAATCATATCGGTCTGAGAGAGCACAGGAAGTAACACATACTCATAGGCAGGCAAACGCGGTTCAGATGGACTGAGGGGTTAAAGATCTCTCTTTAAATGGCGGTCCGGCTCTTTGATCATAACGTGTAACTGCTTACATTTCCAACAACATGAGTGCAGATATTCTTAAAAGAAGGAAAAACGCAATTTTTAAGTACTTTGAAAAGTTGAAATATCAACCACCCCCGCATGGTCGCTCACTGAGTGGGGCTAATTTAAAAAGCGGAATGTCTAAAGTAGACTAGTAGGGTAAAAAAAAAAAAGCAAAGATTGTTCCTGCACTGCATAAGGGAGAAATAGGGCCTGTCTGCTATAATAAGCTAAAAGCCAAGACCTACTGCTCAAGACCTTGGGGGAGATCTTGTTTTATTTGCTAATTTTTTGAGATAGGAATTTTGGGTTTTCATGAGCTGTATGCCAAAATCATCAGTATTAAAACAATAAAAGACCTGAAATATTTCAGATGGTGTGCAAATGAATCTAAAATATATGAAATGTTATCATTACATTATGGAAAATAATGAACTTTTATCACAATATGCAAATTTTTTGAGAAGGATATATATATACAGGTCCTTCTCAAAAAATTAGCATATATATATATATATATATATATATATATATATAGGCTGTTTTTAATGTAATTTTGACTTAAGTTGTGTATATTTGTAGTGTATATACCAATATCATCTTTGGCTCAAAGCCACTTTGCTGCAAACTTTTTTTTTCACGGTGAGTGGGATAAAATATTTCAAAACATTTGGTGTCCAATTATTTCACAGATGAAGGCAACTCAGCAGATTTCGTTTTCCATGTTCTGCAGACAGGGTGACCATCCTCGATTGAGTTTCCCTCTGGAGCTTTGTAAAAGCCAAACTATGACCACACCTCAGATTTGGTCCTTTTAGAAGGCTGAAAGATCTCCCAAGCACTGTCACTGCCTTCCGCCATTTCTTCTTGTTCAAAAAACAATGTTTGCGTTGCGCCAGACTGATGCTGGGTCGACAGGATTTACCACAAGTTTTCAAAATCTTGGTGATCAAACACGTTTCAATGCTAACTCAATTTTAAACGATAATACTAACTGTAAGTAAATTTTATTGTGGTTTATCGTGAAACCTGTAATCGTCCCATCCCTAGATCTAATATACTGATACTGTATACATGCGTTTACATTTACTTAAGACATAAGTGACTATACTAGGATACTCACTATTTTCTTTTTATAATTTTGTGTGAATTTGTCTGCTCAAGTGCAAAACAATGTGAAAGAGCTCCATTTAGTGCTTCAGATGCTTGTGCAATGCACACACAAAACTTTTCACGCAGCGTGCGAGTAACAAATTGAGCTCCCTTTCACATCATCTTCAATAATGTTGAGGCTTAAACTTTTGTGACGATGCAGCGCTGGACCGTCAACTGTCTCGAGCTTCGTTCACATTTGTCCACATTATATACATATATTGCCAAAAGTGCAGGCCAGTCAAGTTCCTCCCCACCAAACACGTCATCCATGTCTGTATGAACCTTGCTTTGTGCACTGGTGCGTAGTCATGTCTGAACAGGAAGGGTTCATCCCCAAACTGTTCCCACAAAGTTGGGAGCATGAAATTATCCAAAATGTCTTGGTATGCTGAAGCATTAGGAGTTTCTTTCACTGGAACTAAGGTGCCAACCCCAACCCCTGAAAAACAACCCCACCCCACCCCATAATCCCCCCTCCACTAAACTTTACACTTGGCACAATGCAGTCAGGCAAGTACTATTCTCCTGGCAAACGCCAAACCCAGACATGTCCATCGGATTACAATACAGAGAAGCATGATTCGTCACTCCAGAGAACACGTCTCCACTGCTCTAGAGTCCAGTGGTGGCGTGCTTAACACTACTGCACCATTTGCATTGCACTTGGTGATGTAAGGCTTGGGTGCAGCGGCTTGGCCATGGAAACCCATTCACTGAAGCTCTTTATGCACTGTTCTTGAGCTAATCCGAAGGCCTGAAGTTTGGAGGTCTGTAGCTATTGACTCTGCAGAAAGTGGGTGACTTCTGAGCACTCTGCGCCTTAGCATGCACTGACCCCACTCTGCGATTTTACATGGCCTACTACTTTGTGGCTGAGTTGCTGTTGTTCCTAATTGCTAACACTTTGTTATAATACCACTAACAGTTGACCGTGGAGTATTTAGTAGTGAGGAAATTTCACAAATGGACTTATTGCACAGGTGGCAACCTATCACAGTACCACGCTTGAATTCGCTGAGCTCCTGAGAGCAACCCATTCCTTCACAAATGTTTGTAGAAGAAGTCTGCATTCCTAAGTGCTTGATTTTATAAACACCTTTTTGCCATGGAAGTGATTGGATCACCTGAATTCAATGATTTGGAAGGGGTGTCCCAATACTTTTGGAAACATATATAGCTGATGCAGGGCATTAATCGGAGCACCTCTCGCTGAGCCGATCCTGCATAATCTGCTGGCCTGATGACAATAACCTCTCTCTCCTCCAAAGTACACCCCCTCACTTGCTACTCCTCTCCAGGCCATCCCTTTGTGTCTGTGTTGCCATGGAGATCCCCTGAATGATGCACGACGGTTAGGATGTCGAGGGGGTTTTGTGTCCAGTTCTATCGGCAGCAACCCCTGTGAGTGGAGAGGTGGGCGGGGCAGGAGCATCCTGCGTTTTCTTTTCAAGCTTTACACTATGAGGTCACGGTATTAAGGGATTGGAAAATGTGAGCTTGTGCGTATTTCTGCTTATGTATGCTTTGCAAGGTAGATATATCCAGTGCAACTTGTTATTGACTAGATGCAGCGCTCCAATTTAGACATAAAAATATATTGTAGACCTACTGAAACATATGATTAACAATATGGCCATTATAACTGGCAACAACAAGCTAATTGAGAGATATATCTGCCCAAGGGAGAGCCATTTTGTATTATTTATATTTAAATATTTTGAGAACTTGTATCTTTATTTTAAGATTTTATTTTAATTTTGTATTAAAAATAATTTATATATATATAATATATATATATATATATATATATATATATTTTTTTTTTTTTATATTACTATTAAGTTTTTTTTTCAGTTTTAGTTTTTATTTATCTTGAACGTATTTCAGTTAGTAGCTAAGGTAACATTTCTTCTTTCCTTAAGTATATTTTTTGTAAATCTAAAATTTATATTTCAGCTTCATTTCAATTAACAAAAATGTTTTAAAGGGATCACATTCATTTTCAAAATAAGCAGCACTGGGCAATTTAAATTGTGTTAGTGATCTGCTCAAATCATAACCCTAATTATAAGCAAAAGAAACAACAAAAAAGGGAAAAGAAAAGCTCAAGTTTCCATCAGTTTAGCCCATGTGTTTAACTATGAACCCCATGTTTCTCACTCAACGTCTGCAGCACCTACACAACGGCAACTGCTCCTGTCAGCATGGAAACAAAAGAATCTTCATCAATATGCCCTCCGTGTCTTGATGGCAGAAAATGAGAGCAAGTGAAAGAGAGAGAGACTTAGTGATGCATACATTCATTTCATTTAGAATTTCATTTGCCCCACGTCTTTTACACATTAATGAATCCAAAGTACTTAAGCAGGCAGCCCGGGAGGCCGGCGGTGATTTGCAAGGAAAAGAGCAGTGCATGCTGGGAAGCAAGGGTTAGTTAGGCTACCCTTTCAGCGGCAGTGGCAGAATCCACGATAAAAGAACACTGAAAGGCCAGAGCTGAGACCAGAGGAGGATTCAACATTGCTCCTATTAACAATGCATTACTGAGTCAAAATATAGCATTTATAAAAATAGAAACAGGTTCCTTATGAGGTTTTATGCTACTGGATTTAGGAAGGAGCCACAGGCATGAAGTTATATGAAGTGACATGTATAATTCATGATGGCTTATGTAAGCACACAAACTATGTATGTTACTGCTTATGTAAGAACTGTTTTATCTATACATGCATCTTTATTTATATGATCTAAAAATGGGCCAAAAACATACTGAAGCAGAAGAGGATTATACAGGCAATATAAAATAACGAAGATCTTTGCTGTAGGACTCTCCCCATACTCATATGTTGTTTTTGAGAACACTGTCAGTGGGGATTTTTCAGTAAAGTTACATGGTTACACCAGTAGGTGGCGACAAGTGAACAACTGGTGTAACTTCGTTGAACCATTATGAGTGAGTTACGGAATCAATCATTTTATAAACCGTTCAAAAACACTGACTGTGTCTTATAGGGTACTTATTTTGAATAAGTAATGATTTTGCAGTCACTAAAAAATGATGTTCTATATTATGAATGTGTATAGTAGGAATGTAATCTGGATGTACTACATTCCCCATGTTGCCCTTATCATGTGCTTCACCACCATTCATAAATCACCTCCAGTGGCCTCATGGGATAGTAAAGTGTCCATCATATGCTCCCTTTAGAATCTCACCGGAAGAAGGTAATCTTTATTGAGTACATCTTTTAATGAATTCGGACATACTGTTATTCGCCTACTATACAGTAGGGAAGTATGCGACTTCGGATGTAGCCACTGATTCATTCAGAAAAGTTTTTACGAGTAAGTCATTGAATCGTTCAAACAACTGAAGCATTCAAAACTCAATTTTCATCGGTGGAGAAAACTAACTGCCAGTTTTGTGTTTGATGTAATGTACTTATGAATTTCTTCTTTATTAAACTTTTGCTTAAAAATATATAAACAATATTACACACACAACACTTCATCAAAAAAACTTCAAAATGGGTCTAAAACTCATAATAAAGTTAAAGTCAAATCTTGACTTAAAGGGAAAGGGTTCACAGAGAACACGTTTTTGCATTGCAAAAGTCTAGAGAAAAAGAATATGAAAAGCAGTGCAGTGGAATGAAAAAACGTGCTCAATGGGAACATTCCCTTATTCACTGAACCGTAAGTTATTACTCTTGTCATGTCAAAGTCAAAATGAACCCCCCCAAAAAAACAATAGTCCGTTATCTTAGTACAGGACTTAAACTGGATGTTCATGACAAAGTGGAGTTAGAAACACACATTCAGAACAAATTATAATGAATTTAACTTTTTGGGGAAATACAAATATGTGATCAAAAAGTCACATTTTAGTTTTATGATGTTCAGATCAGTGGTCAATGAGGCTGGTTTTTCAATTGACTTAAAACTTTGCTTTTCATCTAATCCGGTCTTCAGTATTTGGTCACACCCTTAAAATGACAAATGCCGGTCAATTAATAAGTCAATAAAAATGATAAATATGTGTCCATTATTCATTTTGATCGGAGCATTGCAACGTGACGACTCACGAGTCTCAACAAGTGCCATCTGTCAGCTGATAGACACACTAAACAGGAGCTAATTAAAGAGTGTTTGTGTCTCTTTCTGCATGTTTGAAGTCCTTCCAATCCCTGTGCCACCCTTCTCTAAGCCTAATGACGGTAATATTGTATTGAGGGAAGCTTGGATGATATCAGAAAGAGACGCAATGTTCCTCTGTCATTGATAACCAGTCTCAGCATGTCAGTGTTTCCAGTGCACGCACGGGACAGCCAGCTGAGCTTAAACTAGACAATATCATCCACTGCAGCTTGTTTCTAAATCAGATTAAGCACATAAAGCCTCCTGCCAACATCTACAGGTGCTTTCCAGCTAAAACAACACACAAATGACCGACACACAAAACTTCATTTAAGTCTTGACCCTTCTCTCAACACACCTGCCCATTTCTGCAATGTTTTGTTGTTGCTAGTCATACAAAGTTCTCTGCAGAAAAACAGTTTACTGTTTGGGCAGGTATTAACTATGAGGTTTTATAGACACCCAGTGTGAACACTTAACATTCTCCCTTAAAGTTAAAGCCGTGCCCTGTTTAACAAGTAACAATTTACGCCTGGGCTCCCTAAAAAAGGTTGAAAGATAAGAAACCATTCCAGATCAACCTCACTGCACACGGTACATTTGGAACGCTAACCCTCTTTAATAATTAACAAGGACTCAATACATGAGTAATTATTTTTCCAAACAAATTACACCTCAGGCCCAAACTGCTAGAAACCTGATTCACCGATGCACCATAAAGGCGTTTAATCATCTTTCATTATTTATCAACCCTAGCTCAAGAAAGACTTTACAATATCACATGGTGTGGAAACTAATGCTTGATATTTTTGGAAAGACACTTTTAATTCTTTAAAGTGCTAAAATTAAATAAAATACAAATTAAATTAAATTACATACAGAAAATATTTTTAGTCTACAAAAATTACATTCTCACAATAATGTACAAATAACTGCAGCAGACCAAACTTTAACCAAATATTTAAACATTTTTGATAAATGCATAAACGTGTGTGTGTGTGTGTGTGTGTGTGTGTGTGTGTGTGTGTGTGTGTGTGTGTGTGTGTGTGTGTGTGTGTGTGTGTGTATTATATATATAATAAATTTCATCCATCCAGAGAGAGACAGATTTTATATAATATGTAGAGAGAAAGATGGACTGTGTTATATATAATATTTAGGTCATATTTAGAGAATTGCTTTAAAATCTTTTGAATAGTTTTCTTTCTTTAATTATTATCATCATACAAAATTTTTCATCTCATCTTCATTATCATTGATAAAATCAAAAAGAACAAACTTTTGTCTATAATTTCATTGATAAAATGAACAATGTGCCCCGTGCACTTCGCCCCTTGAAAACTAATGCTGAAAATGTATTGATAGAGCATTGTTTGACAACACACAACTGAACAACAGCTGTCAGTGATGAATGGTGAGAAATGTAGTGAGAAGAGAGTAGAACGGAATAGACCAGTGAATAACAGCATTGATTATAACAAACCGCGCAGAACACAATGTGAAAGAACTGAATGGAACAGAACAGTATAAAACAGTAAATAGAGAGAAAGTGAGAGAGCAGGGCACTGCAGTGGACCTAAAATAAAAGGCCTCAGCTGGCAGGGCAAGCTGGGTCCGGCCTGGCGTAAATTAGCCAAACTATTTACCCTCTTGCGCATTTCAAATTCTTCCAATTGAGAAAACAAATGCATCTGCTTCGTTCAGTGCAGTTCATGGGAAATTGCATGGCTGCCTGAAAGCCAGACATTTACTGTGACCGTGCTGGAAAAGAGTAGAGAGAAGGAGTGGGGCCACTTATGTTCACAAAACCCAAAATGCCCACAAACCAGCCCTGCTTGGTCCTGGCCCAAACCTCACCACAGCAAAGCTGAACAGTGACCCTCCAAACTTTACTTGTTTCTGTGGCAACCCAAGTACAGGAAACATGCAATTTTAGCTGATAATATATGGCAATACCATCATTATATCATTAACATAGTAGGGCACTGGAATTCTTAACCAAGTGCACTGATCCACTCAACAAGCAATTCACATAAACCAGAAAAGGACATGGAGTTCAGGATCTTTAAATACTTCATTTGTGTGAGTGACCAGAAAATGGAAAGGTTTATAAAGCCTGTGAGTGCAAACTCCACACTCGCAAAGGGATTATGGTTTATTTAGACTGGGAAGAATACAGGCTAAATGTCACCAAACTATGGTATACTCAACATGGAGTAATAATAGTGCTGACGGCTACAGTACAGTGTGCTAGACTTTTAAGTCTTTTCAGTGACAGCGGATGGTAACGCCTTAGCAAAAAGGCATAAAATTGGGCAGGGAGAAATCACAGCTTGCAATTTTTATGAAGCACGAAACGTAGGGTACAACAGGGCTAAATGCGCCTTTGATTTTATTTTCCTCTAAACATCTGCGTTTAACTGTGCATGTTGAATTGTGGCTGATCCCTGACGCAATTGAGGGTAGCAATGCAAAGTCGATTCTGTGCTAAGTTGATCTAATATTTAAACTTTTAAATCGCTATACATTTACACCGATCAGGCATAACATTATGACTATTCCTAATTGGTCCCACTTTTGCTGCCAAACTCGTCTCGACTCGTCGACTCCCTAGACCCCTGAAGGTGTAGTGTGGTATCTGGCACCAAGATGTTAGCAGCAGATCCTTTAAGTCCTGTAAGTTGTGAGGTGGGGCCTCCATGCATCGGACTTGTTTGTTCAGCACATCCCACAGATGGTCGATTGGATTGAGATCTTGGGAATTTGGAGGCCAAGTCAACACCTCAAACTCATTGTGCTCCTCAGACCATTCCATCATATTGTTACTACTGTAGAGCCATATTTAAGTATAATGGGATCTCCTTCAATCAGTGTAAAAAAGCTTTAATCTTTTTTTATAGCCTATATATATATATTATATATTACATGTAATGAAAATATCTGAATGAAAGTGTATTTACTGGATAAAGTAAATTGGTCACACTTTAGATTGTAAGGGTTCAATTCTCACTATTGAAAAGCCATAGTTAATAGTTGGTTGATAAACTCCTAATTACTGCTTATTAATAGTTAGTAAGGTAGTTCATTTTAGGTATTTGGTAGGATTATTAAGGACGTAATATAAGGTCATGCAGAATAAGACGTTAATAAGTGCTTCATAAGTACTAATAAACAGACAATATCCTAGTATATGTATGCTAATAAGCAACTAGTATATAGTGAGAATTAAACTAAAATGTTACCAGAAAATTAAATGATTTAATCAAAACAAAAAAACATTTAAAAAATGACTGTTTTTGAAACAAGTATGAACTTAGATATTAGGCTACACAAAACATTGAAGTTTTTGCATGCTATACTTTTTGCCCCATGCTGGTGAGCCTTTTAGCTACCTGAAATTATGATTTTTAAACGAAAACTACATTCACTTTTATTTCTTTTCCACAAAATGTGTTGCTTCATGAATGTTTATCATACACAATGGGAGTAGTGAAAATGAAATTTTCCTTTACGTTTGCCTTTAGCTCTTGCATCCTACTAGCAACAATGCTAATTTAGCATTGAAAAAAACAAAAATGTTCAAATTAAATTTACTCTGGTAAAAAATACATGATATATATCTTAAAATGGACTAAAAGGTGTCCATATCTGTCAAAATTGATAGGGAAGGGTTTTTTATAGCGAGCTAAAATGACTGAGCAGTTGGCTTGGTGTTAAGATGCTCAAGTAGCAGGAGTTAATTAGCTTCTTGTCTCTTGCTCCGTTGAGAAGAAAGTAAGACGCTTTGAAGCGGGTAGCCCATGGGCAAATGAAACGAGCGTTATTACGTTTCTGTCACTCATCTTCACAAAAGGCTGAATGTCTCATAAAAGTAATTCTTGAGAGGTCCGAAGAGAGAGAGGAAAAAAAAACATTGTTTCATCAGTGCAATGCACCTCGATGGCCATCAGTTGGGGGGGCTGGAAAACGTAATCTTAATAACAAAGAAAATGTCACGGTTGACATTTGCCAAAGAAGTGTTCAACCTTCTCAGTATTATTATATTAGCTTCTATCTGAACAGTACAAACAAACCCTTATTCTCTTGTGGAAAGCATATCAAAGACCCCAGTGATGTCTGATGCCTGTTTTTGCTGCATTATGGGTAAACAGCTCCAGCTCAGTTGCTACAGGCCAGCCTAACTCATATTCAAGGCTCTGTGTAAGCGAATCCCACTGCTCAGTGGCGTCGGAATAAAAAGATGCCTTACGTACGCTTGAGAGAACAGTAACTAGTGGCAACCTTATTCATTAAAGTGCTTCTTAATGCCTGCCATGGAGCCACCGCAAATGTCCTGGAACGGTAGTTCATTTATAAACACAAGATAGGCAGGTTCTGACTGCTCACACTGAGGCGTATTGTTTTGTGCCAGAAAGGAATCATGTTCCCCGTGATGTTCTTTAGATGAACAGCTTGATAATACAGGTTTGTCTTCTTTTTTGTTGGTGCTGTGAGGGGTCCATGCTGAACTCACCGCCATAATGCAAGGGTGTTCTGAGTGATTGCTAGGTGCTTACTAAGTTGCAAAATTAAAATTGTTATTCAGCAGGGATCTAGAGACATTTATAATGTTACAAAAGATATATATTTTAACTAAATATAGTCAAGTCATCAATGTATCATGGTTTCCACAAAATTATTAACTGTTTTCAATACTGAAAATATATATATTTTTAAATATTGAGCACCAAATCAGCATATTAGAATTTCTGAAGGATCGTGTGACACTAAATTGTAATATTTCATAATATGACTATAATTGTACAGTCTTTTAAATTAAATAATAAACGTAAGAAAAAAAATCTTACTGACCACAAACATTTGAACAGTAGTGTGCAAATATTCTAGATACTAAAAATTAAATTTTAGAAGAAAATTTGGACCCACTTTATATTAGGTGGCCTTAACTACTATGTACTAACATTTTAATTAATAATTTGATACATTGCACTTATTGTGTACATTCATGTTTTTACATTGTACTTACATTTTGAAAAATACCTTCATGTAATTACATCTGTAATTAATTTCTGTAATTACATTTGTAATTACACAGTTGACACTTCCCTTGAACCTAACCCTACCCTTAAACTTACCCATCCCACCACACCTGTCCCTAACTTTACCCATATCCCACCTCAATATCAGCAAAGGTGTTTTGCAAAACAATATGAACACAGTAAGTACATTGTTCTTATTTTTTTATGTAAGTACATAGTAGTTAAGGCCACCTAATATAAAGGGGGGCCGAACATTTAATAATATACATACTGTAGTAAGTGCTATAATGCATTTTATTTTAAATTACGGTACTCAATAAATTCCTTAAACTAACCTAGTATTTAAGACAAGTGTGAGGCTATCCTAACTTTCTCCCAAGGTTTTTCCCTCTAGAACAATCTCTTCAGGAAAATCAATTATTCCTAACATAATACAAGTTATAAAATATGAAGAAAAAAGTTATCTTGAAAAACTTTAATAAAAATTAAGATTATTTTCATTAAGAATGTCATTAAGAATGCTTAGTGAATCCGGACCCATGTTGTGAAGGATGGCAACTACTATGTCTTGAGGGCGAATCATTCGCATCATGACTAGAGAAGAGGTCGGATTGCATTTTGCACAATGCAGTGCTTTAAGAACAGACAGTAAAAGGCATAAAAGCTGATTCCTGCATTATGGCACATTCAAGCTGTGCTGTTATGATCGATGTGTCCAAATAAATAGACTCTTGGATGAGATCCCTCAGGTTACGGGCTTGGGCCATTAGCGCATTGGACGTTCCAAAGAACGCAAGGTCATGAGCTCTGGATCCTGTGCATCTTTGGGCTAAATTTCTGCCTATCGGAGAAAAATGTGCAAAGCATGCTCTCTTCCCCTCAAGCCCTCCTATATTAAGGCTCTGACGTCTGGAGAATATTGACTGACACACTGAGTGTCCATGCTGTCTCTTCCTTGGTGACCTCTACCCGCTATGACTCACACTGCCAAACCCAGCAGGGTCTTCAAAGCACTGAGAACAGAGGACAGCTATGAGTTGGGCGGGATGTTGTGTATGGAGGTAGAGAAAGAGAGATAGGCTGCACGTATGACAGCATATGCTACACATCTGCTCTCCTCGTTCCAACCTCAGGCATGTAACACTCAGCTGACGGTGGCGATTTTACATAAACCTCAAACTTACATAAGGATATTTTACTTGTAATATACTTCCTTATTTCATTTAAGATAAAAGGGGTAAAAGGCCCAACTGGGACAGGACTGTAATCTGCTTTATCTGGTCCTCTGTAAGCTAGCCAGATTTACCTGTTACATCATTAGCTAGCCTGCATCACAGATAGGGTGCAGGGATTTAAGATGACATAACCTGAATAAACAAAGAATTAGGAACAGGCTCAGACAATGGAATGATGTCCTTGAGCAAATATGTATCTTAGATGTCGTGTGAAAAGTACAACTGTATCTTTTCCTTTTAACATCAACGGGTTCCTTTCAATGTATCCAAATCCACTTTTGCTAGTTTAACGACAGAACAAATGGTCGGCGCGTGGTCCAAAAGGGTTGTACCTAGTCTCTTAATGAGCCATGTTTAATAAGTTTTGGACGTAACGTGCCATAAACCAATCAGTGTCTCATCTCGCATTCCGTTAAAAAGCCAGTTGCGATTGCACCATAGCGGATTCGCTATTTAAATGGTGGAATTTTAAATGGGTGAACAGATGGGCACGTGTGCTTTAGCTATTTAAACAACGTGCCGTGCGTCTCGCCTGGCATCGCATTCATTGCACCGGGTGTTGATGGCCCTTATTGTCTAAAAACTGAGGTTAAAATAACTGAGCTTAAAACAAAAAGTTAAAGTCTCGATGAAATGGAAGTAACGTTGTGTTGTACATTCCGAGTGACGGATTATCAAAAAAAATTATAAATAGTAGAGTAGGGACTTGGGATTGGACTTTGTGGATTGGACAGAGGGATATCAGCTGAATGTAAAAAAGGGGCGGTTTAAGCTGACTAAATGATTGGAGAACTCCAGCATACATCACCAGAGCAAAGTCGTTTTCACCAGAAAATCCAGATATATCATTTTGATTAAACATTACGAGGTTAAAAAAATAAAAAAATTAAATGTCATTCACAATAAGATCTATAACATGCATTTACAAAATATTAATTTTCAACCTGATGTCGATTTAAACCAATAACCGAATAGCTACAGTACTTACACATTGTTAGCAAACCAGCATTTCCATTCTGGTAAGCACATTTTTTAATACCCCTAAATCAGTAATGCTTAAAAAAACAAAACATCTCAGAGCCTCATTTCCACAAATCTGTTATTTTGAGCAATTAATTTCAATGAATGGGTTTGTTTAGAACCAGTGTTGCTATTGGTAACTAAAACTGAGCCAAAATATTAAGCAAAAAGAGAGATAGAGAGAGAGAGATAGAGAGAGAGAGAGAGAGAGAGAGAGAGAGAGAGAGAGAGAGAGAGAGAGAGCGCGAGAGAGAGAGAGCGCGAGAGAGAGAGAGAGAGATAGAGAGAGAGAGAGAGAGAATAAGAGAGAGCGCGAGAGAGAGAGAGAGCGAGAGAGAGAGAGAGAGAGAGAGAGAGAGAGAGATTTTATATAATAGAGAAAAATATGGACTGTTATATATAATATTTAGGTAATATTTAGAGAGTTGCTTTAACATCTTTTGAATTGTTTTCTTTCTTTAATTATCATCATAGGACATATTTTTCATCTTATCTTTGCTATCATTGATACAATTAAAAAGAACAAACATTTGTCTATAATTTCATAGATAAAATGAACAATGTGCCCTGTGCACTTCGACCCATTCACAATGGATAAAATCAAGTCCTGGCCTACATACCTGACCTTTTATTTCTTGAATATCCTGTTTCACTCAGAAATACTGTCACATTACGCAAGTTAAATACTTTGGAATTCCCGTTGACTCAAAGATCACACTTAAGCTGCAAAAACTGCTGTTTACTACTTTAATAAGGCTGTAAATCTCTAATTCAACACATGCAGCGTTTGAGTCATGTAGCCAGACTGGTTTTTCCATGGCTAGCATGCGAACTGTATGCAGCTAATAGCATGTCTAATGTTTACCTTAATTAATACGGCTTTATTTGCTTGTCAATTCAGCCCCGTGAAAAATCTATAAAAATCACATGAAAACTAGCTACACCTACGTTATATGAGCCTTAAATCCAATACACCATGAGCATTTGTGTTCAATGGATCAAATAACAGCAGAACCGACAGACTGTGGGTTTGCGTTGAGCAGCGTCAGTAAAGATATGAAGAACAGCTGATAGAGTCTGCGTTGCCAGTGCTGACATCCGCTTGTGGAAGCTTTCACGGGGCGTTTGCTGTAGGAGAATGACACCAAAGCCATCGGCAAGCTGCTGAGACTTTGGAAATTTCCTGCTGAGAGTCCTCCTGCCTTCCACAATCACTTTTACAGCTGATGGCATCTTAAGAGGAGCCTTTTAGGAAGCAAAGTTACGAGAAGGGAAGGCTGACGGGGGCTTTAGTTAAAAATATGCAAAGGGAACATTTTGTGCATCCTGTCCTATCGAAGGTCGCGGGTAATTGTCCCTCAGATTTAAAAGCACTGCCAAAACAAATAACTGCAGGGAACAGAATGGAAGATGCATGAACGAGCATGTCTTTATATAAC
Source organism: Gobiocypris rarus (assembly GCA_023029165.1). NCBI lineage: Eukaryota > Metazoa > Chordata > Actinopteri > Cypriniformes > Gobionidae > Gobiocypris > Gobiocypris rarus. The sequence goes on along the minus strand of CM040918.1, from coordinate 14,610,586 downwards.
AGTTCTGTTGAAAGCAACGGCCTTCGATGGAAAGGTTTGGTAACCTCAATGCAAGAGTTAGGCTTAATTCTTTGAGTTTAAGTTTTTCATGAGGTTTAATGATAGATTCTGGTTTTAATCTCCTCTGATTCAGCCGCTCTCATCAACAGTCCAGATGTAATAAATCCAGACAGACTGACAGACTCAGGAGTGATTACTGTTATTTTCTTCTCACAGAAAGGGATGTGGCCCTTGTTATGCATTAAACGTGAAGTGTGTAATTTCTTCACTAATTGGAATTGCAAAAATAATGAAGTTTCAAAAAAGTTTCCTCAAACACTTTTATTGGTTGGACAAACAGGTCACCGCTCATGGGTCAGGCTACAGAGTTATTTTATAAAAAAGTTTATAAAATAAAATAAATATTATAAAATACTTCACTTATTTAAAATAAGCTTAAGTTGAAGTACTAAAAATTACAGTTCAAGTTAAAATAGTTCAAGTTAAATAGAAACATTAAAAAATTGTAAATTTTTTTAATTGAAAATATTAATTTAAGGTGTTTATATTAATAAATACCAGTATTAAAATAATACTAAAATAGCACCATTTATAAACTAAATATATTTTGTATTTTTTGTGATAAATTATTCTCAGATCAATTAGTCAGTTTTTCGGTTAACTGAGTCAGAGATTCAGTTTTATTCATGAAAGAATTGTCCAGATCATTTTCATTACAAAGATTTGACTTAAAATATTCTTGGTTCAGTGTGTCAGCAATTCGATCCAATTCATTAAATAGTTGTTTACACTGTTTTTGTGAATTAATTCACACTTTTTAAACTTCAGCATAATAAAACTAGCTAAAAAATTGAAGAAAAAAATCTTAAAGGTTCAATGTATGTAGTATTTATGAGGATCTATTGACAGAAATGCAATATAATATACATAAATATGTTTTCAGTGGTGTATAACACCCTTACATAATGACCCGTTATGTTTTAATTACCTAAGAATGAGCCATTTCTATCTACATTTCTATTCTATCTGGTACAGTGACACCGCCATTTTGCGCCGTCATGTTTCTACAGTAACCCTAAAAGGACAAACTACTTTACAGAGCGCTAGTCACTCTCTGCTCACTCCGACGACAACAGTTTTGTCCTGTGTCGGCCACCGTAGCTTCTCTATGTGCAATTCACACACTGCACCTTTAAGCCAGCAGGGAATATCTTTGAAAATATACACACAGATATGGTGTATGAAAGTAGATTAACGTTGTATTATCTTCACACTGCAGATTCACTAGCAGCAGCCATTTAGAAAAGTGTCTGCTGATGATCCTTTCAGAAAACCACAATCTTTCTCTCTCTTTTCAATGAAAAGATTCCCCCCTATGAGAGACAGAAGCCCCTCGTTTCAACAGAAGCCTGTATTAAACAGTCAGAGCGTTCCAAGAACAGCGTGATCCTCTCCCAGGGCTATATAACTCTGTGGGAGTCCTCTACAGGTGGGTCGCTGCTGGCTACATTTCTGTGTGTGTCCTGTTACTGAAAAATGAGGTGAGAGCCAGTTAACATGAGGCTGATGTCTGATTGAGGAATCTCGATGCCTTCAGCACAGAAATGCAACACATCGATGCATTGATAATTATAGACCACCTACAACAGATCTGCAATCATACTGCATGCATGAAGTAAAGGCATCACTAAATATAGAGTTTTTTAGATTTCTGAAGTGGTGCTTTTCCGTGCAAAACTCACCGGTATTATATTAAAGGCACCCACACACTACGAGACAACCAGGCCGATTTTGGGCCCAATTCTCACCTTGCAACAATCATATGTAAAGTCCAGATAATCCTGATGGTTCTACAGATTATTTTATCAGATTTTCCTCTGGTGTGAGGTATGTTAAGAGTGATCGAATCTGCTCGGAAGAACGTCAGTGCTAGCCTGACAAGCCAGACCCACATCAAGATGTTTGGTCTGGAAACTCACCGTTGGCAGGACTCAAACCGAGGGGCGGGATAAACGGCCGTCTTTCAAAATCCCCTGCACGCAATAGGATAGCGCTACAACCAACCAGACCAACGAAGAAGCAGAAGCGGAAGCTAGCTGATAAATTAAACTTTTGCCGTATCCGGTAGGCAAAAATCAGAACACATCTTCCTTTTTTAAAAACGACTACAGTCCGGTTATTTGCTCTTTTCTCAATGAAAAGCTTAACTCCAAATCTTTCAGAGTCACGGCAAAAGCCGATTCGAAAGACCGCTGTTAGCCAGCATCTCCAGCCGCCATCTCCTTTGTTTTCAAGCAGCAGGAACTGTCGCAACTCTGCCGTCATTAGGTTAAGCCTGCCCACCGACTCTACACGATGTGATTGGCCTGACCAGAGTTTGTTTTTTCCAGCTCGCAGGTCTACCGAGAGTTGCTAGACGACACTCGCGGCAAATTAGATTTACTGCCGCTAGGGTGCGTCTAGATTTCTAGGCTACGTCAGTGCTGCACCGATCTCAAATTGTAAATATCCAACATGGATACTGTTGTGTGGGGGGAACCCCGAGGACAAACACACCCACTCTGTAGATTGTCATGTGAAACGCAATGATACCCAATCAGAAAGTGAGCTGATGGAAGCATAACATGACTTCATCCAAACCTTTTATAGTAGAAATATAGTTTACGTGTCCCTGAGAGCACTTGTATTCTTTCATATTTTCTCTCACAATTTGAAATACTCTCTAATTCTTCAGGTGGTCTACGCTCTGGATGCTTTTTTCCTGTAAATCTTCTGTAAAAAGCAGTCTAAATCCTATTATCACCATTTCTTCTTGACTGTCATCCGTCATGTTTGTTTACTCTCAAGTCACATTTGACCACCAGATATTTTGTGAGATTTCCTGTGTTCACAGTCGGGAATCTGGTTGTTTGTCAATGGAATCTGTTAGTGTGTGGCACTCCACGCACTATAGGAACAAACTGTTAAATCTATGTTTTTTTTGTCATGTTTGTGGTCTCTCGCATTTTAAAAAACACTGATCAACTGATCAAATAAAATTATTAAAAAACAGCCAGCCTTAAGGTGTTGTAAGTGTTTCCAACTGTGTTTTGGCTGTTTGTTAAGGTGTTGCTATGTGGTTGCTAGGGTTTTTGGAGTAGTTACACCCAAACATTCTTGCAACCCAAAACAATGTGGACATTATTAAGAAACAATCTAAGACACAATATACAGATCAATTAGTGTTTGCCAGGGCATCACTATGTGGTTCTTATATTTAGTGATTTTAGCATGGTTGCTATGGTGTCCTGGGTGGTTGCTAGGTGAAGCTTATTTGCCAAAGTCAAAAGAGCATGCACCCAAGTCTCTAGATATGGCTTTCAAAGAAAATATGAGGGATTTTTTGATCAGCATGTTAAGCAAAAAATACTTAATGAGTTTTTGTATAAAAATATATAAATATCCCTAAAATATGATAAATGCACTTGATAATAACCGTATTTCGTCTGATTTTTTTCACTTGTTTTTAACTTATTTGTACTTAAAATAAGTGCAAAACATCTGTCAGTGCAATAAGATGAAAAACTAATTTTAAAGAAGCATTCTCTAAAAAAAAGCTAATCTTAGTATTTTATGCAGGATTGCTCCTCAGGTAAATTGATCTTGTTTAAATATTTTTAGATAACCTACCGATAAGGCACAAATACTACTCAAAAAGAATAGAATATAATCTTTTCAAAATCATATGTCAACTGCATAAAATCAAATGGTCATGCACCAAAGTTTAACATAAATGCTTAAAGGGTTAGTTCACCCAGAAATGAAAATTCTGTCATTTATTACTCACCCTCATGTCGTTCCAAAACCCGTAAGACCTTTGTTCCCTTCGGAACCCAAATTAAGATATTTATGATGAAATCTGAGAGCTTTCAGAGCCCCCATAGACAGCTACATTATTACCACTTTCAAGGCCCATGGTAGTAAAGACATATGTGTCTACAGTGGTCCAACCTTAATGTTATGAAGCGACGAGAATACTTTTGTGCAGAAAAGAACAAACAAAAATAAACAAAGATGAACAAAGGTCTTACAGGTTTGGATCGACATGAGGGTGAGTAATTAATGACAGAATTTTAATGTTTGGGTCAACTAACCCTTTGAACAAATCCATAAGACTAAATATGCACAATAGTATAAGTGCTTGCTATGTCTTATTATCTCTCCCTATTGCTCTCTCTCTCGCTCCAGGTGAGCAAGGCTGACGGCTGATGTGACTCTGTTCATTGTCAGCTTTTTCCCCCTCTTCGTTCCAGCTGGGAAGAAATTAGGAGATCATCTTGTATGTGAACTCCCACAAGAAAGAGGACACAAAACTCAGAGTAATAGCAGCCCCTTTATCACTCTTCACACTGAACGTATCACTGACACACACTCAATTAATGCTTTCCCTAAATAGATGTATTCTTTAGAAGATGTATTCAGGTTGAGGATCAAAGGACAAATCACAATGTGTTCAGGAGTCTGAAAAACATTTATGCAGATTATTTGTACAAACTAGTGACCTTGAGCCAAAAGCATGCTGTTTTCGGTCGATTTTGATCTCAGATATTTTCCTACGTGCAAACCGATTACATCAGCACAGCTGGGAAAAAAAGAAGTGAGTAGTCAACACACTTGTTGATAGTTTCCACTCACTTCAGCAATTTCCCAAACATGACCAAGTGGCCAGTTGCCTTCACAAGCCTCAAAGCATTTGCAAACCTCAAACGATAGCCTATCTGCCCTCATTTAGTAACTATGCCGGTGGCATCCTAAAAATGTAAAACATCTGGCAGCACTTGGACTGACTCATTCCCCTACGTTTTATTTCTTTTAGGGTGGCTGTGTGGTCATCCACCTAACCGAGCCTACTGTCGGCCTACCAGACGCAATCCAACAGAGCAAGCTTCTGTGTGAACCAGGTCTAAGTCTACAAAAAATGGCTCAATCTGGCCCGTGAAACCCAAACAAGGCTCAAGGTAAATGAAAGAGTTGACTGGAAAAAAAATAAGCAGCTTTCAAGTGAGGCATCTGTTTCTAATGCTGGCACTCTGGTGTGGATTACAGGGACGTATTGCCGAGGAACTGACGGTGACCCCATATCTTCATCCCTAGGGAGATGGTTAGTAGCGATGAGAACACTGGATTATGGTTGGGAGAAGGGAAGTGAACCGAAATGAAACTGGGCCCCTGTTTACAGTCAACTTGATGCTGCATTTCTTTAGGCTTTTTTTATTCAAAAGCACAATGTATTGCTTTTTTGTACTAGGAACTCTAAAGGAGGAAAGAATTTATGCAACAAAAAAAGTAAATATCTCCCAGGTGCTGCCACCATGAAGATGTCCCATGCTGTAAAACATAGTAAACTGTAGTAATCTTCAAAGCAGAACACAACATGTGTTTTATCACATTAAATAAGATAAGTAATCATGTTCTCAGCAAGCCAATGAACACACTCTAAGCGCATGTGTTTAGGAAGTTTTAACATATATTTTTAACACACACATGTACTAAGGCATAGGATGTCTGCATACACAGTAATCACGATAATCACGATTCTTGTTAGTGTTATGTATTAATAAGCAACACTGCATAAGATGCAAGAAAAAGTATGTGAACCCATTGCAAAATGTGAAGCATTTTAACGAAATGTCCCGACATTAAATATCTTAATCTATAGTCCACAAAACAAAAAAAGCTGAATTTATAAAAATGACCCCATTTAAACATTTATGAACTCTTGATTCTTAATCCTGTGTGTCGTTCCCTGGATGATCCACGACTGTCTTTTTGTTTTCTGATGGTTGTTCTCAAGTCCCTTGTTTGTCCTGAGCAGTTAAACTGCCCAACTTTCTTCAGAAAAATCCTCCTGGTCCCGAAAATTCTTCAGCATCTTTTGCATATTTGATCCCTCTCCAGCAGAGACTGTATGATTTTGAGATCCATCTTTTCATTCTGAGGACGACTGAGGGACTCAAACACAACTATTAAAAAAGGTTCAAACATTCACTGATTCTCCAGAAGGAAACACAATGCATTAAGAGCCGGGGGTGAAACCTTTTGAACAGAATGAAGTACTGCTCTTCAGAAGCAACAGCAGATACTTACATGTTTCCCGAAAGACAAATTAAGTACAATTTACCTTGATCTTCAAATTCAAAACGGTTTCAATAAGTCACCCCGGCTTTTAATGCATCGTGTTTCCTTCGGAGCATCAGTGAATGAATGTTTGAACCTTCTGTCACTGCTGGAAAGGGCTCAAATATGCAAAAGATGCTGGAACACTGAAGAATTTGTAGGACCTGGAGGATTTTTCTGAAGAACATTGGGCAGTTCAACTGCTCAGGACCAACAAGGGAATCAAGAATAACCATCAAAACAAAAAGACAGTCGTGCGGTGGATCATCCAGGTAACAACACACAGTTGTATTTGAGTCCCTCAATTGTACTCGGTGTGAAAAGATGGATCTCAAAATCATACAGTCACTGATGGAATGGGTTCAGATATGCAAAAGATGCTCGAAAACTGAAGAATTTTCAGGACCTGGAGTTTAACTGCTCAAGACCTCAGTTTAACTGCTTAGGAAAAACAAGGCACTCAAAAACGTGGATAACCCAGGCAACGACACACATCAAGGGTTCATAAACTTTTGAACGGGGTCATTTTTGTAAATATGTAAACATCTTTTATGTAGAATATCTTATTCAGGACAGTACTAAATAAACAAATGTGATATCTCTTATTTTGTTCAAATTATTCCAATTTTCACAGATACTGCAAGGTGTTCACATACTTGTCTTGCCACTGTATATTTTTGAAAGATTGTATTTTGAATATAGGTGTGTCCTCATCTACTTAAAAACAAGTGTAGTAAGATGAAATACACTTGTATTGAGATCCATTCTCTGAAAAAACATCTTAGTATCTTACGCAGTGTAGCCTCTCACATACATTTCACCGTTAGATAACTGGGAAAGAAGACTTAAATACTTATTAAGAATAGGATTTTTTTACTGTGCATGCAGAATCATTGGTATCCTTATAAGTCCACGAGAGGCAGATATTTAAAAAAGCAACTAGGAAAATGATGGAAAACTGTGAGACGAGACACTTTGAGTGATACAAGTACCAAAAAAGTTGTTCAGCGTGGTTAAACACTCCAGACAAAATACACTCATATCCAAATTACAAAACCAGTCTTAATGGGCCAGATTTACTAACAGCTTGCGCCAACGCAAACCCTCTTTTGGCGCAAGAAAGCTACTGGGAGGATTTACTAAAGACACGCAATGAGAAATGAGCAATGAAATGGCATGGACACAGTTATTTTTGCGGCTGAGATTACTGCATATGCATTTGTAGTTAGGAGTTTCCCTTTCAGACGCAACATTTATGGGAGAGGAGTATTTAAATGAATCATGCAGCATGATTTACTAAGGATTGCAATCATTTAACATCCCAAAAAAAAGAATGTATTAACCCATCCTGCGCTTGACATGGCTGCGATAGTTGCTGATAGGAGGAGGCACCGCAGAGAACAGAGCGCATGGTTAATTTATTTGGAATGCCAGATGAAGACATTATCCAAACATATCGATCACCAAGCCACATTATTTGTAATTTGTTGCGACACTACCCCTTGCATTGGTCATTATGGAAATGAGCTGGCTGCGTCTGTGTTCTTTAATTTGCGCATTGTCTGTAGATAGCCCGGGGACCTCTTCACTCGCATATGTGCTTTTAATGGGATTGCAGTCTCACGCTAAATTCCCTGTTTAATAAATCTGGCCTAATATTTTATGCAGTGTTGCTTCTCAAGTAAAGTTTGCTTGTTTTACTGGAAAACTATTCAAAAAGGTCAAATTAAAAACTCAATAAGAAGTATTTTTTTGCAGTATAGGTCAAAGTACATCCAGGTCAAAGAACAATTTCAAAATGGTGGATGCAGTTAATCCAGGAATTTACTTGTACTACACCCCTGCAAGAAAAGTAAGTAAGCACATACTACGGAACTACAGGAATCTTGACACAGCCAGAGTAACCATTTACAAACCAAAACCAACACTCAATGTTTGAAGAGGAGCAATTCCAACAAAGAGCATGACAATATTAACGCCTTACCTATAGTATCTAGACTGCAGGTAGGTAGAGCACACTGCTTTGGAGACGTGACTAGCAGAGCCAAAGTCGATGACCTTGACCCTGTAGGGTTGGCGGGCTGGGTCTACGAGCATGATGTTCTCAGGTTTTAAGTCGGCGTGGATCAGTCCGAGGCTCTTGAGCTTCATGAGGGCAGTGGCCACCTGCTGCAGGATCGGTCGGATGTACTTCAGCGGCAATGGACTGAACTTGTTCTGCTTAAGGAAGTCGTACAGGTTCTGCTCCAACATCTCGAAGACCAGGCACGTGTGGTTCTTGTGCTGGAAGCACTCGTACGCTCGAACAAAGTTGTAGTCATCCGCGCTCTCCGTGCTCAGCCGAGCCAGTATGCTCACTTCGATCTGGCCCTGCCGCGCATATGAAGGGTGGTTCTTGAGGATCTTGATGGCCACGATCTCACTGGTGCCACGTTTCCAGCACTTCACCACCTGCCCGAACGTCCCTCGACCCAGGAACTCCAGCACCTCGTAGGTGTTGGTCATGGAGCAAAGCACCTCGTGTTGCAAGAGCTGGTAGTCGCCCTCGCTGTTGGCGCCGCTGTTCTTGGACGTCGCTGTGGTGGAGGCGGTCGCTGTCGCGACGGTGGCCCCGCTCTGGGTGTTGTTCTGGATCATGGGTGCTGGCGGTTGCTGCTCTTCGACCACGTGCACACTGCTCCCGCTGCCGTTGTTGTTGTCCAGCTCCTCGCTTTTCCGCTTAAGCCCGCATCGCTGGTACGTGTCCAGCAGACTGACGGTGCTGCGGCGTGTCAGATTGTGGCCTCCGCTGCCACTTCCACTACTACCGGTGCTGCCCAACAGTTGACCAGCCGCCCCAGATGTGCTGCTGGCCGAGGCCACCACAATGTGCCCCGAGCCGGCCGGGAAGAGAAGGGCCTGTTCGTAGGACAGGGAAGAGTTGGAGACCTGGAGACTGGCGCCGCTGATGCCCAATGGGGCGACTGAGACACTCTGCTTGCTGTTCTGACTGTAGACCTTGCTGTGCGTGCCGTACCCTGTCATATCCCAGTTGCAACTCTGCTCCACCTTCAGTTTCTTCACGCTAAAGAAGGCACTTGACTGGAGAGTGTGAGGGGAGAAGACTTGCACTTGCGAGGCCATACCTGAAGAACGAGAGAGAGGGGGAATGTGAAACTTGGACTGAAACTCGAGCATAAGCTTTAAATAAAAATCCTACAGGTCACGGCAGGCCAGTTTAATAGAGTCAGAGTCCAGATGCTAACTTATAAAATAGCCGTTATACAAATACCTTGCACACTCGCTTTGATTGCTCAGCAGTGTTCAGACTTGAAACTAAAATTGATAGAGTCAGCTTCAGGGCAGCACCTGGACTGATTTCACTGTATATATTTATGAACATTTTACATAAAACAAATCCACGTGGTGAGAAGAAAGAAAAAAATCTTGATTTGTGTGTTTTCCAATAACATTCATAGTTTGATGTTACAAGTGTAGCCCTTTTTTTGTCTAACCATGACGAATTGGATGAAAAAACATCTATCTATCTATATCTGACAAACATATTTTTGGTGATATATATATATATATATATATAAAAATGTAAAAACAAAAAAAAAGAAACATGAAACGTACTATCCACTATATACAAAGAGCAAATCTGAATTGAATTGGCCCAAAATGTAATAATAATGTATGAGATGAAAATATTGATTCTTTACTGGCCTCCCAGGAATTCTGTAAAAACAATGTACTATGTAAGGACCACCAAAAAGGCAAAGACCATGTCAAACCCAGGGACTCAAGGAATGAATGCAATTTCCTCCCCCCCAAAAAAACTGTAGCCCATGCATGCAACACATTGCACCGTTTACCTCAGGGAGATGCACATCACTTTTCCAGAGGCATTTGAAAGAAAAAGCACTTGAACCTGAAACATCTGAATAACATCTCAACATTAGATCCTCAAAACAAAACAACATAAGCACAACCGGGCAGGATTGGAGCTTCTGGGAACTCTCTATTCTTCAGAACAGACATTGCTTCTCCAAGCAAACAACGGTCCAGAAATAGCCCTCATGAACAGCACTGTTTGTAGTGCTAAAATAATGATTACAGTACAAGAGAAGATTAGATGCAGAGCACGATGTAATGCACTATTTACAGAATCTCCAAAGGGGCCTGAATTAGCGCACTAGGAAATAAAAAGGCTCCTTCAGTGCATATTTCACGCCACACATGCATATCACTTCACACCTAAACTGCTACTGTAATGCACAAAAAGATCATTTTAAAGGTGCAGATATTTAGCAATTAACAACTTCAATCTGTCATCTTATATTTACTTATAAATTATCCTTTTATGGTGCCTTTGACATTTTTGGCCCACAGTTGTGTTTACTATGAATCGACACTGTAAGAACCTGTATGTTCCATGGAAAAAATAACAGCAAAAAGGTTTCGAATGACACGACGGTTAGTACAATTCTCACACAAATGTTCTATCTTAAAAGCACAACCAAAGATATCTAGAATATCTCAATCCCTCTCCACAAAGAATGTTAAATATACAATGGATCTCCTATGATGTTTCCCATACAAAATGAATCTTTATAAGAATAATTACTTTTGCCTTTGTGGTCTCATCTTACAAGCAGATAATGAATCTCGTTTGGTTTGAGGAATTCCTTGACGCAAGAAAATTCCCAAGACAGGAAACATACAGAGGAAACTTTACATGAACACTTCATCATTGTTATAATTCTTGATAGTTACAGTTTCAAATGTACCTTTCTGTTTCTCTTCTTTTTTACATTTCAAAACATCTAGCCTCCTTCTACTTTACCTCTTACATTTGACAGTGCCACTGAATATTTTCAATAGTCATCTGGCTTTAGCTTTAATGCCCAGGGATTCTTGGGCTTTAAAAGTTGATTAAATGCTGACCATACAGTCCATACTGCATATCCCACAAAATCCATAGCCTTTATACCATAATCCCCTCTAACCTATATTACATATGCACTATTCATAATTTACTGTATAGCTTCAACCAAAACAGCCTGGACTGCAGATCCTAATAATCTTTGTATTTCATATATCAAATACATTGAATATACCAAATATATAATCCATTTACCACAGAAACTATATAGACCAATAAGATGGTATACAGTATATTACTTTGTAATTTAAATGAATGAACAATAAAAAACAATTTCAAAATTGAAAGGTCCTCACTGGCAATTTGTTGATGGAGCAAGTAATGAAGAACATCCGCTATTGCTATTAGGAGCAAGGGCCCTATGTTAATCCCATAAGCTACTAGGCCAGATGTCACTCCTTGGATTACGCTTTTCTTTGCCAGGTCTTTACGTTAAAAATAATTTGTACATGGTCAGTGGCTATGTGTGTTTGCCAGAGGTGGGGACGGAGTTTGGAAAGTAATAAATCCCCTGCAGCAACGGCTGATCAGAGGGAACATACCTAGAATTCTTTGCGACAGACATGAGTGGTAATCTAGTCTAGCGGGCAGCTGACACGTTCAGATTACTACTGCACAAACTCAACTAACTCATCGCGGCTCATCATGTTTGTTTATGCTGATTTAATCCAATCTTGTCCTAGAGTACCTTAAAATCTGTCTCGCCATGCTAAACTCAGGACACGTCACCGGTAGGAACAAAACTGGATGTCTAAGTCCTAACCTGATTTTGTACCAAGTCTGTGCGCCATTGAGAACTGAATTGAGAATGCCTTTTAAATTCCAATTGAGTTCCAGCATTTGCATTAAGGAAGCAAACATGCAGAATTGCAATGTTAAATTTGAATTGGAATGCAGAATTAAAATGAATAGAAATTTAAATATAAACACAAGGTTTGTTAAGATAGACTTCCAAAGTTTTAGAAAGAAGGTAAAAAAAGCATGTTTGAGTAGACAGATAAGATTAGATAGATGATTGATAGATAGATAGATAGATAGATAGATAGATAGATAGATAGATAGATAGATAGATAGATGATAGATGATAGATGATAGATGATAGATGATAGATGATAGATGATAGATGATAGATGATAGATGATAGATGATAGATGATAGATGATATAGATAGATAGATAGATAGATAGATAGATAGATAGATAGATAGATAGATAGATAGATAGATAGATAGATAGATAGATAGATAGATAGATAGATAGATAGATAGATAGATAGATAGATAGATAGATAGATAGATAGATAGATAGATAGATAGATAGATAGATGACAGACAGACAGACAGACACAGAGAGAGACAGACAGATAGATAAATGACAGACAGACAGATGACAGACAGATGACAGACAAACAGATGACAGACAGACAACAGACAGATGACAGACGGGTAGACAGACAGGCAGATGGATGACAGACAGGCAGACGGATAGATGAATAAATGACAGACAGACAGGCAGACGGATAGATAGATATATAAATGACAGACAGACAGACAGATGACAGACAGACAGACCGACAGATGACAGACGGATAGATTGATAAATGACAGACAGACAGACAGACATATGACAGACAATACTGAATTTTACACAACCCTGTTTTGAACACAGACATGTTGTAACTCACTCTGCAGTAATTTCATTTCAATAGAGTTCAAATGGTCAGAATGTTCTCTTCAAACAACAATGCATTTATTTCCATTCATCCTCAGTAACTCTGCAGCTGTTCAATGTGAGACCAGGTCAAGCGTTTACAGCCTAGAGACGACTATCATCCTGAGAATGATGTTTATGAACGGATATAGAAAAACCTCATAGAAACTTAAAGGGTTTACATGAATTTCTGAACTCTGCAGTGAGAATACAACAAGTCTGGTCCATTATTTCATGTTTACAATGCTGGAATTCTTTTCGTAGTGCCAGCCAGCTTTCGGCATATACCTCACACAGAGCGGGCCGGTTTAATGCACTGCCACCGAGCATACCAAAGGGTTATTCATCTGCTCTACACAGGCAACATGTTGAAATGCTAATGGTCAGTTTATTGCAGGACTATTACTCCATTTGTCCAAGGTTGGATAATCTACTTTTCTTTTCTTTTCTTTGAAGGAATGAGGAGATCCAAGATTAAATACATGCAACGGTCCAGACTGTAAGCTTGTTTATTCTTTCACGGAAAAAAGGTACATGGAAATAGGATTAAGAAAACGCAACAACAACAGAAACAATTTAATGCAAAAATCTAGCTGCTGTCAGGCTAAAGGGTTAAATGCAAACAAAGGAACACGTCCTACAGAGGTTTGCTTTGTCTCCTCTGTGCGATCCAGGCATTTGGGAAAATTGTCCAGGGAAGAAATCAGTGGTTAATGAATTGACCTCCGCTTGTCTAGACAAAGCATTATCCCCTGTGGCTCCGAGCGATGCCCACTGTAGCATACCATCAGGGGGGAGGAAACACAGGAAGCCTATGATATTTTCAGCATTTATTGCGTGTCTTCGAAAAACATTTTTTACTTGTTTCTTCCTTTCAAGTACTACCTGCTTCTCTATAATGTCTACTCACTTTTTAAACTCTCCTAGTGTCTTGTTTCTCCAGGTCTGGACTGATCTTTTCCAGCTATCCAATCCTCCATTTATTTTGCCACTCAATCCCTTCTGCCGTCTCCCGACACACTTGCAATCAAACAATCTCTCTGCGGACCTCCCCCTGCACATCACTTCTTTCTTTGCTCTCCTTACCTCTCCCATCCATTTTTTTTGTGGTTTTCTGGCATGACTACACTCAATAACTGTACACTCACTCACTGAATACAATACTAACAATAGTTATAATAACTCCCAAATCTAACTAACATATACTCCGTCCTCTCTCAAACATCGTCTAATAAAACCCTGTAGAGTGAGAACAGGAGACCTCTGGCTATTGTCTCTATTCATAACACGGTGTATAGCTCACCTCCAGAGCAGAGCAGGGCCAGCGCACTTCAGAGAGCTCTGAGAGGCTGGGAGTGCAGATTTCGTGCAGTGTGTGAAGATAGGAAGAGTGCCAGCAGGAAACAAGACACACCGCTCACAGGAGCATTTCCTAGGCTGTTTATTTCTCAGCCTGAACGTGGAGCTCACTGGTCTTGCTCATCTCCTCCAACCACAAGACCTCCAGAGAGAGAGGCAGATAGATAGAGACGCTCACAAACAGCATATGCTGCAGGATATTGACCACCCAGTCCTCATTTAGCGATCACATCCAAACCTATTTATGGAACGAAACAGAGAGGCAGCTACAGACACACACAAGCACAACATAAATAAAGCAATACCACTTAGCGCTAATGTTTTACTAGCTGAGCTCTATTATGGTGTTCGTGAATCACATAAATATGTGCATGCAGACGCAAGCTGCTCACTTACACTTGGCACAGACTTGCCCATATGGAAACAAAAATCACAATTCTGGTTGAAACTAAACAGAGCAAACAGACTCTTATGAGGTTTTTATTGAGAAAAAGTCTCTAGCATTTCAGAAGAGGTCTTAACATCTCAAACTGTGATCAAATTAGCCAAGACAACAATGTTTTCAATCCAAAAAAAAATCGAAACATTTAACTTAGCGTTATCTAATGTAATCACTGATTGCATCATTGTCTTTGATACAAACATTGTTAATGAAACTGTTGGCGCGCTATTTGTGATTGGACTGATTTTGCATGAGGAGGACCAGTGTATTATTCATTTCTAGTATTTAATCATATTTTGAATTAGATTAAAATTTTATAATAATTTTAGTTTTCTTTTTTTTTTAATTCAGTTTAAATTTTTGTTTAAGATTTGTTAGAATGATAAATTGCTAGAACAAATAGGCAACAAACGACCGACAGACAGACAGACAAAGATAGTCAGACAGAGCAATAGATAGAACAATTGATAGAACTAAAGACAGACAGACAGACAGACAGACAGACAGACAGACAGACAGACAGACAGACAGACAGACAGACAGACAGACAGACAGACAGACAGACAGACAGACAGACAGACAGACAGACAGACAGACAGACAGACAGACAGACAGACAGACAGACAGACAGACAGACAGACAGATAGATAGATAGATAGATAGATAGATAGATAGATAGATAGATAGATAGATAGATAGATAGATAGATAGATAGATAGATAGAAAGACAAAGATAGTCAGACAGAACAATAGATAGAACAATTGTCAGAACTAGATAGGACGACAGATAGACAGACAAAGATAGTCAGACAGAACAACTGTCAGAACTACAGACAGACAGATTTTTTTTTGTGCTATGTGCTTACTTTGTCGTCAACAAATGTTTCCCAGAAAATTTGAGGAGAAATGTCTGAGACCTCCAGTTGGAATCCTGAGCTATGAAGAAGCAACCTCTGAGCAATGGGTGAAATGGATATGGATCATGCAGAAGTGGGACATGGACATTCACACACGTGCGCTCACAGTGACCCATTAGCACAACTTGACCCATTAGCACAACTTGACCCATTAGCGGGTTGTTTGTGTGCTATTTAGTCAGGACAGCTTTGTCTAGGTGTTATTGAGCAGGGCATCTAGAGCAGCTGGAGCTGAGAGCAGCTAAAGCCGTTAACGTGTTTTGGAAGGCCTCAGAGAAAGACAAACAAATAACACACAGTGTCACACACAGGCTTTATGACCTCTCCAACCAACCTGTTAGTGACTGCTTATCAAGGCTGTGTGTGAGAACAGAGGAAGTCATATGTTTATAAGGGGCTATAGAGGACATATGGAGAGAGCATCATGGGAGTTTGTGAGATAACTGCGTTTACTGAGCTTCTTCAGGGAAACCTTAAGGGAGCCCTTGTGAAAATTTGCCAAGATTTTGCACAGTAACGAGTTTAATATTTAGATGTAGGTTTAAGTCAGTAAAACTTACAAGTTAGGAAAAGTTATAAAATAAATAATAAATAATAAACAAGTAAAATACAACTACTACTAATAATGAGGACTCCCATACAATGTTATTAGCATCAGGCTCAAAAACTCTTTTTGAAGTGTAGTGGGGAGCTCACAGTAGCCACTTTCATGTTTCAGGCCCAGCTGACTAACTCAGTCTTCACTTCGAGAGCATTAATACGAAGACGAACAAGAACAAGAACATGATAAGAAGCAATTTGTACAACCCCGTTATCAGACCATTACAGTAACAGTATCGATACACTCCTGCAGCCACCCACTAACATTTACCAGCACCACTAATAAAACATAAGAGGGGAAAATGTACAATGCATTAATTTTGTTGATTAAAGGTTTGTTTTATTTTATTTGGCACTCTCTAGGATCTCTGAGGTACAATAACAAACCATGTCATTGTCGGTGTGTGAGCCTGTGAATAATGTTTTGCAGGTTTTTGCTGCACTTCAAAAGAAGACCTGAGCAACATGCCAGAGTCTAACCACAGAGCCAAGCCAGGTACAGATGAAACAAGATTCAGGCACAGAGTGCAGACGCCACCAGCACATGCAGAGCACATCCTGCAGCTGTGACGCTCAAAGCACGCATAAATGTGACACCCATTGACTAAAGTGATTCTCTACCCTGACAAAACAACTGTTCTTAACCACAACACAAGTTAAAAGAGGCCTCGGAATTAACAAAAGACGCTTATTTTGAACAAAAGTGTTATCAAAGTGAAATACAAATGCATTCGTATTGTGTTCCTTAAACAAAAAGCAGCAGTTCATGAAAGCATTTCCTCTTTAAACTGTGTGATTTTCTGGAATTCTGAACATCTGTCATTCGCTGGTTCAGTTTGTGTTTTCCATCAAGTATAATCTTCACACAAATGACGGTTCTGGAGAATACCACAGAGATAAACAGACACGGCTAATACGCCAAAGTCCTCACAGGCGTGCTTTTCAGGATACATTATGACTGCTTCTTCCGGCACATACATCACAGGGAGAGAGAGTGTGTGTGTGTGTGTGTGTGTGTGTGTGTGTGTGTGTGTGTGTGTGTGTGTGGCCGACCTCTACAACCCTACGGCAACTTGTATGGAATGATGGGAAGGCACTAAAACTCTTAAAGGGGACATATCATGGAAAACATGATTACATGCTCACAAAACTACTCCACACTACTCAGACTATAACCAAGATTCAAACGATTTATTTAGAGTCACATTAAAGTGCCCCAATTATGCTATATCTTAAAGGTTCCTAATTTAGTTTTGGAGGTCTCCTACAATATCTTTACACGCATTCAAGGTAAAAAAAAAAAAGTTTCCCTCATAATATATTGTACATTGCAGCATCACCTCTTTTCTCACAGTGTCTGAAACGTTTAATAAAGGTTTCGTTCTCTCTAAACCCCTCCTTTCTAAAAGACCTACTCTGCTCTGATTGGTCAGTTGGCCCGGTCTGTTGTGATTGGTCTACCGCTTGTGTCGGAGCAGCCATTAACACATCTTCATTTCGGCTCCAGATCCTCCTCAGCACTTGTATACACAGTGATACGGACAGTAACAGTGGTGTCGGCTACTGTATCAATTCCAGCCCAAGCCCTCATCCTTTTGGCAGTGCAGAAAACAAATCTTTCTCGACATGCCAACAACAAAAACCAAACTCTTTCAGGCCTCAGCTAATGTTTGGGAGCGGGTCAAAGTAGATGTTGTTCGCGGGCAGCCAATGAAGATCATTCATTGAGATTGGTTATAACAATAACTTCATTTGTCATGCACTTTGATTTTTGAAACCTTGCAGACCTTTTATATTCACAAACAACATTAAAGGTCAAATTAATAGAGGCACTTTAATGTAACCTTCAGTACCCCAGCATATGACCATATGTCATTTGACCATATGTTAGCATATGTTTACATATCAACAGCAATTCAGTATTTAGCAACTTGGACCACCATATTGAACTATGCTGGTACATGAAGGTTAGGCAATCATAATGGAGGTCATTTACAGATAGAAGTCTTAAAGGTACAGTCTGTTTAATCTCATATGATCATAGAGAAGGTGGTAAATTGTCACGTTTTGATGCAAGAAAACTTGATTAACAATATAAGGGGGAAAACAAAAATAATGGTACAATAGTGTTAAATATGTCCCCTTTAATTCACTCAAGAGTGACCCAATTTACTTGCGATTTACTGCCCTATTAACATTCCTAGTCTTATTACTAAACGTTTATTGGTGCATGTAATTCCAATGTGAAATTTTTTGTGCACTTTATTTTAAAGTGTCCTTGTTGCACTGTAATTATACTTTTAAGTTACGAGAAATATTAATTAACTACATGTACTTACTATAGGGTTTGGTTTAGGGTTAGTTTTATGTAATTATGCTTATACTATGGGGCTGTTAAATGCTTGAATCTGATTGGTTGACAAATGTTCTAAGCTGTGCAATTATTTTCACTGCTAACAAACAGCTAAAGTAGTTCTCATTTCTCACTAGCGAGGTAATAACAGCAATGTTCTTGGAGCAGATCAACTTAGTTTCGCTATTACTGGAGACAACACTATTGAGAGACACGCAGATTCAGGTAATTCACATATACGCTAAATATCTCTAAATATTGAGTCCATTATGATTTAGTAATAAGAATCTCTCTCTCTCTCTCTCTCTCTCTCTCTCTCTCTCTCTCTCTCTCTCTCTCTCTCTCTCTCTCTCTCTCTCTCTCTCTCTCTCTCTCTCTCTCTCTCTCTCTCTCTCTCTCTCTCTCTCTCTCTCTCTCTCTCTCTCTCTCTCTCTCTCTCTCTCTCTCTCTCTCTCTCTCTCTCTCTCTCTCTCTCTCTCTCTCTCTCTCTCTCTCTCTCTCTCTCTCTCTCTCTCTCTCTCTCTCTCTCTCTCTCTCTCTCTCTCTCTCTCTCTCTCTCTCTCTCTCTCTCTCTCTCTCTCTCATAACTGATTAATAACGGCATTACTCAGCTATCAGTGACTGAAGCCTCCATTACTAGCTCTAAAATGACATTTTATAATTAGCAACGGAGGCTTGGGATCCAAACAATTCCTGATGGATAAAGTCAAGTAAAAAAAAAATTCATTCATCATGTGTCACATTACAGAAGTTAAATGGCTTGCAAAGTTGCAGTTTCATGTTGACTTTGGGTCACAAATGATGTTATGTAGACCAGCGGTGCTGAGAGCTCCATAAACAAAGCCTGGAGTCCTGCCAGCCACTGACGGTAGTGATAAGTGAACAACATATACAACGTATTAATACCTCGGCAAAAGCCATAAACTATGAGTAATCTGATTACTGAATGGGCTGACATTTTCTGGGGAGGCAAGAATGAAATTACAGGCCTGGACAGAACAAAAGAACAAAACAGGAACACGTATACACACACGCAGTGAACAACAATACGGTTTAAAATAATGTAATCCGTGACTCCATCAGAGTCTGACTAGGCAAATTAATTAATTTTAGCTAAAAGATGATGAATGAATTTCTACATGGGCCATTTTGTATTGCTTTTATATGGAGACAAATTAAATGATAAAAAGACTTCTTTAATTACCTTCAAAAGAACTGAATAAAAACACAAATTTATTAATTTCCCCCAAATATAATTTATATAATATATAATATATATATATAGGTTTAGCTTGATGACGCCTTTTTTATGCTGCAGACAAACGCTTCCGCTTCTTTCTGTCATGCATATGTGGGGTAGCGCACAGTAGTTTTATCATATTAGATACATTTGAGTGTGTTGAAAGTTATGTTATAATCCTACTCTGTGCGTTCGGCGGCTACTATGAGATAGTGTTGTCAAAAGTATCGACCGCGATACCAAATCGATACTGAAGTTTTACAAATGTGACGCTTTGAGCGCTGTTGAGCGGAATCATAAACACCTCTGACTGGCCATTGTGCTCACGTGCTCAAACACATCTGTGATTGGCTTCAATGATCAGCGCTTCACAAACATGTTATAAATATTAGGGCCGGGACTTTAACGCGTTAATTAAGATTAATTAATTGCGTGACTTTAACGCGTTAATTAAGATTAATTAATTGCGTGACTTTAACGCGTTAATTAAGATTAATTACGCAAAAAATTGATAACAATTTTAACTTATTTTTGCACCGCGGAATGTTTTTTAATGAATGAGTTATCGACGGACCGATTATACTGGAACACCAATAGCGTTCTTGACTTCTGAACACAACAAACCACAGTGAACATGAACGAAGAAGCTGGCGAGACTGCTTTGCTTGGCCCCGTGGATGGGAAATTTTGTTTTAAAAAACGAAAGGATGGAAGCGTCGACAAGATGGTTGTGTGGAAGCTATGCAACAAGGAATTTGCGTATCGAGCCCCAAATATCACCTCAACGCAAAACGCTGGACATAAATAAATAAACAAAATTTTGTTGATTAAGCTTATGTATTCAGTCATTATTCAATGGTATACTAAAAATCCATGTGAAAAAAATTACTTCTCACTGTTCTCAGGTCAAATATTTATATGCAATTAAAATGCGATTAATTTCGATTAATTAATTACAAAGCCTCTAATTAATTAGAATAATTTTTTTAATCGAGTCCCGGCCCTAATAAATATACATCAATGACGCTTTTCTCAGAGTGCTTGCACAGACACACACGGAGCGTTTGAATGCAGGCGTCTGTCAGCCTACCGGTCCGCTGGTCGATGCCTGCATGCTTGTGCTTTCAAACGCTCCCGCTCCCGCTTTCAAAACATTTTCAAACACTTCCGTGTGCTTTCAAGCGCTGCCGTGCGTTGATCATCGTAGCCAATCACAGGCACATCAGATGAGCATGTGAGCACAATGGCCAGTCAGAGGTGTTTACGATTACAGCTCAACAGCGCTCAAAGCGGCACATTTTTAAAACTTAAGTATCGATTTGGTATCGCGGTCGGTACTTTTGACAACACTACTATGAGATACTTGTTGCACACTGCAGTAAGCTAGATCGATATTAGGCATGGTAAAACATGGTACTCGCGGTAAATCAAGAAAATGAGACTTAAACAATAAGACTAATTGTGTTGAGCTATATATAACAATGATTCATTTTCTTACGATGAATGTATCCAAACAGTTGCTCACCTGTCTAATGAAACGCATAATATATTAAAGCGTCTTCTGTGTTTCCATGGTTTCTACAAAATAAAACTGTAAATCGAGGGTAACGCGGGTATGATGTCATTGATAGGTGACGTAGGGACACGGTCCATGTCCTTGTTAAAATTGCTTAATTCTCTGGATTAAAACATTCTTGAAAACATTTTTGAAAATATTTTGCATAATGTAAGTACACAAGTCAACTAAATATAGGCTATAACATTGTTCTAGTGGTTTTTGGATATTTAAATCCAAAAATCGTACATATTGTGCCTTTAAGAGTATTGCATGGTTACATTAGCCAGAATTGAACTGTCGTGTTCTGAACCTCTCTGTGTTGTCCCCAACTTGTTTTTATGATGTGGGCCATGACCTGGTCGAAGAAAGCTTCTTGATTCAATTTAAAGAACCGTTTGAGACCGAACCTTCTCTGACTCGCAGCTTTATTACTGTCATGTGACTCAACTTCTAAAAAAACATATCCAAACAAACAACATGCTCTGCCCATAAACTAAGAGCTTCAAAATGAGAAAGCCCCTAAATACGGTGATCCTTAGCTGATGAAAACCAAAGTCACTCACAGAACACAAAGCCAGATGATCATTCTATTATATCAACACTAATCTTGGTTAAATCCAACATGATCTGCGAAAAAATTCATACTACTTCTAGCACATATACATATTTTTAAGTTTGGACAGACACAGAGAAGCACAATATCCACAACCCTACAAAGGATAAGTTTGGGGAATGGATGCAAAGCTTCTAATGTAAATCTAATATTCTTTTAGACGGATTAGCTGACCAGGAATCCCACATTTCATTGCTGAAAATATGCATGGAATACGAAATGAAATAAACAACAAAGACAGAACACACAATAAAGATTTTTTTTGTTTCATATCTTCCTTGTGTTGCACATGACATACATTATTTGGTTGGCCCTGTAGTGCTGTGGAATCCATTACCGCTAACATCTATATCTATGATGGCTGTGGCTGTGTCGTTTGTTTCATGCATGGGCAAACACATGCAGCCGTACCCGTCAGAGATTCTCAGACACACATTAAAAAACACACATTAAAACATATTTGATCAGGGGCGTCTCTCAGGATCAGATCATAAAGAAGTGCTAAGGAACCAGTCAGACCCGATCAGTCTTCACGGCAGCCAATGGCAAGTCATAGAGAATGGTTTCCAAAGCATATTTGTTTTTTTTGTTTTTTTTAGCGCTGCATGGCTGGCATAGTGCAAGGCTGTAGGAGCGGATCAGTGCTGACACCAGTCAAGGTCTGACAAGCACATACACACACACAAGGTCCATGTGTCTGATTGTGATAAGCATTCAACCCACCCGCTCACTGCTTTATCTTCGGCATGAGACTATTGTGCGTGCGTGTGTGTGTGTGTGTGTGTGTTTATGAACATATCCTCCCCTCTCAAATGCAAGAGTTCAGGCACATGGTCTTAGCAGTGTCAGCCACATGAGACATTTCAGGCCACGGTGCCAAACTGCCCCTCACACAAACACACACCTTAAAGGGATAGTCCATCCAAAAATTAACATACAGTCATCATTTACTCACCCTCATGCCATTTCAAACCTGTGACTTTCCGTATAGAACACAAAAGGTGCAGAATCTTTATCAGAATCTTCATGTAAACTTTTTCTGATATTACAACACTAATAAACTGATATAAGTGATGTTAATGTTAAACTTAAATACAAATTTATGCTCAAAATAAATACAAAAACACTAAAAATAAACCAAATGCTAGGAGTTAATTACAACATTATAATGTTCAGCATAAGCAAAGCAATGGATATTCATTCTGAGATTTGCTAAAGATTTACATTTAACAACGTTATTAAATTAAAAGTGTTTTTAAAGATGAACTTTGAGTATTACACTCAACAAATGTTTTTTAAAGATTTACACAATTTAATTAATAGTCAATTTCCATCAAACTGATTTGAATAATCATTACGTATTTTAATTAAATAATTGATTAAGGATTATTCAATTAAAACATTAATTTTACTATTAATTAAATTAAATCTTTAAAAAAAGGCTTTTTTGAGTGTACATGATGGAACAGATAATCTTAACATATAAAAAGGGGAAATGAGCATGCACTATTTAAATAAATGTTAATCTCTAATACCAGATAATAACTGATATGGCACCAATATGCTGGGTGCCATTTCAGTTATTATACAATTATTAATATATATTTTTTATTTACCTTTTTTGGTCAATTATATTCATGCCATAGAATTTGAGAAATACATTTATTTTTATTTATTTATTTCTCAATAATGTTTATTTTTGGAAGGACTAGCCATTTCTATCACTGTTCACATCACAGTTTCCTAATTCTTCTTCTTCTTCTTTTTTATTCAAAGTTTTCTGGCTCCTTAAGGTCCCCCTTCAAACATGACAGGAGCTCTCTGTTATATACACACACCAAAACATGTGACTCACATTCTTACTGAAAGTAGAAAGGGGACATATACATTATTGACGGGCTTGTCTTGTTTCTGAGTGGAGTTAGAAGTTATATCGTCCCTGCAGCACCGCCCCAAAGAGATTCACGTTTTGAGACATTCTGCTGTCGTACATCTCAAAGAGAGAAGCCTCTAATCAGTCAGCCAGTCCGTGGCACCAAAGGCAACATGGACTTTCAAAACACATGAAAGAGGGTGTCCAGCCCCAAATAAACATGATCCCACGAGGGAACGAGTCCCAGTGTTGATGCTCAGCATCCACCCAGTTTATTATCAGCTTCCATCATTCGCGTAGGAACCTCGACCTTGTTCTCCCTCGCACTTTTGCCATGTCCTGTTCACGGTCATAAAGTTTGCAAGGTAAAAACAACAATCCCAGAAACGGCAAAGGCCATGCTTTCATAGCAAAAGGTCAGCGCTTGGCCTTTCTTGGAGACGGGGTGAGGAAGGCTCTGGGAGCGTCGATCTGCCCTGACTGGTCATGGGATACACAGAGGGGAGGGCAGGCTTGCATGTGTCATTGATCTTGAAAAAGGGGAGGGCGTCTCTCACACACAAAGGTTACAGCCTACGCACAACTACACCCAGCCAACAACCCACCAGCACCCTTTCAATTATTAACCTCCAAGATATCGGCCCTGCAAGATTCACCCCAGCAGAGGAGAAGACGGAAGATACCGCATCTATCATCAGCCTCCCTTTCGCTCTCTGCCGTTCTCTCGAGTGCGTGTTGAACGATAGGTCAGTTCAGAGTGCGGTCAGAGAGAGAGAGAGCGTATAGTGAAATACATAGCCTATGTCTCGCACCAGCGGCACAAAGCGCATCTTTCATGTTCTCTACCTCTAAGTACGGTAATCTCACCTGTAAAATCACTGAATGTTTTTTCTTCATTTTTTATAATAAAAATGTTTTTATTTGATTAAAAAATATATATATACTGTTGATGAAAATATGACAAGAAAACTTTTGGGTGAACACCCTTCCCCTCGCTGCAAATTCAAAGAGATCTTCAGATTAAAGAAAAAATTAAATGCAAAAATGTATCTCTTAGAAGTCAAGATTAGTTTAAAATAGTTGCTTGGTTAACTATAGAGTCTACCATTTACTGATCAATCTTTCTTGACAAAAGAGGACCTGTGTGCGAGTGTGATGTGGTTTTAGAGCAGAGCTCATTAAGGGGCAATGGGGCCGCTCATCTCCGGCTCTTAAGAGCGCTCTGGTCTGTCGAAGCACCAGTGTCCCTTTCTCTCTCCTCCAGGCGCACATCAAAAAGTGGAGCACTCTCTCAGCTCTGTTCTGGCTGTCTGGGGCTTTGAAGTCCTTTGGTTATCAGCCAAGCGTGTCACGCTACTTGCAGCCATCTGTGAAGAGCCCACAGTCGGGATGGACGGCCAAACCCCACAATGACTGTGTGTGTGGAGCGTTTTACCTGCAGCACTGTCTGCCGCTTTCAGTACGTGAGGCATAAAACATGAGAATGAGAGGGTGGGAAGTGACCATTTTGAAGAGCTCTGTAGTGAAGAGACTTCTTTATTGACAAGATCTCTCTTAAGGCTCTTTCTTCTCTATTCTCCTGACTATACAACCTTTAAGAAACACTTAAAGGAAGACGAGACATATACCCATATGGGCAAAGCCAATTCGAAATCCAGCTAGCAACATTTCCTGATCCTGTTTTCACTATCTATTAACACAAGAAAAAAAGAAAAAAAAAAAGAAAAAGAAAGAAATCTATCCCAAACTCTTTCCCCACCATTGATGGAAATTTCCATCATTTATGAGACAAAGCTGAAAAATGTATTAATTATGAAAATTATTTAAATAAAGAATAAATTTAAAAAATATTTACGCGTCACTGTCTGTACTCCCAGTGGTAGTTAGCATAACTTCTCTGCTCTTTTGCATAATGTTGAACTCTATAAAGGACTTCCACTCATTTTGACACTACAAATCACTTTCAGTGTGTGTCCGTACAGCCCTTGAGTTTCCTTGTTGGAGAGTGGCTAACAATCTATACCTACCCTAATAAATGAATAAATGTAACCTTGAAACATGGGTATCTTTTTACAGTGTTTAATTATGTTCTGTTCTAACTATTATATATTTGTGAGCAAAGTTAATCTGTCTGTCACATCTAGTTCGGACTGTACATTAACCCAAATAAAGCGGGCCAGGCCTCGCCAAGCCAAATGGCCTAAGTCTTGGGGGTTTCTCGACAACAATGGGATTATATAGGGCATAGACAATGTGCTTTCAGCAAGCTGGCATGGCATGGGCAGAACAGGGAGGGGGAGAGCATGCTGAAAGACCAATGAATGCATTGTATGCCAATTTAACCCCCGGTTTCATCCATGTATGCTCATGCACAGTAACCCACATTACAAAAAAAAAAACACGTGAGGCTACAAAACCATGTATTCTCTCTATATAATGTACAAACAGCTTAAACTAAATATATTGGCTAAATACCTAAGATGCCCATGTCATCGACCACTGAAAGTTTACTAAAATAAGTGATACTAGATATAAGCTATGTCTACATTAATCTGGATAATTAATCATGAATCTTTCTCCCTACATTTTGTGTTGTAGTGTTGTTTTGAAAACTAGAAAACGATGATGAATGTTTAGTCACATGCAGTAAATTGAAAAAAATATCCATATTTAACACGTTATATAGTGAAATATCTAGCTTCCGGCGAATCGCCTTCCATATTCAACTTATGAAAAAAGCATTTAGCTGGCGCGACGATGACGTCGGACGTAGTGTAAGCATTTTGAACTGCGAGAGGTGTTACATTTTCTTTGTAAGCTGAATATGGAAGGCGATCCATCAGAAGCTATTTTACTTCATAACGTGTTAAAAATATTTCACATTTTCAAATAATTCAAATTTAGGGCTGACATTCACTGCCATTATAAAGCTTGGAAGAACCAGGACATTTTTCAATATAACTGATTGTATTTGTCTAGCTTAAAGAAGAATTTCATATACACCTGAAGGCTTGAGGGTGAGTAATTTTCATTTTTGGGTGAACTATCCCTTTAAGTGCGACCTGGATGTGCCATTGAGTGGATGGATATTTTGCTAATGAAATGATCTTGCCAGAAGAATAGCATGAGAACTTTATTATGCCTGGTCTCTTGGGATCATCTCAGTGAACGTTATGTTTTACTCATGCACAGTAAGGTGATTTAAGCGTTTTCAGATATTTCAGTGTGGATGAGCAACTTTTGGATATTGCTAGTATAGATGGAGAGAGCGTTTTGTAACAAAAATGCTGTTTCAAATGTAACCGGATGAAAGTAGACGTATCCTTATGAATAAGCAGGATTGCATTATACAAAAGCAGCTGAATTCCATCAGTAAGTGGCTGGTGATATGAACCCTGGTGCCGGTAACCATAGGTGTGAAGGCGAAATGAATGGTGCCCTTCATGAAGGAGTAATTGCCATGTGATTACAGCCCCGCAAATCCAGCGGCTGTGAAAAAAAGCCCCCCTTTCATTCCCCTTTGTTGGTGGAAGAATGCAGCCGGGAGAGACCCCAGCGTGAACTGATCCTCTCATATCTGATCAAAGGAAACATGCCAGTTGGACCCCCACCCTTTAAGAAGAAAAAAAAAGCACATCCACCAGACCTGTTAGAATGAGTCAAAACAGGCCTGTTTGTATGGAAGCTTTCTGCCACCAAGTACGACTGATCTCACGATTCTGACTTTCTTTCATGAATGAGTTTCTATCTCACAATTTGGACTTTGTGAGACAGTCAGAATTGTGAGATAAAAAGTTAAAATTACTTTTCTATTTTTTATTCCATGGTGGAAAAAGCTCTTCTATAAGTTTGTGATGTTTTGAAACAAAAAAAGTATCATGTGCTTGATTTCTTTGTCATATTCCTGTTCACCTTTGCATTTTCATTGCTGCTTATTTACCTCACTAAATGACTGAATGTTGACACAGCCTGGCAACTAAATGCAAACCTTTTGTTTAGCATGTAAACACGCCACATATCCCAGAATGCATCGGTGCTGCAGGATAAGAGTGGGTGTGGGTGTAGAAAGGTATGACACTCAGCATTGTCTGAAAATGCCCTTGGTTCTGCATCATATCTGACGCTACGAAACAAACAGAGAAGCTTGCAGCTGAATCCTTGTGTGTTTCCGCATGGCTGCGAATCAATGCTGAACTCACCTACCTCAGCGGAGCGCATGTGGCGAGAGCTCTCGGGCTAACGTCGCTGCCATCTCTCTCCCTGAAACCTTATAGTGGCCTAATTGTTGCCAGTCATGCCAAAACTTTCACAAATAGAGAACCACAAATTAGTCATTTAAACTGGGAGTTACATAAATTATTACGCAAGTCAACAAGAGCACAGCAAACAGGCTAATTATAAAATAATAAAATCCCATTATGCAGCCTGCAGGTCATGTGCTGTGATGCCCAAGAGGGACATACCGATCAGTACTCGAGCAGAAAGAGCAATACAATGTGATTTATATCATGTGGAACTAATATCATGCTTAATATATATATTTTTTTAAATAAAGAGAACTTTCATTCTAAAGAAACTGGCTTTAGGCACTAGCTACTCTAAAGCCACAGTAATTATTAAAACATAAAAATAAGTAATTAATTAAAACATTAAGTAAACCTTATGTTGTGTGTCTTTTTTCTTCTCATTATATAAAGTAAATTTGGATTTATAAACCTAAAAAAAGATTTCTAATTTATTTCTAAATATAGTGTATAGATATTGTCCCAGAGAGACTAGTCTTATAAAACCACCAGTGAACAAGCTAAAAGTAATGAGAAAGAACTCGAAAGGTACAACAAAATTTTAAATTGTAAATCTGTAAATAAATCATTTGTAATACCACAAAACAATATTCAGATTTGTTTGTTACTATTGTTATTAGGGCATTCAATAGAATAAAATAAAATCTCAGGGTTTTGTTTGGTATAACTAAAACTACTCAAACTTTTCATTAATTGAAATAAAGCTAAAATACAATAAATGTAATCTTTAAAAAAAAAGATGAAAAACTTAAACAAAAATGAGAACTGTTGTCTTGGCAAGTAGGCAAATAACTGAAATAAAATGGCTAAAACTAAAAGAAAAACAAAAATAAATATTAAAAAAAAAAAACTAATTACAGAAAAAAAAACTAAAATGAAAACTGAAAAGATGAAAATAAAGCCAATTAAGATATTAATTAATAATATGTACTCAATTTAAATACAGTATATAAATAATAATAAGATAACACTGTTAGAACGAAGATTAAAAAATGGTTATAATTGGTTATCAAGTTGAATAATTGTTAGTTATACTGTAAGTTAAAACTATCAGCACCAAAAACAAAATATTTTTTCCCTCAAATTCTCCAGTGATCCCGACTCTAGCAAACATACATTTTCATATGTTTGCATAGACAACACATCATACAATACCAGCATATTGATAGCATCTGAAATATAAACCCTTTTAAAAATGAGCAACTTCAGAGACGTTTACGAATCCTCTGAGATTTATAGAGTACTGAATTAATTCAACATTTGTATTTATTGTGTTTATAATAAAAGAGATTATTTAAATATTTAAAGCCATCACATTTAAAGCAGTTTACTTAATTTGACATTTTAGCAGTTTTATTCTGTGAGACTACTAGAGGTCTAAATCACTACGACAGCACCCACATAAATCAGTTAATGAGAGGAACGTTTTATACAAAACATCCACCGTGTTTATATTTCATACTTGTTGAGCTTTGAAAATAATTACATCCATTCACAGAGCGCAAATGACTTTACTTTTAATAGTCCTATCTGGATTTCATTTATAAATATGTTTGGAATTAACAATGTATTTCTCATCTTTCTACTGATAAATCTAAGATTAGTACATCTCTGAAATCATACATTCATAAGTGTATTCAAGTTAGATGCTGTCAATGGATTGACATTGTACCTTTAAGTTTCTATCCGAACATGCAAAAATACATACAAAAGCAAATACCTACAAACAGACAAAAAACAACAACAACTAATGAGCTCACCCTGCAGTAACACAAAGCCCAGTTTTCCCCTACACTTTTGGTTTCTGTCAGTAGGACAGACCCAATTAACTAACCAACCCCCATATCCCACGATTCTGCTCCCTTGGGCACCAGAGCACACCTGTGAGCCATTTCCCCACTGAGGTTCTGAGAGCTCAAATGTCCCTCAGGCTTCAAAGGAGCACAAGATGTGGACAGCATAATCACATTCAGTAAGACTGTGGTTCATTCATTGACCCAAGGTAAGGCAAAAAGTCCAGTAAGGACTTCTGTGAGGATAATGCACTAGAAACATCTATTTCTAAAAGTGACCAATGACCTGGACAGCCATTGTGGTTTTCAAACATGGATGGCTATGAGAACCAGGCATTTGTCTCTCTGCCAAAGGGAGACTAGTGTGACAATGCTTCAGTGTCCTTGCAAAGAAGCACTTCCTCTTGATCAAGGGGGCCCAACAATGTAAACTCAGTCAGGGGTAATGACCTCCAAACTTATAGATTCTGCAATTCTCAACCGGCAAAGACCTTGGACCTTGGGCATGTGTTAAGATCAGTTAGGGACAATCAATCAACTACACCAAAACAGAAAGACATGTTGTTTTACGAAAAGTACTATGATGCAGACAGTCGTCAAGTGGAGATACACAGTTAAAAATAAAGGTTCCAAAAAGGGGATTTCACAGTGATGCCAAAGAAGAACCACTTTTGGTTGGCCAAAGAACATTTCAGTGATCAGTTCTTTATTTAAAAAAAAATTATAATAATAATCTTGTTCTAGAGAACATTTTAAAAAATCTAAAGAACCCTTTTTCCAAAGAACCTGTAGAAAGATTCCAAGGTTCTTCATGGAACCACAGATGCCAATTAAGAACCTTTATTTTTAAGAGTGGGAGAGATCTCAAACTCAGAGGATCCAAGGTTTCTAAAGGTCTGAAAAGCAAAAACAGTTGGCAGAGATCATCTACAGGAAAATGACAATCTAATCACATGGTTTAGACAATGAAGACATTATACCGGGTCTTTGACAGATTGGTTTCAGAGGGCTTGAAATATAATGCAGAAGGCATATGGATCAATTTAATGGTGACAGTGTCTTTTTGTGACTAAATACTACATTCAGAAGTTTAGGGTCGGTAACATTCTTATGCTTTAAGTCAACATTTATTTGATCACCAATACAGTAAAAAAAAATTGTATTACAATTAAAAATAATTTAATATATTTTAAAATGGATATATTCCTATAATGGCAAAGCACATTTTTTTGCATCATTACTCCAATCTTTAGTGTCACATGATCCTTCAGAAATCATTTTTATATGCTGATTCAGCACTTAAGAAAAATATCTTATTAAAAACTTAATGCTTAATATTCTGTAGAAACTTGGGGATTCTTTGATGAATAAAAAGTTAAAAATAACAGCATGTATTTGACATTTTTGATCAAATTCTTGCTAATATATTCATTCATTTTTGGTCAAATCCTTGGTAAAGTATTAATTTCTTTACTGACTACAATCTTTTGAACAATAGTGTATATTTGTGTTGTATGGTAAAAGTGCAGCTTGGGAATACTGCAAAACATTGTTTTTGCTGTTCCAGGAAAGAAAGTCAGTCATTGAAACAGCATGAGGGGGAATTAAAAAAAAAAAAACTATCCCTTTAAAAATGAAGTATAATCCTGCAAATAATATTAATAATCACCTCACATGACCCCTAAACCTGAATAGAAAAAAAATAAATCGAAAAGGCCCAGGCCTGACTCAAGGTGTCTTTTTCCATCTGTAGATTTCCAAAGCTAAACATTTACTTCCTTCTGCGTAGAGACAGGTTGTCCTGGTCCTCACATCAGGCATTTATCAACATGTCAGTGTGGGTTACGAGGCCAGGAGCCAAGACTCCTCTGGCTCAGCCCCATACGGAAGAGTAATCTGGGGCCAGAGCGTTGGGCCTGCACCACAGCGCTCCACAAAGACACATCAGTGCAGGGGAAAAGGCAACAACAAAGAGCTCTCACTATGGCCTGGCATTACAAACGTCTCCACGGACAGTCTGTACCCTAAACTGGAGCAGTAACAGATATTTATTCACAAACTGAAAGGTCTTTTACTCCTGCTGTTTGAAAAGAGGCTCAAAGCAGTGCACACATGTGCCTTAGCGGCACAATACTCGCATCTGACAGCCGTGAGATGAGCAGAGGAGTCCATAAATAAATGCTTAATTAGCATGACCAGACATTTAATCTAGTTTTAATGCATGCTCACATACACTCAAAAGATTGCTGTTACATTGGACTGGTTGTTTAAACCACAAAAATCTACAAATAAACCCATTATTAGGTGTTCGTAAGGTAATGTCATACCATATTAGACCGCTGTCTTTTGCAACTCAATGAAAACAACCCTACGAGTGAAACAAAGAACGACAAATCGCAAAAGAAAACACATAACCAGCCATCAGAAGTGTAAAAACTACATAATTACATTCATAATATCACACAAGACATATGGACAGTAAATGAAATGTGTGATGCTGCCCCACATTTCCATTGTGACTGCATGCATTTAAAATAAGCAAGAGGAGAGAAAGAGAAACCACCAGAACAATGTCTTTTCTACTTTAAAAATTACATTCAAAAGACAAATCTCTCTTTACACCTTATGAGCATCCCTGTTTGACTAAACAATGAGGTTAAAGTCCAACAGATTGTTTTTTTAAATGAGTTATTTCGGTTTTGTTGGGGATCACGGTGAACATCCCCATAGAAAATGCTGTTTACACAACAGCCAGAACAAACCTCTAAAGTAACATGAAGGCTGAGCCAAGCCTCAACGGTCTTCAGATGTCCCATAAGGTTACATCAGTGTCTTCAAATGTTACAATCCCACAAGAATAATCTATTTTAGCATCCATCCATCTGCAACATCTATGCATATATCTATGTATCTACAGTACAGTGTCTATCTATCTATCTATCTATCTATCTATCTATCTATCTATCTATCTATCTATCTATCTATCTATCTATCTATCTATCTATCTATCTATCTATCTATCTATCTATCTATCTATCTATCTATCTATCTATCATGTCACGTATCAATAGAGAAAGTTGTATAACTGTTGAGTAAAAGTTTGCATGGTTTCCCACTTGCTTTAACTGCATAGTAGTTCATAAGGAAAACATTAAAAAGTATTGCTTATTAATTTTGTTCAAATAATATAGAAGACAGACAACGATTAAGAAAAAAATGTTTGGGGTGGGGGGAGTGGTTGTTATCACCAGCAGAGGGAGCATGGGTAATCAATCAGAAATATTGAAAAAAAATTGAAGAGTATAAACGCAATCCTCATGCTGTTTGAGGATGGCATGGCACCTCTGACATTTTCAGGGCACTTTCGTACAGATACACGGCTTCGTCTTTGTCTATGTTATGCGCTAAAAACCAGCCGGAACAGGGATTCATTCTCAATCTGGTTCTGAACCCAAACTAAACCACAGGCTGTGTCTATAGTGAACAGACTAGATAGACAGTATTTTTAAGCACTGACTCGGAAGGCTCCTATAGTATAACGCCTCAAAATCTGCACGTGAACCCCAAAATGCTGTCTAGGTAGGTAGCGCACAGTTTCGAGACATAGCCTTAAAGGAACAGTTCATCCAAAATGTAAATTCTGTCATCATTTACTCAGCCCTCATGTTATTCCAAACCTGTACGACTAGAAAGATGTCAGTCGCTATTCACTTTCATTTCATCTTTTTTGCAAGCAATGAAAGTCAATAGTGATGAATGCTGTCAGTCACTAGCATTCGGTCTAAAATCTCCACAGGAAAAAAAGAAAGTCAAAGAGGTTTATGTTAGTAAACGACGGCAGAATTCATGTTCGAGGTCACTCGCAGGGTAGGTTCATCTAACCCTGAACAAAAACAGCCTTTTAGGCTGTTGGTGAATCGATTTCACCCGTCGTTGCGAACAAAAAAGAACGCTAAAAAGTAAAAAAGAATGCACTATATTCCTTTTATTGTCAATAAAGCATTCCTGCACAAGTACTAGTACTCCGTAACACCGCAGTGTGTTAGTCTAAATTACGCCAAACCATTACAACACATACTGTGCATAATTAATACCACAACAAGAAAACATAATATAATAAGAGTAAGTGTAAATCCAAGATGTAACTACTAATTTACAATCAATCTCTCTGTATAGCATACATACTGCCTGTTTGTTTCATATCCACTGTCCCCTTTCTGTTTAGTAGATTCATTATATATTTTATATAGTATGAACATAGAGAATACAAAGCCACCTATTATAAAACCGTGATATTTTGTAGTGATAGCCTCTAAGAATAAACATTAAGTGAATAGACAGCATTGCACAATGAAACAGAGTGAGGTTTGCGGTTTCAAATACATGTAGTCTTAATCCGCAATAATCCTGGACGAATTTAACAACTAACTGATAGTATATAAAGCTAAGGTTTGATAAATAATTATAATTTAACCAAAGAATCCTCTCTGAGGAACAGATTGATAATAAACCTCAGGACCCGGTCCCTCTGCAGAGAGAGTGAATAATGTTAGTCAATTATGTGCAGGTCTGACATTAATTCACCCTCGTAAGGGCAGTAGATCTTACCTTCGTATACAGGGGCCATCGGTGCAAGGATTTCTGTTATTCATGGCAAAAAATGAAGCGACAGCACTGTTCACAACTCAATAAAAATCTGCCATCTTGAGCCGCGGACAGAATCGCTGCTGTCTCCTGCATTACTAACCCAGTTCATCAGGGAGAGAAAAGGGATAAAAGAATGAAAAATCACATCCAGAATTTCAATTTGATAATCGCCCCCGGGTGCGTGATGAAAAAAGGATGTCAGCAACTTAACTCCACGGGTCTCGATGCTGGTTTGGCTCCAAAAAAGAGCCAAATTGCAGGTCTTGGCTTCAGCTGGTGATCATGTCTGTGGAGTGAGTGCCTGCAAAAGTTGCAATGAGAGAAACGAGCGAGTGAACGGAGAGACTTTGCGTTGTAATCGAACGACGAGACAAGCGATCACATTGAATAGGGCCTCTAAATCAAACGACGATCTACTCGATCGCGTTAAACCCTACACTGCCCTTCTGAAATCAGCGAGTTATGTCAAAATACCACTGATATGACATGTATTGATTCCTTACTATAATGATACCATGGTATAGTGTTGATATTAGATGTTAATACCATGGTACTTTGATATATATTCACTGAATGAACAGTTACCGTATGCAACCAAAGGATTTCAATTTTCAAAATAATTGTATAACGTTACGTCAAAATAAATTTTTAGTGTTTCTACTGCAAAAAATAAAAAACAAAAAATAGATATCATAAAAACATTGATATTGTTGTAACAAAATATTTACAAAATATAAAAATAACGTGTTTGAATAA
The DNA here is from genome assembly GCA_023029165.1 of Gobiocypris rarus. Classification (NCBI taxonomy): domain Eukaryota; kingdom Metazoa; phylum Chordata; class Actinopteri; order Cypriniformes; family Gobionidae; genus Gobiocypris; species Gobiocypris rarus. Next base: position 14,575,342 of record CM040918.1, on the reverse strand, counting down.
AAAAAACGGTAATTTGATTATTACAATCAAAATATTAATTGCATACATCGGGGTTTTTTTTCAGCAGGTTGGATGATTCTGCCTGCTATGAATTGTGTGATTACCCAGTGACGTCACTGGATTTGCGCAGAATGAAGTCCATCAGAAAGGGATTAGAGATGTAATCTTGAGCCAGAATCTCTTAAACATTCATTACTCTCAAGGTTTCTGAAACCAGATATCCATTTTTAATACATAATATGCGCATTTCATAAAATAATGAATATATGAACCCATGATATTGTTTTAGACTGTAACACTCATTTGTTGAGACAATAAAATTGTTAATCTTGCATGGGAACTCTAATTTGCATAAATCAATGATAACATCCATCAACCCCTGTTTTAGATTTTGTTTTGTATAGATACAAATGTTTTATGACAAACTGAATAAGCTGACATGTAACATGAAGAGTAGGCTAACTACCCGAGCTCAGGCAGCTTTAATAATAATAATAATAATAATAATAATAATAATAATAATAATAATAATAATAATAATAATAATAATAATAATAATAATAGCAGCTTTGTATGCTTATTGTTAAAGCTCAATAATAATAATAATAATAATAATAATAATAATAATAATAATAATAATAATAATAATAAAGGATTAAAGATAATTATACAGCTATGAGTTATCCATCATAGTACAAAACAAAACAGTGACACAAAACAATTTTAAAAATGCAAAACAACCAAATGTGGCAAACTATAACTGACACAACATGAATTAACTGTTAGAGTTACTGTTGAAAATATTTTATAGCATGTCATTGTATGGTTATTCTTCAGTAATATATAAAGTAAAAGAGAAATTAAATATGGGGATAATAAATGAACACAAATTTCATGCTCACTTTTCGTTCTTGACAAATTATTATTATTAATGTTATCTATTATTATTGTTATCTATTACTGTGTGTACATTTCTATTTCACTAGTCATAGGTGCAAACTACAACTACCACAAGCCATTGCGTGGGAAATTGTAGCCTAGGTTTTTTTTTCCCACACGCATAAAAACTACAAGTTCCAGAACACCTCCGTGTCATCGCAAGCGGTTGTTGGCAAACACAGGGTAAGCGCGTTGTTTGTATCATTTACTATAATAGCGATCAGCTAATATTTTCATAACACTGTAGGTTAACGTCACAGATTCACTCGAGAATCCTCAAAGATTATAAGCAGAGAACATGATCGCTGCTGCAGTGCTCAGTCGTCTTCGTATGTAGCCTAAACTGCTGTAACGTTACATATTTCAAAACAATAGGGGAAAGGTGACATGACATGACAGTTATTGAACTTTCGTATTTCGTATTTCGTATCGTTCTGGATTCTTCATATTTGTATTGGAGCAACATAAACACAGTGTTGCCACTACATTAAACAGCAATAAACCCTTGCAAAATCAAAATGACACAATATTTATTTTATTCATTTATTATTGTAGGCTATTTGTTGATAAGCACATTTATAAGCTTTTTACTTAATATGCGGCTTAATATATTCCTTATGATCATTATTTTTTTAATATCTCTGATCTTTACTGTCTAATCAAGTCCGCATGCGATATTTGGCCCTTTTGCACATTGCTCGATGTCCTGAAATACTCTAAATGTTTAACAGTTATTGATCATATAAAGTCATTCATGCTCACAGCTAACTGTGTGTGTTATATAAAACACTTTGTGTAGCTTCACAAACATGACTACTAAAGTGTGTCAAGAACTTAAGCCTTAACTGTTAAGAGGTTGTAAACATTAACAAAAACAAATGTAAGCATTTTTTTACCTTTAGCTTGGTGTGCTCTGGAAGGTAGACAGCTCTTGTGGAAGATTCTGTCTTTTTAGGATACATTTCCTTGGATATTTACTGTACCTCCACACTGACTTTGAAGAGCATCATCACAACGTTGATGTCATATGTCGTATATCTCAGGGCCTCTTGTTCATAATCAAAAGCCTGTCTCTGGGACGTAGAGAAATGTGTGAGAAATCATAAAAGCTGCAAGACACATGTAAATCAATGTAAAGATTAGAACATCAAACATGTAAGATCACACTGATAAGCAGCGAAAAATAATCTGCTCATATAAGAAAGTTGAAGGAATCTAATTTTTTTGTTTTTGCATTCTGAAGTGAGTTAGCATTACCTAAAAAAAACAAATTGTATTCTGTTTCTTACCGTATAAAAGTAAAAAACCTGTAACAAAACAAAACATTTTTTTATATAGTTTCTTGTAGTTTTATTGATTTTTATAGTTCTTTATTATATTTATTTAGTAACTTGACTGTTGCAACTGAGCTTGTTAACCATTTACATTTTGTATTGATATTAACCGCTAAAAATGTAGGTGAGGTGAATGGGTCAGGTGTCACTCACAGGGCAGTGTTTCCATCCTCATGAAGGATCGAATTCTGTCTTACTAGAACTTTCTGAAGAAAATGTAAGTGGTGCTTGCAAATGCAGAACTCGCTAGTGGATGCTCTTGGTCAAGTGACTTTTCTTTTTTTGTTCTAGATTACTTGGGTCACTGCTTCAATATAAGTCAATGGAATTTCTTTTCCTATTTTTTCACTGAAAAAAGGGTAAGTTTGATGTACTCTAATGATGACCCGATTTGTTTATTCGTTGCTTGTTTTACACTGCAGTGAAAAATTTGTGGCACAGTTCATTTAACTGAAACAGAAGTTATTTTCATCTGTTTTTATTTGTTTATTTATTATTTTATACATATATATATATATATATATATATATATATATATATATATATATATATATATATATATATTTAACTGGCTAGCAGAAGCAAATAGCAGGTTTAAAGGCACAACATGTGAGATTTTTGGATTAAAATATCCAAAAACCAGAACAGAATATTTTGTTGAAATGCGTAAATGTTTCCAAGAATGTTAAATCCAAGAAAATAAGCCATTTTTACTAGGACCCGCATTACCATGGATTTTATTTTATAGAAACCATGGAAACACCAAAGACGCTTTAATATATTATGTGTTTTATTACAGGTCAGCAACTGTTTGGATACATTCATCCACAGAAAACGAATCATTGTTATATAGCTCAACACAGTAAGTCTTACATTTTTAAATCTCGTTTTCTTGATTTACTCCGAGTACCATGTTTTACCATGCCTAATATCGATCTAGCTTACTGCAGTGTGTCTCATATAGCCGCCGTGTGAACGCACAGAGAAGCAACTTTCAACACACTCAAATACTGTATCTAATATGATAAACAGCGCTGCTTACTCATGACCAGAAAGAAGCGGACGCGATCGTCTGCGGCATTAATAAAAGTTTTGCGAAATCCAGGAATCATCAATATCTTTGTTTTGAATAAGCGTCCTCTAGTGACGAAAAATTACATATTGTGGCTTTAAATCCCAGTGGTGCAATAATATTAGGATAAACTGTTGCCTAATGCAGTTAGCGGTGTAATTCACATGATTCCCTTTTATTTAGTTTTTCTTTGTGTTATGTCTTTATTTGCCTTCATTGTTTTGGCCTATGCTGTGAAAAATTACTGGGTGAAATTTTATAAGACAGTTAATAAATGTCTTTTATTTATATTATATATTAATTTGCTTCTCTTGTTTTTTTTTATGAAGATCTGATAAAATAGTTTATCTGGGGGATGGTTAGCGCACTCTCATATTGTGATGTTAGAGTGTGTAGATGACAAATACTTTGAAGTCCAACTGCATTTAGTTTGGCAGCGTCTCTGTGTGCAGGAAGCCAGCGGTGAGAGTTACAGGTCTCATCATGCAGCCGTTAGTGGACATTCTGAAATGGTTTGGAGTCGAGGCGAGTGGACTCTCAGTGTCTGTGTGCCTTTTCTTGCTGTTCCTCGGCCTCCTTTACTGGTGAGTAAAACAATTTGATCATGAGGTTTCCACTTGCATCACAAACATTGTTCTCAGATTGCAAAAGCAGATTTCTCATGCATGACCGATGTTTCTAACGGCATGGTGGGAAATTCATAGCACTGTGAGATCCAAACAGCTTGGGCTTGTTTTCCTCAGGAGCTGGATGGAATGATCAAATTCCAAACGCACGTGTCTCCGCACTTATCTTTTAAATGTCTTCCTGTTTGAATGCAGACAACATCCAGATTCAGTTCCCATTTTACAGTCATGCGAGGGTCAGGCTGAAGGAAATTCATCGTTTTTGCCTCAGGAACGCAAGATATACAGAAGTAAAAACCTCACAAGCTAAAGTTTTTATTCCTGACAAATTTATAGGTTCATCAATCAGTAGCATCACATGATTATAGCTATGAAACAATCTATAGACATTTAGATGTATAGTACACTGTAAAATGTGATCAGTTGACTTAACTTAAAAAAAGTGAGCAAACCCGTTGCCTTAAACTTCATGCATAATTTAATAAGTTGTGTGAACTTGACAATTAATTAACTTAATTTTTTCCTCTAATTTTTTACAGCTTAGGTACTGTAAATAAAAGCAATAAGTGAACTGAATTAAATAAAACTATCTCCATGCAATTACATGGAAGCACCCCCCCCATTTCTTTTCCTTTACAAATTGTTGAAAAGGTCATATATTTGTGTGTGTGTATATATATATATATATATATATATATATATGTATATGTATATGTGTATATGTATATGTGTGTGTGTATATATGTATTCTTAAAAGAATTACTAGAAAGAGATTAACTCATGGCAGCATGACTGCAAATCATATAAAATGATTCCTAAAAGTCTGACTGGAAAAGCCATAATATAGTCATGGAAATTAATTTGTCATAGAGTATGAGGAATATCGAATTTGAACAAGTAACAATAATTCATTTCTTTAATGTGGTTATTATGACACATAGATGCCTGAAGGTTTAGTCATAGTTTCCTTATAATTCTGTCAAAACAGTGCAGTTTTGATTTTATTTTTCTTTGTGATTTAATTACTTCATTAATGTCCTCTGATCTTGCAATACCAGTTATGCCTTTGCAATGTTTAAAGATGACTGACACAGTATGCATTGGCATCGTGTTGACAGAGTGTCAGATCTTAGCTGGTTAGCGACTAAATTTGTCCTTTTATTATAGGACATCAAAAGTGTATGGAACGTTACCAAAAAAGAAAAAAATTATTCCAGTCATTTGGAGTACAATGCACATTTCTTTCTGTTTAGCATCATTTTATAGAGAGTGACATGATTCTGTTGGACAGCAGTGGTCTTCAAAAACAATGCAGTGACTTTAAACAAAAGTGCTCAGCATTTGAAGGATCATTTAAACACTGCTCTTATAATGCAGTGACTCAGGCTTGTGAGAAGTTGATTTGCAGGCTCTATTAAGGATATATTTAGTTTTTCATATCAGAACTTTATTACAGCATTGGAATCAGTGAATTTAATTAAAGCCATTTTTTACAGGGCTTAGTCAGTCACACCCTTCTTTCTTTAACATTTATACTGCCACCTTTAACAGAGAAAGAACGCTGAAAAAAGACTTTCTCATGTAGTCCATAGCAACAGGAGTGCTCTGGACAACAGCTTGCAGGGTAATTAAGGTTTATGAACTTAAGCCAGATAAGCAATGTCTTTCCTTCCAGTTAAACGCAGGTTTGGAGGTTTTCTTATTCTTTTACATCCATTGTGATTCTTATGTAATGGTGGTCATAGCATCACTGCTTTATTTAGTGGAACCATGGCGTGTGTCATCATACAGTATATAGTATTACTATGCTATTCAAACCCTTGGGGAAAAACAAAGTCAACTGCATCTCTAGCTTAAAGACATCTAGAGTTTATTTGTTGAAGTAATTCTTTCTAACAACGTTATCTAAGAAATGAAATTACAGGTTATATTTTAATTATTACGGAATATGTATCAGTGAAATATCAAAGAGAAAAGGCATCTTTCATGAATACACTGATGATTATAGAGCATCAGAGACATGCAATGTTTTTTGTAATGTCCTTCGAGATATTGATATTCAATTCACTATTATATTTTTGAATTCAAATCTTATGTGTGTGTGTGTGTGTATACCTGATCAGGCAGAACATTATGACAGGTGACAGGTGAAGTGAATAACACTGATTAACTCTTTATCACGGCACCTGATATGGGGTGGATTTATTAGGCAGCAAGTGGACATTTTGCCCTCAACGTTGATGTGTTAGAAGCAGGAAAAATGGGCAAGCGTAAGGATTTGAGCGAGTTTGACAAGGGCCAAATTGTAATGGCTAGACGACTGGGTCAGAGCATCTCCATAACTGCAGCTCTTGTGGGGTGTTCCTGGTCTGCAGTGGTCAGTATCTATCAAAAGTGGTCCAAGCAAGGAACAGTGGTGAACTGACGACAGGATCATGAGTGGCCAAGGCTCATTGATGCACGTGGGGAGCGAAGCCTGGCCTGTGTGGTCAGATCAAACAGACGAGCTGCTGTAGCTCAAATTGCTCAAGAAGTTAATGGTAGTTCTGATAGAAAGGTGTCAGAATACACAGTGCATCGCAGTTTGTTGCGTATGGGGCTGCATAGCCGCAGATCAGTCAGGATGCCCATTCCACCTCCGAAAGCGCCAACAGTGGCCACATGATCATCAGAACTGGACCACGGAGCAATGGAAGAAAGTAGCCTGGTCTGATGAATCATGTTTTCTTTTACATCACGTGGATGGCTGGGTGTGTGTGCGTTGCTTACCTGGGGAACACATGGCACCAGGATGCACTAAGAATGCAAGCCTGCAGAGGCAGTGTGATGCTTTGGGAAATGTTCTGCTGGGAAACCTTGGGTCCTGCCTTCCATGTGGATGTTACTTTAACACGTCCACCTACCTAAACATCGTTGCAGACCATGTACACCCTTGCCTGATTGGTGTATATCCTGTGTATATATAACGGTCAAAAGTTTGGAAACATTACTATTTCTAAGCTTTTGTAACAATATTCTCTACCGTCCAGAACTTAGGTCAGTCATTTTTCTTTCTTTTTTTAAATAATTAATATTTTTACTCAGCAAGGATGTGTTAAATTGATAAAAAGTGATAGTAAATACTTAGAACAGTTAGAACAGATTTCTATTTTGAATAAATGCTGTTCTTTTTAACTTTTTATTCATTAATGAATCCTGAAAAAAATATCACGTTCCAAATAAAATATTAAATAGCACAGTCATTTCCAACATTGATAACAAATCAAAGCATATTAGAATTGATTTCTGAAGGATCATGTGACACTGAAGACTGGAGTAATGGCTGATGAAAATTCAGCTTTGCATCACAGAAATAAATTAAATTTTAAAGTAAATTAAAATAGAAAAACATTATTTTAAATTGTACTAATATTTCACAACATTACTGTTTTTGTTCAGCCTAAGAGACTTCTTTCAAAAACATTAAAAATAGTAATGCAAAAGTATTTGGACTATTGCACCCTATTTGTGGAAGTCCATATAACATTAACTAAGAAATTAGATAATAAATGATAGATGATGAACAGAAGAAAGTATCGTTTACTGATCAACTCTTTTTTTTCTCTCTCTCTTTCTCTCCATGGGGTACAAATGCTGTCCCTGTTATTTAACTTTTAGCAGTCTTACACACACACACACACACACATTCACAAAACAAGTAAATTCCTGTCTGTTGGCAATGGCACGACTGTCATTCACAGTGGACTTAAAGAGGTTAGTTATATAAGGGCTCACTCTGTCACTCACCGTGCAAATGGAGATTTATATCAGGGGATGAAACCTTTCTGCACAGGGGTAGCTATGACAAAGTGGATCAAACTAAATCAGAATTTCGGGGAGGGTATATCAATAAGCATTTTGGGTCGGACCCAAAACAGAAATAAGCCATATTAGAGGATTAGTCCCTGATTTGAAACTTGAATGCACTGTTAATTATAAGCCTTGCGTCCTTGAGATGCATGTCAAACGCATAAACTTAAAATACAAAAGACGCAGAAACAAAGCGTTCTAATCAATTCCGGAGCCAAGTCTCTCCTCTGAGGTCATTCCTGTGTAAAGGAGAAGTCTTGGAATTGTTATTTATTTGCGTCAAACTTGCAATTGATATGGTACATTTCCGGCAACACAGCAAAATATGGCTAAATGTGCTTGTCAAAAAAAAAGATAGTTTGGCAAAGGAACCTCCTGAGCTATTCCAGCACATTTCTTTTTCCTTTAGACAAAAAATTAATCTTCAGTGCAAAAGGTTATAGCTTATATAAGAGGCCAGCTTGGACCAGTAGATTCAAGGGTTTTTCAATGACAGGGCCTTCAGAGTGTTTGCAATTGCCAGAATGTGAGGAAAGCATGATTAGCAGTGAGCTGAACTTCTTCTGAACTCTGTCCCCTTCTGCTTCATTACGCATAAACCCATGATGAGAGGGGACTGGAGACAGCCGTGGCGTCACCTACTCGAATAAAGCGTTAGGTTCAGCCCTCTTACTTTTAGTGTTACATGCTGGACTTTGACATTGCAAAAAAAAAAGGTTATTTGGGTAACTTGAAATGGCAACATGAGGAGCTAAACGGCTGTTGTTCTGTAAATTGGAAGCCAAGAAGACCAAATCTGCATTTGGCCGGTTTATGCTAATGCGTTGTTTAGTGGTCCTTGTGGAAGCATTGAGAATGCAACGTCATACTCAATGTTTAATGCACGTCTTCTGTTGTCCCTCTGTCTTCATTACATTCAAAATGTCTACTTCATAAAGAATGTGAATTCCCCATCTGTGAAACCTGAGAAGTTTGTTTTCCTCTGGAATTGAACTTGCTAATCCCTCTCACTTAACACGCTGTGGATATAGGGGCCTTGTGACCATGAACGAATCTCTCCACTGGCAAGGCTGAGTGGAGAAGATGACATATTCTAAAAGATCCTCTCATAAAATTTAAGAGTCGAGTGTGAACCCATCTGTCACCCTTTGACTCTCTGCATAAACAACGGGCACAACTTTAAAAAGGTCATGCACTTACAGTGGATGCGTGACATCTGCTGCAATATCTTATGGATTCTCTCTCTTTCACTTTATTGCTCTTCCATAAGACAAACTCTTTTGGATTCATTGCAGGAGTCTATTAAAACACTTAATCCATGACGTTATTAAACCATTTTAAACACGTGCTGGCAGCCTGAGATGTTAGGTTAAGATTCACATAGAATAAAAAATCACCCTATTATTCACCACCTGTATTTAATGTCTCTCTCTTCACAAGGATTGAGATCCTAGAGTAGCTGCGGTATTGTGGTTACAGTTTTATACCACAAGAATGAAGTGATCGCGATTGTGCCCTTGAGGATGACACTTAAACCCAGGTTTCCCCAAGGAGATTGCCTGCAAAAACTTCCATGTCAGGGACTATATATTGTAGCAGAAGGATGTTATCTAATAAATGATTTTGATGAAGTTTGTGTTACTGTTGTGCTGAAGAGTGGCGCTTGTAGGATGATGAGGGCTGTCTTAAAGGTTCTGTTCTTCGTGATCCCATCTTTCAAACTTTAGTTAGTGTGTAATGTTGCTGTTAGAGCAAAAATAATACCTGTAAAATTATAAAGCTCGAAGTTCAATGCCAAGCGAGATATTTTATTTAACAGAAGTTCCCTTTCAAAGCCTACAGCGAATGGCCGGTTTGGACTACATCCCTGCACTTCCTGCTTTAATGACGTCACTAGAACAAAAGTATGTTGACTAACCTCCGCCCACAAGAATATTCAAAAAAGGGGGCGTGGTCTTGTTGCTCTCCCACCTGGAGAAGAGGAAGTGTTGCGTTTGTAGAGTGTGTTTGTCGCCATGTCTACAATAACATTGAGCGCATGCGTCTCCCTGTTATGGTAAGAGGTGTGACCTTTCCGAAGACCTTGGCGATGCGCTAAGCTGCTGTCAAATCACAACACGGGAACCGCTGGCCCAATCAGAACTTGTTACGTATTTCTGAAGGAGGGACTTCATAGAACAAGAAATCATCAGGCCGTTTTTAGGACAGTGAAAACAGCGGTATGCAGATAAGTCAATTGTGTGAAAAATACACACAATTTGCACACTGTAAACACAATCAAAGCTTCAAAAACACATGAAAAACGGGACCTCTAATGAGCAATGATTGTACTCCATTATATGAAATGCATTAAAATATATTTTAAAAGTGTTCATTTACTATGTTAATGTGTGCTATTGTTAGTTAATAAATGTTTGTTTAAGTTACACTGCCATTAAAAAATTGGCATTCAGTAAGATTTTTGTGAAATATTTCACAAAACTTTTTAAATATATTTTATAGTGTAATTAATATTCCTGTGATGCAAAACTGAATTTTCAGCATCATTGCTCCAGTCTTCAGTGTCAAATGTCTCAATCATTCTATATGCTGATTTGGTGCTTAAAACGTATCTTCTATTATGAACATTTAAAACAGTTGTGCTGCATCTTATTTTTTAGGATTATTGTATGAATGGAAAGTTCAAAAGAACAGCATTTATTTAAAACAGAAATATTTTGTAACAATATAAATATCTTTGCTGTCACTTGTGATCAATTTAATGCTCCCTTACTGAATGAAAGTATTAATTTGTATTTCTTTTCTTTTCTTGACCCCAAACTATTACATGTTAGTGTACTTTATGTAGAGTTTAATTAGGACTTACTCCAGTTAAGGTTTTGCTGTGGTATTTAAATTGGGGTTATTTCTACCATATGTACCAAAAGTCAATGAAGTCCCAATGTTTTGTTTCAACAAATAATTGTTTGACTGCAATATGGCCCTCAAGCAGTGCTAGATTGTGAATATATTCACAATTGAAGAAGCTGCGTGTCATGTCTTACAACAGCCTTTTACTCATAATGCCATAATGTACTTTATTGCTTCGGTATAGCGCATTTAAGATCATTTGGTGCTCTCTGTGTGTGTTTGCTTGGACTAAAATTCCTCATTCTTAACTGCTAGTTTCAGTCAATCTCTCTCTTTACCCTCACTGCAGTGAAATCCCACAGTGCTACATTTTCTGTTCCCTCTGGGTCCTCGGTAGCCCAATCTATGTGACTATCTTTGGCCTCCAATGTGAAAGTAGAGGCTCTGCGCCGACCATTCAATGCTGATTGTATCAAGCTGTGGACAGCTGACTTGGCAGCAAGGCACTTGCGCACACTGTTTGACTTTCTTTGTCATTGGCCAGCCTGTGGAATGGTTATTGTTTAATTGAGGGCCGTTGGACAGCTCATCCATCACAGATGTTAATCATATCAAACATTCACACCTCCCCGAGAAGCTGCTACGCTCCTCCGTTTCCACGGTGACGGGCACCTAATAAATCTAAATATGGTAATCTACTCTAATTTCACCCAGATCCACCCTCCACTGTAAATGAGCTCGCCGCCGCTCGCCGTCAAGACCGCCGCTAAGATAGGGCCGCTAATATGGAAATGGAGTACCCTAGCACACACCATTAAAGTCCGTAACCGAATTGTCTTGACACCTCATGCTGCAGATGTGCGGAGGCAGAGTTATACGTAAATTAAATCTCAAATTGCACAACTGTTATTCGATTATGAAGTGACAAAAGTCAGCAGTGGCTTTCGTCAGGCTCTTGGTTTAGTTAGTGGTGGCGCTGTGTTGTAAAGCACCAAGAAACGACTGACGAGCCCTCCTGCAGCTTGCATTAATTCACTGTCATTATGATATGATTTCGCATTAGATCATCTTTCCGTTGCTCCTAATATGTATCTTTTTTTCTGCCTGTGGAGTCTTATGGGATTAATGAAGTAGAAGTGGAGTCTTGAAGACAACCTTGATTAGAGAAGTTGTAGAGGATATTCTTACCCTAGACATTACATTTAAATTACTTTTAACTTGTAGGTTGCTTTCATAGACTTCATTTTAAAGGAGTAGAGCATCTAAAAGCATCTAAATCTGTGTGACTTCTGTATGAGGTTTTGAAGAACTGTACCGGTCACTCTTTTCCATCCAATTACAGTGAATGGGGATCAGAGCTTTCAAGCGTTGAAAATGATGTAAAAGTATCGTAAGTGTGGTCAATTTTCTGAAGTCATATGATAGCTTTGTTTGAAGAAAACAGACCAAAATTGTAGTCATTATTCACCTTTAGTTGGCTGTTAACTGACCAGATCGAGTCAGATGTGAACTAAATCAATTCATGAACGAATCATTCAGATAACGGATTAATTGAAAAGATCAAAAGAACAGTGTGTTGACAGTTCAAATCGTTCTCATTAACTCAAGGAGAATTAGATTTCAAAGAATTTTGGGGAATAATGACATAAAATTCACTCTGCTTTCACAGAAAGCGCCAGAGACTTGGAATATTAGATTTAAATGACGTTTAAAGTGCAAAGTGCTCTCATATTATTTTAACGGAGTAGTTCACCTGAAAATTAAAACCATACCATTATTTACTCGCTCTCATGTCGTTCCAAACCTGTATGAGTTTCTTTCTGATAGAGGTACACAAAAGGAGAGGTTTTGAAGAACTGTACTGATCACTCTTTTCCATGCAATTACAGTGAATGGGGATTGAAGCTTTCAATCTTTGAAAAGGATGCAAAAGCACCATAAATAAGTGTGATCCATATGACTAGTGTGCTAGATTGTACGTTTTCTGAAGTCATATGATAGCTTTGTGTGAAGAAAACAGACCAAAATTATAGTCGTTATTCACGTCCAGTTGGCTGGTTGTGAGTTGTGAACTGGATCAAATCATGAATGAATCATTCAGAACACAGATTCATTGGAAAGATCAGAGTCAACAATTCAAATCTTTCTCATAAACTCAAGGAGAATTAGATTTTCTAGAATTTCAGAGAATAATTACATAAATTTCACTCTGATCCTCGCAAAAATCTTCAAAGACTTGGAATTTTAGATTTAAATTGCATTCTGTAAAGTGCTCTCAGGAAAAAGATCAAAAAGAACCGTTTGTTCATAAATCGAATCAAGAATTTCAGTGAATAATAACTTAAAATTCAGTATGTTTCTCACACAAAGCTGTCAACATCGCTGTGACTTCAAAATACTTATATAGAGTATGAATCATATTGACCACTGTTATGTACGTATGTCCTATTTGAAGCACATTATTAAAGCTTCATTCCCTTTTAATAGTAATTCATGGATCTGTACATTATTCAAAAAGTCTCCACATAAGAAAGAATGTCCCAGGTTAAAAAATACTATTAAATGCATTAAAAATTTACTTGAGTATGTTTTTAGTACAATACAAATATACTATATTGCATTTTAATACATTTAATAGTACGTCTTTTTCACCTGGTGTCATATCGGTTTAGAACAGCATAAGTGTGAGTAAATAATGACAAAAAAATGTTAAATGGTGACCGAATTTGTGGATGAACTATTTCTTTAAGTCATTGTCCTTTTATATTACGTCTGTGAGTTTTAGATTGATACAGAATCTCTCTGCCATCTTTAACGAGCCAGTGTGGCGGCGAGACGTGCCGTAGTCCCTGCTGAGGGCTGGAAATAGCACCGTGTTTTGTGTGGAAAGGCTCGGAAGAACAGGATTGGGTCCTGGGGAGGTGTTATGGAACCGGAGGGAATCGCATGACTAATGCCGATGAGAGCGATGTCACAGCAGGCCCATTCACACTTCTATTTTAGCGCCATTTTTCAGCCTATTTTTGGTTATTGTTGTTTCACAGCTGGCTACACATGTGCACCTGCACACACAATGCACTTCGGCAGTGAGAAGGTGACAGGGCAAGATATACTCCTTTTCAAAGCTCTTGGTTTATTCCTTTTCCTCCCCTTTCTCATCACTTTAAATAAGCATATTGATGAAAGGTTGACGATGGTTTGGCACAGAGAAGACGTGTGAACTCCTTCCTCTGTAGTCTGACACGGACGGAAGCTATAACAAGGAATAAGTGTTTGTGTGTTTAATAAAGGCTGGTATGCTGATTTGTAAGTGCGCATCGCGTAATGATGAGAGGAATTAGAAGTCATTAAAAAAGCACAACGACACGGGTCGGTAAACAAGGATATATTACATCAACTGTGTAGGTTGGTTATCTCTTCTACAGGCAGCACTCAACAATCCCTCTGGGTACAGTAACAGCACAAAACCTTGGTAAAATAGATGTCTGCATGAATCCATCTCCAGTTGTACACAAAACAACTGTAAATATGCCAAGCTCTAAATCGTTCAATAATAGCTATTTACTGACTGCTTGCTGTTCGTTCAATGATATGCATCAATAGCTAGAGTATCCATTTAGGTTTGTAGACCCAAATTTGTGTGTGCATATGACCACAGGATTATAGTTAACTTTTTTGGTTCAAAATTAACAAAATTTTAATAATGAGTCAATACATCATGAGTCCTTCTTCTAAAACATGTTTTTGTCTTACCAGGATTCACTATAGGCTTATGCCTATTAGGGTTATGCCTGTTTAGGTTTTTTCATATCCGTAAATAGAGAAAAGTTGACGCATATTTGGTGTGGGAGTGGCATAGGTTAGTTGTCACAATGAGCGAGAAAGGTTGACATGGAGCAAGTGTGTCACCCGTTTAAAAAAATGCCAAACAGAGGAGAGTTTGCTAACAAAAAGAGAATGTGACACAGCTCGTAATAAAACAAGAATCAACATGGGCTTGGCTTTTCGAATGGCTGTCACATGTCTGTTGTGTTCATTGTGTTCCTGTGTCCTAGTTTTCCTCAGTGTGTCTAATTAGTAATGTCATTCGCCTATGTCTAGTCAGTCACCTTGTTATTCTCATTTGCTTTTTGTACTCAGTTCTCCCTCAGTGTTTGTCTTTTCTTGTCTTTAGTTCTACATGTGAAAGAGTTTCCTGAGTTTTATTATTAAAGTGCCTGTCTCCTGTTCATCCTCGTCTCTGTGAGCTTATATCCTACACATGACTGGCGAGAACTTAGGGATTTTAAATGTTGTAAAAATGAAGCGGAGATGCCGTTTGTATTACTCAACACCTGAATAAAGTATTTTATTGAACAGATACATTGCCTTATGTACCATACTTAGCAATATCTGTTGTGAAGGGTCATTTCATTATTGTTCATTATTCACTATGGTCTTCAGCTAGTCTGCTTGGGATCCTTTCCATCTAAACTGGTTATATCGTTTAGTAAATGTTTTATGAGCAGTAGGATAACCATATTAATTTGCACAGTCACACAAAGTCAAAGCACAACCAAAACTGTTCTTCCGCAAAATGAATTTGTTTTTATAATCGCTAGAGAGCCAAACATTACTTACCCGACAAGACGAGGTCTTAAGCTAAATTCCTGTTTGAGCTGTCATAGCATAATGTAATGTAAAAAGTAATTGATAGTAATTTGATTTTCTTCTTTTATTTGTAACTTTGCACAAACAATATAGAATACGATTATTCAATAAATGGAAAAACAGTATCTTTTATTGACACATTTTGATGGAAAATTGATTCAAGAACTACTGAGAAGATAATGATAGAATAATGTTTTTTGACTTTATTTAATGTATTGAAGTAATGACAGGCCTTTCAAACTATTTTTATTTTATTGTATTGTATTATGATTTAAACAGGTATGTACATTGCAATATTTTTTTTGGAAAAGTCTCTTATGCTCTACAAGGCTGCATTTATTTGATCTGGCTGCAGATATTGTGAAATATGATTAAAATTTAAAATAACTTTTCTATTTTAAAATGTCACATAATCCTTCAGAAATCATGCTTATCTGCTGCTCATTGTGCATGCCTCTGAGTCCTGTGTGTGATTGATTATGTGACAAGGGAGAATCTTTGAAATGCGTAACTGTGAGCGCGTGTCAAACTGGACGCCCCTGTATGAGCCCCTGTTTGGATGAATGACACCTCATTTGCGTTTCTTAAGAGATTTTCAGGCTGAAAAATATTTTAGTCTGCGATGTCAGATATTAGCCTTATGATTTGGTATTAGATGATAATTAGAATCTTTGTTTTATGGTAATAGGACTGCCACGATACCAGCAGTTAAAAACTTTTTGAAAACTTCAGAATTGAAAAATTGTCTCTCTTTTAATTCACAAGTTCGATTTTTGAATTGAATTGACCACAGCCACACCACACAAGAAGTTGAATTGGAATGACAGGAAGAGGAATTCATAGAAATTCAATGCATTCTGCATAGATAGGTAGATACGTATAGAGACAGGCATGACATTATGACCACTGACAGGTGAAATTAATAACACTGATTTTCTCTTCATCGTGGCACCTGTTAGTGGGTGGGAGATATTAGGCATCAAGTGAACATTTTGTCCTCAAGTTGATGTGTAAGAAGCAGGAAAAATGGGCAAGCGTAAGGATTTGAGCGAGTTTGACAAGGACCAAATTGTGATGGCTAGACGACTGGGTCAGAGCATCTCCAAAACTGCAGCTCTTGCGGGGTGTTCCTGGTCTGCAGTGGTCAGTATCTATCAAAAGTGGTCCAAGGAAGGAACTGGTCATCCGGCGACAGGGTCATTGGCGGCCAAGGCTCATTGATGCTCGTGGGTAGTGAAGGCAGGCCCGTGTGGTCCGATCAAACAGACGAGCTGCTGTAGCTCAAATTGCTCAAGAAGTCAATGCTGAATCTGACAGAAAGGTGTCAGAATACACAGTTCATTGGAGTTTGTTTCACATAATTTTTTTACAGTGAAAATCATCAAAATTAATGCTCATACACATTAGGTATTCTGTGCAAATTAATAAATAATAAAAATATTCTTATTTGAATCTATCTGCAGTTCATGAGTCCAAAGTTGCATGTTACTTTTGTTGAGAGATGTGTAAATGTGAAAAGGTTATTTTTATGGCAGTGAGATTAGATGCTGTACTAAGATGCATACTCTCAAACATAGCTTTTCTATTTAAATCATGTGTTTACATTTGTACTTTATATTTTAAACTCATTGTTCTGTGTTTGTTGTTAGCTGTGTGTCACTAGCTTTGCATGTCGCAGATTGTTTGGTGTTGTGTTGGATCGTAGAGCCTCCTCTTCCACAGCTGATCAATCGCAGAAGCTCTCTGCACCCAGAGATAAATGTGCGGTCTGAGCTCACTACCGCGGCGTGACCACCAAGCGTCTGATCCAGGTCTGGGTACTCCATTGGGGAACTCGTCCTCTGCCCACCACCAGACCGCTTAAGCAGTTCTGGGCATCTCTTTCCCCATGCACACACACACACTCACACTCACACTCACCCAGGCCCACGGCACCATCAGCAGACTATTGAGCAGAGAGCTGGCAAATCGTGTTCCATGTGACTGCGACTGCAGCTGCACACTGTGGGGCGTTATTGTTTGCATGAGAGCGAAAGAATGGAGTTTGTGATTTTGCGGCCATGATAAAACTCCTGTCCGATGGGCTAATCCTGCATGAATCAATGCGCTTTTATTGGTGCCCATTTTTAATAGGCTCTTACAATAGAAAAGAGATCAAATGTGTCATGGATGATCAAGAGAGAAACTAGAAGCAGCTCAGAGCAATTATAGCCTGCGCTTTTATGCCCGGCAGGATCAATGTGTGTCTGAGTGCTTCAAGACCTGTTTGCTGATACTAACTTGAAGTCTGTCTCTGACACAAACAAACTGTCTGCTACGTAAACTCTGCTTTGTTTCTGTAAACTGAGCTTGAATACATTTTAGTGTTGTGGGATGTTGTAGCAAGTGAATATTGTGTAATTATGTTTGTGATGTGTGCATGATAAAGACAAGGAGAAAGTCTCGTAAATCCAGAGTTTTTATTATGAACATAAAGTCTGCTGGTGATTCTGGCTGTAATAAAAGTCTGATCACAATATACGATCATATATAAAAGATAAGTGTGTGGCCATAGTTTATTTTGTTTTTACAGATTAAGGACGTTTAAGACAGGTTTATCCGAAATGGGTTATATCGTAAACATATATCAGTGCAAGACTCAAAAAACTGCAGAGGAGTGTACAAAAAACACTGAAGAAACTGGTGTAGAATACAGAATGTACGCTGGTCTAAAAGTAGTAAATTGGCTTCTGCAGTTTCTTTAGTATTTATGAATGTTTAATTTTATATGGTCTATAAGGGCTATACATTTAAGGGTCCCACTTTATATTAGGTGGCCATAACTACTTTTTACATGCATCAGAAAATAAGTGCAATGTACTAATTATGTTCATATTGTATTGCAAACCACTTTTGCTGATATTGAGGTGGGATACGGGTAATGTTATGGACAGGTGTGGTGGTATGGTTAAGTTTAAGGGTAGGGTTAGGTGTAACGGAAGTGTCAACAGTGTAATTGTAAGTGTAACTACAGAAATTAATTACAGATGTAATTACATGCAGGTAATTTTTTTAATGTAAGTACAATGTAAAAACATGTATGTACACAGTAAGTGCATTGTATCAAATTATTAATTTTAATGTTAGTACATAGTAGTTAAGGCCACCTAATATAAAGTTCTATGGTCACAAATATTTGTACAAATAACTTGCTTGAAGATGATAATCCACCACATAAAGACTGGAAAATAAACTTTGAAGTCCCGTCTGGAATTCTTTTAAAAATGAATTCGCCGGTATCTCTTTAATATCTCCATAATTACCCCCGGGTCAAAATTTTGAAGACAAACAACACATTTCACTTTGGTGGTGATAAAGAGGTACTTAAGCTTGACTTATGGGTTTGTGTAAGTAAGTTTGGAAAACACTGCCTTAAAATGCTACTTACATAGGCAGCTAAACAAAGCCGTAAGTCGAGCATCTTGAGTCTTTATCAGGAAAAAAACTATGCCCTTTTCCCCCGCTATGCTATCTGGACAGCAACTTTTCAGTTTCTCACCCGTCTTTCACCTCACAATGTATCTCTCCTCCTTTATGACACTTTTGGCCTTAATGAGAACATTGGCTGGCCTGTTCCTTCCAACCGTACTCTGAAAACAACACAGCGCGTCCCTTGCTGTCAGTCAGACATGGTTGTTTCAATCTTTTCTTCCATTCCAAGGACTGTTCGTACACCCCAAAGTTACAGGTCACCCTAAACACATAAATTTTAATGACGTCATGATGTGCAAGTTTAAACCGAAGCTCAGCAAACTATAATATCAGCCTTGGAGACAGTTGTGTTTGTGAAAGTGTTCAGCTGTGCTTGTGTGCACATACATTTATTTAAGTTAAAACATGTTTGATATGTTTGTGTCGGTGGCCAACAGTGAACCTTCCTTACCTTGTAGGATCTTTAAAATTCAAATTTGGGAAGGACAGAGTAAGGTGGAGGTAAATATTTGACAAGGAGGCTGGGTGTGAATTTTAGAGGTATTTTAAGGACTGTCTTCCACCCTGGCCTTTTCCCAGTATATTTAGCCTTTGGCACATCTCTTTCTCTCTTTCTCTCTCTCTCTCTCTCTCTCTCTCTCTCTCTCTCTCTCTCTCTCTCTTTCAGCCACTGGCACGGGGCTCAGAAACGGCCAGTCATATTCACTGATAAGCTACATCAACATCTGTTTATCTAGCCTGGAGAGACACATAGAGGAGATGCCTCGCTGGATTTGTCAGTCAGCTCAGGCTCGCATTGAACAACAATTGATCATCATGCAGTTGTGTGCTGTCTTGTGTAAACTTAATTATTGTGCTGTAGGTCTGTATTCAAATAAATAAATGGATATATACTATACTGTAGCCTACTAAACAGACAAATTCAAAATTGAGCTGCAAAAATTGGGTTTTCAGATAGCACTATCGTACTGGCATCAGAAACATGAGCACATTAATTTGACTTTGCACATTTACACTGGGTTCAGCAGCATGACCAGCCATGAGATAGGAAATGTGAGCTACAGTATGCCAGTAAACAGAGGTTATTCAATAGTAATAGTCATTTACATATAGTGTGTTGAACCACTAAGAAGGGACCTATTATGCCCTTTAAGTCTTGATTTAGATTTTCTTTTAGAATAGGTTTTCATGCTTGAATGTTCAAAAACACATTAATTTCCCACATATTTTACATTATTGCAGCACTGCTCTTTCTAGTCTGTCTGTAACGCTTGGTTTAATCCTGGTCTCTCTAAAGCCCCTCCTTCAGAAAACCACAATGTGCTCTGAATGGTCAGCTGGACCAGTGTGTTGTGATTGAGCAAAGGATTTGAGCATGGTTTGGAAATGTCACACCCCTTACCGTTACCTAGAGATTACCCCCAATTTTTTTTTTTGCGAGAATAATTTAAATGAGGAACATTGTGGCCTGTACATTCCCAGAAGAAAACTCAAGACTATAATCAAAGCATTTCAAACAGTGATATAGAGAATACTTCCCTTTGGACTGGAATTTTGTCACAAGTAACACAAGAAACACGAAAATGCACAAAAAAAAAGATAATAGGACACCTTTAAAATGATACTTCACCTAGAAAGGAAAATAGTAATTTATCTTTAGTTGTCACCCTCATGTCGTCTCAAACCTGAGTTTGAGCTTTTTTAGTTTAGTCAATTTATGATCAGTTTTGGTTTGCTGTCTTTGAAATTATCTGCCTTCACAATGTGGAAATATGCTACATTCTGCTTTATATGGGTTTTGACACACTTCAGTAAACACCTGCTCTATGGAGAAACACATTAGTTCTAATGTTCCCTTAAGAGATTTTTGATTGAACTTCAACAAAAGTGGAACAAACTGTTGACAATGTTCCAAACTGCATGTTTTGAAGGACAAATCAACTTTGGTCCTGTTTTTCTGGAAGACTTTCCCACAACTATCGGGGATAAACCTGATCTCACCCTGTTGAGCACTGTGGATGTCTTTCTCATTAGTTCTGTGTTCACTTAACCAATAATGAGTTGGAAGAATGGGGGATGTTTGTCTGGTGGTGAATACATTTGTGCTGAAGTGAGAAATGATTTTGAATCTGGACATGGACAGATTGGGCCGGGGTTTCATCGTCTTTCAGCACCGGACAAGCGTGTTAGGATGCGACGTGCTTCTGTGTAATTAAGAGTGTGTCATAAAATGAGTTATCATTTCAGCTTTTTTTTTACAGCACATGTTAAGACCCGCTCTCTAATCTGACAATTAATATGGTAATGAACTCCTGCCGAGCTGGAGATTACGGAAGAGATGGATGTCAGAATCTTTTGGTTACAGTACTTTATTTTTTATTTTTAGGAAGATAAAAAAAGTGCCACAGTGCTGAAGTCAGAGTCGGATATTTCCAGACGAACATAATTACAGAAAAATATCAAGAGAGTTTATTCAACTATGAACACTATTGGCACTGGGTCTTTTAGACTATACATACACTCGACACTAAATATCAGTGGACATTCCTCATAGAACAATTGTCAGTGTTTTTTTTTATTAATATTCTTATCTATCATGAAAGTAATTTTGGAAATATTTGTAATTTTTTTTGGAATAGTGGTTACATTATGACTAATATTGTGTTGGTTCCCCTTTTGCTGACAAAACAGCCCTGATACGTTGAGGCATGGTCTCCATGTCCATGTGCGAGGTGGGGCCTCCATGGATCGGACTTGTTTGTTCAGCACTAATGCTCGATTGGATTGAGATCTAGGGAATTTGGAGGCCAAGTCAACACCTCAAACTCGTAGTTGTGCTCCTCAAACCATTCCCGAACCATTTTTGCTTTGTGGCAGGGCGCATTATCCTGCTGAAAGAAGCCACAGCCACCAGGGAATACTGCTTCCATGAAAAGGTGTACATGGTCTGCAACAATGCTTAGGTAGGTTGTACGTGTCAAAGTAACATCCACATGGATGGCGGGACCCAAGGTTTCCCAGCAGAACATTGCCTACGCCGGCTTGCCTTCTTTCCATAGTGCATCCTGGTGCCATGTGTTCCTCAGGTAAGCATCGCACCCGGCCATCCACGTGATGTAAAAGAAAGCGTGATTCATCAGACCAGGCCACCTTCTCCCATTGCTCCATCATCCAGTTCTGATGCTAACGTGCCCACTGCTGGGACTTTCGGCGATGGAAGGGGGTCAGCATGGGCATCCTGACTGTTCTGCGGCTATGCAGCCCCATCATCACAATTTGGCCCTTGTCAAACTCGCTCAAATCCTTACGCTTGCCCATTTTTCCTGCTTCTAACACATCAACTTTGAGGAACAAAATGTTCACTTGCTGCCTAATATATCCCACCCACTAACAGGTGCCGTGATGAAGAGATAATCAGTGATATGCACTTCACCTGTCAGTGGTCATAATGTAATTTATTTATTAATATTAATATTAAATAATATTTTCTCTATTGTTGCATTGGTAACCAACTTTTAAAAAATGTTTGTGCCAAAAGTTGTTGGTTGTGATGGAATTAATGCCACCAATGAACGACAATCAGAATTGTGTAATACAAATATAAATCATTTTCATAGAATAGATATTAAAATGACTCTTTGTTTAGGTCAAATATTTGTATAATTCATATTTTTAATAAAGGAGTTTCATTGTTTAAAAGCCATGGTAAACAATTTAATAGGACCTTCAGATAACAAAAAGTTAAACTATGTTAGTATAAATAGAAATCATCTCCTGGGAAATTAAAATGACTGTAGTTGAAGAAAATATGTTTCTTAACTCTCAAATGGTTTTAGGTGCACTAGCGTTAATGATTATTTGCACATTTTTGAATAAAGTACTCTGTTCTCTTTCTAATGGTGGATTATTAAGACATTTGTTTAACTTCTAGGGGACAAAAATTCACATTTTCAGAGAATAACGTCTTGTCATCTCCCACGGCTCACTTCAAAGTTAAAAGTGGTCCAAGTGCTGGTGTGTCAGCAGATGCAATCCTCATGCATAATGCAGGTCTCCTTTTCCATACTCTGAGGAAATGCAGCACTTGCCAGTGCTCTCTGATACAGCTTGTCATCATGCTTTTGCACAAACCATCACTTACACCCTGTCTACAGGGTTGTCGTCAATTGTCCTGGCTCACATAACAAAGAAAGCCCAATAAGGTATTGCCTTACTCATTGTGCCGAGGTAAAGAGGATACTTGTACATAAACGCTTTGTCCCAGGACCCGCGACCCACACATTTAAACCTAGAATGTTCCCGTTATCAACAAAGTTATCTAGTTCATGTATTATGCTTGCAGCTTCAATGACTCTTGTAGTAACTGAGAGATTTCACAGTAAATATTGTATATATAAAATTATAACATTTAATTTAACATTTATATTAGATATAAAGATGTATAGATTAACAATAATGTAATTTATATATTATAATTTTATTAAATTACTGGCCCCACTTTATATTAGGTGGCCTTAACTACTATGTACTTACATAAAAAAATAAGTACAATGTACTTACTGTGCTCATATTGTGTTGCAAAACACCTTTGCTGATATTGAGGTGGGATACGGGTAGGGTTAGGGACAGGTGTGGTGGGATGGGTAAGTTTAAGGGTAGGGTTAGGTGTAAGGGAAGTGTCAACTGTGTAATTACAAATGTAACTACAGAAATTAATTACAGATGTAATTACATGCAGGTATTTTTTAAAATGTTAGTACATTGTAAAAACATGTATGTACACAATAAGTGCAATGTATCAAAATATTAATTAAAATGTTAGTACATAGTAGTTAAGGACACCTAATATAAAGTGGGTCCAAATTACTCATTTATCACACTGCAGTACTATTTAAATGTGATGTGTGTAATTTCTTTGAATGTAGTAAAGCATAAAAATATCATCATGTTTGCAGATATAAGGAATCATGCTCAGTTCCCATTGATTTGCCGAAAAACAATTCTACAGCCAGCTATTCCACTTTGAAATGTGAATTCTGTGTCGGAATGTCTTGTTTTAATCTGTTTGATCCCGCCCACTGCCAAATTACCTAATAGTATTTTAAGACCCCAGGTTGCCATATGGCGGAAAACACAATGTATTGCAGCCATTGAAGCCAACAAACAAACTGGGTCAGAGATCGCAGATTCTACTCGAACTAAAAAGCTTTGGCATCCATTTGAAAAGCTCTATGACCAGAGGCATATTAAAACATGGATAAATCAACTAATCAACTTATATTTTCAGGCTTATTGCCTTTCATTGTCATTTGACCTATCGGTAAGCCACGCCCCTCAAACGCAGATGAGCCAATGACAGTTGAGTATCAGTTGCGCTGGGACCGGTTAGTAAAAGTAAGAGCTTGCACGCAATTTATCAGAGTTGTTTTGCAGATACAAAGTTTAACAGTTATTAACTACACCCCCGAAAAGGCATAATGTCTGTATATGTTTGTTTACTGTTAGTTGTATGAGTGTTTTTGTGTAATTTGCTATGCATGTTAATGATAATGCAATGGAAAGAGAGAGTTTGTGAATGAGACGTTAATGCGCACTTCTTATGCTTTGCTTGTTCAACTCTTTTTTTTGGAGTAAACGATGTAATAAACTTCATAAACCATCAGTAAAGTATGGCCATCATTCGTACGGGCTATGTGCTAACAAGGTTTTCACACTGACAGCTGTCATAGCAAGTCATAGTAAGACTCAGTTTGTTTGTCCGAGTTAGCAACAGTAACTAAGGGGGGTGGGGCTTACCGATAGGTCAATTGCACTTGTTCCTGTTGTTCCCTCAGTCTGGCAACCCACTTGAGCATGGGGCACTTGGAACTCTCTCCAATATTTTGAATTTGGACTGCAGTACACATTTCAATCACTAGTTGTCAATATAACATACTGCACCTTTAAAATGACCAGGCACAATA
This sequence comes from Gobiocypris rarus, assembly GCA_023029165.1. Taxonomy (NCBI): domain Eukaryota; kingdom Metazoa; phylum Chordata; class Actinopteri; order Cypriniformes; family Gobionidae; genus Gobiocypris; species Gobiocypris rarus. The sequence continues at coordinate 14,550,588 of CM040918.1, read as the reverse complement.
ATGTACAATTTTGACTTTAAATCTTGCTTTGACTTTCCAATTTTGCAGCATAATTCCTTTTCCCTTTTAATTAAGTTTTTTTTTATCCTCTTATTGCATTTACATTTTCTATATGTGGCTTTCTAATGAAGCAAAATCATGACCCTAAACTGTACAGCGGTTTACACTGAATGTCTTTTTCTTTTAATAGGTATTCCATCTCCCCTTTCTCCACCTTTGAACGGTGTGGCATCAAGCACCCAAAGCCCTGGCCGTTTTTTGGGAACCTCATGATGTTTCGAAACGTAAGGCCTTTTATTTATATCATAATGAATCACAAAACTCATCCACACACTTCCTCACTTGTGCATGTACCTTGTACCGCCCTCCCAAAGCTGGAAAAATGATATTTCTCTCAGTGAGCCTCACTTCATTAGATGTGATCATTAAAGATGACTCACCGCTAATGACATCTAATGCCATGTGATTTCCAAACAGATTACCTTCTCTGCTGAATGATGTACTTTTATGACGATAATATAAAAGATGGACGGGGAGAGTGGGTGGGTTTAATATTGAAAAATTAATACTTTTAATTCCTCCTGTAAGTTTAATCTCAGTCCCAGGCTGAAATGTAGCAAACCAACAGCTACCTTGAGGATACTCATTTCTGTCTGTCTGTAGTTTAATGATAATGATTTGACGTGTATTATAGGAAATAAAGGCCAAAATTTTGATGCTGTATAGGGCTGTTCGATTCCACTGAGAGGTTTAAAGCGAGATTCATTTGTGAATGTGAACTACCAGGATTCATCCAACAACCAATGAGGATGAATTTCATAAAAAGAACATATCCAGCACTTATTTTATCCTAAAGATAAAGAGAAAATTAGGCTTATTTTTTGACCATGACGAGGGGGACATACCAAATATTGAATACCACATTCTGAAATTCATGTTCATTTTTCTATTCAACAGAATCCAATTGTTAAATTGTAATTTGAGATAAAAAGCCTTTCTGATAGTGTACTATACTGTAGGACAGTATTTTCTGTACTTTAAAAATAGTAATGTTTCCAACAAATTCTCATTTAGGTCATAATTGTTCATTGCTGTTTAATGTTCTTGAAACAAGTCTCTTATGCTCATCAAGGCTGTATTTAATTAGAAAAAAAACAGTACATGAAATATTATTACAATTTAAAATAATGGGCTTCTATTTTAATATACTTATAATATAATTTATTTTTCTGATGCAAAGCTGAATTTTCAGCATCATTACTCCAATCTTCAGTCACATGATCCTTCAGAAATCATCATTCTAATATGCTGATTATCAATGTTGGAAACGGCTGTGCTGCTCAATATATTTTTGAAACCTGTGATACTTTTTTCAGGATTCATTGATGAATAGAAATATAATATATAAATGTTTAAACTTTTATCAGTTTAACACATCCTTTCTGAATAAAATTGTTTATTTCTTTTAAAACAAAATTACTTCTTTTTTTAACGCTAGTGTATATTGTTACAAAAGATTTCTATTTTAAATAAATGCTTTTCTTTTTTAACTTTTGATTCATCATAGAATCCAGAGAAAGGTAGCACAGGTTAAAAAAAAATATCAAGCAGCACAACTGTTTCCAACATTGATAATAAATCAGCATATTAGAATGATTTCTGAAGGATCATGCACACTGGCATATTTTAAATAAAGCTTTGATTCTAACTCTTATGCTGTTCTGGAGATTTTCAGATCAATATGTTACTGTCAGACAGCGATGGTTGACTGGACAGCATGTCGTTCACAACACTCATTTCATTCTGTCTTTCTATCACTCGCATATGACAGGGCTCCCTCTTCCTTCTCTCCCCCTCCATCTGCCTGTCTGTTTCCCTTTATCCGTCCATTTCATCTCAATTCACGTCTTCCTCGTTGTGATTAAATGTTATTAGATGAAAGTGAGAAAGACGAAAATGAATATGCATGCATGCATAATTACTGCGTGTCTAGATGAAGCTCCCCAGGTGAACTAAAGTTATGTGTGTGGGTTTTGCATGCTGTTGTGCACCCTTTGTCTGTGCGTATTAGTGTGTGTGTAGATACGTGCACACGTCAGCAGACTGAGTCTCACAAACAGTGGTCTCCGGAGCATTGCTCCAGCAGAATCCTCTGACCCACTTCTACAGGCCAACCTCTCAGCTAAATCCTGTAGGTCTGCGTGTGCGACTAGATGCACATTTTGTGTTGCTGGCACTAGAGACGCAGACGCAATCCCCTCTCAAGAGGCAGGTGACTGCATTTCAAGTTAGAAATTCAGCAAAAGAGGAAAGGGGAGATGTTCAAAGAGAGAAAGGAGAAGGAAATCAAGGCATAGCCTAGCTTAGTCAGTATTTAGGATTAATGACTTAGTTTCTAGATGGAAAAAAAAACTTTAACTTTTAACTGTACACCCAGTAGTCAGGCCAGTTTTGGAAATAGTCTGATTCCAGTTTTGTGTGCTTTAGTTTCTAGTACTTGAACGCATTATGACTGGTCAGTGGACCAAATGAGAGATACATGGGTAACAGTCTCTAATTTATGAGTAATGGATGCACATGTTTTTGAAAGAAGTCTGTATGCTAACCATGGCTGTATTTATGGGATTAAAAAATACAGTAATATTGTGAAATATTATTACAATTTAAAATAAATGTTGTCTATTTTAATGTGTTTTACAATGTTATTTATTCCTGTGATGGCAAAGCTGAATTTTCAGCATCATTACTCCAGTCTTCAGTGTCACATGATCCTTCAGAATTTATTCTAATATGCCAATTTGGGCTCAATATACACTTATTTACCATTGCTATCAATGTTGAATATTTTTGTGGAATTTTTTTTCAGAATTCTTTGTTGAATACAAGGTTCAAAAGAACAGCATTTTTTGTAATATAAATATATTACACAACATTACATTAAAGACAGTATACATGTCTTTACCATCAGTTTTAATCAATTTAATGTGTCCTTGCTAAATAAAATAAATAACTTCTGTCAAAAAAAAGCACCAGACAGACGCCAAACTTTTGAACAGTACTGTATAGTGGCACATAAGAGAAGCTACAGTCTTGAGAGAAGGAGATGTGAGGCAGAAGGTAAAGAGATGAAATGATAATGATATATTTGGAATGATTTGAAGGATAAAAGAAAGAGAAAAGCAAGGGTGTGGGGGGGATCATGGGTAACAGGAAGTGATGTACAGAGATGAGCAGTGTCTGGGATACAAGGGCAGATTGAGACACATTTAGAGACTAGACGACAGAGTCTCTTGGAACCCACAGCAGCACATTATCATGACACACTCCATTACCAAATACAACACTCACAGACATGAGATTTGGTCCATTTAAGATCCTAAACAACCTAGATGCAATTCTCTCTCTTTCTCTCTCTCTCTCTCTCCAGCACACACATGCACTTACTTGCTTTCTCTTTATCCATAGGGGACCTATTTGGAAAACAGGATTTGTGTTGGTATTTTGAAATAAAAGAACTGTAGTATTGTACTGTATGTAGACTTATATTTACTTAAGCTGCCTCCTAGTGTCAAGTCTTACTGAAGCTAAGATACAAAAACAGGTAATTGTTGAAGGTTATAAATGTATTAACAGAAGACAGTCCATATTTTCTCCCTCCTGTCTGTTTCAAGGTCTTGATAAATTGTGGCATTTCTTTCTTGTTTAGAATCCAGTATTCCCGTAATTCTTTTGTCTTTTATGAGTTTAATAAAGAACTCGGTCTCGTCTTCTGTCCAAACATGCCACGTCATCTTTAAAGAATGATCAATCAGAATGCTGTACACCTGGTGACCTGTAAATGCTTTTCCATTGTTCCGTGTTTCCATTGCAGTTTTGCGAAATATTCCTTTTTCGAGTCGCCTGAAAAAATGTACATGTTTGCCTTTGCAAAATTGACATGTTTCCTTTGGGCATATTTTAAATTCATGATTTCAGTTTGTGCAATTTGAAGGGTAATGGAAACGCGGCTAGAAACTAAGGGCTTTTTTGACAGCTTTACTAACAGCTTTCACCAGCGCAACCCTCTTTTGGCATTAAAAAACTACTTTCAGGATTTACTAAAGACACACTGTGAAAAATAAGTGCTGAGAAGGCGTGGGCAGAGTTATTTTTGCGGCTGACTTTATTGCATATGCATTTGTAGGAGTTTCCCTTTCAAATGCAAAATTTATGGGAGGAGAGTTTTTTAATTAATCATGCAAAGGTGATTTACTAAGGTTTGCGCTCGTCTGTTTACTGGTGTTTGCACCATTTATTTAAAAAAGCACGTCTTAAACCAGACATAAAACTGGTAGATTGCTTAGACATGGATGATTTCCATAATGACCAATGTTCTTTAATGTGCACGTCATCAGTAGATCACACGCAGAACTTTCCACTCCCATCAGCGCTTTTTTGGAATTGCGTTGTCGCGCTCATTTTCCCTGTTTAGTCAATCTGGCCCTATAAATCTGATTCAATTTGTACACAAAACTGGTAAGCACTTGCAAAAATCCAATCAGATTGCATAATTTATAAGCAAGAGTCTGCGTGAAAAGGTTTCTTAGATCTTGGAACTGATTTGCTACATTTAGTGCTTTTGGGGAAGAAATAATTACTGGATTTGACAAGTTTGCCAGGTTCATGGCATTGAATCATTGAAAGACATGTAGAGTTTTGTTTAAGGCACATAGTAAGTAGATATTTGGCCAGCATTTTAGAGTATGCTTTGTTTTTCGAGTAATATCTTTAAATAAATTACTTTACTTTTTCGACAGACAAATGTTCAAAGTCTACATAAATTAATCTAATCTCATTTGCAGACTACAGATTTTTTCTTCTTCTCAGTATTGCTCCATTATCTATTGGCATCATCTATTTCAGATGTACTCGCTTGCAAATGTGGAACACGACACACAAAAGACGATATTATGAAAGTATGGTGTCGTTGTCTGGTCCATTGACTTTTGCTAAATGGCCAAAAAAAAGAGTTTTCTACAGAAAAAGTCAAAGTCTTACAGTTTTGGATCAGCGTGAGGATGAGTAAATGATGACAATTTATTTTTGGGTGACCTATCCCTTTAAATGTTCGCTTCAGGAGAATAGAATAGAATAGAACAGAATAGAATAGAATAGAATAGAATAGAATAGAATAGAATAGAATAGAATAGAATAGAATAGAATAGAATAGAATAGGGCCAGTTTAATTGCCTATCTTTCATGGGTCTATCCTTAAAAGGTCATATCCCACACCTTCCTTCACATTCTCTCGAGCACATACTCAACACCTCCCTGCTTGACTCTGAGTGACATTAGAGATTATCACCGTCTGAGACAAAAGAGAAGCAGCGCGGTTCAGACCTGCACAGAGGTCAAGGTCATATGTGTGCTAGAAAACAACTGAAAGTGGCTAATCTTTTTAAGAGAATTCCAATAGGATCGCTGACTGTCCGCTTCAGTCAGGCCAGGCGATATTGATCGTATCCATCCGAGATGAATCCCCAATGAAGCCAAAGGCAAGGGTGGCTCATTTGTTTGAATTGAGCCTCCGGTCTCCTGTTTAACTTCACTACGCCACTGCCAGATGCACGCGCAGCCTCTTCCGTATGACAGAACAGTAATAAAAGGCTGAAGGAGAGGACATCAGGACGGAAGGGCACACCCCACTGCTTAATGCTCACTGAGGAACACACGCACACACATACGTCTCTGCCTAATGCCCACCAGGGAAACTGCAGGAATGGTGGGATGAAGAAGAGAGGGCAGGCGGTTTGGTGCCAGCACTGTCGACTCCTTCATTAGTAGAGACAGCAGAGCCACCGGCTGCCATGCATACCAAACTAGTGCTCTTTGTGTGTGTGTGTGTGTGTGTGTGTGTGTGTGTGTGTGTGTGTGTGTGTGTGTGTGTGTGTGTGTGTGTGTGTGTGTGTGTATGCGAGCAGTCAGTACTTAACGGTCATTGTTTGCTTTGTTGTGTAACTTCTTAACCATATCCCACCAGCATCAATAAACACAGTGCAATCTCAGCAGCCTTGTGTGCAAAGTTTAATATGTTCTTCTATTCTGTTCTTCTATTCTGAATTGTGTTAAGGTTATGGATATTTCAAGATAATATTCTCAGTAGACCACAATAAACCTTCAGAGAGCCCATAAAGCTAAGAAGAGCCAAGCGGAGTCAGTGTCTGCTCTGTACTGACCCCTACTGGTAGATAAGTGCAGTCGCTCAGTGATGCCTGTCTTCATAGTAATCACCTACAGCAGGGGTGTCCAAACCTGCTCCTGGAGCACCACTGTCCTGCAGAGTTTAGCTTGCCTCAACACATCTGCCTGGGAGTTTAGTATAGTAAAACCATGATTAGCTGCTTTAGGTGTGTTTAATTTAAGTTGGAGCTAAACTCTGCAGGACAGTATCCCTTCAGGAGCACAATTGAACATCTCTAACCTACAGAATAACATGATTTAAGAGCCATAGTGACAGATCTCTATTGTGCAGGGAAGTCTTAGGCTGCATCCGCAGTCGCATACTTCGTGGTAGGTGAAAAACAGCATGTGACAAAGGAATGTCTGAATTCACAGTACTAGGTGAAAAGTATCCGGATGACCTACTACTTCCGCCAAGATTCTGTAGTGTGCATACAATGGACACTTTACTATCCCATGAGCCCATTATCTCACGTCTTAAGGTGATGATACACGGGGCAACTATTTGAGAAATGTTGTCGTCAGCGGGCAACTAGGTGAGACAGAGGGCCCACGACCAATCTAAAATATCCAGACAGAAATTTGTTGTCCATTTTCAATGGGAAAGGGCAACATTGCTAAAAAAAGTTGCCCTGTGTATCACCTTTAGACAGACAGTGGTATCCAAGAAAAGATACTTCTGAAATAAATAATCACTTTAAACTACTTGATGACAAAGCTGTGCAAATGCTTGTGAATATGCTAATTTGGAGAACAAGCCCACCTACTGAGAACAAAAAGTCTCTTGCACTCACTTTATTAGCATGTGTTATTGCACAATATTTGAAAAGCATCAATTTAAAAGCTGACAAAAAATACCTGTAATGGTAACAAAAATAATTTAATATGCAATATACAATAATAAAAAAAAATACAGTAAAATAACAGTAATATTTTATGCTGAATATTGTTATTATTTAAAGCACAATTATTATTCGATTTTATGAACTCTGGATGATGGCAAATTTGTACAATTGTTTGTGAATATGCTAATCTTAGAGAAAGTTCAACAGATATTTCTTAGATGTTGCATCTCTCTCACTCTTTCTGCGATTTAATTATTTGTTGCAAAAAAAAATTCTAGAATAAAAAAAAAAGGAAATTACAAAAAAGCTGCAGTGAGAAAATGATCTGTTAGTTATCACCCATCATATTAGACATAACAGAAATGTGGAGCATTTCTAACCATGATCTTTTCAAATATATTTGAATTGTGTGGCAATTTGTTGTTATTTTTAAGATGATGTGAGAATCTTTGACAGTCTAAAATAAGTTGAATATGCACATGTTCTCTAATATGTTTTCATACTGATATGTGGATTTTCTGCTCTTGCTTAGGGTTTCTTTAAGGCACAAACTGACCTGATAAACAAGTATGGACGGGTTTGTGGGTAAGTCTCTGGATTTTACTCCTACTGTTATTAAGGCATCTATCAAATGAATAAATATAAATGAAAACTGATTGAATTGTTGTTTCTTGATGTCTGAGAAAAACAATTTTTTTTAATCTGGGAAAGCTTTTGTTGAGGGCATTAATAAACACAAATATGCGAAACCTATTTGTTTTGCCTAGTGAAACATGAATGACTTCTCATTACCCACTGTGTAATAGAAATGATTTTCTGATTATATTTCTGATGAAAAGTGCCCTACATGATTGCTCTAGTCATTTCCACATTTATAGAATTACTTTAACACAAAAGCGCCTGCATAACACCCATCACACATGAAGCCCCTGTTCACAGTCCTGTCATTCATATTCAGACAGCATGAGCCACTCACAGAGCGCCCAGTGTCCTCTAATTTAGTCCATTGGTAGCCAGACATTGTGTTTTAATATGCCTGCTTCTGAGAGGCCGACTTCTCCTCGGGGAGATCAAAGCAGCGAGTGCCACTGGGCTTCCTGTGTTTAATATGAGCAAAATGGAAGGGAAGAAAATCAGAATGACGCTGGTTTTGTCTGCTTGTGTGTGTGTGTGTGTGTTCATTGGGATCTGGAAGTTCTGGATTGGGTGTTGGGACCGGAAAAAGGGATCTGATTCGGAGTCGTGTGGATATATGTCAGGAGACATTACGACATCTTTCAGTTAGAGTAATCCAAGAGGCTGAGCTTCTCACCAAAATCAAAGGGCTTTGAAATATATATCAGTGCTCCGCATGCTCCTTAAAACCCTTGTCGGTTTCCAAAGTACAAGACATCAGTCATCGAAGTTCAGATGTTTCGGCGCATTGCAGGAGGCTCGGTTTAAAATGTGGGGAGCGTAATGTTTTTGCTCTACTCAAAAATATCCTTCAGATATGGTTTGAGGACATCTTGAAATGGCTTCTAACCAGAATCCATGAGTGAGATCTCAAATAGTGAAAGAAACTATTTGGTATAGCGGTCAACTGATATGGGCTTTCTAATGGTCGACCTGTAAAGAGCAGATTGTTTGACTGCTTGTATTATACAGTGTAATGCAGTGACATTCAGACGGTTTTAGTTGTGAATTAAGCATCTAAAGACTTTGAGGAAACCGCATATCCTTGAGTCTACAAATAACTGACAAGATACTTTTAAAAAATTGTCATCTACACAATATTATTATGGTAGCCTGTTGTCAGTTTAGATAATAATGAGAATTTTTTTAATTATGACAGTATCTCATATTGAGAGAATTTCTCATAATATTGTATGATAATAATGATAAACTTTATCATAATGAGTTCTGAAAATCTGAAAATGTCATGCTATGAAAGTCTTAACCACTCATAAGTCATCATTACGAAAACATTTTCATTACTACGAGATGTGAAGTCATTACAAGATAGTTTGTCAAAAAAAATCTAAATAAGGTTCAAATAGTTAACATTAGTTAAATCATTAGGTTTCATGAAATAACAATGAATGACAATTTTCTACAGCATACATTGTCTAGCATAATAAATGCTAATTTGTAAATGTAGTTCATTGTTAATTGTGTAGTTAATACACAATCTAATGGCGATTACTATGTTAAAATGTATTCTGTAAAATAATAAAATAAATAATAATGAAAAAATTAATAAATCAAGTCACCTCTATTTATTAGCGCTTTACACTCACCTAAAGGATTATTAGGAACACCTGTTCAATTTCTCATTAATGTAATTATCTAATCAACCAATCACATGACAGTTGCTTCAATGCATTTAGGGGTGTGGTCCTGGTCAAGACAATCTCCTGAACTCCAAACTAAATGTCCGACTGGGAAAGAAAGGTGATTTAAGCAATTTTGAGCGTGGCATGGTTGTTGGTGCCAGACGGGCCGGTCTGAGTATTGCACAATCTGCTCAGTTACTGGAATTTTCACGCACAACCATTTCTAGGGTTTAGAAAGAATGGTGTGAAAAGGAAAAAACATCCAGTATGCGGCAGTCCTGTGGTCGAAAATGCCTTGTTGATACTAGAGGTCAGAGGAGAATGGGCCGACTGATTCAAGATGATAGAAGAGCAACTTTGACTGAACTAACAACTCGTTTCAACCAAGGTATGCAGCAAAGCATTTGTGAAGCCACAACACGCACAACCTTGAGGCGCATGGGCTACAACTGCAGAAGACCCCACCGGATACCACTCATCTCCACTACAAATAGGAAAAAGAGGCTACAATTTGCACAAGCTCACCAAAATTGGACAGTTGAAGACTGGAAAAATGTTGCCTGGTCTGATGAGTCTCGATTGCTGTTGAGACATTCAGATGGTAGAGTCAGAATTTGGCGTAAACAGAATGAGAACATGGATCCATCATGCCTTGTTACCACTGTGCAGGCTGCTGGTGGTGGTGGTGTAATGGTGTGGGGGATGTTTTCTTGGCACACTTTAGGCCCCTTAGTGCCAATTGGGCATCGTTTAAATGCCACGGCCTACCTGAGCATTGTTTCTGACCATGTCCATCCCTTTATGACCACCATGTACCCATCCTCTGATGGCTACTTCCAGCAGGATAATGCACCATGTCACAAAGCTCGAATCATTTCAAATTGGTTTCTTGAACATGACAATGAGTTGTAAAATGGCCCCCACAGTCACCAGATCTCAACCCCATAGAGCATCTTTGGGATGTGGTGGAACGGGAGCTTCGTGCCCTGGATGTGTATCCCACAAATCTCCATCAACTGCAAGATGCTATCCTATCAACATGGGCCAACATTTCTAAAGAATGCTTTCAGCACCTTGTTGAATCAATGAGAATTAAGGCAGTTCTGAAGGCGAAAGGGGGTCAAACACAGAATTAGTATGGTGTTCCTAATAATCCTTTAGGTGAGTGTACTACATATAGATTGTTTCAATGGAGTGGCAAACAGGAAAATAATGAATTAGTGATCCAAACAGAATTAATTTCAGCTGTAAAGCAGCTCTAAAAAAGACAATATTTACTATTGTCTTTTTAAGAGCTGCTTTACAGCTGAATTGAATTCTGTTTGCTTCACTGGATGCAAAACAGTCATTATTCAGTTGAAATCAGTTCAGTGTTGATCCAGTTTGGTTCAATAACTGTGTAAAGTTAATCAATTATGGAAAAGTTCAGTTAATCTATAAAGCAGCTCTGGAGAAATCAGCTCCGTTCATTAAATCCTATTGTGTGTTATCGAATTATATTTTTACTGGAAAACAAGACCGTAATGATGATCTTTTTCATGTAACATTTCAGTCTATCTTGCATATATTAGTCTGTGTTGCACGTGAGAGACGTTTTCACACAGCTTTTCAGTTTGCGAACAGACCGCCGGCGCAGATGCATAGATAAACCAAAACATACTAATGAGATCAGTGTTTTATAGGTCACTTAGCTGCAAGCTTAATTAAACTCATCCTGCTCCTAGAGCCATGTGGACTGCCAATGTCAGCTTCATTAGCAGAAGATGATATGAAGAGACTATGCGCTCTGCTCTGAGTTTTACGCACCAAACTGACACCGTGCATAAAAGGAGAGTACAGTAAATGATAAGAGTGATCTGTCTCTGCTGCGTTTGCCTCCAACGGAGTCCCAGCTGAGCTTAAATGTGCTTTACAGCCACTGGACACGGTAATGAACCTTAGCGTATCCTTCTGCTGGAAAAAAGGAAGCTTCCAAAAGCTTGTATGAACTAGATTTATGGCTTCATATATTTGCCTAAAAGCTTTCGTATTCATTTATTAGTGTGTTTAATTATGTACTAGTTTTTGCTATTTCCTGTGAAATTATTTCTCTGGAAAAAAAGAAAAAAGAAAATGACATGTAGTTGCATTTTGGAGGACCGTGGTATCTCATGCTGGCACACGGAAGGGTACACACATGCTCACAATCCTCCATTTCAGTGTTGATGGTACAACCTCACCACATCTCAGCAGTGAAAGCTGCCATGCGTGACTACAAAAAAAAGGAACTAGCCAGCAGCCTCATCAAATTTCTCTTTACTGAGCTGACCTTGACACACACACACACACACACACATGATGTGTGTCTGTGCTCCGTCAGTGATATGACAGGGAAGATGTCTGCGGGGTCTACAGCCACAGATGTGCTACTTTATCTGTGTATGAGTGTGTGCATTCATCCTTTGTTCTTTTGTCTCCTGCCATTCCCCTGAAATTTGACTGGTGTGCTGTTATTTATTCATTTCATCTTGTTTGTTTGCTGTATGTGTGTGTCAGTTATTATATAGCCCGACGGCCTATAGTGATCATAGCAGACCCGGATATGCTGAGACAGGTGATGGTGAAGGAATTCAATAAGTTCCCCAACAGAATGGTGAGTGGCATGACATTTACTTCTTTAATGTCTCACAAACACGCACACTCAGCAAATCATCTCAAGTTGTATAATTAGGCCTGTATCTACACTGCAAAAATGAGTACTTAATGAGTTTTTAATTGGTATCTTTTAAAATTCTTTTCAGTAACAAATATCTAAAAATCCTTAAAGACACATGTACTTCAGAAGCAACACTGCATAAAATATTGAGACTTGTTTTCATAGATTGTTGTTATTGTTAATAATACTAAAATTATTAAAAATAATTTTCATAGAAATATGCCTACTGTACATAAAATATAAATAGATTAAAAACGTAAATTTAACCAAATGAAAATTTGAAATGGTGCCTTGGCACCTAAAATAAATATAAAATAAGTTTTTAAATAGTCAAAGTACTAAAATTACTGAAACAATTTTTTTCTTAGATTTTGATGATAGATCAGACAGACAGACAGACAGATAGATAGATAGATAGACAGACAGACAGACAGACAGAAGATAGATAGATAGATAGATAGATAGATAGATAGATAGATAGACAGATAGATAGATAGATAGATAGATAGATAGATAGATAGATAGATAGATAGATAGATAGATAGATAGATAGATAGATAGATAGATAGATAGATAGATAGATAGATAGATAGATAGATAGATAGATAGATAGATAGATAGATAGATAGATAGATAGATAGATAGATAGATAGATAGATAGAGTATCTAGATAGATAGACTAGCTTGGAAAATTTAAATAACTTCACAACATCATCCATTACTATTTACAACGGACTTGTTTCCCAACAAGTTTCACATCAACTTACTACTTAACGCTACTCATCATGTATCGTTTAGAAGTCAAGTTTTCTACTTGTAAATAAGACTTCACTTTATCGTTATTGTACAATATTTTCGGTTCCACTTGAAGACCACATTAGTGGCAAATGACACTATCAATTCCTGAGGGTTATCTTCAAAACCCAGCGATTGTTTGTCCACAACATGATAATTTATAATCACAGATACATATAGCATCTCCCATAAATTATAAAATCAAGTCAATAACTGGGTCGGTTTGATGTATTACTTTTTCCTGTAGTCAATGGGATTTACTGTATGTAGGTGTGAATTTCATGTGTATGAATCAATGCTGAACTCTTAAGGTATTGCCAAAAAGGCTTCAGAGCTTTGAACTCAGTCAGTCCAGGGAGGCAAAAAACTAATGATCACATGACTTATGTATCAAAGCAGAGTCAAAGGTCATGAGATGGCCTTGCTGCTGGAGCTGAGCCTGCTGGGAAACGATCATAGCAGGGCCAGATCAATACTGAGGCCGTGTGCACCACCGGGGCTTATCAACTACCTCTTGGCCTGTTTGTGTGCATGGATGTGTATGAACAAATGTACAACGTAAAGCGCATCTACATCCAACAGTGGGAGAAAACTCATAAAGTAGATTGCTATGGCACCAAAAAAACAAATAAATATGTTGGCAGCCTCCAAACACACACATGAACACACAAACTCAAGGTCGGCCCAGTACAAAGCTCTGCCACCTGGCCTTAGTTACAGAACTACCTTTCAGGCTAACGGCCTATACATAAAGCCAACTCAGTGTACAACAGTAGTTTTAATGAATCCGAGACTTCTGTAGCATTGCCAAGATGAAGCCACGTAGAGCCTTTTATAAACAGAGAAAAGCCTTTACACTTTGCTGTGGTCTATTAAGTCTGAAATGTCCTCTACGCAAGTATGGAAATATAGATGCAAACACTTAGCTAAGGTATTGCAGAATCGTGTCCCATTGTGTATATCTAAGGTACATTCTTGCATTACTATGGCAGAAATAAACCTCGGTACTCAATTTATCTTCAAGAAGAGTGATTCATCACTCCAGAGAACACATCTCCACTGCTGTAGAGTCCAGTGGCGGCGTGCTTTACACCACTGCAGCCAATGTGTTGCATTGCAATATTTAATAAAAGAAAATGACATGTAGCCTACAGGCAGCGCAACTTTATTAAGACTGTATAAGCTCCACACCTCACTTCCATCCTGTGGCTGCTGGCGCTGCAGTTGTGCAGCTGGATATATCTTCTTATGTGACTGCACCTGAAGACGAATGCTAAGGCCTGCTGTAGCACATCTTGTGGCAAAGCTGAGAATGCAATATACTTGTGTTGCATTGTGATTCTGACACGTTTCAAAACCTCAATACTTGAAATTAAGATTGCATAGGTTTAAGTTAGTGTAACTTAGTGTTTGCACATAGCTGTTTTGGGCATGATCATTTCTACTGCTACTGGTTTCATAGTTATAGCCTACTACACAATACTGAATGCATTTATAGGTAAATGACTGCTGTTAATAATGTTGGATTGTTTTAGGCTTAGTCCTAATGTAATCCTTATATAAACATGTGCTTTTGAGACATTTGAAGTGTATAAACATCAGCTGTGTTCTCAACAGACGACCAGGGGTATCACTAAACCCATGAGCGATAGTCTGATCATGCTGAAGGACGAACAATGGAAACGAGTGCGCAGCATCCTCACACCGACCTTCAGTGCTGCCAAGATGAAAGAGGTGAGCTTTCCTCTCTGGCACTCTTAAAAGTAATTCAGGGGACCTATTACAACTTAAATAAATGCATGGTTGTAAGTTTAAAAAGTTAATTTATTGTTTTAATTAAACCTTTTAAGTTGCAAACATTATTTTGTAGAGTTCTGTTGATATAATAATGCTGATCATTACATCAACTAAAATTTCTGTGTTAATTGACTTTTTTATTTTAGGTTGTAGTAACTTAATGAAATTGTCTTGATAACTTTGGAAATTAGACAGTGGATTCGACAGCGATAGATCGTTGGTCTGATTGGTTGAAGGACTATCAAATTACATACAGAGTCATTTGAACTATGCCCGTTGATCACGTCTCTTGTGCAGTAGAAAATACTGAGCAGACTCCTCAGACCAATGTTCAGCCTTGAAAGATTGAGCTTGGTCTGGTGATAGCCAGACAATGGATTTCTAGTTCCCAGCATGCTTTGCATAGGACTGGATAAGGAGAATAAAAGTTGAAATTTAAGTGTTAATTTATTTGTTTTTAGTGAAGGGAAAGACCTGATAGTGTTTAATGCTGTTATGTTTGGCATTTAAATGAGTTATTAGCATGTGCTATGATAGCTGTTGAGTTTAACTGAAATAGATTAGATAAATTGGTTCCAGGGCTACAACTTTTTAGCAACTAAAAAATTTGTTTATGCTACAAATTATTATATTCCTCTAACTCGTTACTGCAAACTGTTGCATTAATTTTGTTTGTTTTGTTGTTGAGCCACACATTTTTAGAGTGTTCCTAAACAAACATTAAAGCTGTTTGAAAAAGCAATTGTTCTTATTACGCAATCACATTTTATGGCTTTGAGTTGATAAATCAAGTGCAGCTCTTTTGGAGCAGGCTGGAACAAAATCTTGGACCTGTAGAGGATCTCATATTTCCATAACAGCCATTAAAATAGTTTTGAAAAGTTGCATAAGATTTCAATTATTGTCATTAAGATGTGCAGATAAGTTCACAAAATCAAACATAAACGTGTGTTCGGAGGTATTTTGAAGTTTGCATGGCATGGGGGAGGGTGGGGACGGGGGGTCCCTGTCTGCAGTGGTCAGTATCTATCAAAAGTGGTCCAAGAAAGGAACAGTGGTGAACCGGCGACAGGGTCATGGGCGGCCAAGGCTCATTGATGCATGTGGGGAGCAAAGGCTGGTCCATGTGGTCTGATACCGAGCTACCTTAACTTAAATTGCTCAAGAAGTTAATGCTGGTTCTGATAGAAAGGTGTCAGAATACACAGTGCATCGCAGTTCATTGCATATGGGGCTTAGCCACATACTAAGCCGTATGGGTCATTGGCCTTCATAGCCAAAGACCAGTCAGTATGCCCATGCTGACCCCGTCCACCATCGAAAGCACCAACAATGGGCACTTGAGCATCAGAACTGAACGATGGAGCAATGGAAGAAGGTGGCCTGGTCTGATGAATCCCGTTGAGGAACGCATGGCACCAGGATGCACTATGGGAAGAAGGCAAGCTGGCGGAGGCAGTGTGATGCTTTGGGCAATGTTCTGCTGGGAAACCTTGGGTCCTGTCATTCATGTGGATGTTACTTTGACACGTACCACCTACTTAAGCATTGTTGCAGACCATGTACACCCTTTCATGGAAACGGTATTCCCTGGTGGCTGTGGCCTCTTTCAGTAGGATAATGCGCCCTGCCACAAAGCAAAATTGGTTCCAAAACAAGCTTATACTGCGTTCACACCATAACTACAGTAATATGTAACCTGTGATGTTATTCTCAGAACTTATGTGTTTTAATGGCAACACAATCAACACCGAAATTAGGTAAATGAGTCATGAGGTAGTTTAACACGTCTTTCGTGGCACTTTTGTTTTATCCCTGCTGTACATGTTCATGTGTTTTGAAGGAGACATGGCTTTGGAGATGCTCTGTGAGGGTGGGATCTCATACTTTCAAAGCTAGCTAGCTATTGCTAGCCTCTCTGAAAAAAGCATTTCCTACATTTAAAGGGATAGTTCACCCAAAAATGAAAAGTATCCCATGATTTGCACCCTCAAGCCATCCTAGGTGTATATGACATTCTTCTGTCATCCAACTTACGGAAAAAACATAACTGGTTAATAAGTGTAACAGCCTAAGCTACGCGTTTTGAACCGCAAGAGGCGCTACACTTTCTTTATAAGTTGAATACGGAAGGTAGTCTGGCAGAATCTAGATATTTTACTTTATAAAGTTTTCAAATATAATATTTTCTCGATTCACTTCAGAAGGCCTTTATTAACCCCCCAGAGCCGTGTGGATTACTTTTATAATGGATGGATGCACTTTTTTGGTCTTCAAATTTTGGGCTGCCATTCATTGCCATTTATAAGGCTTGGATTAGCCAGACATAACTCAGATTGTATTCATCTGAAAGAAGAATGTCATATACACCTAGAATGGCTTGAATGTGCGTACATTTTGGGATCATTTTTGGGTTTACTATCACTTTAACAAGCCTGTGTGTATTCTCGGTCTCTTTTCCTGTTCTGTGTCACTGGAGATTTGTTGACAATGGAAACCATATCAGGCTGCTTTCACAATGTGTAATTTTGTTGGAGCCTATTTGCACAATGTGTTGTCATTACCTTTTTGAGCATTTTGGTGGAGCAGCCACGAACATTGGACATGATACTAGACAATCGGTTTTCCCACAGTGAGAGATAAGAACCGAGAGCTAAGAGAGTCTGACATTCATCTTTTTTGTATCTCACGTCACATGTGAGAGAACAAAGCAGCATGTTTCCTCTTCAACGGCCCTGCACTTTACATGCACTCTTTTCTGATGAAATAAAACAGAGGAAGACAGAAGAAAGTGAATAGGAAGGAAAGGGGTGCGGTAGTCAAGAGGAACAGACAGATGAGAGAAAGATGAGGTCTCAAACCCTGAAAAATGAATTTCACAATTTACTCTAAAGCACAGTCGATTCAATTCACATGACATCACTGAGATCAAGAAAACGTCTGCTGAAAATGTATGATAGGCTAAGACATATGATAGTTGTGTTGTGATCGGGAGGTCTTGGATGACAGCAGTTAATTGCTGCTCGTCCTCTTGCTAACATGTTTTGAAGCGCCAGTCATCACATCTTACATCATAGAACAGAATCGATTCTCAATCGTTTCCTGTGTCTCAAGTGACTGCTTATTCATTTACGAGCGGAATGACTGAATAGGATTAATAAGTCACGGATTAAATGAGTCCTGGTTTAAATTATGTTGTCAATGTGAATTTCTCCACTGAAAACATCTTCTAGTCTGGGGTGTAATCTGTGTCTTGGAAACTGACCCCTTAAGTTTTTGTCTTCTTTTAGCCCTGCCAAGAATTTCAGATGATTTCATCTCCTAATAAAGAAAGAATTACCTTTTGGGATATGTGTATAGTCATGGCCAAAAATACCTTTTTTTCCTGCAATGTTATGCAACCGTGTTTCTTTTGGTATCCACAAGAGTTTTCTTAAAGAATTACACACCCATAGTACACACATGCTTGTAGGGATGTCACAAGTATTGGTACTTAGGTACCAAGTCGGTAACTTACTTACATTTAAAAAATGTGACGATACCAGTATTTCTGTAGTACTAGTAGTACAGACTATATCCGAGTATATCCGGTTTGGAGTCGGTGAGAATTTGTAATGTTTTTGAAAAGAAATCACTTATACTCAACATGGCCCATTAAAAACAATATTGTGAAATATTATACATATAAAATAAAGTTTCTATTTTAATATACTTTAAAATGTATTCCTATAATGGTGAAGCTGACTTTTTAGCAGCCATTACTCCAGTCGTCTGTGTCACGTGATCCTTCAGATATCGTTCTAATATGCTGATTTGGTGACATTTTTTTAATTGGTTCCAATTGGTTCTATTATTTTCTGGATTCTTTGATTAAATAAAAAGTCATTTAGTTGACATATAAATCTTTTGTAACATTGTAGATGCCTTTAATGTCAATTGTGATCAATTTAATGCATTCTTGTTAAGTATTTATTTCTTTACAAAAAATCTTACTGACCTCAATTTTTTGATCAAAAGTACTGTATAAAACATCTAATTTGAATGTCTCAAAACAGAAGTTTGCCAATGAATCAGACTACACTTGTTTGGACACACTTATTTTTTTCTTGACTATTTTACACATAATGGAATATCCTAATAGTAATGTCATGAAAACGGCTTTTACTAAGACGTTTATCAGAAGTTTGTACACAACACATACGTTTTCCAGATTAAGCGCTTTTTAGCAGGCGTCTTGGAGGCGTACCTGTACTATCTGGGACGGGAATAATTTGACCATAAAATTATCAAAACAAATGTAGACCTTTCTCTAGATCACAGCTCAGCACACTCTGGGCTTCTCCCACCTAAATGCATACCAATTAGTATTAAAATGCAATTTAAACTTTTGCCTTTGACCATCAGATTTTATTATATTGCAGACTTATTGCATTGTTTGAAAAAAAGAGGCCAAGGTGCTGTTGATATATTTAGCCACAACTGTAAATATGTATATCTACCTATGAAACCCTAGTGAAATCCATTAGTGAAGTCATTTCCCTCCTCCGGCTGAAATGGTAAACATGTCTGTCAGGAATGTCAGAGGTGTGTATTGCTGTGAGAGGAGGAA
This sequence comes from Gobiocypris rarus, assembly GCA_023029165.1. Lineage (NCBI taxonomy): Eukaryota > Metazoa > Chordata > Actinopteri > Cypriniformes > Gobionidae > Gobiocypris > Gobiocypris rarus. Next base: position 14,531,313 of record CM040918.1, on the reverse strand, counting down.
CAGTGATTGTTCTCCATGTCTCACTTGCTCTCATACACACATATACCCATAACAGTGGAGTGACATTCACCCAAGCTAAATTCGGCACGGTGTGATATCATTCAGGAGAAATCCGCACACATCACTCTCTATCACAGTGTGAGAGAGAAATATTGCAGTGGCAAAGACACAAACTTCTAATGAGCTCGTAAACGTCTTTACAGTCTGCTCTAATCCAAGTCTCAGAGCTCTGTCTTAAAGCTGTCCATTAACTTAATTACAGTAAACAGAGCCATGTTTGCATTTTAAAACCACAGTATCGAGACCTTCCACTGTTAAATATCAGCTGCATCTGGCGGAAGATTTTATGTGAAATAAAATTGGGACCAAAATGCAGCTTTCCTGAATGTTTAATGTATAACTGAGCTCCAAGTTGTGACTGTGTGTGTGTGCAGAAGTGTAGGCATGCACTTGCTGCCTGTATTGATTTTCATTAGCTGTGGTGTAGAGGTAGAAAGAGACAGTAGACACTCGCTCCTGTCGTTCTCCATCAGCCTTTCCGGTCGTCTTCATCTGCCTGCCTTCACGGAGTCAATATGCATCAACAAACACACACATGCATGCACGCACACACACCTATTCATCTTATTTACCACCAAGTAAGGCTTCACAGAGATGTAATTTGTTCCAGTAAAACAGATAACTTGACCACTGGTGAATACAAAATGTGTTGAATAACAAAGCTTTTGCTTAGACTATATAGACACAATTTAATTACATTTGTGGGACTTTAAGAAACTAAATGCTTTGTAGTCTATATAAAATACATCCAAAATGCTGGAAATCCCAAATATTTGGGAAAATCAAGACTCAAGGTCATTTAAGATCTGTTTCGAGGGTTAATAGTGAGCTACCCATATACAGTATTTTAAGGGATCGTATGTGGTCTTGAAGTGGAGACCGTTCCAAAAATGTAAAATCTTTAGACATTATATGTACATGATCATTCAAATGTTTTTGAAATAAGCCTCAAGGCATGTGTATAATCAAAAACAGTAAAATAGTAATTGTGTAAATATTATTACATTTTAGAATAACTGTTTTCTATTTTAATATATTTTAAAATGTAATTTATTCCTTTAGTTGGCTAAGTTTTTATGCTCAACAAGTCTGTGTTGATTTGGTCAAATATACAAAAAGTAATATTGTGAAATATTATTACAATAAAATATAAAATAAAAATAAAAATTATTTCTGTGATGGCAAAGCTTAATTTTCAGCATCATTACTCCAGTCTTCAGTGTCAGAAATCATTCTAATATGCTGATATGCTGCTCAAGAAACATTTCTTATTATTATCAATGTTGAAAACAGATATTGGTCAATAAAGTGAAGTGAGATTAAATGCATACAAATATTTGTTTTATTTAACATTTAATTATTGGAGGTTTGCGCATTTGGCTGATTTTATTCATTTTGAGGAAAACTGAACTTTTTTGTGCCAGTGAGATTAGTAAATGATCACATTTAGTCTAGAGCTACAATAACCATCATGTTTACACAACGTCTCTGCACTTAGGATTTTTTTTTTCAACATTGGGACAAGAGAGCTGTCAGTAAATAAATGTGAAAAAGTAACTTGCTTTATTTATTTGAAAAAGTAACACATTTTGTTGTAAATTAAAAAATTTCTAGTTACTTGAAAAAAGTAACTCAAGTTACTTTGTATAATGTGTTACTCCCCGACACTGCTTATGATCAATTGAATGCATCCTTGAAGAATATTAATGAAAAATATTTATATTATTTAAAAAAATAGACTGTAACTGGTCCTACTCGACTCGCTCCGATTCAAACCTGGGTCTCCTCTGTGCAAGGTGGGCACGCTAACAAGGAAACTTAAGACCTCAGCCTCCAGCTTAAGGCCAGGGGAGTGAGGTTTACACCCACAGATCTTATCCGTTACACTAATAAGCCACCTAACTGATGTACTAACTACCATATTGGAAAAAAAACCTTACAATGGTTATACGGAAGCCCTGAACGGCAAAGTAAAAAAACAACAACTAGAATTTCGAGAATAAAGTCGAAACGTTGAGAGATTAAAGTCGAAACATTTCGAGAATAAAGTCGAAACGTTATGAGAATAAAGTCGTTATAGTTTTTCGTAAAGAACTGCTGACGAGCACGAAGACCGCCGGAGGATGTACACAATCCTGGTCCAAATGTGGCACGTTGATTAAATCCTCTGCTTGGATTCTCATAAAATGTGATGTGGTTGAAAGTGTATTTCACCAATAATGACCTGAAAGTCATTGCAACATATTTTATTGAGACAGTAAAGAATAGAGGTGGTTGTCCTAGAAGGATCCGTTCCGATAGTGGGACTGAAAACATTGCTATGGAGCAGATGCAGACCTTTCTTCGACGAGATGCTATGGCATTTAACACTGCATTATTCATATAAATATGGAAATACACCAAGATGGCTTGAAAAACACACATAAACCATATATGATCACATTGTGCGTTAATTGTCCTCATGTTTTATCAGTCAAAATGTTTCTGCTTTTTATTCAATTTAGCTGGATGATTTTTTTCCATTTACTGGAACGTCATATCATTACTTCTACGAGACCGCTTTATCGTTCTGCGTGAGAGCGCCCTGCGGCTTTAAACTGTCGAAGTTACACTACATAATGCTCACATTAACATCTCATTTTGGATAAGAATAAGCCAAAACCGTCAGGTCACGCATATCTGGTCTCTCTGAATTTGAATCTAGATTTATCCACATTGACCCATAGAAATATTTTATGTGGACACATCCGAAAAAGTGCAGGGATTTTAACATATGCTCTCAGGACAGATATTAATGTATAAGATAATATTGATAAAAGGGTTTATTTAATTATATTCACAATCACAGCAGTTTAGGCCTATAATCATTCTTCTTGAGCCTCGTAGTTTGAAAACTCCTGTTTGTAATTTTGACTTTAATCTCTAAAAATCTCGACTTTAATCTCGAAAAATCTCGACTTTAATCTCGAAACAAAGTAAAAAAAAAAAAAAACTAGAATTTCGAGATTAAAGTCAAAACATTTCGACTTAAATCTCGAAATTTTAGATTTTTTTTTTTTTAACTTTGCGGTTCAGGGCTTCCATAGATAAACTTGTTTTTTCAGATAGCAGGGATCTAAAAAAAATAGCTTTTTACACAATATGTGTGCATGTTGTGCATAAACCTTTACTAGCTATATTCAACTAATTCACCTATACGACCTGCATTAACTCGCCAGGCTATACTAGCATGGATATTCATGCTTGTGTAGTCTAAGCAGTCCATTAACAGGGTAAATAAAAGACAGGATTGATGAGAAAACAGCACGATAATCAGGTTTGGCTGAGTAATTGAATGCTGAATTGCTATCACAGCTTCATTGTGAAGTATAATGTCCTGGAGATCTGGACAGAACAAACAGAACACTCTGTAAAGCATTTTTCTTTCTCATGCTTCTGTTCCTTCCTATATCTTTCTTTCCCTCCTCTTTCCTCTTATACAGATTAGTCCTGTATCTCTTTCTCTCGCTTTCTCCTCCTGAGCAGACAGGATCAATAGGTCTCGTATATGAGCTGCTGGCTTATCACGGCTGCAGTCATGGATGTCAGGGAGGAAAGCCATAGCCTTGAACACTGAGAGTGGACAACCTCTCATATCACCGAGATACAGAGGAAGAGATTGCAGGTGTGAAGAAGTGCAGTTTCAAGAATAGTAAAATTAGCATATTGTGATAAAAGTTAATTATTTTCCATAATGTAATGATTAAAATTTAACTTTCATATATTTTAGATTCATTGCACACCAACTGAAATATTTCAGGTCTTTTATTGTTTTAATACTGATGATTTTGGCATACAACTCATGAAAACCCAAAATTCCTATCTCAAAAATTAGCATATCATGAAAAGGTTCTCTAAACGAGCTATTAACCTAATCATCTGAATCAACTAATTAACTCTAAACACCAGCAAAAGATTCCTGAGGCTTTTAAAAACTCCCAGCCTGGTTCATTACTCAAAACCGCAATCATGGGTAAGACTGCCGACCTGACTGCTGTCCAGAAGGCCATCATTGACACCCTCAAGCGAGAGGGTAAGACACTGAAAGAAATTTCTGAAGGAATAGGCTGTTCCCAGAGTGCTGTATCAAGGCACCTCAGTGGGAAGGAAAAAGTGTGGCAAAAACCTCTGCACAACGAGAAGAGGTGACCGGACCCTGAGGAAGATTGTGGAGAAGGACCGATTCCAGACCTTGGGGACCTGCGGAAGCAGTGGACTGAGTCTGGAGTGGAAACATCCAGAGCCACCGTGCACAGGCGTGTGCAGGAAATGGGCTACAGGTGCCGCATTCCCCAGGTCAAGCCACTTTTGAACCAGAAACGGCGGCAGAAGCACCTGACCTGGGCTACAGAGAACCAGCACTGGACTGTGGCTCAAATTTTGCATTTCATTCGGAAATCAAGGTGCCAGAGTCTGGAGGAAGACTGGGGAGAAGGAAATGCCAAAATGCCTGAAGTCCAGTGTCAAGTACCCACAGTCAGTGATGGTCTGGGGTGCCATGTCAGCTGCTGGTGTTGGTCCACTGTGTTTTATCAAGAGCCGGGTCAATGCAGCTAGCTATCAGGAGATTTTGAAGCACTTCATGCTTCCATCTGAAGAAAAGCTTTATGGAGATGAAGATTTTGTTTTTCAGCACGACCTGGCACCTGCTCACAGTGCCAAAACCACTGGTAAATGGTTTACTGACCATGGTATTACTGTGCTCAATTGGCCTCCCAACTCTCCTGACCTGAACCCCATAGAGAATCTGTGGGATATTGTGAAGAGAAAGTTGAGAGACGCAAGACCCAACACTCTGGATGAGCTTAAGGCCGCTATCGAAGCATCCTGGGCCTCCATAACACCTCAGCAGTGCCACAGGCTGATTGCCTCCATGCCACGCCGCATTGAAGCAGTCATTTCTGCAAAAGGATTCCCGGCCAAGTATTGAGTGCATAACTGAACATAATTATTTCAAGGTTGACTTTTTTGTATTAAAAACACTTTTCATTTATTGGTCGGATGAAATATGCAAATTTTTTGAGATAGGAATTTTGGGTTTTCATAAGCTGTATGCCAAAATCATCAGTATTAAAACAATAAAAGATTGGTGTGCAATGAATCTAGAATATATGAAAGTTTAATTTTTATCATTACATTATGGAAAATAATGAACTTTTATCACAATATGCTAATTTTTTTAGAAGGACCTGTAGAGTAGCTTAATCTGTCTCGAGCCCTGTGTCATTTCTGGGGCCGATACCATGAAGCCGGTTTAGCTAGCTAACCAGATATGTTTAAGCTTAGTTTGTACCAATCCTGGGTTTTAAGTACCATTAAAGTGGTTTGGCTTTTAGCAGTGTTCATCTCCATAGTAACTTACGCTCCGCAGCCAACCTGCTCCGGAGCAGGTTATGTTCAGGATAAGAGATTGTAAACTGAATTTGAACCAATCAGCTGTGAGCAAAGCGACTCATCTCTGATGCAATAAAGCCACTACCCCTGTTTCTCTTGCTCCCAATTAAAGGTCACTACATTTTTTATATATATATTTATATATATATATATATATAATATATATATATATATATATAATATATATATATATATATATATAATATATATATATATATATATAATATATATATATATATATATATATATATATATATATATATATATATATATATATATATATATATACATATATATATATATATATATATATATATATATATACATATATATACATATATATATAGTCTAATGATGATTACTTAATATAATAATTGTACAATTATAAATTACATAGTAAAATATGTTCAAATAGAAATCAGTTATTTTACATTTTAATAATATTTCACAATATTAAAATTATATATATATATAACATAAATGCAGACTTGGTGAGCACAAAAAAATAAATATATATATATATATATATATATATATATATATATATATATATATATAAAACACTTTCACAACTATTTTCTTTATCCTCTTACATGAAAAATTATTTTCTTCTTTGTAAATACTTTTAAATTCTTTATATATACTTCAAAGAGTTTTGAATCACGTTAGCTCTCTCGCGAGAAATGAGTCACACTTTGCGTTGAAAGGCATGTGATTGGCTTCTCACTGCTGATGTCACACTTTAACGTGCACGCGCTCCACAAACTCAGCATCAAAGCCTGAGTTGACAGAGAAAGTTGATGATCAGCATCATGGGACCAACAAAGCCTGAATTGATTGGTTTGGTCTTGTCAACTCAAAACTAATCCTATAACCCTGAGTTTGTTGATCTACCATCATGGTACAGGCCCCTGGTCATCTGCTTATGAACGAATAGACCAAAACAGGCCAGCCTGAGTAGTCTGTTTCTTTCTGCCTTATACATAAAAGAAATACAGATTTGAAAGGGAAAGAAAATGTTTGGTGTACTGTTGTAAAATGTTATTGCAGATGCTGTACTGCACGTGATACAACATTTTTACTGTGGTATTCTTTGATGTTCTTTAGAGGATTATGTAAATCCCATGGTATATTAATATGGTATTTGTTCAGCATCATAGCATATTTCTAGGAAAAATCATGGAAATGAAATCTTAAAGTCAGCATTATATGAAAATGTACCCTATATATTGTAAATGCGTGTTATAGATCTTGTTGTGAATGATAATTCAGAAGTTTAAACTGTCTTTTTATTGACAGATTTCTCTCTGGTGACATATGCCGGACTTAGATATTGCTCTTGTGTAAAAAAAAAAAAAAAAACTTGTGTACAAACATTTGTGAGCAAATCAGCTCTTTTGAGTCAGTTGAACTAATTGGTCGAAATGTTTTATTAGATCATTACGAATTTGAATTGAGCAAATTCTAATTTAATAAGTAAGTCACAAATTACTAGAAATATCATAGAAAAGTCATAGACAATGAAAAGCGTGGGAGTCCTGATGAGTACCATGGCACTTTTTGCAAAAGATCACTGTACCATGGTACAGGTAACACAATATCTATGGAAACCAAATAGTTCATGGTGTTTCGAACTGTTTTGCGGTCTTTAATGAATATATCAATTAATTAATCAGTTGTTTCTTAAGATCGTAAAAAGTGAGTTCCCATTGGTCATGCTCTCTGGAATCAAAAGCTCTTAATGGACTCGCCTCATGGCTATTTCCCCATGTGCTTTTCAGAACAGATGTGGGAGAAAAGGAGTCTGCGAACTCAGCAGAGTCTACATTTATTTTGTGTTATTTTCGTTAGTATAGAAGGGCTACTTTTAGACTGTTATTGGCCCGGCCGTAATTTGTTGTAATCTAAATCCTTTGTACTGGTGGTGCTTACTGATATCTGTGTGGGCACAATACTCGCTTTGCAGATGGTTCCCCTCATCAACACGGCCACAGAAACATTACTGAGAAACCTGAAGAGCCACGCTGAGTCCGGTAACAGCTTCAACATCCACAAGTATGAGTTTGTTAAAGTACTGTATATATGTGTGAGCGCATTATCTTTTAATAATGTAATACGTGTCTGTTTTGCAGGTGTTTCGGCTGCTTCACAATGGACGTAATTGCCAGTGTTGCGTTTGGTACGCAGGTGGACTCTCAGAACAATCCAGACGACCCCTTTGTGCACCACGCCTCCAAATTCTTCGCTTTTACCTTCTTCAGACCCATCATGATATTCATTTGTACGTTTAACCAATCTAGAGCACAATGCAGGACAGCTTTTTATCTTTCATGGACAGCTTGGAAAGTGCTTCCGACAGATGATAATATGAAACTTTTCATTATGCTGATATTGTGATTAGCATATTTATCATCCGAAGAGGAAAAAGTACGATTTTCTGACTGTGTCCTTTTTTCCTGGTTTTGCTGTAGTGGCATTTCCATTTCTCCTTCAGCCATTTGCTGCCCTACTTCCCAATAAATCAAGGGATGAGATGAACTCCTTTTTTATCCAATGCATCCAAAAGATGATTAAACAGAGGGATGATCTTCTCCCAGAACAGGTATGGCCATGAATGAACAAATTAATGAGACATCCTTAGTATTAAGCACATAAACAAACTTGTGGTTTGTTTGTTGCCAACAGCGACGCAGAGACTTCCTGCAGCTGATGCTGGACGTCAGGACCAACAGCAAGTATTTGTCTTTGGAGCACTTTGATGTGGTCAACGACGCCGATGAGCAGACTTCCACTGAACAAGGGATGGACAGAGTACAAGAAGAAGTTCCCGGAAACGGGTCCACCAAGCGCGTCCAGCAAAAAAGAATGATGACAGAGGATGAGATTGTCGGTCAGGCCTTCATCTTCCTGTTGGCCGGCTATGAGACGAGCAGCAACACGCTAGCTTTCACGTGCTACCTGTTAGCGCTCCATCCAGAGTGCCGGGAAAAACTCCAAGAAGAAGTGGATGAATTCTTCAGCAGACACGTGAGTTGAGATTAAAATAAATAATGGTTTCCAAACACAACAGGCATTTTATTCTCTTTTTGAGAATGCCTCTTTATTTTAATTTCTGCAAAAATAATTGTGGAATAACTGACATTCTCTTCAATGCTTTCAGAAGTCTTTTGTCATATTAGTTCTGCTGTGGCTGCCCAGAAATGCCATTATGAGTCACAAAATGCTTTTTTGAAATATTTTGTCTTTGTCCTCCATCTTTTTGTGATGCATTATCTGCCCTTTAGAGGGTTGGAGTGTTTCTTCTCATCAGTTTTGAAGGTCTGCATGAGCTGGCACGTTTCTCAGAAACCCATTTACTGTCAGGACTGTTGATTAAATTTACAAGGCCCAGAACTAATATTTTATGTGTGGGCCACATCTCAGCTGGGCCCAGTGAGTAGACTATACCATAGAGCAAGAAAGTGCTGTACAGAAATAAAAGGAATGATCAAATCTGACAATTATTTTATTCTATTGATATCCATAGCTGTAATGTTGTTGTTTTTTAGGTAAGTACCTTAATGGTGGATAGGAAGAAAAATATATATATATATTTTCCACATACTTTTTCATATTGTATTACAATAATATTAAATTGATAATATTCTACCTACCATTAGGAGTACTGTTAGATGTATGAACCTGTATGATAACAACAACATTACAATTATAAATTATGGATTTCAACATAATAAAATAAATTTCGTGAAAATGTAATTGTTTTATTAATTGTTTTAACAATTAACGAAGATAAATAATCATAGGTGAAGCGCTGCAATAATAGCATATTAGCGATTTGACAAACTATCCCGTGTATCGAGAGTGTCAAAGGTTTCTATTTACAACATGTTTGTACATTGTTGAAAAATGTAGCATCCAATCATCCATTTTTGTCCAGCTTAGTTCTGCACGCTCACAAATCCTCTCATTTTAATAGTGTCATTATTTAAATAAGAGAGTCATTGTGCAGTGTAGGCAGCTTTGTGAGATTGCATCATTGCTGTGATTTTTAAAGATCAGTGACAGATTATTATTGAGCCATTATTATTGTCATGCATATATGATAAATATATATTTTATTCTCCTTTCCCACAAAATTTTTTTTTTTGTGTCTCAAGTGATTGGGTGGACAATCGTCAATCTGAGTTGGCCAGTGCCACCCTGGCTCTTATGTAGCCTCACCAGACAGATGCAGCCGGATCATTTCTATAATGACCATCTACCGAGAGCAGTGCAAATTAGCGTCTGGTTTAAGACATGCTTTTTGGGGGTGGTAAATAATGGTGCAAATACCAGTAAATTGACTAGCGCAAACCTTAGTAAATCACCTTTGCATGATTCATGTAAATACTCTCCTCTCCTAATTTTTGCACCTGAAAAGGAAACTCCTACAAATGCATATGCAATACAGCACACATAACTCTGTCCACACCTTTTAAGCGCTATTTTTTCACTGCGTGTCTTTAGTAAATCCTGACAGTAGTTTTGAACTCCAAAAGAGGGTTTGCAAGCTGTTAGTAAATCTGGCTCTTAGTGTCATAAGGTCTGTTCCACAGTTGCATGTGCAATAATTGTTTAAGGTTTGCTTAATATATATTATATAGAAGACAGCTCTCCTCAGCAAGCTATCAAGCAAGTTGTTCAAAAGTACAGTGGTTCTTGGTTTAGCAAACACCACTAATAAAGAGAAAGACAGCCAGACAGGTTACATTTAAACAATTCAGAAAAGCTGCAGCACTGTGACAGTTTTAGGAGGCTTGTACAAGCACTCAGTTTGCTGTAAATCTGCTTAGATCATTTCCTCTCTTCTATAAATACAGCGCCAGTTTGCAGTATGGCGGCTCTGCTGATTTGATGTCTTATGTTTGTGCATAATGTGCATACTCATGAGAGACACAGAGACGGATTCTTGATTGATTCTCTGAAACCTTGTCATCTGTGCCGCAAAGCGCTGGAGAGGGTTGATGGTGATGAGGAGGAGGGTCAGATGTGGAAAGAAGAGCCTCTAAATCAGCTTACATTATTGGGGGGACGATTCTAGCTCTCTCACAGTGCTTTTTCATGTTCGTTCCCCTTTATCTCAAGGGATCACAGTTCCCTACAGTCTGAGCTTCTACCATCTCAAATAAACAAAACACTTCGCAAGATTCTGCATAATATGGTTTTAATGAAATCCATGAAAATAAAGAGTATATTAAATGTGTGTGAACGGCTAGATAGGAGAATTATGAAATGGAGAGATATAATTAATATTTAGTGTTGTTCGCTAAGACTTATTGCTCATACTTGGGGTTCTAGGGATTTAAACACACCATAACCTTTAGTAAACTTCAGCACGTAACTAGTCACACATTTTTGCTACAAGCATGAACGATACCTCAAAATATGCGACTTGTTGCGGTAAGGTATGCTATTCATTTCTTTTAACTGATATGGCATGTTTTTGCCAACCCTCAAACCCCTCTCATCTAAAATATTCACTTGAAGTAACTGAGATTTCAATTACACATTTGCATGTCCTCCAGAAAAAAAATTGCATTTGGGGGGTAAAAATGTTATTTTGGCAAGGTTGCCTGCTAAAATTCACATCCCTGGGTCTATACATCACATAAATAGGGTCGCAGACTTGGCAACACAGTGCAGTTGAGTTCTGTTGACATTTGACAACTAACGTTATGCATCGCTCTGTTGCTCTGATTGGTTGTAGGTCTATCCAATTGAGGTATTTCCTGGTTCGGTTGAAACACGCCCCATAATCACAGCCCAATGGAGTGGTATCAGACTCATATTCTGACTAGACTTGAGTATGACCACGTCAGGCTACAGAAAATAATTTTTTTAATCAAATACTACATCCAGATCGGATTCAGAATGATGATCAAAACATAGATAGAGTAGATTGAGTCCATTAACACCTCCTAAGCTTGCACAGTCCTATAGCTCACCTTGTGTCGACATTTTTTATTTAGTAACAGTAGACAGTTTTGATTTTTATATGCTGTTTAATGTTGGATGATCACGTTATTTTACATATGCATATAATTACACAATATTGCTTGTTTCTGCATCTTCCTCACATGTGTTTTGATCAGGAGATTGAGTACTCTTACAGAAGATGTGAATAGCGCCCCCTACCGTATAACAGTGAACACAGAAAAATTATTAAAATTATACAATATTTAAAGGTCTCATGAACAGGCGATTATTATTTTTTTTATATACTGTTTTTTTATATAGTATAATATCAGTATAATTTTTCTTATACTGTGGTCAACTTATGACGTTCACATGTTTTTTACATTAAAAAACATCATAATGAATAAGTTATAGTCTATTTTCTACACTGGTTTTGAGGCTTTCTCCTGAACGCTCGGTTTTGATGGGCGTGCCGCACTGAAGACTTGGAAGTAAATGCCCACGGCTAGGATCGGATAAGATTTGCATATTTAAAGAGCTTCTGTTCCCCTGTCAGTTCAAGTGAGGGATTGTTTTGAAAGCGGCAACCAGAATGATTCTCTCACAGGGCTCTCATAACATATTTATCAAACAAACACAATGATTATGATTTATCTCTCATCCATCCGCGATTGATTGGAATACTTTTGTATTACTTGGCCCGCCAGATATAAGCGCTGATATAAACTGCGGACACGCGCTCTTCAAATGTCAAGTCAAGAGAGTGAACAACGCAGATCAAGAAATTAATGTTATTTCACTGTTAAAAATTCACTGGCCTGCCGACGGGCTTACGTTTTGGTAATCCGTCTGGAAAACACACAGACATGCAATGTCTTCGCCACGTGAGCTGGATATTCATTAAAAATAATATTATTCCTAATATTAGAATCCGAAGGAAGTTTACGCAGCAACTGTGTTCTTCCACAACTGGGCACAGCACAATATCTTGCTATCTTCAGCATGTTTTCAGCTCTAAATTTACAGGATATTCTTATATTACTATGCCCTTTTATATATCAAAGGCTCAGGGGAAAGTTGATTTCTCAATTCATCACCCCTTTACATTTGGAAAATTGATTAAATAGCTACTATTGAATATTATTGATTTATTATTTTTGACACCAGTTTTGATCAATTGTTGTTTTTTACATTTTAGAAATTTGCATTTCATTTCATAGAAATAACATTTAAGTTTTTTGTCAATTTACTGCTGTTACTAGCAACGTGCACCATCAAGCACCACTTACATTTTCTACAGAAAATATAGAAATCCAGTTTAATTTTTCTGTATGTCATCATATCCATCAGCCAGTTTTTCTCATTTAATGATGTAGTTTCAGAAGTCTCGTCTTTGCCTTGTCTCTAATGGTGTACACTTAAACAGTGTCTTCATGAACCTGCATCTCTTGAATTATGATACCTGCAGCTGAGGCCTGGCAGCCGCCCACCGGAGAAAGGGATCAAACACAGCATTAGTTCAGCTCTGCGTCCTTCTGTCTACTCCTTCATCTCATTCGCTCATTCTTCTTCGGTCTCCCCCCTCTGTTTTGCTTTCAATTTAAGCACTCTCTTTCCACTTCTAATTTCTCTTCTCTGGAAGTCGGGGTCTTTTTCAGAGTGGATGAATGTTCTACGGATCTTTTAGGGGGATCGTTTATCTTTAGTACTGTAAATTGTGTAGAGATCATGCGTGCCAGTGTATTATGAGTCAAAGGCATTCTTGGAAAGTAGAAGAAATATGAGGTGTGTTTTTCTTTTTTGTTAATGTATACTCAGTCCTGTTGTGGTCTGAGGGATTACTCATGATAATGCATCATTTATTTGATAGTTTTCTTACAACATATCTGGCAAAGAGCATATCACGCTAACTTGCGTACTTTACATTTTGAGGTTAGCTGAAAGGATCCCAGGGATGGAAAATAAACCGGAGAGATTTTTTTATAAACCCACTTGCCATGAAGTTTTCAAATAAAATAGCTTATGGGAGAAGTTATAAAAGCAGTAAGCATTACAAGCAGCACAATAAAACTCAAGCTCAGCCTTGGCCTTGTCTCACGACGCCTCGCGTCCTAAGTCGACAGTATAGCAGACAATAACTTAATACTCTCTTTATATCAAGCAGCTGGGGATCCATCCTCAAAGACATCTGGCCTGGTGTATGCTGAAGGTCAGTCTCATCTAACCCGCTGCTATAATGCCTATCAGGGCTCTCGTGTTTAGCTCAGAGAGAAAGTGTCTTGGGCTCCTGCTTCAGAGTGGTTGTATTCTCTAAACGCCCCTCACCGTGTGCGTCCCGCTTTTGGTTTTGGCTCTAAAAAGCTTCTCAAATATCACTCTCCTCTCCTCTCACAGCCTACGTGAGGGCGCTGAAAGTGTTTCATACTAAAATGCATTAGAGTGTAACTGAAGGTGTTAGCCTGTTTCTGGTAAGAAATAATATTTAATGATTTAAAAGTAATTTAAAACTTATAAAGGGGATAATTCAGACAAAAATGATCCTTTACTCACCTTAAACATTCTAAATCTGTGACTTTTTCTCTGTGCCGTAGCTCCCAATATCATTTGTATGTGCATATTGAGTCAAATATGATGCATCAAGTCCAGTTACCCCATGTTTGATATCTCACAAACAATCATCATGCGGCGAGTTTGATTGTGTAAGTGCAAATGAGATGTGAGAGTTTGGGTGAGTTGAATATTTTTAGTGAATAAGAAAAATCTATTGCTTGTGAAGACCTGGAAAAATCGTATTGACTTATTTATGCTGTTTTTTTCCTGTATCAATGTTATTACATTTTAGTTTGTTAGTTTTATTAATATTTTTAGGGTAAGTAAATAATGACAGAAAATGCGTTTTTTTGTTGTTGTTTTTTTCGAGTGAGCTATCCCTTTAAGAATCTGTGGAGGTTACTGTGATAAATTACCAGTTCTTGCTTACACACCCATGACCTAAACAAACTATAGGTCAAGGGTGAATTCTGAAAATATTGTCATTGATTTGCCAGTTTGATTTTTACCAGTGGGACAGTTTAAGTGGCAAACATGTAAATGCCTCGCTCGACTGACTCACTGGCTGCACACATTGTATCTGCCAGTCCAGCCTTTCATTTTCCCTTCTCGGTCTGCGTGGTGCCTCCCCGGGTGCCTGTCATTAATTTGCCTTTTTTATCTGCATAAATAACAGGGAGCTGAAGCAGAGCGCTACCTAATGAGTCATCCAGAGGTGGGAGACGGGGGCAAAGGGGACCGAAACTGAGCAAAATTACATGTTTCCAGCTAAGACCTCTCCCACAGAGAGTGAGAGCGAGAGAGAGAGCGAGAGAGAGAGCGAGAGAGAGAGAGAGAGAGAGAGAGAGAGAGAGAGAGAGAGAGAGAGAGAGAGAGAGAGAGAGAGAGAGAGAGAGAGAGAGAGAGAGAGAGAGAGAGAGAGAGAGATGAAGGATGGAAAGAAAGACGACAAATACATGTTTTTTTTCTCCCTTTCTTTTCAGTAGAAGAGATACAATTGGGCAAAAACATGTTTGGGTCATATTTTACTCCAATTAAAAAAAAGGATTTTTTTTTTATTACACTACCGTTCAAAAGTCAGCAAGGTGGGTATGATTTTTGTAATGTTACTTGACAGAAGTCAAAAAGCTTCACCAAGGCTGCATTTATTTCATCAAAAAAAAAAACAGTATTGTGATTACAATATTGTGAAATATTATTACAATTTAAAATAACCATTTTCTTTCTGAATAGATTTTTAAAATGTAATTTACTTCTGGGATTAATTTTCAGCATCATTACTTCAGTGTCACATGATCCTTCAGAAATCATTCTAATATGCTGATTTGCTCCTCAAGAAACATTTCTTGTTATTATCAATGTTGAAAGCAGTTGTTTAATATTTTTGTGGAAACCAGTGTAAAAAAATAAATCTCTAATTTAATAGAAAGTTCTTTTATAGAATTTTTTTTAATTTATATTTAAAAAAAATACTTCCTGGTCCCAAACTATTAAACGGTAGTGCATATTTACAGTTTTTGTGATACTGTAACATTTTATAGCATTCAAGCCCATTTTATCTCCCAAAACTTTAATAAAAAAAAGAAAAAATTAGATAGTACAGATTAGCTTTCTTTCAGCTTGAAGCTGAAAAAAAGTGCTATTGTGTATAAATGCTGACGTGAAAGAGTCAATAATTAGCGCAGTCTGCTCAGATGAGTTTGACATTCTCAAACCAAAATGAACTTCTAACGTAGCTACACCTGCGTCAGCGAAACCATACTTTGCAAGCATTTACACTGACAGGAATTTCCTCCAGAGACAGACATCTGATGTCATCAAAAAAGGGTTGAACTGATATACAGTATGTGAGTAAATAAAAGATGCAGATGCAAAAGTTGCATAAAATATAAGAGCCGTGACCACCATAGGCATTGAGGGGGACAAGTCCGCCCCACCCCCACCCGGTAATTGGAAATGGGCAAATTGTCTCCCCTAATATTTGATATTTGATGCAGCTCTCCATTACGCACCGCTCTGTTTCTGGTTAGAAGGCAGACAGTTTTAGAAATTTACATTTTTAGGCTGGCCTGTCTTAGCGGTCTAACAGCGCTCATTAATAATGGTCAAAATGATGGCCAATCAGACAAAAGAAAGTGGGGCTTAATGTTCACTGAAGATGGTAAGATATAAGTAGCAAAACATTTCACATTGGACAACTGTTTGATGGACCACAGTAACATACAGCAAACTTTTTTTATGTTTCCATAACACTTTAGTATGGGGAACTCGTATTCACTATTAACTACGACTTTTGTTTAATTCCCAGCCCCAAAAAAAAAAATTTAAAAAAAAAATGTTTGTCCCCTAATGTTCAAGACATGATTACAGCCTTGTAAAATATAGATAGTAGATAATAATCATCATTCACGCACACTCATGTCCTGTATGAGAAAATGTAAAAAAAAAGGACACCATATGCTCTATATAACAGATGTGCTGCATTCCAAGTCTTCAGAAGTCATACGATAGCCAATTTTTTACGCTTTAAATACAAATATATCAATCTTAAGCCTACTTGAGAAGACTTGGGATATAGTTTGAGTCATATACGGACCAATTTTATGGTGCTTTTGTGTCCTTTTACTGTGTCCTTTTAGTCATATGGGAAATGGTGAGGGTGAGTAAATCATAACTATTTTTGAATGAACTATTTTTCTAATGATCTGGTCAACGGAGTGTGTTTTTGGGAGGAAGAGAGAAAGAAAATCCAGAGAGCTTGTGTTGGTGGTTCAGAGTCATAATACACATAATTCAGCACCTGTGAAGAAGATGGAGATAATGAGTGAAAGAGGACATCATATGCTGTGAAAACACAGAGGAAGGGTGAAAATAGCAATGAAAAATGGCAAAAGGATGAAATGGAGGGGAGGAGAGCAAGCGAGAGAAGCCGGTAGCTAGCCTTTCCTATCTGTGAATAATTCATTGGTGACGTTCCTCTGAGGCTCGGCCTCCAGGCGGCTCTTTCCCTCATTCAGAGCAGTGATGGGCTTCTTTCCCCTCCCTGATAGCGCTCCAACCTGAATAAAGTGCTTGATTCACCCCCGCTAAATTCAATAACACACCCTTTGATCCTTCCGGAACCACAGCGCTGTAACTGTCGACTCCCATTGATGTGGCTTTTGGCTTTCTCATTCCTAAAGCAACAGCCTTTCCTCTCAGATTGGAATTTAGGAAATTATGTGTACACTGCTTACTTGAATGAATGTAAATAGCGTGCTTGTGTTTTTAGCGCAGTTTATTCTGTTCGTGCCATCTTTTATCTTTTAGTTTAATGCATGTGAGCAGATCCATGAAGAGAACAAAAGGGAGAGAGGGGGAGAGAGAGAGGCTAAAATAGGCTTCAAGGTGTTTACTGCAACAAAACCTAGTGAGCTGCCTAGATTGCATTTTAAGGCATTATACTGTGCACTTGTTGTGATATATTATTTTGGCCAAATTCAATAACAGCCTCACATAAATGGTCTGTGGATAAGATAATCCTAGAATGTATTGTGAAAATTATATAAAAATCATCGCTAAAAAGTGTTTAGACCATTTAAAAAAAGCCCTACTGTACCCACTATGTGCTGTGTATTTTTATGCTTATTATAATTCCATAGTGTTAATTTGGCTAGATGCTGACACTAAATTATGTACTCTGCCATCTAGTGTGTGAATTCGATAGTGTCATATTGAATACTTCCCTGAATATTGAATATGTTGTAAACATACATGAATTATATACATTATTATCTGCTACTCATCTGACAAAATTATTTTTAGATTATTGCTGATAACTGGTAAATGGCAGATTTTGTCCTCCCAAAAAACAAACTCTACAATGAATGCTTTTACTCTGCAGGTATGCATTAAATAAATAAAAAATGACTAGAGAAATTTTGGTTACACTATTTTACGGTGACGTAGATACATTGTACTATTACACGTAATATTAATTACGCGTAATTGACGTGTAACTACGTCACCTTAACATAAAGTGTTACCGAAATATTTTATGTTAAAGCATTTCTATTTCAAATAAATGCTGTTCTTTTGCATAAAAATAAATAAATGTTTATAAATTAATCAGCAAAAAAAATTTTCAATAATAATAATTGTTTATATATTTATAATAGTCAGTATATTATAATTATTTCTGATCATGTGACACTGAAGACTGGATTAATGATGCTAAAAATTCAGCTTTTAATGCTAAATTTTTACTTATAAAGGACATCTACTCGTAATTAAAACTTAGTTTAATATTACTATCTGCACATTAAACTGGGATAGCAGAAAGTATCAAAAGCATTGAAATGTTACAGACATCAGCATTAAAGTTTCTAGAACTGCTACTGCACTAAGATAATGTTGAGTTCAGTCATTAATTTGCACAATTGTGTATTTATGTGTATATGCATGAAGCTGCTCTATCCACTGCTTAAGGTAATGCTTTATGATACTATTGTGCTTCGGGTTAAAGACAGCAGAGGAATAAAAGAGAAACACCCCCTCTGGTTGTAGAAAAGGAAGGGCAAAGTGAGAGCATCAAGATTTCTCTCTGTTTTACTTTCCTCCTTTCGTTCTTTCTCTTTCCGCTCCCTTCTCTCCCCAGGGCAGTATAAGCGGAGCAGGATTGAGCTAAAGTACGTGAGGCTGTATACGTCATATACTGAGTCCTCAAACCGAGATATTTCCGTCCCACCAGCAGGTCATCAGTACTTTTTCAAGTGCTCTACATGTCCCAAATGACTTCTCAAGCAGACACACATACACAAACACACATAAGGCATGTGCATTCATGCACAAACAGTCATGGTCCACTGCGTCAGCCCCCTTGCAATGTTACCTAACAGGGTTTTCATATCAACCAGCATTGTATCGAATAAAGAGGCACTTTCGCTAAGTTTCCGCTGAACAGATGCCTCCATTGTGTCATTATGATGTTGATACTGTGGAAGGAGCGATATGACTCCCTTGTTTGTTATTTGGTCTTTGTGCCGGCCGTTTCGATCACCACCGCATGTGTAATGGAACAGAGCAGATGGAGTCATCAAACCACTGCTGCCACTGTAGAAGGGCCGGAAAATATGTAAGGCCCCTTGAGACAGGAAGGAAGGAGACTTGTAATGTGCCTGATTTAAGCAACCATAACAAATCCTCCACCAGTCAGCTGCACCTCAACCTGACACGTGTGTCGAATGTCAACAGCTAATAGATGCTTGCCATTGTTTGAGAACCACCTTCGCTGGGGCTCCTGGGGGATATGCAAATGACGCATACACTGTGGCAATGAAAATGTGTTTTATTATTTACCTGCCATCATTAGGCTTATGCAAATACAGCATGCATGTATTATACATGATATCTTTATAGCATGTAGGGATGTGCTAAACTACATATTTTCAAAATCAACTAGTCAAATGATCAGTCTTAAGGACAATTTTGTAAAATTAGGCTGGTTTTACTTTTAATGTAAATCTTTATATATAAACACAAACACATACTCTTAGCTGTCCATCGTGTTCGATCATGACGCTTGCTCCAGGGGTGGGAGGGGGGTGCCACTTCTTGTGGGCATTGAGTCAGATTTTCTGAGTGTTAACCTGTAGGCCAAAACTGGTACAGACTGGATATTGTGTTGAGGGCCTGCTGAGTCCAGCCTGTGGGCTACGACAGCACAGTCATCAGCATACTGATGCTCACACATTTGGTGGGTCTTTGTGCGGGCCTGGAGTCGAGGGATGTTGAAGAGGCTTCCGTCAAGTCGGTATTCCACATGGACACCGTCTTCATGCCCCATGACACGATGGAAGAGACGGATGATGGCAGAAAGGAGGATGTTAAAGAGCACCGGAGCCTTGTTTCACCCCAACGTTTACCTCGAAAGATTCTGACTGGAGTTCTCCCATGAGCACTCTGGCTTGCATCCTGTCATCCAACTGCTGTAGGAAGTTGAGAAACTTGGGTGGTACCCCAAGTTTAGAGAGATGTTTCCAGAGCAGCTCATGGTTGAGGGAGTCAAAAGCTTTGCTGAGGTCGATGAAGGCTACGTAAGAGGTCTTTGTGCTGTTCTTGGCTCTTCTCCAGCAGCTGCCTCAAGACAAAAATCATGTCTGTCGTGGATCTGGACTTTCGGAACCCACACTGCGTTTCTGGAAACATAGCTTCTGAGATGTGCTCAGCCAATCTGCTGAGAATGATCTTGGCCAGGACTTTCCCTGCGATGGAGAGGAGATATATCCCGCG
Source organism: Gobiocypris rarus (assembly GCA_023029165.1). Lineage (NCBI taxonomy): Eukaryota > Metazoa > Chordata > Actinopteri > Cypriniformes > Gobionidae > Gobiocypris > Gobiocypris rarus. Next base: position 14,511,045 of record CM040918.1, on the reverse strand, counting down.
GCTATTGCAGCAGACTGCTCGGTTTCCTTTCTGATTGTAAAAGACCACGATGTTAGCATCCTTCCAGTCCTGTTGGAGGGTCCCCAGGGTTCCCAGATGTTTTGGATCAGGAGTTGCAGACGGCGCGTGAGGATGTATCCTCGTTGTTTGAAAACCTCTGCAGGGATTCCATCGGGTCCAGCACATTTGTTGTTCTTCAGCCCTACAATGGCTTGCCGGAATTCTGAGTTGAGTGGTGGGGTATCCAGATGCATGGTTGGTGGCAGGTCTGGCAGATTATCCAGGATATGTGGGTCAGCAGGGTTGGTGTGGTTGAAGAGACTCTCTAAATTATTTTCCCAACAGGCAAGAATCTTGTGGCGGTCCTCGAAAAGCGTGGACCCGTCATCTGATCAGACTGGAGCAATTGCCAGTTTCCTGGGGCCATACAATGTTTTTAAGGAATCATAAAAGCCTTGAGTGTTATTACAGTCTGCAAGGTTCTGGATGTCTTGCACCTTTTGCACCCACCAGGTGTTCTCCATAGTCGAAGGGCTTGCTGGGTTTATGCTCTTGCAGCAGTGAAGGAGGTTATACGGGTGGGAGATCCAGGGCAGGACAGGGGAGCTTTGTGGGCTTCGTGCTTGGTTTTTAGGAGTGACTGTATCTCAGCTGAGTTACAATCGAACCAGTCCTGTGATCTTTCCTTGACTGGCTGAGCACCTCTGAGGTGGCGTTATAAATAGCCTGGTGCAAAGCTGGCCAGACGGCTGATTCTCCCGGGATCTCATTGAGGTTTTCAGCAAGGAACCGTCAGAGATTGTCTTTGGTGGTGTGGCTGTTCAGCACTGTATAGTTGAGTTTCTTGTATGAGGCTGTCTTCAGGCTGTGAGGTTAAATACTCATAAGTAGATTGGATGGGGGTGTTGGAGGAGAACCTTGTGCACAAGGTAGGGTTGTGGGTGCGAACACACCTCACTCCCACCATCTTCACTCCTACTAGATGGATCTCCAGTAGAATGAGGGAACCCATGACAACCTCCGTCTGGCAGGAAGTTGCAGGGGGCTGCCGGTGGTCCGATCAGCTGGACTGTGCCTGCCACCAAGTGTAGGTTTGTCCTTGGGGTTTGCGCCCTATAGCGACTGTACCCTCCCGAGTTAACACACGTGGCCGTGGGGTTGCCTTCTTGTTGTGATGGGGGAGTTGAACGACTTCAGATTTTTTTTAAAGTCGACATTTATGTGATGAAAGTTGAGTCGACTAGTCGATGATGACGTCATTAATGAACAAATAAGCCTGAACCACGAGCTGAGACTCGAGCGGGGGTTTGTGCACAGCTGATATGACAGTGCTGCCCAAAAGGTTACTGCTCCAACATAACAGCTTTTATTTATAAATTATTTTGTTTTTGGGTCGTTATATTTCACAGATTTCTGCTCGTTCTGAATCAGATACAGATAAAGTAGCCCAGTAAAGATTAGGCTACATTTATGGAATGCATTAGTGAGAGAGAGAGCGCGATTGCGTGTGAATTAATTCTAGGTTTTAGTTATCAAGAAATATATGCTAGAACTTTTCAGTTTCTAATGATAAATCACAGAAACAGTGTTGACAATAAATGTTTGCGCTACCAAGTGATTCTGTGTGTGGTGCATGTTTGTGCATTACAATCCAGCATAATATATTATATTTTATATATATTTTATATATATTTAAAAAAATATATATATATATATTTACACACACACACACACACACATATCCCCCTCATTTTGTTTATGAAAAAAAAACGTTTGATTTTTAGATATAACATTTAAATATTAAAGGTCCTAGTGACTAGTTCATCTATCCATCTTTCTATATATATACTGTATATATATATTTTTTTTAATAAAAAATCTAAATAAATCTTTAAAAACATTTTATATATAAATATTTTATATATAAACAAATACTCATTGAGTAGTGTATATAATGTATATAAATCAAAAAAAAATTACATCTATTTTTAAATAAAACATTAAAAAAAAAAATCCTATAGTGACTATCCATCCATCTATTCATCTTTCTATGTATATTTTTTTATTAAAATAAACCTTTATAAAAAATATATACAAGTGACTGGAGTTCATCTGTCTATCCATCCATCTACATATGTAAATATAGATTAACTAGTCAACCTTCATCAACTAGTCGTTTTTGTACGACTAGTCAACCATCATGACCCGTCCCTAACAGCATCCTCAATGAACAAGTATTTACAATTTGTACTCCCTGAGAAACGTGGAATAATTTACTAGTCTGCATTGCTTGCATAATAAGTGAAGGTAAGCATTCCTGGCAAAGGTGACCGAAATCATGTGGATTTGCATTCACCGTAATGAGCATTTTTAGCTGCACTCTCTGGGAGAATCATGATGGCAAAAACCCCTTTATAATTGCTTTTGCAGCAGCGAGCCTCATGACCTGTCATTTGATTGTCCATTACGGCTGTATTTTCCTGCACATCGAGTCAAATTGAATAAAAGGTGTCCTGGTCTGTGGTGGGGGGTTAAATCCCGAAGGCCGCGGTGGGCCGTAATAGCTCTATCACAGACACACACGGCAGGGCCATGTGAAGAACATAATGAGCATCAGGCACATGGATGAAACGCCAGTGGGTTCATGGCCTAGCCGAACGGGCAGCCTTGATGAAGCCCAATCATTGTGAATGAAACTGAGATGCACCACTACCCAGCATTTCCTTCTGTAGATCGGAAATATTCAGTCTGAATTCTTCTGATGCTTCTCTAAACATTGGGCTAGAACCATTCAAACCTTATAAACTTTAGAATTAACCAAAGTAAAATGCACACGAAATTGCAATTCTTTAAAGCTGACCAATCAGCTGCAAGAATCCCAGACAACAATGCCAGTTTTATTGCATTTATTGCAGTTTCATTTGGGTTTTGGTTTTGTATAGAATTGGGTCCATCTGCTGTGGTTTTATTATTGTTTGTTTTCCCCACCACTGGGTTTCAACTGAACCAAAAAAATAACCTCTTAAGATGCATACAATATATATATATATATATATATATATATATATATATATATATATATATATATATATATATATATAAAATGTGATGGCCATAACTGTCTCTCTGTTGTATAATAGCAAAGAAGGCTTTAGCTTGGGATGCGTTGTTCTCAAAGGTGAACCGTTTATTGTCACAGTTTTTAACTAAAAATGGAATAATGTCCGTTCATTTATGCGGTAATGGTGCTTTGGCAGCCTGAGAGCTAAACTTTTGAAAATTTGTTTTTGAAAACTATACCGTTATCGTAATTTTTTGTCGTTTCTGCAGATCCATATAAACAGGGACCATTTTAACGGTTTCATCTGTATGCGAAAAACGCAAAGGAAATCTTTTCTGTTTTTGTACATCGTTGTCGTATGAACCTACGCTAATGGCGCGTTCAAGTCCTTCTGGGATGTTCGTATTTACGAGGTGAGAAGTCGTGTTTATGACATCATGCGCGTTCAAGTCTCTTTGGTCGGAGCAAGATGGTGTTGTACCTTATTTTAATGAATTTCACGAAAATACAGCAAGTTAACTCTGCTTATAGAAAATGAAGAACAAAGAATGTTCATCAGGTGAGTTTTAATCTTTTACATTTTTTAATTAATCTATGAAGCCACTGTAAACTGTATCGTTAAATATAAGGCTAATTGTTATATTCGAATGCTAGCTTACTTTTGGCGCTTTTCCATTACCAGTACCAGCTCAGCTCACTTTTCGCTCTGTTTTCCATTGCGGATAGTACCTCCAAAATAGTACCTGGTCGTCATAGCGACACCACCGGAAACTGCCGTGATGTAATCTTCTTCGCGACACACACCTGCTAACCAAACAAAGGAAAGTCTGCACCTCCTCGTTTGACCACAGCGTATTCTTCCGAGTTGCCATAACAGTAATGGGTATAACACTTTTACTGTCTATGGTGTGTCACGCAATCTCTGTACCAGGTACGAAAAAAAGTACCTGTAAGCAGATACAGGTACAACTTTTACACAGTGGAAAACCAAACAGAGTCGAGTCGAGGCGAGCTGGTACTGTATAGTGGAAAAGCACCATTTGTTGTAAATGACAAAGCCTGACAGTGTCACTGCTAAATACCCGTTATATTCAACTAAAGATGTTGCATCGATTGATTCCGCCATGTTTCTCACTGACTCGTACTGATCGGGGCTTAAAGAAAATCCCGAACTTCCCACTGGTTTTTACGACTTTGTGATGGCATTCATGTGCGTTCAACTCGTAAATGCGATCTTTACGACATGACTTGAACGCACCATTAGTCTCCAGATCAAGGATAAATAGTCTCCTCATAATTGGGTGCCGGTGGTTTTTCAGAAGGAGAGTCATCCTCCACAGGTCTGGCACCATTCTGATATGATGCACTCTCCATTCCCAACCATTCAGTTCCAAAAGGACTAAATCTATTGTTTGTTCTTGTTGAATCTCATTTACGTCAATATGCCAACCAAAATTGTCTATTTTTCAGACTTTTCTATGCCCGTGAGGCCTTGTGACTGGAGCTGGGTCAAATCCGTCAACTATTCAGACCATGACAAAGTATTGATTTTCTGCTCAAGTGATTTTAATTAGTCATTTTTAATTAGTTTGCCTATTGTTTGTCCTTCATTCTGGAGTTCAGGCATTGGCCAGAACTGTATCATTCATACAGCCGGCCCACAGTCTTCTGACATAGGCTGTCTCTAGTTGATAAGAGCACAATCAATGTCTGTGACACTCCCTGCAATTAGCTTCCCTAATTAACCATTTGGCCAAGGAAATAGTCACTGCAGGGGGCTGATTTCCAGGCTTGAAGAAAACCAGAGGTGTTGATTCATGAATTTTACATTTTACTGCCAAAAACATATACATTTTATATACATATATTAATCTGACTCTTAATCTGAAGTGTACCTTTAAGACCTACTTGAATTGATATGATGCACAAATATCTGTGGTTTTAGAAACACAATAGGTTTTCCAGCCTATCTGCACCTGTTCCACACTATCAGAAGACAATGCAAGATGAGACTCATTGTGTTTATGCAGTAATGGCACCCTTGAGTCATCTCTTGTCTGAACATGCATGCCTCCATAACTATCAATAACAATAACTCTTTCTGTGAAAACCCTTAAGGGATGGGCAAGATAAAGACTAAAGAGCCATATTTACCGTTCTCAACTCGTAGGTACCGTTTTACCTGCATTTTCCCATAGAACTGGAGGGCTAAATTTACAAAAAAGGAAGGGGACTAAAATGGGAAAATAAGAAATAACAACCTAGTGAAGAAAACCTACACCAAAATGTATTTACAATTCATTTATTTCATACTAAGTATACTAGGAATGCATTAACATACCTCGTTTGAGACTTACTGATATAAATATTATAATTAAACTTTATTTGGAGTACTTCTTCATTGCACAATGCACATTTCTTAATATTTTGCCTACATGTGTTTAATATCACTATTAGTAAGAATAGTATGATCTCCATATAATATCAGTCTTTTTAATGCAAGATATTTAGTGTACCTTAAGTATATTTGCAACAGTTCCATTTTAGCACAATCAAATATACTTTAGTTATCCAGAAATAGTCCATTAAAGATATACTTAAAGCTACACTGTGTAACTTTTTTAGTTTATTCTTAGCTAAAAACACTTAGTTCTTTCAAAAATATATGTGCTCATTAATGTATATTTACTTCTTTCAAGTAATAAAGTATTCTCGTAAGTGTATAATATGCCATTAAAAATACATACGGGTAAGGGGTTCGAAAAATGCGCGTCGCCATGTTGCCCCTCCATCTTGAAAGTATATTAGCCAAAGAGGGACATACCCGTAAATTCAAGCCGCCTTTCGGCGTTTTAACACTTTCGATGGCACTGTGTCGAATGTGAAGAGGGGGATTGCTTGAGACTGATATAGCCTACAATGTAAACTTTGCCTTACGCTAGTGATGTCGTACAAAAATAACGATAGCACCGATAAAAGTTACTTTACTAAGATTAGCTTGCATTCGTCTGGGAACCTGATCGCTGATGTTAGCAATGAAATGGTAAAAAATAACGAAAAGGTAAAACTATTATTTATTTTACACAGATGTCATAACCTACATGTTAACTGACAAATTAAATAACTGCAAATTATAATAGTTTTCTAAAGTAACCTCATCACTTGATCGAACTGGAAGCCCTATTAATCTTGGACTAAATCATCCACCGTAGGAGTTCAAACGAAATCGGAATTGAGAGGAACAGAAACTAATATTCACTGGATGGTCATATACCTTTTCACCGCTAGATGGGGAAAATATCACAGTGTAGCTTTAAGTATATTAAAGTCCCCGTAAAGTCAAAGTTAAACATGTTCTGAGTCTCTCACACCACAGATACATGTGTTATTAACCACCAAGCCAAATTTGAATAGTAACAAAATCGACATAAAATATCTTATCGAAATCTTGAAAAATAAGCAGCATTCTCTGCTTTCAAACGCCGGGGGCGTGTCCGCTGTCGGCGCCGAAACCACACCCACTCGCGGGAAAGCTGCCGTAAACACTCAAGACAACACTCACATACAGCTCACGACGGCACCAGATGTCGGCGGAATGGGACGATGAGGGTCGGTGCAGGAGATAGTCGGTTCGGCCCCATTCTGCAGTGGATTATCTGTAAATCCCAGTTGTTGCCGATGAAAGTTTGTAAAACTATCCGGTGTAAAGTCACTGCAAAGACAGGTGTTGGTGGTGATCCTCAGCACTCCATCAAGGTAGCTGTTCACAAAATTAACCTCTTCTTGAGATCGTCTTTTTTTGTTTTGTAAGTTGTTGGCTGTAGTAACTAACGGTACTGACAGTAATTTGAAATCTAACGGGTGAACTGATGCGAATGTGCTCTAGTTATGAGGGAGGGGCCATGTGCTCAGTGGCTCCAGTGCATCATCGAGCCTCCATTTTAACCCCGCCCAAAAAATCCGGAACACAGCAATGGTGAAAAACTTCTTAACGGTCTCACTTCTGAATTCAGTACTACATAGTTCTTCAACAATACATTTCTAACATTTATAATGTGTTTAGAAACAATTCTCAGAATTGCCTTTACAGGGACTTTAAATACAAAATTAGTTGTTCATATTTACCTGACTAAATAAACAAAAGTTTTTTTTATGTTTTTAAAATATTTAAATATATAATATTTTCCTGTGATGGCAAAGTTGAATTTTCAGCAGACTGAAATTTCAGACTTCAATGTCATATGATTCTTCAGAAATCATTCTAATATACTAATTTGATCAATAAACATTTGCTATTATCAATGTTTAAAACAGTTCTGCTGCTTAATATTTTGGCAATATGAATAATGATTTAAAATTGTGTTACTGTGGTGGGTTGCCATTTGATGTCCAATAATAAAAAAAAAATCTGCATCTGTAGTAAAAACCAGTTGAAGGCCACTGATGTAGGCTATATGCTTATCCAGTTATGCAAAAAAATCCTATCACATACGCATGCACACATATCATGGGCAGCTAGCCGTAAACAGGAGGTTAAATGTCTAAAATTCACGAACTGATTGATAGCCTGTCTCCTCTATGACGTGAATGAAGGCAGAAGCATAAATAAGGGAGACGGCAGACGTGAAGAGGCAGGCTGCCTGCGCTCCAAGGCCTGCGAACACTTCACACACTCTCACGCAAGAGAAATGAATCTCATTTTCTGAAAAGAGGCTGATATTAATACCAAGAGGGCACAGAAATATGCAGGGAAATGAGTTGTTTTAGCGGGGTGCTCCTTTGAACGCGGCAAGGCTTTTTTTGTCTCTCTCGAAATGAAATTGAAGGAAACGTTTGAGTATTTTTAGGTCAAATCATTACAGAGGAGATCGCATTTCTTGTTTTATTAATTCCAATGGTACAGCCCTTTGAATTTTAATTATATGTTGTTATTTTTTAAGTGACCTTTCTTTATACTTAATGAGAATACATTAGGTTACTTGCAATGCGGAATGTGTTTAGCCATATGAGAACAAGGAAATGCGCCTGTTGTGAATTTAGAAACATGGTAACATCTGAGAAAGATCTTGATCTCTAAAGAACGCCAATAATCAACGTGTGTGAGGGTGAAGGGTGTGTAAATAAATTTAGACAAGGATTAAAATCGCCTTTGCCATATTTTAGTCCCAGAATGTCTTTTTTGTTTCTTCACCAGTGGCCCATGAGCATGTAGTTGACATCTGTAGCTTAGCGAAGTGTCTACAAACAAGGTTTAGCACACTTATTACACCAGAAATATCCCCCCCATGAAAACAAACAGAGCTTTAGAAACCCTGTCTAACATGTGCATTTGCTTTGTATTGGGTTTCTTGTTTGCTCTTCTTTAGCCACTTCAGGCCCAAATTGTTTGCAGCCTCTGATCATTTGTTAATAAAGTGGCATTCAAGCCATACAGGAAAGGTATTGCACATGCATTATAGCAACATTGTGCACAATCTATTATAGACACCAGTCTTTGAACTGGGCTTTAGTTTGGTTGTTTGTTTGTTGAAAGCTTAAAAAAGAGAATCAACTGAGACTTTAAAAAATTGGCTAGCCTATCTACAGGGTCGTCTGACCTTGCTTTGTGATTTTAGAGGCATCAGTGTTCATTCGTGGAGATAAATTTAGTCATACTTGAGGCTGCGAGTCAGAGAATAAACAGAGAGTCTGTCCTTTCAGCAGCAATACGGTGAAAAGTTCACATTTTCTCAAAGAAATGATTGAAATAAAACAGAGCCGTGCCAACAGAATCACAAAGAGGGGCTCAGAGGAGTAAATATTGATCGCATTGTAGTTTTGGGCAGAGATTTAAAGGTTTAGCTCACCCAAATAAATGAAAATTCTTTCATTAATTACTTACATTGTTAAAATAGTCTATGTGACTACTGCGGTTCAACGACGAGAATAATTTGTGTGCATAAAATAAAACAAAAGAAGTCTTATCTCTTATCACCTAATGAGTCTCTTCTTGAAGAACGCAAACAAACAAAAATAACTTTATTAAACAATTTCTTCTCATCTGTGCCAGTCTCCTACGCGTCGGCCAATGATGAGCCGCTGTTCAGACGTAGTAAACGGTGCATCGCTTCTGAGCTCTACGTCTGAACAGCGGCTCATCATTGGCCGACGCTGTTTACGTGAGAACCACGACGCATACGTGTGATGCTGACACAGGAGCTAGCCAATGGTGAGCCGCCATTCTGCCGTAGAACTCAGAAGCACTGCACTGTTAACACTACGTCAACAGAGTAAGAGAATGACACATGAGAAGAAATTGTTCTTCTAGAAAAGTCTTATTTTTATGTTTTTTTGCGCACAAAAAGTATTCTCGTCGCTTCATAAAATGAAGGTTGAACTACTGGAGTCACATGGACTATTTTAACGATGTCTTTACTACCTTTCTGGACCTTGAAAGTGGTAATTCAATTGCTGTCTATGAGCTCTCGGATTTCATCAAAATGTCTTCATTTGTGTTCAGAAGATGGATGAAAATCTTACAGGTTTTAATGACATGAGGGTGAGTAATAACTGACAGAATTTTCATTTTTGGGGTGAACTAACCCTTTAAGTAAACATATGTTAGATAAGCAGTACAAAATTTCTACATGGTCACCATAGTTAGTAGTGCTTGAAACAACCCTTACAAGAGCACCTTTTAGTCCCCAGACTCACATTTGTTGTTTGAAGAACACAACTACACCATACAAACCAGCTCGTCTGCTGCAGCGAGACAAAGCGCTGCCCCTCTCACAGTGTTTCATCACTGCCATGTCACTCTGCACTGGAACCACAATGACGCCCAACGAGAACTGACTACTGACAATGTAGCCAGACAATAGCAGGGCGGGCGCATGTGGAGGATGTATCCAGCGTGCCAGAATTTGCCCCTCTTCTCGCCCCACTGCATCCTCTCATCTCTGCAACGGATGCTTTTACTGGTGGAACAGAGTGACTTTAGAGCCGCTAGTCATTTATAAAGCCCACATTGCATGACTGGGGGCCTGAGAGGCCGAGGATGTGGGCAGAACTATACGGGTGCGTGCTCAATGCCTGACCCCTATTTTCACCGAGCCGTGCAGAGATAGACTGCTTAGCACTGCCTGCTGAGCTGCGTCTGCTTCAGTTTCAGTTCAAACAAATACAAATTATTTATTTATTTTTTAAGAAACTCTAGGCAGCTCTTTGGCAGCACATAGTTAATAGACAGTAAAATATTGCTCACAAAGAAACAAATATATTACAATTTATAGTACATTTGTTTAGATTTAATTTTAAAAGCCATTTTATGTTGTTCATGGATCACTGATTATTGCGGCTGTGCTGCTCCCTACTGGCCGTATATGGTAACTACAAATATTTTGGTGCAGGATTGGTGTTGTCATCCTCAATTTGTTCATTTCTCTTTTTCAGGAGACAGCTGATTACAATAATGTCCAGGAGCTGAAGTATTTAGACATGGTCATATGTGAGTCACTCAGACTCTACCCACCTGCATTCAGGTATGACAGCTACTATTTTTTAACCGGTTCAAAACACATTGGTTATTGAACTTGCATGCACTTTTTCCCCAGAGTGAATCTTAAAGGCACAATGTGTAAGATTTTGTAAGAAGATTCAAATATCCAAAAACCACTAGAACAGTTATAGATTTTCTTGACTTGTGTACTTACAATATCCCAAATGTTTCCAAGAATGTTTAAATCCAGAGAAATAAGCACTTTTTTTTTCAATGTTTGTGTTTCATTAGACGAGCGAGCAACTGTTTGAATACATTCATCGACAGAAAACTAATCATTGTTATAAAACGCAACACAGTTAGTCTTATAGTTTAAATCTCGTTTTCTTGATTTACCGCGAGTACCATGTTTTACCATGCCTGATATCGATCTAGCTTACTGCAGTGTGCAACAAGTGTCTCATAGTAGCCGCTAAGCGAACACAGAGCACATTATAACAATATTCAACACACTCAAATGTATCTAAAATGATAAAACAGCGCTGCGTTACCCCACATACGCATGACCGGAAGAAGTGGAAGCGTTTGTCTGCGGCATAATAAAAGTTCTGTGAAATCAAGGCGTCATCAAGCTATGCCTTTGTTTTGAATAAGTGACCTCTATCGGCGAAAAATTACATATTGTGGCTTTAATATATTATTTGTTTTATTAGACAGGTGAGCTATTGTTTGAACCACTTGTTTAAGTGATTTACCAGGAGTGCCATGTTTTTAGCCTCAGAGACAACACTGTTTTGTCAAGTGGCTAACATAGCATAATCATGGCTAAAGCGGAGAGAGCTTTACCCTTCATTCAATACATATTCAAATGAATTGCCTGTCATTCAGCTTTTATTAATATGATATTCTAATATTGATCTAGATACTGCAAAGTACAACAAGTCTCTCATAACAGCCACTGATTGAACGCACAGAGTAACGTTAAAACATAACCTTTAACATACTCAAAAGTATTTCGTATGATTGTTTTAAGACAGCACTGCGTTACCCCACATACGCAACACAGAGCAGAATGCAGCATAAGAATAGTAAAAGCTCCACTGGCCTTAAGATGTTTTGGTGTTTCGCCCCAGTGTCTTTCATTAGCAATCACTCCCACGGGTCTCGGCGCGTCCTGCTTCATACCACCTGTTAATAATACTTTAATACATTAGCTCATCCATGAACATGACTTCTGCCCGAGTCCGTAGGGTTCCTTTTCATCAGCTGTGGAGCTGAATACAAACAACTCCCATGATCCCACGCTCATTCACAGCATCATCAAGCTACGCCTTTGTTATGAATAAACTAGAGGTGAAAACTTACATAGTGTGCCTTTAAATATCATGTTGTTTTTGTGTATTTCCTCATAGGTTTGCTCGAGATGTTGAGGAAGACACTGTCGTGAATGGCCAGCTTCTGCCTAAAGGAGCATCTCTGGAAATCCCTACAGGTTTTCTTCACTACGACCCAGATCACTGGACCGAACCTAAGAAATTCATCCCGGAGAGGTGAACTGTCTTTCATTCAGGCCTTTCTAAACTGATGATCATTTGTATCTGTACTATTATGGCTGTCAGCATTGCACAGCAGCCGTTTTCCATGAGCTAGTCAAATTGAGTTACTTATTTTTGAGTTTGAGTTACTAATACAAATGTGATGCAAATAATAAAAATAAAAAAAGTAATTAATTTTAGGGTAACGTTTTTCCTTTGCTTTTTTGTTATGCTGCCAGGCCAATAGTTGGCAATGTCACTTAAACACAACGCACCGAAAGACTGAACACATAATACGCATATGCATGATGTCACTGATTTCACAAATTCACGTATTTGAAATTTTGTAGATTAATTTCAAAAGTTTGCATTTTAGGCCGCCAAAACATTGAAAGTGGTGTTGAGTAAACGGTCCCTAAGTTTAGTGTAGTTACATATACGTTACTATTCAGAAGTTTGGGGTCAGTAGAAGTTGTTTGAAGAAATTAATATTCAGCAAGGACACATTACATTGGTCAAAAGTGACAGTAAAGACATTTTTAATGATACAAAGAATTTCTATTTCAGAAGCAAGCTGTTCTAATGAACTTTCTATTCAAAGAATCTTGACAAAAATGTAACACGGTTTCCACAAAAAAATCTTCTTTTTAAATTGTAATAATATATCACAGTATTAATGTTCGACTGTATTTTTGATCAGATAAATGCATTCTTGATGAGCATAGGAGACCGATGATACCCAGTTGTACAGAGCTGGTGATTCCGTTCAACCATTGTCTTGATGATGAACAAATAACTTTCTCCAACTAAATGAGGACAAAACAGAAATGATTGTTTTTGGTCCCTCGAGATTAAGAGATGTGCTCATTAATGAACTTGGAAATCCTTTCCCCTCAATTTCTTCCCCGGTTAGGAGCCTTGGCGACATCCTGGACTAAGAATTACGCTTAACCAAGCAAATAAAACCAGCCGCTAAGAATAGTTATTATCAATTACAGATTATTTCTGAACTTGATTTGGAAAAGAATATTCATGTTTTTAATCACATTGCGTTTAGATTATTGTAACTCATTGTACTTGGGTCTTCCTCAGTCGTTTCTCGCTCGCCTCCAGAATTTTAGCATCGCTCCATTGGCTCCCGGTCCATTTTAGGATCCAGTTTAAAAGTTCTGTTGTTTGTTTTTAAATCCCTTAATGATCAAGCTCCCTTAATGATCAAGCTCCCTCTTATCTTAAAGATCTTCTTATTCCACATTCATCCAACATCTCCTTAAGATCTTCGGATAGGTATCTTTTGTATGTCCCTTGATCAAGTTTAGAAACCAAGGGTGATAGAGATTTTTCGGTTGCTGGCCCTCGCTTATGGAATCAGTTGCCACTGGATATCCGCCTTGCACCTTCTATTACCATTTTAAGAAGAGGCTGAAAATGTATCTTTTCTTCCAGATGTATTAATCAAATTTTAGTCTTCCATGTTGTTTTATTCAGATTTTGATTTAATATTTTCTTTACTCTGTTCAGCGCTTTTAGTCAGCTTTGCTGTTTAAATGTGCTATAAAAATAAAATTGACTGACTTTACTTACTATCCTAACCCTATCTAGTTATTTCAAATCATCTCTGTGGATATTCCATGGATATTTTTCCACAAGCTGTACACAGCTATTTAGTTGCATGCCTCCCGTGTGATGTGCTAACAATGAACTGTGTATTTGTCTCAGGTTCACTCCAGAAGCCAAGGCCAGCCGCCACCCGTTTGTGTATCTTCCGTTTGGAGCGGGGCCACGCAGCTGTGTGGGCATGAGACTGGCCCAGCTAGAGATTAAAGTGGCTCTGGTTCACATATTTAGGAGGTTTGACGTCGTGGCCTGCGAGGACACTGAGGTTTGTTATTATTTGACTGGAAAAGTGCAGCTTTAGTATTCATGAAGATTTTGTTTTCCTGAGGATATGAAACAGATATAGGTCATATTTTCTCTTTTATGTCACAGGTTCCTCTGGAATTGAAGTCGAACACCACCCTCGGACCCAAGAATGGTATTTTTGTCAAAATCACCAAGAGGGAGAATTTTGAGGATGAGTCCTGATATGGTTTCAGTTCACGGCTGCACAGTCGGATTCTAAGCAAATTATTTAGAATCATATTACTTATTCTGAATTCATCTGACAAATGTATCTGCACTAACTGTTTGATTAAAACTGATTTCAACACTATTAATTGACAAAGAACGCACAAATGTACACAGGAGCAGAAAAGTGTCACATACTCTGTAGTATATTTGATAAAAGGAACTGAGATGAGATGTCTTGCCTTATTGCCCACAAGGCATTTGATTTTATGTTGATTGTACTGTTATTTCATGTATTTTAGTAAGTATGTATTACGTAAATATGCAGTGCAGTATCAGAATAATGAGATTATTAAGCCGGTTGTAGGCCTACAGAGTGCTGTATTGTATTGTGGCATTAGCTTAGGTCATTTAGTTGAATGTGATTATTTACTCAGGGTATGTAAACTTTGACAACATATTTGATGACATGATTTGAATCACTAAATAAATGGTTTATCAGTCAGTATGTATTTATATTCAATTACACATTGCAATATTTGATATCAAGCATCTTAGACCCACACATGAAAGGAGTGTGTGAATATTATGAGCTTTAAACCACAGAGCTTAGAGCTATAAACCACAGAGATAGGCTATAATTCTGAGTTTGTTTCGTATAACCACCTCACTGTCAACGTGGACCAGAGTCTTCAGTTAGTAGTCTCAAGACCGATTTCCAAGACTTGCCACCAGGGGTCTCAGTGACTCCCCAGTAATATCTTGTCTGTCACAGACCTGACCTGCTCCTTGTTTTCTAATGATTTCCTGGTAAATGTCGTATTATTATTGAGCAATCGCATACATCGTGTTGCTTGTAGTGATTTTGCATTTCTAGATTTTTGAACTACAAATTTAAGTTGCAATTTTGTTTGGGGTATTAAATGCTGCAAATCTTTAGTTTTGTCAAACTGTATTGTTTATAGCTGTGCTGTAATTTGCTTATCAGCATTTTCCCAGAGGTCCAAGAATGTGATGGGCGGAAACCGTAAGCAAAAGTTCAAAGTCAAATACTATCTGTCTAAAAGGATACAGTTCACGAAAAATTGAAAAGTTGTCATTACAAACACCAATGTGGTCCGTATGATTTGTGCACCACATTTTAAGTTCTAGAAGTCCACTTCATATTAAAGGGTTATTTAACCCCAAAATTAAAATGTCATTAATTACTTACCCTCATGTCGTTTGACACCCGTAAGACCTTTGTTTATCTTCGGAACACAAATGAAGATATTTTTGTTGCAATCTGATGGCTCAAAGGCCTCCATTGACATCAATATCATTTCCTCTCTCAAGATCCATAAAAGATACTAAAGACGTCGTTACAACGTCCATTTCACTACAGTGGTTCTACAATAATTGTATGAAGCGACGAGAATAGTTTTTGTGCGCAAAAAAACTAAATAACGACATATTTAATGATGGGCCGATTTCAAAACACATCTTCACGAAGCTTCGAAGCGCTATGAATCAGTGTATCGGTTCTTGATGCGGATTGTGTCAAACTACTGAAATCACGTGACTTTGGGGATCCGAACCGCTGATTCGATACACGGATTCATAACGCTTAGCTCAAAAGATGCGTTTTGAAATCGCCCTATCGCTATTCAAGTCATTTCGTTTTTTTTTTTTTTTTTTTTGCGAAACAAAAATTAAGTTAACTAAACTAAATTTTCTGAGACATCGGATTTCAACAAAAATATCTTAATTTGTGTTCCAAAGATTAACAAAGGTCTTACGGGTGTCGAACGACATGAGTGTAAGTAATTAATTACATAATACACATTTTTGGGAGAACTAAACATTTAATGAGAAATAGCAACTTTTGTTTTGTTGATGAATTAAGTCAGCACTTTTCAATGGATCAGCTGGTCCAAATAAAGTTCAACTTGCTGACTCAATGATCCAACCACACCTGTTTCTGATGACAGAAGAATCAGGGCGGGAGTTTGTTTGTTTTTTGGAAACCATTTTTTATTTTTTTATTTCAAATAACTAATAATAATGAAAATAATAGTACAAAGTACCGGTCTGTAACAGTATCAGTACTTTAATTCCATCCACCTCATTGAACATAAAACACATGAAACATTAATTAGTAATGCTTGAGTAATTCACAAGCTTGAGTAATGCTCAGTGTTCATACAATTGTCAACTACCTTTCATATTCTGCATCTAGTGCAATAAAATGGAATTACTGATTGATTATAGTTAGTGATGATGAGCATTTGACTACACAACTGATCAGGTATTAAAACTTTTTTTTTCTCTTCTCAGTGCCAAAGCCAATAAGGAAATACAATTATTCCACCTAATACATAAACACATACCACAAAATCAGTGGTGGATTCAAGTACTTAAGTAAAAGTACAGATATCCTATTAAAATATTACTCCAGTAAAAGTACAAAAGTACTTGATTCACATGTCTCTGAGCATGCGACAATTTCTTCAGTTCAAAATAACGAGACATTGCATGTTTTTATGATATGTGGAGTACAAAATAATTGATATGCTTTGGAATGTAGTAAAAGTTTCCCAAAATAAAAATATTCGGATAAAAGTACAGATACTTGAAAAATGTACTTAACTACAGTAAAAATAAAAAATACTTTGTTACGTTCCACCACTGCATAAAAATCTGTTATTTTATTCTTTTATGTCTGCCACAGATGATTGTTTAGTAAAAACTAATTATGATAAAACAATTACTCAATAAGTAATACCCCACAAACATTTTCTTTTGGTTATTTTCAGTGATGTTAACAAGTCGTTTGTGTAACAGGACTTTCAGAACTATTTCAAGAAATAAGTAGACAAGTAGACCTGCTTATCGTTAGAATGTTTCAATGTATCAAATATATTTAAAAATATTTTGATACTATTAAGAGTATTCAATGATGTACTCAGGATAGATCTGGAATTTCTCAAACACAACAAAAATGGCCGGGTTAATCTCATTGTCAACACAGCTGTTGTAAAAGCTTTGACTGTTGGGTTTCTGTGGAGGACGGAGGAAACCACTGTTACCCCTTGTGAAGTCTCCGACGAGCACCAGTGCCACAAACATCTTCTTGGTCTTTCCGTTCCTGGATTTTGCATATCTGTCAGAGTATGAAGCATCTCTGGCAAAATAGCTGCCTGTAAATCATTAAATTAAATTTAGAAACATACAATAGTAATAACTTTCTTTTTACATACTATGATTAAGAGCTGTTATATGCTGCAAAGATGAAGCAAATGCATAAATACCTTTCCCATAACTTGTCCCATGACTGCCACAGATCCTCCAGTCAAAGTTCTGCTCACAGATGGCATCTATGAAAGACTCATCCGTACCATGGAAAAGGTAACGCTGGTCCACTCCACTCCCTCCATTCTTCAAATTCATTTGTTCTTTTTGCCTAGGAAAAAAAAAAAACGGTATAATGGGTCAATTAGATCAATAAACCTAAAGTCATTATAAGGGCAGATGGATTTAAATAAAGATGTGTACATTTATAATAAATACTGCAATATTCCATAAAAATAAGATTAAGATTAAGATTTATACATTTTGATTTTATGGTAACTTTAATGCATAATTTTATATTCATATTAAAGCATGTCATGTGGCAAGTCCTCCAGTAGTCAATAATTGTATCCCGATCTTTGATCACCAAATTACATTTTTAAACGTTTTTTCCTGTGAAAAAAATTATTCATGCCTTAAAATAGCAATATACAATTGAGCCCCGCCACCAGAATGGTAATGCGTTTTATCTATCGCTTTCTACATCGTCGGACACGTAACAGTAATTAATATGATTAGCCTTTGGCTTGACTGCGTTATCGATCAGCTAATAATGTGTTGCTAATGTTATACAAACCATGTTCCCATTCGCCACCTCAGAGTCAAGACAGCAGCCTTCTGAAAATCAGTATCCTTAGAAACGCTTTGAATAACTTAGAACGTCAGTGGAGAAAGGCATATAGTTCATCATAACATCGTAATATTCATCATATACATAATTCACCTGCGATTTTTCATTAAAAAATAACCTGGCTTCTCTTGAGACTACCCTGCTTTGCAGCATAGTAATGAAATGCTAACGCCGTCCGCACGTTGATGTGATTGGTTACAATGCAGTTTTTTCAATGCAGTTTTAAGGAGAAAATGCTCAGCAATGGTGTTGACTTATGAATTTGCACATTGAATTTTTTCAAGCAAAATACAAAGATATATTTTTAAATTGCAATATGTATATACAGTCCCTGACAAAAGTCTATTTTGTAGAAACACCTGCTATTAACCTGATTTTTAATTCATCAATTGGTGTTAGAAATAGCTCATATGAAAAGCTAAAACCCTCCCAAATGATGTTTAATGCACTGAAATAAATTAGTTTCACTGAAAAAAGATTTATCATTTAATCAAGACAGAAAGGTCAAATTTTGGCAAGACAAAAGTTTTGTCCTATACAGAAATTGAACAAATTTACTGCAAATACAAAAATATGTAAGCAAATTAAGTAGCGGTGCTGTGAGATCCAAATTTAATATCTTGTATGACTTCCATGAGCTTGAAGGACTGCATCCATGCAGTTTGGCAAGGACTCATACAATTTATTGACGAAGTCATCAGGAATAGCAAAGAAAGCAGTCTTGCATGCCTACCAGAGTTCATCAATATTCTTTGGTTTCGTCTTCCATGCTTCCTCTTTCATCCTACCCCACATATGCTCAAGGATGTTCATGTCTGGTGACTGGGCTGGCCAATCCTGGAGCATCTTGATCTTCTTCGCCTTGAGGAACTTTGATGTGGAGATGGAAGAATGCGATGGAGCACCATCCTGCTACAGAATTTGGCCTCTTTTATGCTTGGGAATATATAGCTAAGATTTCTTGGTATTTTAGACTATTGAAGTTGCCTTCCACCCTGCAGATCTCTCGCACACCCCATATTGGATGTAACCCCAGACCATGATTTTCCCCACCAAACTTCACTGTTTTCTGGGTGAATCTCGGATCCATGTGGGCTCCAGTAGTTCTCCTGCAATATTTGCAGCGACTGTGGTGTAATTCAACAGAAGATTCATCTGAAAAGTCCACCTTCTGCCACTTTTCCAGCGTCCATCCTTTTAGCAGGCTGTGGGCTTTGGCAAATGTCACACGTTTTTCAATTGTCTTTTGTTTAGTGCTAGCTTCTGGGCACTGATTCGACCATTTCGAGACAGAAATCGACAAACTGTTCTGATTGACCCAGGGACTTCAGGTGACCAGGTCTCGTGGAGCTCTGCTGCAGTGGAAAATGGGCTGGCCTTGGATTTTCCAGCCAACAAACGGTCCTCTCGAGCAGTTGTCTTGCAGGGTCTGCCTGACCTGGGTTTGTTCATAAACGTCTCCAGTCTTTTCAAATCTTTTTTTTATCCTCTGTACTTGACGCTGAGACACTTTGAAGGTGTCTGCCACATCAGCAGTGGATCTGGTCTTCAGCCTCTTGATAATCAAAAATTTAGTCTCAGGGTGAATCTTAGGCATGTTTGCAGAGGTCTAGTTGCAGTTTATGTGAAGGTCTAGTGTACTGGGGTTCTTTTTATACACACCTGAGACCTAATTGATCCATTATTAGTCACAGGTGAAGCTCATATGACAAGGCGACAAGACTTATGTCTTTGCAAAAATTCACTCAATGGGCTTTACCAAGCTGTGAATATTAGAATATTTTTTGACAGTTTCATTTTGCACTGAAACATTATTACAAAAGCTGTTGGGATTAAAATGAGCCATTTCTTGTAAAAAAAATCTTGATAAGAAATATATTTCAGTGGCAGTTCAGTTCAATTTGTACACAAGCGACAAGACTTTTGTCAGGGACTGTATTGTTCGAATCAAAGATTAAGTATTTATTTACTTTCTGGTCATCACACGTTCATGGAACATGTTCATAGTTCAAGTGATAAACAACACCTGTGTGATCTGAGTGGACATGACTTCATACATTCACTAAAACGGCTTGAAAGTGAAGTTAGTTCTGAGAAAAGCTCTAGCATCATTTGTTTGCGCTTTGCAGAGCCAAAAGATTTGACTAAACAAAATGGTTGCTTTTACAAATACAGTACAGCTGAATTACAATATGTATTGACCTTGTACAAATGAAAGGGTAACTTAACCTCTGTTCACAGCCTAACTCCACCCACTGGCAATATTTAAAAAATGCTGGGAAAGTGGGCAGAGCCCAGCTGAGACAGAGGGGATGAGCCGAGGGTGGGGCTTAGGAGGGGGCGTGCACCTGAGACCCAGTGAAGGATTGATTGACAGCTGCAGTGTTGCCAGATTGGGCGGGTGGACAAAATTTGGGATCGTTTGGGGTCATTTTGGCGGTTTTCAAACATCTAAATTTTACAGCCTAAAGGGTTAATAACAAAGTCAAGTGTGCATGTACTCCATAAAATCAGTCATCATGACACACAGGCCCAGCTTAGAGTCAGCTGGTGTAGGTGTTGACGTTGCCAACAAGCACATACTTTTAGCCAATCAGCAGGGAGACGAGCTCATTCAAGACATGATTTTAGCACAAAATTGTAGCTGGATATTATTGATCGCTTTGACAAAGTGGCAGTAATATACAGTAATGAGTGGGAGAGTGAACCAACTCTCAAAACGTGGATTACAGCTGTGACTTGAAGATTCTTTAACTCTAAGATCACAGTTGAATGACTCAAATATAGCCTATGACTCCTGTCCATCATCATGTGCACACTGGCCTGATCAGGACATGCACCTTTTAAACCATCTAGACTGCGCTCTACTCGTCCCGACAGCTGCTGAAAGAGGTTTGAATCAACGATTAATCAATTTGGACTGTGTTAAGTTCTGCGATATGTTCTATATGTAACGTTACTTCACAAAATACATAACATACTTTTGTTCAGTCTGTGGTGTAAAATATGGTCGAAAAGTGGTCCACTTTAAGAAGAATTTTTGGGTGTAATAAGTCAGTTTATTTTGCTATCGTGGTGTCTGAATAATTTTTGGTTTGACTGTATGAAGAAACGTACCACTGAAAGACCTTCCAGAGAGAAGGATTCTGCACTCTCTCAATGCTGCGAATGATGCTTTTGTGCATTGTTCTACTAAACATTGAGGCCACCCTTTGGTATTCCTTGGAAGAGCTTTGCAGAGGAATAGTCTGAGGAAACATTATACTTTTTAGTTTCAGAAATGCAGTATTATTACAAGATTGTTGGTAACTGATGTTTTTCGACAAACAAAAACTGTGATGTTCCACATTTGAAAGTCGCTTTGGATAAAATGCTAAATGAGTAGTAGGAGTAGAAATACCAATCTTCATCTACAGTATAACACTAAGTACAGTACAAAATAGATTCCCATAGCGTTTAATAACTGCTTGACTTCCCTGTACTCAATGAGATTGGACTATGTACCTTGTAGGTGAAGCTAGGAAGAGCTCCTTTGTCCCAGTAAGGAGGAACTTCCACAGAAGATGATGCTGAGCTGTCTGGAGACTCACTTCTAATTAAAACACCATACAATATAGTGCACTGAACAACAAATAAATCATGTTTAATGTGCGTCCATGTAATGGACAAATGGTACAGTATATCATACCCCTTGATTTTGCTCTTAACATCTTCGGCGGAAACAAAACGTGGTCTCCTTCTAACGTCTCTTACAGTTTTGAACTTCAGATTTTGCTGGCTCATCTCTGAAAATGAGTTGCCAAAACATCATGTCAAACTCTGTTTACTCCCATAAAAAAAAGTTCATGTCAATGTTGCAAGTACCAATGTTATTTTATCATTAATTCATATTTTGTATTAGCTTTATTTTTCTAATTTGAGTTTTGTTCTAATTAAGGTTTAGTAATTGTATGTGCGCACTGGTAAGTACCTTTAAATTTGAGCACGTATTGATGGTTGAGAGAAGTGAATGAGATTTCCTTTTCATTGTCAGCCAGGTAAAGTTTCTCAAGGTCTTCTGAGGTGACTGACGCCACGAGTTTAGAATCTTCCTGTAAGATTAAAACAATAACTGCTGTGGAAGATAGTTAAAACAAGCTAGCAGGTTGTTTGTATAATATATTGACAAAAATAATTGCAATATTTCACTGTAAATGTATTAACAGGTTTTAGAATCGTTTTTAAGAGGTATTATGTTGCAAATGTGTCACTGACCCCTTTGCCATACTCCGTCCAACCTCCCTTGTCATTCCTCCAGAACCAGATCCATTCAGTGGTCAGAATGAAATGGGGTGGTTTAGTAACAGAAGATGCTGTGGACAGCCGACGGACTTCTGACACTCCACAAGTCATTGACATAAAGTCCACTACCTGATGGCCCGAGCTGCTCTCTGTAATACTGCAATATAGAAAACGCAACAAATGGAGAAAAAGGGTGTTATAAAAATCATGACAAACCACTACAATTACTGGCCACTTCATATGCAATCTTTAATTTGGCACCATTTTTCCCTCATTAATAATGTTTTGCAAATAAAGAAATGACTACTACAAGTTGAAACCTTGCATATCACATCAATAATTTAATAAAGTACATTTTATTTTACATGAAGTGGGTCTCCTCATAGGAGCAGATCTTATGATATTAGGATCACATGACCATCTTGTAATATTAAAGGGATAGTTATAATTTATAAATCGTCGCACCAGTTACGCTTTTTCCGTAAGTTGAATACGGAAGGCGGTCTGACATAAGCTAGATATTTTACTATATAACATATTAAATATGAATATTTTTCTTGCAAAAACCTGTCGAGTCGCTTCAGAAAGTCTTTATTAATCCCTCGGAGCTGTATGGATTACTTTTATAATGGATGGATGCACACATTTTTGGCTGCTATTTACTGTCAATATAATGCTTGGAAAAGCCAGGACATTTTTTAATATAACTCTGATTATATTCTTCTGAAAGAAGGATGGCTTGAGGGTGAGTATATCATAGGGTTATTTTCATTTTTGGGTGAACTATCCCTTTAAGATCACATGACCAGCTGAATACTACTAATTTTATCCCAGTAACCTTCCCTCTTATTGGACACAAAATAGATTAATCACAACTGACAAAGCATTTCTGCAGTGGCATCGGTAGATTTGCAACATTAATGTTATTAGAATATGTGTGTATCTGTTTATACCAAAGAACATTAGCTGGACTGCAGTATGCCTTCTCAATCTCGTCTTCATTCAGTAAGTCACCCCATGTAGTCCCATCCTGCTGTAATATCTGCCATTTATAGGGTAGATGGTGGTGAAAACGGGCACATTTGTCTAGAGGGACACAGATGATGGGATTTCAAACACATTGCTTTGACAATAAAACACACTAAATCAAATGGGTTTCTTCTTGAATGTAAAGAGGTTCTCAACCATTTTTGGTACCATTTTTAAGTACCATAATTCTTGTTCCCCTAAACACCCACATTACAGAATAAGTGCTTGCAAATAATACCACATATTTTGGGGCTCTCAGTTACACTTCTTAATATTCACCATTTGTGGCACCTTGTTAGTTGACCCAGGCACCCAGTTGCAGAGCACATTTTACTTTTTTAAAAGTCTAATGCTATTTCATGCATTCTTTATTATTATCATGCTAAAAATTTTTAAAAAAGTTGGACGTATGACAGAGTATTTCTGTTCCAAATACACTCCTTCAGGATTCAAACAAGTTTCTGAAATATTTTTATGGCTCTGTATGAAATCATAAAGGGCGGAATTCCTTGTATGGGCACTTCTCCCGAAAGAGCGCATGTGCACACCAACCAGATCGAGAGCAAGAGCACGAGCACGTCCATCAACGAGTTTCGGTCAGAGTAGTGATGTAATTTTATTTTTAGACCACAAAATCAACAATATTCCCAAATAACCCGGCGTTAAGGAGACAGTGAATGCAGTTTGTTTTTCCGGAGCAGCAACAGAGTTCAAGTGTGGTTGGTTCCCGGTCATGAGTCAAAACCGCAGGCCATGAGTAAAACTGCATCAAATGTCTGTGTTTGGTTAGCAATCTGCGTGTAAGTGCATATAATGTCAACAACACGAACGTATACGGAATCGAACGTTATCGAGGGATAATGCAATGATGTAGTGTGTGTGTGTGTCTCTTTATCTCCACCCACTGCACTCCTCCACATTTTAATATTTTCGGAAAAGAATCCGTACAGCGTATCTGTCTTTTATAAATATGATAAAACTAAAGACTCTTCTGAGTTATGAAGGATGCAATACTACTCTACTGTAAACTATAGGTAGATTAACATGAGATTGGCAGAAACTGTGTTATTATTATGCATATTTTTTGTTATTTTGCATATTTTATTTATAGGATAAAAAAACTATAAAATGAGGCACACATTTTTTATGCTAATGAGTTGATTTATTATTATACAAGTTTGAGAAAAATGGACGATGGACACTTTATGGACGATGGTAGGTCATGAGACAATAACAAAATGTGGGATAGTACATTCAAATTTCATTCATACTACCCATATTCTTACTACACACAGAACTCTTTTTATGGCCGCAAGGTAAGTAAAAAATTAATTACCTACTAGACATGGGATTTCGGACACAGCTCTTGTTGCGATTAGTATTAAGGATATTCAATGACATCACCTTTGAAACTACATCCAGTGCGTATGAAAAAGAGACAGATTTCATTCTGATCCGCTTCACTGACAGAGCTACTGGATCTGTGTTTGGTGCGTACTCTGACTGCTGGTAGAGCTGCTGTCCAGACAGAAAATGAGACATGGAGGAGAAGAACAAAACAAATAGAGCCGTTATCTACAGCAATTTTGTTCAGTGCAAAATAATATTACAGATTACAAAACAAACAGAATCTGCTCTTTCATTTACCTCTCTCGCTTTTCTTAAAAGCAGAAGAAGCAATCAGTAACTTGTTCTTGTAAAGCCTGAGGACTCTGCAAGTGTCTTCTGGAACGAGTCCTCTGGCATTCAGAATTTTCTGTGCATTTGCATCAAAGATGTGGGACCTTTTGCAGCCATTTCCAAACTTGCAGTCGCCCAGTAGGAAGTGCTGGCAGAGGTGCAGGTTGGTACAGGATGTTTTATATTTACAACTGCCATATTCACCATTCCCCTTGTTGTAGTGGGAGCACACCTAGACGAATCACAACAGACGAGAGTCGCATACTGTACTCACTACGTGAAGATAAATAGATGTTGTACGTGTTCGGTCATCCTGGGTCAGAGTACACAGCTTCTGTAACACTTCCTTTGTTTTGCAGAGACATGCTCATGCAGGTGAAAAGTTAAAGTTTATACAATCTAGCCATTTTTCAGTCAGTTTCAAATGCCGTCTAGAGTCTCACATGACTTTTCAAAAGTCACCTGAATAGGGAATGAGATAACAAGCAAACCGGTTTAATAGATATTAACCTCTGGAAGTAATGATGAGTCATTTTGAAGCAGAAGTTGAAACAGCTCTCCACTCGCAAGGCCATGAAGATCATTATTTTTCAGGAGGTCTGAATTATGTGCTGATGTCAAGTCATGGGAATTTTTGCATTTTGCCCTAAGAATGAGAAATAAGGCAAATTAAATATATTTATATAAAGTGAATATTCTTAATATAACACAGAGTTGTTATATATTGTGTAATTTCCAAAGAAGCTGTAATATCTAAGCAACTGTGTAAATATTATTTTATTGGTTAAATATTATTATTAACTGCCTAATTAGTAGGTACGCTGTATTCCAATTATTCCTGGCACCTATTCCAAATTATTAGTTCTTATAGTAAATGTAGTAACGTTACGTATTTATGAGACAAGAATTGATCCTTGTAACATTTCTCATCTTACTAACTGCAATGGATTTTTACTCAAATGTAATGACTAATCAAATACTTTATAGTTCAATTAAAAGGAAAACTGGCTTACTTAAGAGTATCTGATTGAATAGTTACAATATACTAAACGAATGACCTAATGAATTGTTACTAGAAACATTGTGCTAGTAACCATTTCTAAAGCTGAAAGGGTTAGCAACACAATTGAAATACGTATTATAATTCAATGAAAGAAAAAACAAACTTGCAGCTATAATAGTAGTTAAAGAGATACTAGCTAGGCGCTACTGGATTACTAACTTACTAGTTAATTGTAAATAACTGTCAGGCCCAGTGCTAACATAGACACAGCTAATTTAGGGAATACATTGAAAAGGCGTATACCATGTCTCTATCTAAATGTTTATGACATAACGTTATACCTATAGATATTTATAACAAATGGCTGGCCTAAGAAGGAAGTCAAAGTTTACTTACCCAAATCTGCAATTTCCACATACAAAGTATCTGCACAGGTGTAGTTCTTCACACCCGGGGCATTTGTCATTTTTACACAGTCGCAGTGAGGTTTTGGCTATGATCAAGCTGTCAGCGGCTGGTATGGAGCTTCTGGGATTCGAGCCTTCATCCTGAACTATAACAAACCTCTGGTGATCATTGAGAACCTGGGACAAAACCTGATCAGCCACCGTGATACTCTGCCGTAAATTCCTCTCGACTTTACCATAGTCCGTACTGCCTTCATGTTTGCAGAGAAAGTTAAATATGTGTCTAGAGACGATATACGACATTTTCGTTGATGCCGTCAACGACAGTAAATAGTTTCCAATGCTTTTAGGCTTTGGCTGATGGTTTTGGGCATTTAAACGGAAACGAAAGCGAAAATGATGCTGGTCTTTGGCGCCCCCTGCTGCCTGTAACCATAGATGTATATACGTAGATATCACAGTCGACCGATCCAGACACGTCGGCGCGCCCGCCATCTTGAAACGGTCAGCGGGGTTCCACAACATTGTGTTGCTTCTGGTTGTGAAATCACCCGAATAAATGGGATAACCTTTCACATGTAAGAATGTTTGTTTGTGTTTTAATAGTTGTTAACTCAATATTACAGGTTTTTTAAACTATGGTTACTTTTTAATGTCTTATTTGTTGTATTGTGCTAGTTTTGCAACATTATTTGCTGAAGTCTATTGCAGATATAGATTGTCATAAATGCGTCAAACTACGGATGCAGACGCACAATCAATTTGCTCTCGAATGTTCACCGACTGGCTTCGACCGTTCCAATATGGCGGACGGCTTACGGCCCATAGAAACAGCCGCTGAGCAACTCCAGGAAACCATGCAATACGTCACCATTGCAACCATAGCTGCTAGCTGCAAGGACTCTAGTTCTTCTGAGGTTTTTTTGCAACAATTGTAAAACTCAGTCTTACGTAAACCTGAAAAATGAACATTTTAAAATGCTTTCTGTAATACTTGATTCTGGTTAATCAAACAAATAAATAGCCCTTAACCATTTCCTTCCTGTTAGTTTCCACTCTTTCTTTTTACACAAAGTAAAACATTAGTTGCCAGCAGGCAGGCCAGGCAAGAGGATTTCTGGGAGATGGCTGAGATGTTTTTTTTTTTTTACATTCTCAACCATATATAATATATATATATATATATATATATATATATATATATATATATATATATATATATATATATATATATATATATATATATATATATAATAAGTTATATATATATTAGGGCCGGACTCGATTTAAAAAATTATCTTATTAATTAGAGGCTTTGTAATTAATTAATCGAAATTATATATATATAATTATATATAAGATTACAGGTAGCTCATTGTTATATTATGAATATATTATTAAGTTCCTATCAAAATCTGATGCATGTATACTTTGGTTCAATTTGAACTCACCAGATCTTGGTTTTCCAAATTCTCTGACACTTAACAGAGACAATTGGGAAATAATCAAGCCCAGACTGGGGAACCATTAAGCCAGTGTCTTTGTTGTGAAGACTTCACCATGTGCATTTAATGTCACTACATACAATCCGCTCCTTTAAAAAAAACAACACGGTCTCATGAGGAAGAGCATAGGAGGAGGAGGAGATACGAGCCAACACCTCAGTGAACTGTCCAAACTATGTTCTTTATTAGAAAGACAGAGCAGTCCTCCAAAAGCTCTACAACTTGTTAGGATGTTACATGCCAAATATACAGTATTACATAAAAGTGCAATGTCACAATGGCTAAGCAGTATCTTTATTATTTGATCATTCTTACAACTTAATAAAACAGAACAACGTTAGTAATAATTTATTTACTGTAATCCCTAGCAACTCAGTATACTGGATCTGAAATAAGAATGCCACGGCACAGAGGACGTTTGTATGAAGCTCCTCTAAAACAGTTTTTAAAGGCACTTTCACAAGTACATAGTACAGAGATGTACATGGACACACTGATATAACAGCAATTAAGTACATACAGAGATTTTGCTACTGTGTGTAGTTTTGCAGGGAGAACATTTCTCAAGGCTTAGCTGAGAGACATAAGATCTCAAATATCAACGTAATGTACACTCTTAAAAAATAAACGAAAGAAAAAACACTTTGTAATCGTTTGTAATATCACTCAATATAAATTGGTATTTAAAAGGCTTTAGTATGTTCCTTATAATTACATGTTTAAAAACAGGCATTGCTTATATTTTCCTAAAGTTTGTCCCCTTGGTTCAGCGATGGACAATTTCGTAACATCATCCAAACACACTTCATAGCATATTCTACCTAAATATGAGTAAACTGTTCTATAATTATCAGTGAATACAGTACAAGTACAAACACTAAACTATTGTCAACCTGTCATAATAATGTGAATGTTGATGCACAGATATTGATGTCCTGTACACAAAATCCCAGATTTTTTATTTTGGAGTGCAAATACACTGGAGTGACTGATGCTATACATATTTATTTGTCTTTGGGTAGGTCTTGTGACTGACTTCATTTGGGTGTGGTGCTGTATGTGACAAAGGGTTAATGGGCTTCTAGCACACAAAAGAAACAGCACTATCCCATGAAAGTACTGCAGTAACAGTCTCTGAGTCCATGGCTATTGGCATCATTCCCTTGTTTGGTGAAACAAGAAATATTGCCTGAAAAGTTTCTAGTAAAGTACTTGCATAAGACAACTAAATGGATTATTGTTCATGCTTATAGTATAGAACCGAGCTGAGCGTTTTAGACAGCTAAGCAGACAAAGAAATGATTCTCCTAGCCTATCCGCATCAAACTCTAAGCAGCACTTGAAGAACTTTTTCTTTTTCTTTTTTTTTGGCAGCTAGACTTTACTATTCACAGATTACATCTAATTAAGCAGAATAGCAGATAGATACTAAAAAAATATTTATAGTGAGCAGTTCTTCCAAATTGACCTGGGAGAAAGTAATGTACGTAAAAGACGAAAAAAAATATTAATAAAAAAAAGGTTTAGTGGATGTACATTTATATACACAATATATATTTATTTCATTCTAAATAAGAAAATGAGAGAAGTACTTAAAATAAAAAAACGTAAGCGGATGTGGTTTACGCAAACTCCCTGGGCATATATTCAAATATTACTATCAAAAATATAATATTCAAAACAAAGCCTAGCTGATTCAACTTAGAA
This sequence comes from Gobiocypris rarus, assembly GCA_023029165.1. NCBI lineage: Eukaryota > Metazoa > Chordata > Actinopteri > Cypriniformes > Gobionidae > Gobiocypris > Gobiocypris rarus. The sequence goes on along the minus strand of CM040918.1, from coordinate 14,481,332 downwards.
TCGCTCAATATCAACATCAGCCAATCAAGACGGGCAGAAGATGTGACATCACATGCCCTTATATGGCAGTGCGTTTCCAACGTCAACATCCCACACATCATCAACACTTCAAAGAGTCAGAGTCCACTCTGAGATGTTAAGACACATTTCCCACAATCCTTATGCTGTAAACAGAGAAACCAAAGACCCTGCTTAGTTTCTGTATTATTCACATTTTACAGTTATTCTAGTGGATGTAAACTACTGATGTATAAAAAGTCACCCTAACAACAAAGGAAGTTGTAGTGATTTGTTGCTTTCTCCTTATTTGTTGAACTCCTTAATCTATTCACACAAAGTATTGCGGAAAAAAATAAGGTGCCGGACAAGCATGCAAACAGTTTTTGGATACAAATTAATAGCTTTCTGTTAGTCGCAGGTGTCTTTGAATATATTTAAGAATGTCCGTTTGAATTCACTAAACAGGGCACGAGAAAAAAATGTAACTCTGAAATCGTAAACACCTGTTTAAGTAACTCTACTCTTGTGAACAATGCTTAGTAACCGACGTTATTCTAGTTCATTCATAAACCCTAAAATAGTGTTGCCATTCTATACACACACTATTTAAAACTACTACCTCATTGATCCTGACCATTTCTAGTATCTTTAGTTACCTATATTTGCATTAGTCCACACTCTAAAGCGAATTAAATGTTGCAAAATGTTCAATGGCATTAAAATCCACTAAAAACCTGGCTCTGACTGCAGTGGTCCTAATCTTACATCGTTTCCTCTCTGTCGCTCTGAATGCATCTCCCACAGTTAATCACATGGTGCAGGATTTGTCCAGTGGATCCTGTGGAGGGGGCGCCGGATGCTGCGCCGCTCCCGTCTTGGGTATCGCCACCATGGGTTTGGGCCGCAGGGCAGGGGGCTTGAGCTGCACTCCCATGCGCGGGGCAACGACGGGTTTGAAGGTGCTCATGGTATCGCTGGAGGAGCTGGTGCTGCGGCGCATGGGCGGCTCCATAGCGGCGGGACGCAGCAGGAGGCCGTGGAGTTGGCTGAGGGACTCGGTGGAGCTGGCCGGTGTGGGAGCGTTCTTCATCTGCTCCAGGGTGTCCAGCACCACGTCAGGAGCGTGTTTAGCAGAACTCTGCCGTTCCAGCTCCTTCAGCTCATTCAAAGCAGTGTTCATCGTCTCCTCTATATCCTACAAGATAGAGAGAGAGAGAGAATTTGAGTGTGTTGGTGGCCGAAATTATAATAATAGTAGTAAACATCACACAAATGGCAATGCATGCAGAAAACATGATACATCACGTCTAGTGAGATAAAATAAAATGTACTTACAATATGAGTTCATGAAATAGTCAGATTGTTAGTATTAAACAAAGCTGATGTATAAAGTGAAACAATACATAAGACAAGTATTAAAGAGAGACTGTAAATGTTATGAGACCCATGGTGATACTACTTAGTGTGTCTTTGTTGCAGAACTATTTCAAATATGAAAATAGGCCTTATTGATTGAACACAAGCAGAATAAATGTGTGTGAACTGTTTGTAAAGCCAATCTCATTTAAACTAAACTAACTTCTGGTATTTCGGTAGCTTCAAGAAGCCATTAGGGGGCATCAGAAAACTTCCAAGGGTTTAAAATGAGACAAAACACATTTTAAAATAATCAAATTCAAAAACAAAAAGAAAGTCCCGCACATTATCTGCTTACGAAAAGTATCAGTATCAAAAAATCAAAGTATCAAAAAAAAGACAAACATCAAAAAACAAAAGAAAGTATCGCACACTATCTACTTACAAAATGTTGCAATGTTTAGGACCCATGACCTTCATCAGGGATAAACAAGTGTGAATGCCTGATGAAGATCATGGGGCCGAAACATTGCAACATTTTGTAAGTAGATAGTGTGCGATACTTTCTTTTGTTTTTTGATGTTTGTCTTTTTTTTGGTCCTTTCTCCTACGCACCTATCCATTACCTGCAGGTGTGCGAGGGTAACTGTTAAAAAAAAAAAATCTTATTTTTAAATTTCTTTAATTTATCTGAAATAAAAAATGATAAAAAAATAGAAAAATATAAACTAAATATAATTTTTTTTTTTATATATTCACTAGAGCCTCTGCAAACTTTATGTACTTAAATTATATAAACCCTAAAGAACATTCAGCTTATCGAACATCACAATTGGAACAAACATGGGAATATATTATCCTCCAATGGGGGTGTCAAAGGCCCTGTTTACATCTGGTATTAGGATGCGTTTTACATCCCTTTTACATCTGGTGTTTTAATTTGTCTCTTTTGTCCACTTTCAACCACTTCTGTCCTGAGTTCTTTGAGGCTGGAGGGTCTATGGATTGGTAAATATATGGGATCTTTCTATCTAATGGATGAAATAAGTCACAATTTACATATAACGTCAACCAGAGACGACTGAAAACATACAGAGAGCAGCAGCTTCTGTTTCTGCTCTGATAGCCACAAGAGTGTGTGCTAAAAATCAAGAATGGTCTTCAAGTCAAGCTTCAGCCGACAAAGTTTAAAGGTGCAGTGTGTAGTATTTTTGAGGATCTTTTGACAGAAATGCAATATAATATACATAACTGTTTTCAGTGGTGTATAAAGAACTTACATAATGATCTGTTGTTTTTATTACCTAAGAATGAGAGATTTCTATCTACAAAAACCGGAGGTCACCTTACAGTGAAGTCGCCATTTTGCATCGCCATGTTTCTACAGTAGCCCTAAATGGACAAACTTCTCTACAGAGTGCTAGCTACTCTCTGCTGTCTCAGACGACGACATCTTTGTCCTGTGTTGGCCACCGTAGCTTCTTTATTTGCTTCGAAAGAAAGGGGTGTGCGGTGGGCGGTTCCAATTCGCTAGATGCTGCTAAAATGTACAGTTTGCACCTGTAAATCCCGTCTGGCAAGCGCTCTTACAATAAGGTTTACATATTAGGTCAGTAGGCGGAAAGTAGAAGGTCTTCTGTGGCTGTTCGAAAGCATTTGATCACATAAGCATTTACACTACGAAAGCAATCCAATCGAATGCCTTTTTGACTACCTCTGGAAATGGTTGAAAGTGGAGAAGCTCAACATTTTTTAGACCGTGTTTACACCTGTATTTATCGTCATCCATTTTTGATCAGATCGACCAAAAATGCATCTTAATACCAGGTGTAAACAAGGCCAAGAAGACTGAGAAGCATTGGCTTGCAGTATAATTTAGCGCAAATACATTTTCTCTGCTTGTGCTTCATAAATGAGGCCCAGTGTGTGAGTGTGTCATTGTGTGTTGCAGATATGCATTAGTCATTAGTAACAGGAGGCAGTAACTGACTATGTTACAGGGCTGGGCCTGCTGCGCATGGTGTGAGGGGCGTCGTCGCTCGCCTCCCGCTGACCTGTGCGATGCTCTCTGGATCCAGGCCCTTGCCGTGAGGCTCGGAGAAGCTTGTGTACTGGCCTGAAGATGTGGACCTGCGGATGGGAGGGCTCTCCATCTTTTTCAAGGACTCGTGCCGACTGATGTTGGTCAGGCTGCCGTGTCCAGTCCGTCTGCGTCTCTCTGGGCTGTCCATGGGCATGTGTCCTCTACCTCTCAGCAGATCCCGTGGACTGTAGTGGCCCATTACCGGGGATCCCAAATCTGAGGTGCTGTGACTCCCGTGGCTGCTATGGTTACCATGGTGGCCCTGAGAGGGGTGGACCATGCAGTGGCTGTCAGTGGGGCGAGCTGGGGGCCTACGGGTCGGAGGGTCACTTCTCTTCCTGTGCCTGCTAATCAAAGCGGAAAGAAAGATAACATTAAAGTGTGTAATGAATCTGTTTCCATATCAAAACAAATAGCTTTTTTTAGAGGTTTGGAGATTTTTTTTCTTTAAAGGGCACATACTATGCCCCTAAAAAGTCTTGAATTAGATTTTGAGGTCTTCTAGATTAAGTTTTTATTCTTGAATATTCAAAAACTGTATAACCATGTCATGTCAACAAATGGAAAAGTCAGCTAGATATTTATCATCATGTTAGGGCGTTTTTACACTGGTTGTTTAGTTTAGAACCGGGGCAAAGTTCACATGAAAAACTGATAATGTGAAAACTGTCATGAGGACCTGGGGCCTCCCGAGACTACCTGAAGGAGATGGTCTGAGATTAGTTGCACTCGAACTGTGCCGCAATTCACGTGAATGTAAAAAAACACACACATGCATGTATATATTTAAGAAAATATATATTTATTATATTTATATATAAAAGATATATATACAGCATATACACACACACAGTACATACATACAAATATTTCTTAAATGTATACATGCATGTGTGTGCTTATATATATATATATATATATATATATATACATACATACATTCATAATATTTATACACAGTACACACACACATATATTATGTAAACACAAACCTTTATTTTGGATGCGTTTAATCACGATTAATCGTTTGCCCAGCACTAATATTTTATGCAGCTAACTTCACTTTGCACATTTTCTGGATTGACAACGCATTTAAATACATGATTGAATGCGACTGACAGTGATAACCATAGCACAGGGCAGAACAAAACAATCTGATATTCAATGTCAAATGACGTTACTTTGTTATGGAGTGGACTTTGGTGTGGTGTTGACTTTGTGCTTTTGAACTTTGCAGACCTTTTTCAGGCTCAAACAGAAAGTTGAAAATGTACAAAAGCAAGATAGTAGCTCTTTAATGTTTACTAGTGGACATGGTTTGAACACGTCGCTTGCTGCATTTGACAACATCAAGTGTTCGCTAACCTTTAGTGCTCATGCATAATTAGCATCGGTGTCAGAGGCATCTCCAGAGTATCTGTGGTAAGACTTACTCTGCATATTCATGACAAGAGGCCTGGCGGGAAACAGCTTAGCAGGAGTCATAATGTATGATGTCTGTGGATCGCACAGTATTTACTAAAAGCGCTTCTCAGAGAAGATGCCTGATGTCAGGATTAAAATATGGGAACCAAAGGGAGTTTGTAAAGCCAAAATATCAATATCAACAGTTTTGCCTCTAATAAACTTTTTCAAAGTTAATATTCGTGTTTAACAATGCAATTAATTATATTAGCAAAAATGTAATATGACGAGGTAATATATGATGACACTTTCAATCAACCTGTTATTACGTGTGAAACTATTGTGAGTTTTTTTAATAAAATATTAGTTAATTGAGCTTATTTAGAGCGCACAATAAATAAAAGCCTATAAAACTAGCCTCAGCAAGAGTAAAGAATCTTCCAAAAAAATGTTTTTTAAACAGATACGGTTAGACATGGAAAAAGCTCAAATAAAATGTAATTATTAGATGAAAACCTAAACTTTAAAAGAAACTTTACGTTTAACTTAACATAGAGATATTGCTGTGGCAACTTACTGAAATAAATGTTTGAGTTAAAGTACTAAAAGTCCTAAATCAAAAATACATTCAATCTAATTAGAAATATGAACAAAACAAAATGTAATGACAAAAAGCACAAAGCACAAAAAAAAGATTAAACTGAATATATATATATATATATATATATATATATATATATATACGGTATATATATATAAAAACTAAGCAGGTATATCGACAAGTTTGAAAAGTGTGTATCAAGGACATTGTTTTTAGTGCACATAGTTGAAGAAACACCCATCGTTTTTTTTTTCAATTAGTAAGATAGAGTGTTTCTAGCACAAGTGATCAACCATGGGTTGCCTCTTAACTTGTACATAATGAGCTCTCGTAATGTTCATAGAATCATTTTGACAGTCCGTGATAAATGGTAATCAGTAATGAGATGCTAATCTGTGATTTCATAAATTACGGAACTGTGCATCTTATACCGACCATATTAAGAAGAAGTGAATTGAATGTGTATGCTTGTTTATCTAAAGCGTCAGTAGAGGTATTTGTCCAGCAGAGAGCGACCTGCACTGCACTAAAACAAGGGGTGACTCAATGGTGCACTGCTGCATGCATTCAAAGAGTATCCAAAGTGAGTCAAGTCGTGAAAACACAGAAATGAACTGGTGATTTTTATCTAATACTGCTTTAGAATGACTACAAATTATTCTAATTCATATTGAATGTCATTTAACACTTAAGTATCAGATTTCTACGGCGCAGATGTCAGCTGCATGGGTCTGTTATCACATTGCAGTACACCAACATTCACTGCTTATCCAGAATTTTGGCAAACTGAACGTAAACAAGTACCGAGATCATGTGTTTGAGCGCCCGCCTCCTCTGCTAGGAATAGCGCTGACATATCAAAAAGAGTATTTGTCTTTGGAGATCAACACTTCATAATGTGATTGTCATAATGTCATTGGGTTTACAGTTGCAGAGGAAGCTATCCTCATCCGTGAGGAAGTATGTTTGATAAATGCACTTATGGAAGTAGGAGAACATCTAAATAAAGATAAATGCACTGAAAGATTTAAGAGGCAAGAAACATAGCTGCACGACACAGAGGGAGAGAGCAAATGAATACAAGATAAATCTACTGAATAAAAAACTGATGTAATACACCTCAAGAAAAAAAAATCCACACTGGGACTTCTGGGTATTTCTTTCTTCGTTCTCATTACTTGAAGAGTTAGTTCACCCAATAATTTAAATTATGTCATTAATTACTCACCCTCATGTTGTTCCAAACCCGTAAGACCTTTGTTCATCAAAAATATCTTTATTTGTGTTCTGAAGACGAACAAAGGTCTAACGGGTTTTGGAACGACATGAGGGTGAGTAATTAATGACAGATTTTTCATTTTTGGGTGAACTAACCCTTTAAGGAGTATCTGATTGTTTATGTTTGCGTTGCCTTTTATTGAATACTCTAAATGTCTTGAAGCAAGGGGAATTCTGGGAAGTTTTCATTCACTCACCTGCTTATGTAGGCATCAGGTATTCTGCTGTCCGTTGGAGATCCAATGTCTCTACTGGAGCATTTCTCCTCTCCTCCGTGTCCACTGCTGGCCTCGCTGTCTGCCTTCTGACTGAGTGTGTCAGAGAATGTGTCATCCCTGTCAAAACCAGCACACAGCACACAAGCTGTCAAAACCTATTCACAAGTATTTGGGTTAGTTTAATATTTAAGCTCAAACTATTTCACGTCATACAACAAAATGAGCTATACCACGAAAACACATTTCAAAATGGCCAAAAAGTTGAGACAAGGTGGCCACCCGTTGGCTTGTATCATTGAGCTCGTCCCAAGAGCTCTGCACTCAGTATATTTCCCAATACATTTAATGTAGGCCTGCAAAAAAATGTATTTTGATTTTTCTAATAAACATTAGGATTGCAATAAAAAAGAGCAGCTATAGGCTTAATGTGCTTGTTTGTAGGGCTGCACAATTTTGCCCAAAATATTGTGATTCTATATAAATATGACTGTAAAACAACAATAATTATGGACCCACTTTAGTTTAGGTGGCCTTAACTACTATGTACTTTTTTATGAATCATTTGATACAATGCACTTATTGTGTACATACATGTTTTAACATTGTACATACATTTTTAAAATGAGCTGCATGTAATTACATTTGTAATTAATTTATGTAGTTTTATTTATAATTACACTGTTGACACTTCCCTTAAACCTAACTCTAAACTTACTCATACCACCACACCTGTCCCTAACTGTACATTGTACTATTAATTAATGTAAGTACATAGTAGTTAAGGCCACCTAATGTAAAGTGGGGCCATAATTATTATTAGAAATAGTAGTATATGCATTTAGTGTTAACTAAGAAGGCATTAAAAGAAAACTCCAGATCATGAGCTCCTAATGTGTAAAAAAAAACAGTGCTACATTTTGCATTTATTTAATTAAATTGCAGATTTTGTGATTTAAAAAAACATTTTTGTTTCGTCTTCGTTTGACACTAACCTTTCGAATTGCAACAAATGTTTACCAGATAATTAGCCTGTTACCAGGGTGGTGTGAAAAGCACCAACATTTTAAAAGCCATCAGACAAGGACTTTTTTTTCTGCTGAAAGCTCAAACCTAATAACGTTTCATTTGCTTTCACTATTTCTCATGTTTACAATGTTTCCATGCTAACTTGCAATCTTGTAACATTGCCCCTCTTCAACGCTTTCATGTGAAGGTCAAGCGATACGTGATTCTTGTGTTGAGTGGTGCGTTAAAGCCCTGACACGAGGCATGCAAAGCTCTACAAGTCCCGTGTAAAATCACAGCTGTTGATACGGCTTATTGGACAGTATACATTAGGTCACATGTACATGTTTTTGAGCACCAAAGAGACATTTCTATAAGCTGAGATGTGAATGCTCTCCATTGTACATGTGCCACTGTGCTGACAGAGGACATCCTGTGTGTATGAGCTGCCCAACTGACAACCTTACACTCTCTCACACTTTTATTGGACTGCGGGACTGACGCTACTGGTCTAGGGCCTCTTAAACTCCCTCTCTACACCAGGCTGTAAATTCTCTTAGTGCCACGAGCCAAGAACACACATCAACAGAGGGTCATGATGTGAATTATTGATACACACACAGTCGGCTGGTTTGGGCTCTGTTGTTGGCGTCACCCAGCACTGTGCCTGATCCATTAGATTTGCCCCCTTTATGAGCCATAATCTGTTCAACAAGGCGCCAATGGTTGCCCAGGCGGAAAAAGTTATCATGACAATAAAGGGATTTACCAGAGGAAGATGGTACCGGGAAGAGTGCAGCAACTCAACTCATATGTGGCTTACCGGTATGTATGTTCCAAAACTAATAAGGTACCTACCTAGACAGCATTAAGGCAACATAGGTACAATATTTTCAAAGTAGGCAACTGCCTTCTAAGTCTGTATCCCCTATGCCTACTTCCCTATTATATAGTATGCAAAAGAGGTATGTCCAAATATACAGTATTTAAATGGCAGATACAGTATGTCCAGATACAACTGGCAGATCAAGTATGTCTTGTATATATAGTATAACATTTTAATAATGGTTGAGAAGCAAATTTTTCATCAAATGCAGTACCTACTCTGAGAATAAGCAAATTCAAATGATTGATTAAAACGATATTTGAAATGACGAAATAGACTCTCCGAAAATAGTTACATCTGCCCAATATTTTTGTGCTATGTATTTTTATACTTCTAGATTATCATAATATTAGCAAACAAGTGCTTTTATTATTAATATTATACAAGCAATATCACACGAGTAGAACTCTGCACTCACAGCCGTGCTGATATACAGCCATATCCCATGACTACGAGTGTGATCAAGCGTTTATACAACAGTTAGACGGCACAAGTGTGTAAATAAATAAAAAACAACAACAACTTTAAAAAACCCTCTTTTGTGTGGAACTACTTCCTTCCGCCATGGATTCATATCTCAAGTTGACAGTTTGACAGTTGAGAACAAGCCAAGTTGAACGTTGAACTGCCGCTGACGGTCTGGAGCTAGCATCTGCAAAAGCGTCTAAACGAATTAAAAGAGGCATAAAATAGGCGCTATGCTGATATGTGTGTCACATATTTGAGGTCTAAATAACTACATTCTCACCTAAAAAAAACCTCTTAAAACTACATTCCATGACACAATAACAGTAGTATTCGTTCAAAAATATGGTGGATTTGCTCAAGTGGAATGATACAAATGGTGAAACGGTTCCAGTGCTGATACTGGGAGAAAATCGCATGGTTGTAAAAGGCTCTCAGCCAATCAGATTCGAGAGCCAGAAATATTTTTTTTTTGATTATATATCCAACTGTCATTGAAATATGGATCATTACAGACAGTGGAGTAGTTTTATTACTGTAGAACAGTAGAGGTACTCACATATCCTGCACAACAATGTACTGGTGAGGCACTAGGCCGTCTATGCCATTGTGTCTGCCCTCCCACCAGTCATCCGACGCTCTCTGGTACAGCAGCAGAGACGCACCCTTCTTAAAGGACAGCTCTCGCGCAGAGCGCCCCACATAATCAAATTTTGCAATGGCTTCAATGGGCTCCCCCTCTGTAAAGGAAAAAAAGACAGCATGGTTAATTCAGTTAAGTTAGGAGACAGGAAATAGATGTCAGTGACCTCATCATCAGCAGCAGCAGATTTCCATTGGAGAATTTCCAATCATAACTTCTGTGAGATCAATTAGCTCTTCCGCATGGGCAGCATCACCCATTTCTAAACTTTTGACTTATGCTACATGAAATGCCTAAAGGGAAAGAATATGGAGCCGTTTGAATGTCAGTTAGTGTTACCGGTATTTACAGTACGAAGTCGAATGAAAACAGTGCACATGCCTCAACTATATCTGACTGCTGGTTAACATGTGAACGAGAGCATTTGAATTCATCAATGTTTTAGGGTTTCTGACTAGTTGCTGTACATGCCTTTGCCACTGTGACTCCCTTTACGTAAGAGACACAGAGGGTTTTAATGCATGCGAAGTAGCAGCAGTTCTGGCAGAACAGGCTGTTCTCATCCTCAGGACAATCATGAAATGTGGACCTTACCAACAACATCCCAATGCCTGCCAACTAAGTGTAATAACTTTTACAAAACAGCACTGTGGTGCAGTGATGGTAATACCATGGCGCAAGGTACAAAAGATCATGCTAAATTAAGATTTGTTTAACAATGTAATGTAAAGTTTAATTCAAAAAAATGATCAAACGACCAATCAGCATCCATGCAATGTGCATTTTGTATCTGGATATAAATATGATACTTAATGAAGGCGGCCAAAAAACTATGGTTTACCGTCATGGTAAAATGGGAATTCTGTGATGGATTTCACCATGTCCATAAATGCCTGGTAACACCATGGTACTTTTTTTGTGAAAACAAAAGTCTCATAACAAAATCTACTTGTATTTTATGTATCTAAATGCATATTGTGATTATGCGTTCAATCTAATAAATTCTTTAAGTTCTGTACTGCATTTAGCATCTAGTCAAGCATTAAAAGGGTCAAAATTGTTGGTAAAAATGTAGTAATACTTAATAGTATTCCAAAACAACTCTGGAGAGAGGCACAGCCTTGCCATTGTCATAAATAAAGACAGAAAAATGAGTGAAAACATTAACAAATCAGACAAAAGAGAATACACAATTAATCTTCCATAGGAAAGACAGTAAAAGCAATATAAAAACGACAGGCACGGGCTCAAAGAGGAAATGCTTTTTCATTCTCGACAGTCTGGAAATGACAACGAGTCAATGAGACGTGACGGGCGTGAGTTGACTGTCTGAATTAATAGGGCTGCTCTGAGAGCAGGCACCTTGTTAATAAAGAGGACGGGGTGGATATCAATACGGCCATCAACAGTCCACACGTCCCGGTCTTTCCTCCATCTCTGCCTGACAGATGCTGTCATTCATCGAGTGTCCTTGTGAAAGCCTGTTCATGTATCATAGTGCTGCAAGGACAGTGTTTGTGAAGACGAGCGGCAGACGAAGTAAGTAAAAAAGCTAAAAGTACCCTAGATTATGTGTGGTTTTATCTATAAAAGAAAGCAAATCCATATTTTCGACTAAATCATTTGTTTACTCATGTCCAAAACCTCACTCACTGAATTATACAAAGGCACTTTGGAACTTTCTGTTAATTCTGGTAGTCTATATTAAAGAGGCTGTAACTCTTTTGTTATGGTACTATTTTTATTCAGAGACATTGTTCCTTCCTGCAGCCGCTTGCTCTACCATAGTTCATTGCACATTGTACCATATGGGCTTGTTTTTGCCCCAGAGGAGAGATAACAACCCATGCTAGGTTTTCTGACTTAACATACACTGTTCTAGCAGTAACTTACCCACCCATCAGCACCCGCGGCAAGCAGACCCAGAAGGAATAAAGGCTGATAGAGTAGAAAACTGTGCTTGTAAGCTACATTTCCTGTTTTTTTTATTTTGTATGTTTTAATGGAGACATGCTTGCAGACTGCACGGGAACTGATATTTAGAAGAGAAAACAAGCTCTTTGCAACATCACCAGTTAAGAAATGGTCGTCTTGTAACAAAGTTTTTTACAAATTGTTTTTAGCACAGGGTTTTCTCATCAAAGACTGGCATTTTAACAAAGCTTCGTTTTGAAACAGAAACAGCCTAATTATAGCCAACATGAAATTGCATTCACTAATTATTTTATTTATGTCATTCTTAGTTAACAGTAAACCCGAATATTCAACAAATAACTTTTTGTTGTTGTTTTCAGAAGCAATACTGCACAAGATATTAACACTCATTTTCAAAGACAGTATCTTAAGTGTAAACATTTTAAATTATGAAGAAATTCTTAAATGATAAGAAATGGCTTTCATAAAGAAAAAAAAATCACTTATGAGGTTGCATATATTTGATCAAACATACAATAAGACTTTGATTAAATTACATATTTTAAAATGTAATATATTGTCACATATAGTGTCACATGAGCCTTCAAAAATTACTATAATAAGATGATTTTGTGCTCAAGAAACATTTCTCAATTATCAATGTTGAAAACAGTTGTGCTGCATAACATTTTTGTGGAAAACTATGATACAGGATTCTTTGATGAATATAAAGTTCAAACAAACAGAATTTATTTAAAATAAAAATCTCCTATAACAATTTATTTTACTTAATGTTATTTTACTGACACTTTTAAGCAATTTAAATGCATCATTGCTGATTAAAATTATTAACTTCTTTATAAAATATCTTACTGACCCCAAACGTTTGAATAGCCATACATTTCTTATTGCGTGTATATGTGTATGATAACCCAACGTTTCCCAGCAGAACATTGCCCAAAGCATTGCACTGCCTCCACTGGCTTGCCTTCTGCACACTGTGTATTCTGACACCTTTCTATCAGAACCTATATTATCTTTTTGAGCAATTTGAGCTACAGCAGCTCGTCTGTTTGATCGGACCACACGGGCCAGCCTCCGCTCCCCACAAGCATCAATGAGCCTTGGCCATCCATGACCCTGTCACCAGTTCACCACTGTTCCTTCCTTGGACCACTTTTGATTGATACTGACCACTGCAGACCAGGAACACCCCACAAGAGCTGCAGTTTTGGAGATGCTCTGACCCAGTCGTCTAGCCATCACAATTTGGCCCTTGTCAAACTCGCTTAAATCCTTACGCTTGCCCCTTTTTCCTGCTTCTAACACATCAACATTGAGGACAATGCTCACTGGCTGTCCACCAACTAACAGGTGTCGTGATGGAGATCAGTGTTGTTCACTTCACCTGTCATCATAATTTTATGCCTGATCAGTGAGCAGATATTAAGCAGACAGTTTGCAAATACTCCAATGAGGTTTAGTTGACATGTAGTTGCAAAGTTACTTATAGTTAATTGAAAGTCTAAAGTGGACCATCAAAATAGTGTGTTAACTATTATTTTTAATTATTAAATTTAAGTCATTTTTTAATGTTGACTTTTAGATATATCAGATATATCACACAAACCAACATTTCCAAAACACCCAATCATCTAATTCAACATCAGTTTCTCACAGATGCAGAGATTTGTCTTTTTCTTCCCAAGAGTGCATTCTGTCTGCTTATTCCAGTTCACTTGAATGAATTAATGGCTCTAAAGGCATAGCAGGGGTCCCATCACTCGGCAAAGTGGTTTTCCAGACGGGCCCTGAGACCAGAAGATCCCCTTCAGATACAGTGATTGAGGACAGATGCTCCACTGGTCAGAGGTTTGAGCAGGCTCATATAGTTACTCTCTAACCGTCCAGGCTTCGGTTCCTCAGGATGGTATCCATAACAATCCCAGCTGAAAAATTCCCATGAAAAAGGGAAGATTTAGAAGGAAAATATAACCCAAATCGCTTATTATGAAACAAAACAAAACACACAATCTACCCATAATTAAGATTGGACATAAGCAATGTCTGTAGTGCAAATAAGAAGAACAAAAATAACAAATTCCTCTACTGGGAAGAACCTCCTCAACACATTCGTAAGGAAAACATTTGGAGCAAAACCATGGAAGCTGAGAGCAATTTTACAATCTTCAGGTCAGTTATGATTCGGCTTGACATTGATATCCGACATCTGCGTTAGTTAATGGAAACCCTGACGTATGTTAAGTATCAGGTTTCTCAGTTAAATGTGACAGATTCATGAAATTTAAACAGACAGTGAGATGGGAACAGTCAAAACTAATCTTCAGCATGAAAATGCACATGTCTGGATGTCTAATAGTGATTTACCAAAATAAATGACACAATTGTGCATAATATCCTTCAATAAATTCAATCCGAAAAGAATTGAACACTAGAAGTTCTGGGTTCTGTTTATATTCTGGTGGATATGAGATCTGTCTTTTCGGCTCAATTTAGAGACGAATGATGGCGACATGACGTCAGAGCTGGGCAGAGTCTCAGTTCATATAAACACTCAAGTGATGCAGGTTATACTTCAACGTGAGTGCCGCCCGCGCTTACCCATGCAAAAACTTGCTGCGGTTTTGTAGGTGGGCTTTTTATGCAGTTAATAGGGTTTCTCTTGCAATGCTTTTTGTCAGTTTTATCACAAATCTCAAGTCTAAAAACATACAAAAGTAATAGAATAGCTGTTCTATACAAGTTTTCATGTTTGTAGCACAAACGGTGAGGGACAAATTATGCATTTTAGGCTATGTTCACACTGCGTGCCTTTGTGCTCAAATACGATTTATTGCTCAGATCTGATATTTTTTGTTTAGCTTTTAACATGATGTTAACTGTTGGCCAATATCACATGACACGCAACACGCTGTCATGCGGAAGTAAACACAGTGGAAATTAGGGTACAATATAAACAACAAAGACGAGGATGCGATGCGAGATAAGGGCAGAATATTAAAACATTTATGATACAAGCCCACATGATTTGCTTGTATATTTGTCAATGGTGGTCTTGATAACTCTGGGTATGTAAAATCTGTGTGCGACTCCTATGAACACAGAATTGTGACGAATGTTGCTCTAAAGTGACGTAAAATTCTCATGAATTCCGATTGCTCAGACTGAGGTTGCATTGCAAAACATCTGACCTGTATCAGATTTAGGACCACATATGGAAGTGTCCCAAATCAGAATTGAAAAGATCAGATTCCATGCGGTTTGTGCTGTTCACACTGTCATGACAAAAACATTTACTTGCAGTCTGAACGTAGCCTTAGTTTAATACTTAATATTTATGTTTAGGGGTTTGTTTAAATCCCTAACTTTAAGAATGAACAATAATATTCTTGCCTTATCCAAATAATGAAATCCCATTTGAGTAAATATAGGAAAAGTCAAGTCCCATTTGTTTTTATGATCCAAAAATAAAAGGTAGACTTCAAAGCAAACATCTAACAAAATGTATGTGTATTTGGTACAGTCTAACCATTTATCTGACTCTCTGCTTTATGCAGTTCCACATCAAGTCGACATCAAAGAACTAGCGGCGGCAAAAGCCGACTGTGTTCTACATGTGCTTGAACACAACAAAATGGCGAAGTGACGGTAAACTAGCACACGCGTTCCTTCGTGTAAGGAAGTAATTGTCTATATCAGTAGGAATCAATAGTTTATATTCGTCATTCAAAAAGAGAAACCAAAACTAGAACTGCAAATATACGAACCGTATCGGACAAATTGGAATGCTCAAGTAAGAAGGATGCTCAAGTTCTCCTGCACAGACTCATTTGCTAAATTGAAGAGCCAATCAAACATACACTATCACCAACGACCAATGTCGATTTAGCATGCAGAATCAGGCGAACTGCCACAGACGTGTGGAACACACCACAGAAACAAGCCTGATAGATGTTATTTAACGGCTGACGTTGGCGGACGGCCGACCATCGTCTTGGTGTGTCACGGCCCTTAGACGCAAAACAATAGGATAAACAAGGTTTTTGTTTGTCATAGAAATCGTAGATATGGAAAAAGCAGACATCTCACTTCTCTTATCAAAGCACAAGAAAACAAGCATTGTTCAGGTACAGACAGAGAGCGAGAGACAGGAAATGTGTCTATTTTCAGTGAGGTAACATACAGGTCAGCAGCAACATTTTCCTTTCGGTTCTTTTGAAATACTGGACAGAAGACGACAACAAACCACTTGAATGAGTTTTCACAGTCTGAAACTTGCAGTTTGTTTCTTAGATTACACATTGAATTGATCATTTGAGATCAATGGGCCAAGCATCAGGTTTCAGTTGAGCTTTGAGAACTTCTAGAGAACTTTTCCATAACAAAACTACACAGAGAACTTCGTTTTTGAGCCCGACTGGTGAGGACTTTTCATGCATTTTTAATGTAAGTAGCCATACAATCATGATAGACTGGTCTATGTTCCCCTGCAGTATTGGAGAGCATTGAGAAAGCTTGATTACAACGCCCCTTTGTTTACGGATGCTTCTCCCTTCCCAAAGGATTAGAAAAAAAGAAGGACCAAATAGTTGGATGTAGTTCTCCACTCTCTAACGATCATTTAAATTCGAGCTGTGAAAAGTGATTACCTAGAGGTCAGTGCACACAGGGATTAACCCTTGACTGGCCATGTCAGAAAACATCACGCGAAGTCAAATCAATCCAGAGGTTCGATGGACATTGGCTGAAGCCTTTCTTAGACAATGGGAATAATAACAAGCACCCGACTGGACAGGAAAAGATGACCTTATCTTGTTCCTATGACCTCAACGTGCTTTCCTAATGTATAACCGACATACACTGGCATGGAATGCCATACTGTACATACCACTACAGGGTGTGGAAAACAAAATAAACATACCATCCTCACTGGTGTGGGTCTCAATTCCTCCATCCTGATCAACCTCCTCAAGAGCTCCATGTTCACTGTATGGACTCTCACTGCAGAAAAAAAGAGGGGAAAAAATAAATCATTATTTACTATTTAGCCAAATAATTTAGGTAATAGGAAATGTTTTTAAATACTAAATAGATCATAGCCTTTACAGCATCTGTAAACTCAATATTTAAGGACAGAATAACTACATTTCAGTAGAAGTCACACAACTAAATGTTTCTTAAAAGCTTTTAATCTAAATGCTTGAAATTAATTTTGTAGACATGTGCATTGTATGTCTATGTATAAATCTTTATAAAACTTTTAAAAAGTAAAAGTAAAAAAACATTCAAATACATTTATACCATGGTCTGTCTGAATACTCAATTCTGATTGGCTGGAAAGTGTGTATTAAAACTGTTTATTTCACAGGTAGTTCTAGTCAGTTTAATCACTATTAGATCAACATCTATTTCATTAATAAAATGGCTTATCTGATGAATCACTACATTATATTTCTCACCAGCAAAGGGATAAAATAGATGTTTTTGAAGTAACTAAACTTCTTCAGCATCATTCATTCTTAGATGCTGCATAGATGCAGATCATTCACATGAATCTCTCTCTTCCGCCCTCCTTCCCTCTCTTTCTTGATAATTTAAATAAATGCTATAATACATTCAAATCAAATAAATGTAATCTTACTGCACCACCACTAGAGCTCTGTGTCTGATTCAAAGCCGAGAGGATGCTAGATCTAACAAGCTGTAACTGACTAAAATAATCGTTAAATATAGTACTGCAAACATCAATGACAGCTTTAACTTGTCAATGCTGGCAAATTACCATGATATAAGTGGGATAATCCATGGCTAGCTGTGCATTAAACGTTTTGAATGCATTCCGTGGAGTGCATTCAAATCACTTCGCATCAGGTGGTTCTTTGTCTCCACAGCTAGCCGTGGATTATCCCTTACATAATATAGTTTTGAAAATTATGTAGTGACATTTGGTGTTTTTAAGCACAAATCAGCATATTAGAATGATTTCTGAAGGATCATGTGACACCGTAGTCTGGAGTAATGATGCTGAAAATTCTACATCACAATCTTAAGAACCCCAAACCTTTGAACGTGTATGTATTTTCCTTACATAAGTAAATGCATGCACGGGGAAACCCAGATTTAAGTCACAGCCAGAGTAAAACTCATTGAGCAAAAAATACAGAGGCTGTCATTAGTATTCAGGAGGAGTTGGGCAGGGTGATTGGGATTCTGTCAGTGGCACAGCATGGTTACTGAGACTGGCAGTAATGCCCTTCACATCCTTGCAGATTACCTCTGACACACAGTAAAGTCATTTCAAATAGAGCCCTGCCACTCCCACATGCCACACTACCAAAGGGGAAAAATACGAGAACCGGCTTCGGCGAGTTTAAGGAGGGTGGATTTAATGATTTGAAATGCTCAAGTACAGATTCTTGCAGTGGCAGGTGTTTTGCTTCAGTTTTGGGGATGAAGACTTGTGGGAGTTGGGCCGCTCTCTTTGAGACAACAAAATCACTAGCCAACACATACACACAGCTGTGGAGTTGGCAGAAAATGTCTCTTTCCTCTTCTCATCCATGCATATTTCGGAGAGAAAATGAGCGTTGGTTTGGCCAGCCGATCTTTCCTTACCTTGATGGCGGCAATTACCAAGATGGTTTCATTCTGTCTCACCTAGTTAAAGATCTCCAAACCCTTCAGCCTCTAAAAATGTCCTTCCTCAACTAAAGAGTTCACTATATCTGCATGTCATCATTTCAAATAATTACCCAGAACAAATCCAAACAAAGCTCAGATGCAGTTGCTTCCGTCCTCTTTAGATCCAGGCACACATACCTGTGATATTAAGTGCATTTTAAATACAAACCTTTGGCCTAGGGCCTGGTATATCCTCACAGAGAAAGAATGTAAAATAAGAGGCCATTTTTATAACACAAACTTCTGCTAATTTACAGTTTAGAAGAAAATAACCATCACACATAAGCCACACTGAAAAAAGTTTCTTTAAAGGGACTTTTTTAATTACCTTTTGTAAGGATTTATGCTCCTTTCCTGGATCAACTAGACCTGATCTTCAAAACAAAGCGGTCACACCCTAAAACTGTGCTATCAAAATAAGTGACTCACTATAGCTCTGACTAATAATTTCTTTCATTAAAACAAACAGTCACGGCATGGATGTCCGGATACCACCACTAATACAGTACAGAAAAATACAATAGTCCAAATACAAGGGGGAAACAAGCTTTTACAAGATTCTCATCTCAGAGGTTAAGCAACCCCAAAACATCTATCTTACTAGCACGTCCTTCACTTACCTAGGTGCAGTTACTCAGACAGTTATTAATAAATAATTAAAAACAGCATAATTTCATCCCACTCACCAATAATCTCCGCCTGCCATACACTTCTCATACAGGGGCCCGTCAAGCTCCTTTGAATCAGGAAAGATGGTCTCGTGGTGGATGATGATGGTTTTGATGACCTCATTGACATGGGCCTGGCAGGAGACCTGGTCCTGAGTTTCTGGAGTGGGCATGAGGGTGGGGCCAAAGCAGATGGCCAGATTATAGGGGTCCATCATGTTTTCATCACTGTACTGGGACAAGCTGCAGGAAATACGAACAATATCAATCAGCACTTCATATGCCATTTCAGATGTTATTTGCATTTTTACAGCTTTCTGTGTGTTCGTGAGACATTCAGACTTACTGGTTTAGGAAGGAGAACAGATATCGCATGACCACGAGCACTGATCTGGGAACAGTCAGAAGAAGCTTTCGTATATACAGCGCTCGCTCATACAGATTTTCTATTCCTACAAGAGAAAGAGAGAGAATGAGAGAGTAAAAAACAAACAAACAAAGAAATCAAACAGCAACAATTATATAAATCAGTATAATTATATATCATTAAAGGGCTAGTTAACCCAAAAGAAGATATTTGGATGAATGCTTGTAACCAAGCAGATCTCGGCAGCCATTGATTACCATAGTAGGAAAAAATACTATGGTAATCAATGGGTGCCGAGATCTGCTTGGTTACAAACATTCTTCCAGTTCAGCAGAAGAAAGAAATTCATACAGGTTTGGAACAACTTGAGGGCGAGAAAATGACAGTATACAGTATACAAATACAGTATCATAATTCATAAAGAAAAATGTAAAAAATAAAACTAACACACATCACCTATATTGTGTAAGTAAACTTTCAGTCTAACACTTCCTTCACATACCTAGAAGCAATTGCCCAGACAGTTATTAATAAATAATTTAAAAAACTTCATCTCATCCCACCACTCAGTAATAGTTTCTCTCTATCTCTCATTAGGTTGAACATGACACATGAAAGTGGCATTGCCGTCCATGTAGAGAAAGCGTAGGAGTCCTGGACACATGCTTGTCCTGCCATGACATTCAGAAATTATTATTCAGGGTCGCTTTTGTCACCCACGCCACTTAGCAGCCTTGAGTATCTAATGACATGCCTCACTCTGTGTGCTAATTCATAGATAACCACATCATTTCAGCTCTATTCATAGAGTTACAAGGCTGAGCTCATTATGTGTGGGGGTAAAAAAACATTACAACAGCATCCATTCGCACAAAGTTCAACTCTGCCCATTCTTATGTTGCAAGCAGACATAGCCAACTGTCATTGCAAAAAAATGACTTCATATCGATGTGCAGTGTTAAAACTAAAACGATTAAGAAACATTTTCAGTAATTGAAATAAAATATAAATATTAGATAAAAAACCACAATGCAGAGCAAATTAAACAAGTGTTCTGTCAGATGAGAGAATTTTATTTTTTTGTTTAAATGAGGCGATTCACTTGTGTTCAAACTAAATTGCTGCTTGTCCACACCTTGGACCTAATGAAGCTGATTAACAGAGAATTAAAGGAGGTAAAGTTTCAAAACGATTTAACTCTTCACTTTAAAGGAGCTTAAAGATTAATCCAGAAGACTGGCATCGCAGAAACGTGTAAGCATTCAAGCAGCTCTCCTGCAGCAGTTTTCTCCTTGAAGTCTTAACTCACTTCATGTCACCTTCTGGAATTCCATTAAGCATATTTGCGGTCTCCTTAGTAATACACTCTCAGGCGGTGTTTGAAATCTCATACTAGCATCCTACACTATTTTTCGACCATACTACGGTACATACTTGATGATATATGCTTTTGTTCAAGCCATCAGCCCACATTGTTTCAACTTAATTTTTCAAATAACTGCATGTAACAGTGGAATGTAACAGTGGAATTATATTATTGTATATGTGACCCTGGACCACAAAACCAGTCATAAGAGTAAATTTTTTTTAATTAAGATTATACACCATCTGAAAGCTGAATAAATAAACTTTCCATTGATGTATGGTTTGTTAGGATATGACAATATTTGGCAGAGATACTGAGGGTGTACTCACACTAGGCACGGGTGCCTTGTACCCCGCTGGCCTGCACTCACATTGCACTTAACGTACCGGCCGGAGTAGGCTTATGTCATTCACTATGCAACTTTTTGTTTTGAAGAAGACGGAAGAAAAGCACTTTCGCTAATAGACTGCTTAATAGATTTATAATTTATGCCACGCAGCTTTTTTTATGCCGCGCAGCTTTACAAGCAAACAACAATTCATGTTCATCAATAAGGTGAGAACCAGGACCGTTATAAACCTAAATATACTTGATTTAATCGAAAACTGTTGTAATAGTTTGGTGTTAGGTGTCATAATAGCGCACAGCCGCTGGGCTTTGGGGGTTGAACACTTGGGCATGGTTCAGAGTGCCTAGTGTGAGTACACCCCGAGAAATATTGAGAAAACCGCCATTAAAGTTGTCCAAATGAAGTCCTTATCAATGCATATTACTACTAATAACACAATTGTTATACATTTACGGCAGAAAATTTACTAAATGTCTTCATGGAACATGATCTTTACTTAATAACCTAATGATTTTTGGCATAAAAGAAAAACCTTGACCCATACAATGTATTGTTGGTTATTGCCACAGATATACCGTGCGACTTATGACTGGTTTTGTGTCACAAATATATATAATTTCTGTATACATAATAAACATCCTCAAATCAAGAGTTATATATGCATCTTGTACCTTTGTCGTTTTGTCAGATTTTTTTTGCTTCAAATAAAAGTGTTGTGAATCACATTGTAACTGCTTGGGTTGGTTGGTTCATGGCTTATAACTCTTAAAATGAAGACTATTTTAAAATCCCTATGGATAAGATCGTTTCGGAATCAAGGCTACTGAAAAAGAGGGTGGGAACTGTTGGAATCTGTACAACACAGTACAGTATCCCACAATTTATTTCTAATATGATAACTGAACCAGAAGCAACATCAAATGTTTTAACATCTTTCTAACCTCCTTATTTTACTTTTTGATCTGGCTGCTAAAACATTACAGAACAATGATATATATAAAGTGTATCCTGCACAGTATTCCGTATGCCACTAGCTCCTTCCAAACATAGCTTCAGATTAACTACATCTTGACCTCATCGGTTCCCATGTGCTGGCTGTGAGACACATAAGCAAGCAGCACTTATAAAAGCAAAACCAGCCTTTGTAGAACATAATTAAAAAACTGATGTGATCTACTCTCATCTATTGCTACTTTCGTTTAGCACACACAGATCCCCGATTCATCCTCTAATAGCAACTTAAAATAGCCATGTCACCATTAGGAAAAAAGATCTGGGCTTTTGGGAATATGCTACTTGTGTTATCGTATTTAAGCAAGAAACTGGGTTTCCAACATGGATACAGAGCAAAAGAAGCAAATTAAAGACACTGTCAAGCCTCACCACGGACAGGGCACATGTCTCCAGCCACACAACATGAACTGATCTCCTACAGTGCAGTGAACGAACAACTCTGAAAGTCTATATATAGATCTGCCAGGGAGAGAGAACAGGAGAGGCCACGTGTGTTCAAGGGAGTGTGTGGTATGCTGGGAAGGCTAAGTCGTGTGTAAATGTAAACAGCAGGGAATCCCCATTAGTCACACTACGGAGTGTCACAGGCACAAGACCGCTCGTTGGTCGGCTATGCATGAACACATGCCTTGACATTCCTCCACACATACAGGCAAACAAAAACCCACCCAAACCACACATGCAAACTCAAGGCACCTTATTATAGCTCTTCACAAATTGTGATATGAGAACAAATATTTGTCAAAAAGTATGGGAGCTTGTTTCCGCCACAGAATAAAAAAATAAAGGCAACTTTACATCTTCCAATTGCACTTTTATTTGTTAAAATTCTGAGAAAAAAAGAATTGCGAGATGTAAACTCTCAATTGTGAGATAAAAATTCATAACTTTAAAATGTTTTATTCTGTGGCGAACAAGCTTCCATGAAAAAGGGTCCATCATATTCAACTCAACTCTTATTATTCTTCTGAACGTAATTTGGTGTGTAACTCCAGCATCGTTTGTCATAGACCCGCAAATGAGGTGTCAAATCGTGCAGCTTAGTCAAGTCACGTCACGTTACCTTTATTTATATAGCGCTTTTTACAATGTCGATTGTTTCAAAGCAGCTTAACAGTTTTAAACAGGAAAATAATGCAACAGAATATGATTCGGCTGTACAGCCACCCTGGAGAAAACAGTGATGTCATCCAGCTCAGTTCAATTATCATATAGTGTCAATGCGGGCAGATCATTAATAAAGTTTTATATTTAGAATATTCAATAGCTTATTGTGGAGAGGTGTGCTATTACTTTTAAGCGATCGGGTGTACAATATTCACACAGTGAGCAAAAAATACAGTTAAAAAAATCCTATAGATTTAATATGGGGTGAACTTTTCAGACTGCAAAGATTTCATAGAATCATGTGGGTTACTACATTTGAAGAGGAAAGCTCTGTAAGTTGTACTCCTGAGGGGCAAGAGTTGCCCATAATTGCCCATAGACAAGCTATGGTCAAGGGACTGCCCATGAAACAGGAAGTGATATTTTCAACAACAGAATGTGAAAATATATTTTCTACATGGCAGGGAAAATGTAAATGTATCCAGGTTTTAAAATGTTTATGTATTTAAGGCATTCCTAATTTCATGAAACCTTTGGAATTATTTGGCTAAATATTATGCATGAATTATTAAATTAATGATTTTTTCCCAAAAAATTGTATCTGTGGGCTTAAGTTTGTCAGATGCTTCAGGGAAACCTGTGCCAGTGGTTCAACTAATACGATATGGTTTTGAATGTTTTTACTATGGAAATTGTATATTTAATACATTTTTTAAATACATAATTTACATAGAAAAAGTACCGGTATTTGTTCATAATTCATTTGTATTCATATTTCTATATAAAATACACATTGTTCATATATTGTACTTTGATAAGAGGACAACTTGGTATCAAAAGTGGCACAGCTTACCCTACTCTTCCCTAAATCATATCCTTGATCTGAGCTGTGGATAACAAACATCCCATTAACCAAAATGAAGCAATTGAGCATCACGGTGTCATGCTGCATTCATTCAGTGTAGTCTAGCGTCATCTGTGATGATGATGATAAAGCACGCTTTCTGAGCTCTTTCAAATGCACACAAAGTTGCATTCATGCCAGTTGAAGGACCAACTGAAGCTCTAATGTGTCATGCCGTGGTGGAACACACACTGTGCTGTAATGGAGGGTGGGTAAGGCTGTTAGCGTTAGCCTGAGGCGCTGGACGCCTTGTCATACAGTGAAGAAAGTCACTGTGCCACTGTTGGGGGCAAATGACTGAGATCTCTTTATCTGAGTGTACACGATAACAGTTCAAAGCACTGTTAATTCACACTGAGAATCAATGACAGAATTACAGCTGCAGGTCAATAGAAAGCAAAAGAAAATTAGGCACTTACTGACACAAGAGATTAGATCATTGAATCTCTCCTTTGGAAACAGAGGGTTCTCCAAACATCGAAAGTAGAGTTTCAAAACACCCGCAACAGAGTTTATATCGTGGTTATTCTCTTCGTCTGTCAGAGGATCGTTACCTAAAAGACATCATGTTATGCATCAAAACTGCTGTTTACATTTACATTAACGTTTTAATCCAAAGTAACGTACAAATGAGATACATATACACAACACATATACTTGTTTGTCAAACATAAATATTTTTCTATATACATACAGTACACACAGCGATCAGGCATAACATTATGACCTATTATTGTGTTGGTCCCGCTTTTGCTGCCAAAACCCGTTGAGGCATGGTCTCCACTAGACCTCTGAAGGTCTGCTGTGGAATCTGGCACCAAGATGTTAGCAGCAGATCCTTCAAGTCCTGTAAGTTGCGAGGTGGGGCCTCCATAGATCGGACTTGTTTGTTCAGCATATCCCACAGATGCTCGATTGGATTGAGATCTGGGGAATTTGAAGGCCAAGTCAACACCTCAAACTCACTGTGCTCCTCAGACCATTCCTGAACCATTTTTTGCTTTTTGGCAGGGTGTTTACATGAAAGGGTGTACATGGTCTGCAACAATGCTAAGGTAGGTGGTATGTGTCAAAGTAACATCCACATGGATAGCAGGAACCAAGGTTTCCCAGCAGAACATTGCCCAAAGTATCACAGTGCCTTTTTCCCATAGTGCATCCTGGTGCAATGTGTTCCCCAGGTTAGCAATGCACGCGCACCCGGGTCATCCATGTGATGTAAAAGAAAATGTGATTCATCAGACCAGGCCACCTTCTTCCATTGCTCCGTAGTCCAGTTCTAATGCTCACGTGCCCACTGTTGGCACTTTCGGCAGTGGACAGGGGTCAGCATGGCTGGTCTGCAGCTTTACAGCCCCATATGCAACAAACTGAAATGCACTGTGTATTCTGACACCTTTCTATCAAAACCAGCATTAACTTCTTGAGCAATTTGAGCTACAGTAGACCACACAGGCCAGCCTTCGCTACCCGCGTGCATCAATGAGCTTTGGCCGCCCATGACCCTGTTTGCCAGTTCACCACAGTTCCTTCCTTGGACTACTTTTAATAGATACTGACCACTGCAGACCAGGAACACCCCACAAGAGCTGCCGTTTTGGAGATGCTCTGACCCAGTCGTCTAGCCATCACAATTTGGCCCTTGCCAAACTCGCTCAAATCCTTACGCTTTCCCATTTTTCCCTGCTTCTAACACATCAACTTTGAGGACAAAATGTTCACTTGCTGCCTAATATATACCACCCAGTAACAGGTGCCATGATGGAGATAATCAGTGTTATTCACTTCACCTGTCAGTGGTCATAATGTTATGCCTGATCAGTGTATATAGCCCAGAATTTTTTTTTTATATACTGGTAAACAAAATATCAGCATTTGCTGAAAATACATTTATTGTAGCTAAATTATGGTACAATAAATATTGATGTGGATCTATATAAATAAGATAAACATCAAGAATATGCTTTCCTCAGTAGATGTTTTAGCAAAGCACTATAGTCAAGGTCCTTAAATTATGTGAATTTAGGTTCATAACTCACATGACCATTGAAGACATAAGAGATCCATTATTATTCAGCAGTGACATAACTTTCAGAGCCATTTCAAAAACCTGAACTGTGTTACCACATTTACACACACCTCTCTCAAATGAGTTCTTGATATCATTGACTTCAACTTGAGATCCAGACACTCGGAATATTCCTTGATGTTGGAGGCCTAAAAAATAGAGAGAGAAACTGAAATAAGTGTTTAAATAAGATGCTTTCCCGTGTCCATTTAAATCCACTGGAAATAAAAGCTGGTTCATAATAACCATGGTCAAATCCCAACCTCAAAAGCTAAGCCCTGTGCTTTAGAAAAGTTCCCTTTTTCTAATTAAAGATAATGAATGAAGGAGAGAGACTCATCAACTTCTACAAAAACATCCGTCAGTCCGGATTTGCTTTTAATGGAAAGCTTGGCTGAGGGTCAGAAAAGATTAATTAAAAACTTCTCTATAGTTCCAGTAAGACGGCCACACACAGACAGCTTTCAGGGCCTACAATAGACGCACAAGATCTACGACTGTGTTCGCACAGTTAATACAAGCATATGATAAAGACCTCTTTGGACTGAATGTTTGGCTCTGACGTTGACGGGAAAGGACAACACTAAACTTATAATAGATCTAAAACAAGTCTGTGCATGGCCTGCACTGGAATAGGATGGATTTGGAAGGCCCATGGAAAAAAAAACGTGAACCACCCAGATTCTAAAACGTACTGAATTAGTCCCAAATTTCAGATAACAATGACAGAAAACGTAGCAAGTTTAAAGACAGTAGCATAATGAACAACTTCTTTGGACTTTTCTGGTGCTGTAATGACAATGGGTGGGCCATTCTAAGAAATTGTGTGTATTTTATGGTTTGAGTTGCAAGACATTTGCAATATAACTTACCATATAGGTTGATGAATCGAATACAGCTCTCAACAACTCGAGGTATTGCTTGTCCAGAGTCCTTAAAACAAGGTAAAAAACACTGGCATTAACTCAGGATGTGGGACAAGAAATCAGTCTAGCTCTAAATCAACTGAAAATATACCACACACCATGTATCATTCATGTCAGAGATGAGAAGAGAATCCTTCTTGACTCTTACAGACCTTTTTTTAAAGTGCACACCTAAGATTTTGGGCCTTACCGTATCCCAGACAGGAAACAAAACAACAACTTAGATCTACATGTTAACATGTTTCTTGAACATGAATGGAGCAAATGTCATCGGTGGAAAAACCCGAAATGCTTAAGTGAATCCAGCTATGTGATCCTGGTGTCCGGGCTGCCTGTTGTGTGGGGTTAGAGCGGTGTGTTCAGTGGTTGGCAGGCACTCTATCTTACAAGCTTTTAAAAATGCTGTTATCTGCTTTTAACCCAGGGAACGTGCCAAGTCTGAACACTGTGCCAGTGCCAGGAACTGAGGCAGACCACACAGGCGCTACATTTCCCAGCTATGATCATTGCAATAAGGTGAATACCAAATGTGCTGCCGTGAACATGTTTAAATATTGATACTGTAACATCTGCAACAAATCATAAATCATAATTGAAACAAAGGTGATAAAGTAAAGTAACTTTGCTGTGCAGCACTTTTACTTCATAAGAAAAACTATCATTCAGTTTAAAAAATAAAGATGGTATATTAAAAGTTAATTGTAAAGTATTGTAAGTATTATGTATTGCAATTTTAGTAAGATTTGAAGTATTTAGAAAACGTAATAACTATTAAATACATTTATTATTATTATTTTATTATTTAGAAATTATTGTTATTATGTATAAAGGAAATAAATCTAAATTTTGGTACCGTGAATGAGATGTGCTATATTATTAAATAACACTTTAACATTATTATTATAATTATTATTTGTAAAATGTTTTTAAATTCTGGGATAATTGTGTGCATTAGGGTCACTGAAGCCAAGAAGGATTGTCAAGCACATGAACACATTTACTTTGGCATCCAAACGTCTGAGACCACAAGTAAAAATGCTTCTATTATGCATAATGTTCACTTTCATAAAAATGTTCCCTAGCAAATTATATGATCAACATAACCAGTTGGCTGAAAATTTGAAAAAAAAAAAAAAAAGGAAATTCATTGACAAATATTCCTATTAATTTCAAGACTTTTCTTGTTTCCTTGTTTTCCGTCTTTAAATAGAAACCCCAGAATCAATGTGGTCTCAGATATTCAGACGCCACTGTACATGGTTCACAGCTTCTTAGTATTAGGCAGAGGTGACTGGAAGTTGAACTACTGGAAGCTTAGACAGGCATGAAGCAATGAGCTAATCAGGACAAGCTGACTGTTTCTTTACCTGGTGCCTTGTGTGTGAGTTCCGTCGTCCACGACTATGAGAGAAGGACAGCAGAATGACAGGACAGAGAGCCAGAGAGTGAGAGAGCAGGAAAAAAACAGAGAGAAAGAGGCGATCCCCAGGTTAGCACTACAAGCCACCAATGACAGCCTACAATAACATTATTAGTCTTCCAATGACACAATTAGCTCCAGCCTCACAGAGAGAAAAAGAGGGGGTATGCTGACACAACATTGAATGCTATTATCCAATAACTTTCATCATCAAATTTGTGCCCCTAAATTTTGCTTCTAAACTTAAAATATAGGTAAAGATAGTTCACCCAAAAACCTGTCATCATTTACTCATTCACTTATGTCATTCCAAAACGTTTTGACTTTCTTTTTTCCATGGAACACAAGAAAATAAACAAAAAAGGTCACTATGTTCTCAAAAGTGATATTCTGTATATGTTCTAGAATGATAGTGCTTTTTGATAGTACATCCATCAAAAGTGAATAGTCAGATGCTCTCAAACTCCAAAAATGATGCACCCTAAAAGTGACATAAAAGTGTCCAATACGACCTCAGAGCATAAATCAGCTTGATGCCCCAAACAGACTGAAATTGAAGTTGAAGAAATTGAAGAATCTTTCATAACTTCTAGAATTGGCAAGTTTAAAAATGCAGAGTAAAAGGGTTAGCTCACCCAAAAATGAAAATTCTGTCATTAATTACTTACCCTCATGTCGTTCGACAGCCGTAAGACCTTTGTTCATCTAATTAAGATATTTTTGTTGAAATCCGATGGCTCAGAAAGGCCTCTAATGGCAGCAATGACATTTCCTCTCTCAAAACCCATAAAAGATACTTAAGACGTTGTTACAAAGTCCATCTCACTACAGTGGTTAGAAGCGCTATGAATCAGTGTATCGATTCATGATTTGGATCGCGTGTCAAACCGCAAAACCACTGAAATCACGTGACTTTGGCGATCCGAACTGCTGATTCGATACACTGATTCATAACGTTTCGAAGCTTCAGGAAGCAGTGTTTTGAAATCAGCCATCTCTATATAAATCATTATTATTATTATTTTTTTGTGTACAAAAACTATTCTCATTGCTTCATAAAATGATTGTAGAAACACTGTAGAGAGTGGACTTGTAACAACGCCTTTAGTACCTTTTATGGGTCTTGAGAGAGGAAATTACATTGGTATCAATCGAGAGGCCTTTCTGAGCCATCAGATTGCAACAAAAATATCTTTGTGTTCCGAAGATGAACAAAGGTCTTACGGGTATCAAACGACATGAGGGTAACGACATAACTAATGACAGAATTTTCATTGTTGGGTGAACTAGCCCTTTAAATCTAAGTGCCAATGCTTTGAGAAAGATTTTCAGTGAATAATGATTCAAAGGTATTGTATAGATGAGTCCCAATTTGTGTACTTATGAACTATGATGTTTTGTAGTATAAATAGTGCAAGTGTGCACTACACTGAAGCGAGTGTTAACACTGAAAATTCCAAAGAGAAAAAGTGCGTTTGAGTACATAGTGCATCATTTGGGACAGGATGTATGACTTCAGAAGCCTTATAATATCTTTCACTGCATGGAAAAAGCACTATCATTCTAGAACATATACAGAATATCATTTTTGTGTTCCACAGAAGAGAAAAACTCAGGAACGGCATGAGACAGAGATGATTTCTTCTTTTTTTAGGTGAACTATCCCTTTAAGAGGCTTCCACGCTGCCCTGAAGCAACTGTGTGAATGTTGATGCCTGAAGGCTCACTTTATCTCTGTCACCTTGCTTTATGTGTACACACATCCACACATACCCCCGTTTCTGCTCTGTTTAAAACCCTTCCCCAGCCATAATGATCAGTCAAGTAGAAGCAAGAAGCCGTGGATCATTATGGCTTCAAGCGGCGGTATTCAGTGCAGGTAGTACAGTACCCAAAGCTCTAAGTACCTTAACAAATGACTCCAAATTGCCATTAAACAGCTTAACGTTAAATACAGAGCGTGGCCTGGGCCTCTGTGTGCCAAACGGTTTAGGAGGAAGACTGGGAGGCCTATAAAGAGATGTTTACACTTTTAATCTTGAATATGCTCTGTAAGCCTTACCACTAATGAGTTCATATCTCATACATAGTTTATGGAACAACTTTTGTGGTGGACATGTGATTTTAGGTTATTTAGGGGTAAGCTCCCATTATGCCTCGCTCAGTGATCTGCACATGCCAATATCCTGTTCATAAACTTCACTTCCACCGCACATCAAAGGTCATGGAAATGGCAAGTCTGCTGGAAACAGCAGGAGGTGGGAGTGAGAGAGATGTCCAAGCACACAATCTTTTGGCTTGTCTTGGAGAGAACACATGGGGCTATAACCCGAGTTCATTCAGAGTATACCTGAGTTCATTTCAGTATCAGAATGCTGTTCTTGTTTTATGATAGAATTGATGCTATGTCCTTAATGGATCTATAACTGGCATGTGCAACAACATATTTAAGACTGTTTAACATTGAAAGAAAATAAAAAAGGGTTAAATGTAATTGCAATCAGTTCCGTTCACTCTTGTCTCTTACTCAATAGGAAAGCTTTTTGTGTGCTCTCAAGCTGTAGGATTTCTGGGTGAGGCTGAATCTAAAGAGCACTATTAGTGCAAAGCATTGTGGGGAGGAACCCCGGGGAAGATTGCTGCATGAACATATGGTGAATTATGGCAGAAAGCAGACACAAGCATCTGGTCTACTGTTTCGATCTGATCTATATATGTACTTTTATATCTATTTAACTTTCAGGTCTACTTCCTCACAAGTGCTTTTAGACAGAAATAAAGAATTAGCAATAGAAAGATTGATAATCAGAACAAAAGAATGATAGACATAACAATAGAGAACTACAGACAGAATGACAGATTGATAGAAGGATACATAGAACGAAAGATACATAGAATGAAAGAAAGGATAGAACTGATAGAAAGGATAGAATGACAGACAAAACAACAGACAGATGGATGGAACTACAGATGGAATGACAGATAGAAGGATAGAACTGATAGATATGACAACTAGAATGATATAGCAACAGACAGAATGATAGACAGACAGACCGATAGAACAAAAGAATGACAGACAGAATGAAAGAAGGATGGTAAAATGATAGAACAAATGATAGAATGATTGATAGAACAAAAGAATGATAAAATGAACAGAATGACAAATAAAATGAAAGAATGACAGGCAGACAGAAGATAGATAGATAGATAGATAGATAGATAGATAGATAGATAGATAGATAGATAGATAGATAGATAGATAGATAGATAGATAGATGGATAGATGGATAGATGGATAGATGGATAGATGGATAGATGGATAGATGGATAGATAGATGGATGGATGGATGGATGGATGGATGGATGGATGGATGGATGGATGGATGGACTGACTAACATAACCTAATATTATATCTGACACCTCGTTGTGTTGCAAAAGAGACCAAACAAGACAAACTGAAAATGTGTTACCTTGTAGTCGCATATTCAGGCCGGTAACCTGAGGGAGAAAGAGATAGAGAATATGACTACAGTTCTTTAGAGGCCCAGGGGAGGCTTTTGTTTATGCTCAGTAAAGCACATACAGCCAGCCATCTGTCTGGAACTGGACATCCACACACATACACCTTTAGGACATTGTTACGTTTTGTAAAGAAAATCTACATTTCCACTGCAGTAGCATCTGATAAGTTTAATCTACAGGTACCCGTTTAGCTATAAAAATATTTCATCAAAGTGCCAGAATACAGCAGGCAGACTACTGCCTACATCTTTAAAAAACAGACACGGTTGATTTTAGTCCAGGGAACATGGTTCCTGAAAGCTTTGTTGATTCCACCCACACAGTGTTCACTCAAAGGCCCCTAACAGCAGAGTCTGCAGCGTTCACAACACAAGACTGAAATGCCCCGGGCTCCAAAACATGATGAGCAGATTTACACATGATGAGGGAATTATAATCTTTCATACTATCACAATCAATTAACATGAGGTTAATACGAGGTTGCATCACCCACATGAGCAGCAGTGCGTCATGAGCGTCTTCCTGCTGGTTTCTACTGGCTAAGAGGATTATGATCCAAATGTAAATATAAAGTACCTTCATCATTAATTTTGTACTTTCAGTTTAATATGCTGACCCTAAAAAAAGAAAGAAAGGCAAACAATACCATCACCAAGGGTCCTCTTCAGTAGATCATGCTTTGCCTGGAGCTTAGTGATGAGATTGCTGCCCTCCAGATACTCGCGGAACTTCTGTGAAGATACACATTTGACAGCAGGATAATTTAAGCACAGAATCTGAATTAGCCTGTTTTTGTTTTTTTAAACAACATTAATTAATTAATTAATTAATTAATTAAATAAAATGTTAAAAAAACATACATATACACATACATATATACACACACATACATATATACACCCACCCATATTACTGGCCAAAAGAATGTAATTAAAAATAAAGAATATTTTTGTTTTTGATGCTCTTTTGAGACTCTTATGCTCACCAAGGCTGCATTTATTGAATCAAAATACAGTAAAAACTGTAATATTGTGATTTAAACATTTTAAAATACAATTTCCTCCTGAATTTTCAGCATCATTACTCCAGTCTTCAGTGTCACATGATCTTTCAGAAATCATTTTAATATGCTGATTAGGTGCTCAAGACCTTTCTTCTTATTATCAATGTTATCAATGTTTTAGCTGCTTCATATTTTTGTGTAAACCGTGAAACACTACCATTCAAAGGTTTAGAGCAATTCAGTTTATTCTTTTATTAGGAATTAATACTTTTATTCAGCAAGGAAAGGACATTAAATCGATGAAAAGTGAGAGTAAAGTTATAATGTTATAAAATATTTCTATTTCAAATGAATGCTATTACTGAGCTTTTCATCAAAGAATCCTGAAATAACATTTACTGTATCAAGGTTTCCACGAATACATTAATCATCAATAGCTTTTTTTATTGATAATTATAAGTAACATTATTCATAATTAAGCACCAATAATTAATGAAAACCAGTTGCAATAATATTTTACAATATTATAGTTTTTACTGCATTTCTGACTATGCAGTCTTGGTGAGTATGTGAGACTTCTTTCAAAAATCTTTAAAAAATCTTAAACTTTTAACCAGTAGTTTGTAACGTATAATATTAAAACATTATTTTTTTTATTTCATCGTTTGGCATAAACTTCTTATAATGCATATTTTAAAGGTGAAACTTTTTTTTTTTTTTTAAACACAAATTGCTCAATTCTGCTATATATCCTAATCATTCTTAACACGTATTCATTACATCATTAGCGCATTGTTTCTGCCTTAAATGTATACATTGTTTAAATTAATACTTTGTTAGCTAACGGTGTACATTTCTGAAATGCAAAATTTGGACTGTCTCCTCTGATAACAGATACTAAATTGTAATGTAGACACTGAATTGAATTGTAATGCATTTTCTGTAAAGCTGCTTTGAAACGATATGTACAAGTGCTAATAAATGTGAATTAAATTGAAATTGACCATAAAATAGAACTGCTCCGTCTCCTGTTGGTTGGCGCGTCTCTTGGCAATGCTCGGCTTGCTGAGGTAGGTTTCCGACACAGTGGACTTGACCGATTCAGTGGAGCGGCTGTGATGGAAACATTCCGACACATCATAGTCCTCGATGGTCACCATGTCCTGGATGGTAGTGAGAGTGGCCTCTGAGGTCTTCTTGATCTGAAATAGGAGAAATGTTTTAGTAGGAATATGGATGCCACAGTCGTACGATAGCAACTATGATTACAGGACAGTTTTACAGGGACAATCCAATTCAATTTCATTCCAGAATACTCCTGCATCTATTGATAAGAATGTGAGTGAACAAAAGTGCTATAAAAACATTACACACCAAATGAGTGACCAAATAAGGGGTTTTCCTCAGACCATCCCTGCTTGACGTGCTCTGTGACTAATAGCAGGCCTTGAGCAAGACACCAGACCAAAGAAATCAATTTATAGTGAAGGGAGAGGAAGACGACCCAAGAGAACATCATTCATTTGATGGCCTTGAGGATTCATTTATGTACCTTTCCAGTGTCAGAACATTATCATAAATATGGAACATTATCATACAATTACAAATGTCTGGAACTGTATATACCAAGAGGGATGGATTGCAAAGTGCTTCAATTAATAAAATAAACAATATAAATACACTTTTTGTAATGTGTGTTCAATGCTTTAATTATCATCCTTTCTCAGCAAATACTTATATATATGATTAGCTCTGATTCATTTGAATATTCAAATCAACATATCATTTAAATGAACCAAATTACAATATTTAATCAATTACTAGACCTAATTAAAACATAATAATATAACCACATAAAATGGTGAAAGGGAGAAGCCAATTGAGATCAAAATAAATAAATAAATAAATTGGGAAAAGATGTTAAAAGCTGGTGCATTCGCTCAGTGGAAGTATTTGCTCACCTGCTGAAAGAATCTGCACAGTATGAAAGAACAAATTTCTCTCACACTGACATGCTCTCTATCTCTCACTCACATAGAGTTTTAGAAAGTAAGCATAGCCTTTTCTGTTTGCACAAGGAATGCAATCTTCTTGCACAACGCTATAAAACATACCTATAGAGTACACAAATTGAAAATAGCTGTTTCCATCCACCTATTTTGGGATACCGCAAAAAAAAAAACCTGAATGGAAGTACCAAGGTGAGCATAAATTCTAAAAATCCACATAAAAAAAAAACATGTGCTCAAGTGAAGTGGATCCCTTTTTTTTAATTCACTAAAAAGACATGCACAAACTACGATTAGGGGAGCACAATTATGACAAAAATCATAATTGTCGATTATTTCCTTGAAATTGTAATTGTGATTATTAATTATGATTATCACAATTTACATCGAATTATGTTTTTAATTGCTTATACCATTTTTTAAGCAACTGTATGTCATATTTTTATATCAAAATAAACAAGCTGAAAACTGTCTTCCTGAAATTTTTGGAATGCTTTTCTACAGCATTAAGCCTCAATTATTATTAAGTCAACTATTATAATGTTATACTAAAACTAAAACAATAGAAAAACCCTTAAGATAACCTGTAGAAAGAGCATGCAGAATAATATAAGTTTACTTTTTTTTTATAATTGCGCCTTTGGATGATTATGTAATTGTGGCATCTGTAATTGTAATCATGATTAGAAATTTGATCAATTGTACAGCCCTAACTACGATGTCCACATTTACCCAATAAATCCCTCAAAATCCCAAAAATGTATAATTCCGATGTGATTTGAATAGCTGGACCTACCAGCAGAGTAAGTTTATTGCTCAACATCACAAATCTTAGTTTGGTCATGCCTGAGCCAGAAACTGTCATCAAAATTGTTGGGTATAATTAACTCCCAGAACAGTCTTGCACGATTGCATTCCCAAATACCCGGCATCCGCCTCCGAATGCAAAAGAACATGACAGCATTTATTGCGTTTCATCTGCACACTCTATGATGCACACTTTATGATGTACAGGAAAAAAAGCCACAGTGGCTTCCCCGATTTCAGCAACTTCCTTTTTTTTTCTTCCTTCAGGACATGATGATTTTGTTTTCTTGAACATGGGATGGAAATGCACACAACATAAATATGCAACTTTGAGTGGAAACATAGTTATGTCATTCAACTACAGTGAGTATTACCACCTCACGGTATCATGCGACCATGGTAGTTTCATCACACAGTGAGCTGTCATTGTCTCATTCAGTCTGAATCATTCCTCAAATCAATGCAGTATGACATACAAGTCAACGGAAACCAACAGTCACACCTAGATCCAGGTCACTGTTCCACTTGTTATTCATCAGCCTGATGTGGGAACTTGAAACACTAAGAGATTATCAGTTTTAAGCCTGTTTTATGCCGTTAATCTGTCTGTGGTTTGGTTTTGGCGAGGGCCTTTATGGATGATATGCCACACCTGTCTTGTAGGATGTTGTTTGCTGGGAAAGTGAACCTCAGTTCAAGACAGATCAGTTACACAGAGGTAAACTGAGCGAAGGGGGAAGGGAAGAACTCAGTTTCAAGCACATGAAAGAAGTCAAAATTAAATGACAAGGAAAATTTAAAGTAGTATCTTTAAAGTCACCATCACTTGGATATATGTCACAATAGGGAAGAAAAGACTATCACAACTTCTGTTTTATACCAACTTTAATACTGCGTGAAAAACCTTCAGCTTTTTTTAAACCTTAGGTGGTTAAAGGCATGGATCTTAAATCTTTATCTTAATAAAGATAAACTATACTTCAGCTGATTTAAAAAAAAATCAGCTAAGCCCTACTTTCACAGTGTGTGGTTTGAAATATATAGAGTGCATTGCTTATAAAACAATAAAATATAAATAAGGTAAATATAAAAAAGGGCAGAAAGTAGTATAGGCTAGATGAAAAATGGGAAAAAGAGGCCAAAAGCTTGTCAATCCCTCAGTGGAAGCATGTGTAAATAAAACATATATAGACAAATAGAATTTATTTTAATTGATAATTGTCAGTAGTACTATTTTTATTGTATAAGATGCTTATCATTAGATGTTGTATATTCAATAATAAGAAATGACATGAAACTTTGTATAATTTGATACTTGGATTATTGTTATTTTATTCATAACGACATTATAAAAATGTGATATTAAATGATATGGAGAACAGTGGAGAGCGGGATTGGAAAAGTTACCCAAACCAAATTCGAACCTAATCGCCTGTATACAAGTGATACCACTAACCTGTCAGAGTATGCATACTACCTGCCAGGTCATATCTTACACGAATAAGTTCAATCAGTTGCCTCAAAATTTTTAAGTTAAGAAATTTAAAATTAAAGAAAGCAGAACTTGCAGATTTTTCTTTTGTAATCATACATTTTAATTGGTCTGAACTTGAAATATTTGAGTCAGCTAATTCATACATTTAACTGAAAAAATAATATAAATATAAAATTTTGATAGAGAACTAGCTAATTCAATAAATGCCACCTTGCTAACTGGTTACACAATGCTTTGGTAGCATCAGTATAGCATATCACTTGCTGAATGAGGACAGCAATATAATACATTTAACATATATCTGTTCTCAAACTAAGCTCATGCAAACTATTCTAAACAATCTTAAAACATTAAACAATGCCAAATCTTCCACTTAACATTACTCTTGCACAAAAAAACCATAATATAACACTTAATCCCTTTTGAGTGTCATGGCAAAGCATGCTGGGAAATAGAAATCCCAGCACAGTTTTGGTTGAATTTAAGATAGTCTAAATTAAGTTACTAAAACTCAAAACAATGAAACAATTCAGATTACTTAACTTAATGTGTCAGTTTTGAGAACTAAAAAAGAAGCTCTAAATACTCATAAAAGTTAATTTAGTAAACTAGTTTAATTTGAGTTGGCTCTACTCAAACCAATTAATTATTTTGAGCTTTAGGGTTTACAGTGTAGGTCTCTTATAAAGAAATTAGTCATTATGTATTATAAGTGTTACAAAAACATTTATTGTTTGGAAATTCCAATTTGCTAAATAATTCCATTATCACCAGTATTTCTGACCATGTGATCTGTAAGGTTAATGAACAAGCTACTTGGAATAATACAATGGCACTGAACAACGATGATATTCTGCACATCTGTAGCATCTGGCAATCAGCATTAGCACTAACAGAAGGGCCCGAAAATCAATACAAAGGCAGCAAAGAGAGCCGCAATCAGACAATCAGTGCTTCACACCGCAGCAGGAGAAGTGCACAGATCTCCCAGCGTTTGATGTGCCTCCCAGAGGTTTATCGCCAGCAAAACAAATAGACACTTCCTACGGAGAACTTAGCAGTGCCTTAGTGGGGTTTTAATGTTTGATGTGAATAGAATATATCCATTGGAGAGGGAAAGGAGGGCGGGACAGAAAGTCAAGAGATAACACTGTCAATTCTCCTCTGAGAACTCCAATCTCACCCTAATCTCTACAGCAAACACTATTTACATTATTCAATTATGAGCTTGAGAAGAAGAATGAAAAAAAGAAGAGCTGACAGCTGAATAAAAACGAAAGGATGAAGCAGGAAGCCCTAACTGACAGACATATTCTTCCTTTGAGTCTGATAAAGGTGTGTTTGAGGATGAGGCGAAGCTAAATGGTTTACAACAGTTACACTATAATGAAGTATTCATCAGGAAATTTCTTTTATCTTCTAATGCAGTGAAGGTTTTAGGAAACAGCTGCATTAAAACATAACACTGTATCCAGTATCCTGTGAGGTTCCTCACAGACCTTGTGTCAAAAAGATGCTTTAAGCCATCTGGAGAAACCAGGAAGTGACCTCAAATCCTCTTGTTGTGTGCTTCCGCTTCCTTTCAGCCTGTTGAGTATAACACTTGTCATTTAGCACAAGTTCTTGATATTTATGTAATGTACACATCATTTATATCAGCTTTTGCATACTTTAATCTGGATTTGATATATATCAACCCCCCAGGGCATTATTTACCTTTATATAGGCCAGTTTAATTTTGATCAATAAATGCAATTAAATTTAACTGCAATAAACACTGTTATGAGATTAATGTATATAAATATGAATTTCTATATTTCTATATTTATAATTTCTCTTATACATTTTGAATATACAAATAAAAAATATTGGGGGGAAAATGCAATGATACTTTTAAACTTTTAAAATTTTGGTTTGTGTTGTCACACAACAACTGTATATCACGTTATAAATAAAAAAAACTCAATATTTGGAATTTTTACCTCAGTGTGCTTCTTCTGTGAGTTTCTTTATGTGTGCTGTTATGTTCATTTTTTTGATTTCTCCACAAAAGTCTTTCACAAAGAGACAAGCGACCTTCAGCGCAACCTTGTTACCAGAAATACACTATCCATTATCATTCACTGTTTACACTGAATGTAATAAAATAAGAATGTTTCGATACTTTTTATCACTGAAGTTTTAATCCGGTAAGGCAAGTTCTAGAACTTTTTTGATTTATTGCACCGGGCAGTTCTAGAACTTAGTTATGGGTTATATAACTAGCCACCAGGGCGGTTCCCCAAAAATTAAATGTTCCCTTTGGGCCATTTTCCTGGTTGCATTTGCACCGCCAGTAGGAACTCCGAAGTGAAGCATGTGTGCTTGTTGTTTTGACTTTTATTTTGAAGGCATGGAGGACATTTGTTTTGACACCGCTGAGAATGCCAGAGCCTGAGCACACAGCGCTCCCATTCTCCGCTTTCATTAGATCTGTTTAACAGTCCTGTCTAATACGTTATTAGATAGAACTGTGATATAAAGAAAGTAGACAGTAAATGTAAACGTATTAGCGCTTGCAGTGTGGTTGATGTCCAATGTCGCTAACTGAGCAAAAATACATTATCATGTTTTGTTTGGTCCCCTCAAAGTTGCGTTGGTAAAGGTTGAGAGATCCATTGATCACTGTGTTCCATGTTCGTAGAGTTAATACATGGAGAAAATATATAGGATATAATCTGTGTACAGCTTCTTTTTTTTTAATGGCGGGTAGTGGCGTTTCAGGTGCGCTTGGCCAATCAGTGTACACTTAGGTAGATCCTACTGGGTTAGACCCTACTCTGAAGAAGGAGCTAATTTAGTTCCCTGCAAAAGGCATTCTTAGAACTAAAATCGTTTTCAGTTCCTGCAGTGCAAACACGCCAAAAAGTGGGTACTTCCGCCATTAGTTCTAGGAACTATGAAAAGGTTCCTCTGGTGCGAATGCCCCTTTTCACTTGCCCCTTCAAAGAAGCCCCTTTCCACCAGTCCCGGACAAGCATTAAAGTCAAACCCTGCAGAGGAAACTAGGATTTAAATACACAGACAGAGTAATCAACACAACTAAGAACAGGTGAGGAGCTAATGATTAACTATGGAAACTAATAATGACCAGGAACACAGGCAAAACAAATCCAAAACACAATGAAACTAAACAAAACTAAACATAACCCTGACAGTAAGATGCAAAATTAGGATTTTCCTTCTTTTAAATTCACTTTTTTTACAGCGACTGATATTTATGCTACAACCTGCAACATTTCAGTTAGCCGGACATTTTTCCAGAACCGTTTAGCTTCCATGACAACCATGACAATGGCCTGAGCAATTCTTCACAGCAGATGATTTATCAGCTCTTTCTGGGGAAAGCCCACAAAGGACTGGAGCAACTGCCTGGAGCAACAATATTCATACAGAACTGACCAGTTCCAAAGCTACGTTGAATATTGCAGATATATCTGCCTAACCTACATAAGTTATGTCAAATTTGTGCAGGAACAACATGCATCTTTATTACATGGACGTACTCAAAAAACAATTTTGTCTGTCAAAACTGAGAAAAAAAAATCATGGTAGAGAAATAACCGAACGGAGATAAGAGAAGACGAGGGCAGTTGTAAGACACTCATTCATTTAAGATGGACATGATAAGGCCAAGAAACAAAGACTCCTAGACTCCTCCACCATTCTTTGACCGAGTGGTTTTTTAATCAGGCAGCATCCCGAGCATTTGACTTAAAAACTGATTAAAATGTTGCAGCTTTGGAGGAGAGATAATAAAATGTGAAAAGACAGAGACAGTCTGAAGGAAGAAGGTGTCACTGAGAGAAGCTTCTCTGTGCGTCACGCGGGTTATCTGGAGGACAGTGAAAACTCTGCAGGGAGGAAAAAAACTATTTCTTGTAAGTCCTCCCAAAGCCTCTTTTACGATCAGCTCCTGCCAACTCAATTAAGCAAACACACTGCAAAGCTGTCTCGCTCTAATGTAACAGAAAGATACGGGTTGTGTGCTCCTGGACTAACTTATTAAACAAGATTTTCAAATTCAATTATGCAGTTGAAATGAACAAAACCATTTAAGCCCTGGTGATCATCTGATGCAATTGTTATTTAGCAGATGCTTCATAACCCAAAGTGAACTGCACGCTAATTTCTCAGAAAGTCTAAAGGGTGAAGTAAGTACGAACCCAGTTCATTGTTTACTGACTACTATTAGTATGCCATTCATGAGTTATCTCCCGCTAAGGTATAAACATTGAGCACCCCGCAGGCACCATTCCAAACACTGAAAGCAGTCAGCACAGATCTGTCAATCTCTTTCCAGCTTAACCTATAGTGAGAGTTTGGGGTGTGGCCAGTGGGTGTTAAGTTGGTGTAGGAACTTGAATGACGTGTTACATGGGAATAGAAATTCAGCTTTGGTTACAGAAGTGCATGCCAAAATTTGCTTAAACAGGTCATGAACACATCAAAGAGAATGGGCATTCTTCAATAGATAGAATACCATACAGCATCATCATGCACCAGTTCAGAAAGACAAATGTACCAGTTTATAATGTTTACTTCATAATGTTAATCAAATAGTTATGGCGTGTCTTGTCAAAAAAATGTGCCTGGTGCAGATATGTTGGATGGGTTAATTATAAGCAAGATGCTCATGTTTGCTCTAGACCAGGGGTGTCCTGAAGGGCCACTGTCCTGCAGAGTTTAGCAACAACTTGCCTCAAAATACCTGCTGGAAGTTTCCAGTATGCCTAATACAACCTTGATTAGCTGTTAGAGATGTGTTTAATTGGGGTTGGTACTAAACTCTGCAGGACAGTGGCCCTCCAGGAGCAGGATTGGACACCCCTGCTCTAGACAGCGTGTTAGCCTACTCAAATGCTTACTCATGACGCACAGCAACACAGCTAAAAGCATTATATGTACTTTTGCTGAGACATGCCTTCACAAGCACCCTGAGATGGTGGGCTGAAATGTTTGAGTTGGGGGCGGTGTGATGCGCAAAATATTCTTTATTTTTGGTAGGTGCCACTAGAGTAGCAGAAACTTCATACTTCATCGCTAAGAGCTCAAACACATAAAAGTGGCAGCCCAAGTAGGGCCCTATGAAATCAGTTTTATTTTTTTGTCAAATTCCACTTTATTTTATCCACTTTAATTTTACTGGATTTTTTCCCCTCAATTTTAAGTTTTCTGGGTTCCGTTTAAAAGGTAGTAATCAAAAAGCATATTTGATTACTTGAAATAATGAAACTTACACAATTTAACATCAATTTATTAAAAGTTTAACAAAAAAAACAAAAAAAATATTATATATATATTAGGGCCGGGACTCGATTTAAAAAAATTATCTAATTAATTAGAGGCTTTGTAATTAATTAATCGAAATTAATCGCATTTTAATTGCATATAAATATTTGACCTGAGAACAGTGAGAAGTAATTTTTTTCACATGGATTTTTAGTATACCATTGAATAATGACTGAATACATAAGCTTAATCAACAAAATTTTGTTTATTTATTTATGTCCAGCGTTTTGCGTTGAGGTGATATTTGAGGCTCGATGTGCTGCGGTGATACGCAAATTCCTTGTTGCATAGCTTCCACACAACCATGCTCTTGTCGACGCTTCCATCCTTTTGTTTTTTAAAACAAAATTTCCCATCCACGGGGCCAAGCAAAACAGTCTCGTCAGCTTCTTCGTTCATGTTCACTGTGGTTTGTTGTGTTCAGAAGTCAAGAACGCTAGTTGGTGTTCCAGTATAATCGGTCCGTCGAAACTCATTCATTAAAAAACGTTCCGCGGTGCAAAAATAAGTTAAAGTTAAAGT
This sequence comes from Gobiocypris rarus, assembly GCA_023029165.1. NCBI lineage: Eukaryota > Metazoa > Chordata > Actinopteri > Cypriniformes > Gobionidae > Gobiocypris > Gobiocypris rarus. The sequence continues at coordinate 14,437,898 of CM040918.1, read as the reverse complement.
CACACAATTAATTAATCTTAATTAATGCGTTAAAGTCCCGGCCCTAATATATATATATTTTCCTGGATTTATGATTTAATACCAATTTATTTAAAAAAAATGTTTGTAATCAAATTAGGTCAAACAACATTGAATTATCTTTTAAAATGTAATCAAATGAAAAAATTACAATTTATTTATTTATTTTTGCAAACAAGTGCTGCACAACAAAGGTTTACTGTTTAGCTTTGATCATTTTATCAATCATTTTATTTGAGAAGTACATACTGTACAATAATATATTTCTGTCACAATTCCGCATTTTACTGTAAATTCCATTTTTATGACAGAATTCCGTGATTCAGTCCGTGTTTTCGGCACTGCAGAAATCATAGGGCCCTATATAGATAAGAGGGACTTGGCTAAAACTGGTTGCAAATGTCATTTTGAACTACTTTCAATTTCCGGTAACACTTGGGTGACCTTACCTCTTCGTTCTCGATCTTTAGGGTGGCCAGGCGGGACTGCAGCTGCTGGAACCTCAGGAGGAGCTCTGCCTGCACAGGAGGTTGGGCCGTGATCTGACACACCTGAAAAAAAAAAACTTCCAATTACAAAAAAGCAAGATAAAAAATGCCATTAGAGAACCAAACAAATAACCAACACCTGGCACAAGCATTATAACTGACTCTTATGAAGCGAAACCCCAGTTGCTTTCATTGAGTACAGGCACAACCACAAAACAACAGGTTGTAAACCATGCGCAGACAATATATCAGTGACAAAATGGCCAATTAGTGAGAATAAATCCAATAAACACTCTCTAAAAACGGCTTGAGGGTGAGAAATGCAATATGATTTGCTCTCAGCGCTCAGCATAAACACCGTGCTGCCAGCTGAGACTCAATAAAAGAAGGATATGAAGCAATCCTGACCGCATATAATTCAGAATTTCATTAAGATGCTTTTCTCCATTCGGTGTCCTGTATGATCTCATGCGCTTCACCATGGCCAGAGACAAGATTAACTTGAGGGTAATGGATGGGCCAGTGGATGTGAGCTGCGTGTTAAAATGAAACATAACATCTGCTTAAAGGTTATTTGGAAGGGGAAGGGTGTTGGTTCAGTCCTACTATGCAGTACATATTCATAACTCGATCACATATACACTAACATTCAAAAGTCTGGTGTAAGTAACTTTTTTTTTTTTTTTTTTTTTACTAGTTTTATTCAGCAATGATGCTTTAAATAATTAAAAGTGACAGTAAATATATTTATAATGTTACAAAAGATTTCTATTTCAAATAAATGTACTTTTGATCTTCATATCAATCAAAAAATTCTGATACTATAGCACAAGTGTTTTCAACATTGATAATAATAAGAAAATGTTTCTTGAGCATCAAATCATCATATTATAATGATTTCTTAAGGATTATGTGACACTAAAGACTGGAGTAATGATGCTGAAAATTAGTATATTAAAATAGAGTATATTTATTTGAAATTGTACCGATACTTCATAATATTAATATATATTTACTGTATATTTGCTCAAATAAATGCAGCCTAAGTAAAGATAAGAGACTTCAAAAATTATATCGGCTCCAAACTTGGTAGTGTGTCTTAAAATACTAGGGTTGAGAGGTGCTATTTTTAGTATTTTTAGTTAAATTTCTAAAATATATAAAATAACATTACAAAATATTTCTATAATGAATGATATCATCCTCCAGTTAACAATTAGCAATGGATTTGAAAACTTTTGTAGTACAAGTTGGGTTGTCTAACTTTAAAACATCCAATCGTGTTTGATAAAGTTACAGCAACCTGTAAAATAATAACAACAAATAAAATAAGAAAAAGAAAAAAAAAACAGATTAAAACTCTCTCAATCCCAAAGACTAACTTTAACTATTTCCATTTGGTTAAAGGCATAGTTCACCCAAAAATTAGAATGGCACAGACCAGAATTAAATTGTTGAATAAAGTCATAATATTTGTTTGTTTTTGCACACAAAAAAGTATTCTCGTCGCTTCATTACATTAAGGTTGAACCACTGGAGTCACATGGACTATTTTGATGATGTCTTTACTACCTTTCTGGACTTTGAAAGTGTTTATTAAATTGCTGTCTATGGAGGGGTCAGAGAGATCTTGGATTTCATCAAAAATATCTTTGTGTTCTGAAGATGAACGAAGGTCTCACGGTTTTGGAACGATATGAGGGTGAGTAATGAATGACAGCCTTTAAAACCCTTTAAATGTTCTTGCTTTTCTGTGAATAATCAATTTATAATTATTAAATTATCAACTTGACTTGATTTCCTCCACCTTTCTTTACAACAAGAAAGTATGCGATTTTCTATCAATGTGCGAGACTTCCCATTCATTAGCCATAACAGGTAAATAAAGTGCAGTAAAGGGTAAAACTATTTGTGATACAAACCAGTGAGTTAATATTTACGAAAATATATATGATAACACATATAAGGATGCGATATAAGCAGCATAATGGACTGTTTTTGTACAGATAAAATAACTGGAAGCGGATGGCAGCTGATGCCAGACACATTCAAGTTATAAATGGCCACGACCATTCTTAAACATATGGGTAAATCACAACATAAAATATATATATAAAAAAATACATAATACTACAGCATGACAGACTGTTAAGAAAATAAACCCATATAACCTCATCTCAGTTTACATGGTGTTAAGGTGTAACTTAACCAAAAATTGGGTGTCAATGTGGTTGCTACTGTGTGTGTGTACATATACGTGGGTTTGTGGGTAAGACTTTGTTTAAAACTGACCTCATCTCCCATATGTGGCTGGAACTCAAATTTGATGGGTGGGCAGAACGCGGTAGGGTACATTTCCATAAAACGCTGGCGGTCACTACGGGGGTCCAGACTGTCCACTGCGTTCTCAATGATGTCCAGGCCCTCGTGACGAGACGTCTCCAGGTTATATTCAGCCGAGAGGTAGGTCCGCAAAGCTCGGTTCAGAGAGGCATGATATCCCAGATCACAACACTATACAGGAAGAAATTTTATGAAATTTTTGAGAAATGTATGTTTATCTATTATTTAATCATTCTCATGCTGCCACAGATAGTGATGGATAACGTCTTTTAGTTGTGCAAGCCTATCAATTCATAAATTTGGTACATAAGTAGCATTTTCTGGCTAGTTGTATCACAATTTGTCATCAATCGTACACAAAATCTATCATGATCTCAGTCGTTTTTTCAAATGTTGAACAGGATTTGGAAGCTGCATAAACAATCCTTTAACTTACACTTTTACTGTAAAGTACACCTTTTAAAAAGCAGTCCCTATGAAACTGCAAGTGACATCTCTCGAATTGCCTCAAACCTACAACCTCTTGGGTACCAGCCAAGATTTGTAACCACTAGGCCTTGTTAAGCAAATGTCAGATCTGACTCAAAGCTAATATCTGAGATTCCAAACACATTAACACGAAGGGCACAGCATGACGTACTGGTCTATCAGCAACTGTGGCTTTGGGAATATTTGTGTCCCTGTGTCTCAGCGTTCTGAGGTGACCTAATACATACTGACGGTGCTCTGGTGGTCTGTGTGCTGTCTTTATAAGGACTTGGACTCTGAGGACAGTTGTAAACCAGTCCAGTAGCCTGGTTGTTTCCTGGCTGGAATTTCAATAATTTGATTTTGACTCTGATACGGGAGTCATGGGAAACTGAGATGTCCTGGATAATAAAATATGGGGGAGAACTGGGCCATCCTTGGGGAGGTTATTTAAGTTCTGACTGTGTGCCATCTGCCATATCTCGCTCCCACCCTAAAAAGAATTCACCTTCAGAGTTCATTTTATTTAATTATCATGATGGCCTGTCTGCTTGTTTTAAGAGTTTTAATGCACACAGCTTTTATTTTTTTTGCCCTGCAAGTGACAATATTAATAATAAAAACAATTTATATAAAATAAGTATTAGAGCATTAGATAGGAGCAAAAATGTCTTTAATACAAGACACGGTCAAGTTCTTTCTCCTTCAAATAAATGTCTGAAAAACGAACTGCACATGCATACAGTATCACCCAAACACTCTGTCTCCTGCCAGCCCCCTGCAGAGAGTTTTTTGTTTCATAGATGAACATAATATTGTTGGATGCTCAGTTGATAAATAAATTATGCCGACTGGATTTGACAATGATTCAGGCCGCAGCTACAAAAGAGTAAAGGAGCAGTGCTCAGCAGGGTAAAGCATGAAAACGTACATTATAACGGTAGTTGACCTAAAAGAGACTCAGGCAGCCTAATTCACTGAAAAGTGGGTTTTAGGGACAGGTGCCACTTCTCCATTCATGCTAAAAATCGTTTTGCCAAATTCAGAGATTGAAGAACCTACAGTACCTTAACATAAAAGTAGGCCACCTCAGCCACCTCTATCCTGAATTTGGGATTTATACAAAGTAATGCTGTAAATTGAATAAGTAACATTTAATATTCTGAAATTTTTTAGGTCACTTATCAAATAAGCAAACAAGTGACATTGATATGAACTCCTTTGTATAGAATGTCGGATGTTCTTGCTTTTTGGATCATCCAAAATCAGGTATAACATAAAAAAGGGACCAACCGAACATTTGAACTTCTAAAATTCACAACTTTTGCAAAAGGACTCTGGTTTCTCCACCCACACGTTAAACCACCATATTTTCTTTGCTTATTCTGTACAGTATGGGTGTCCAAACCTACTGCTGGAAAGCCACTGTCCTTAAGAGTTTAACTTCATCCAGTCTGGACATTTTTAGCATGCCTAGTAAGTCCTTGATTAGATGTTTGGTCATTTTTATTGGGGGTTGGAGCTAAATTGCAGGACAATGGCCCTCCAGGAGCACGATTGGACCCCCCTGCTCTACGAGGATTGTTTTTTATCTCACACTGAGCACTACTGTGCCTCATTTTACACAGACATTGTGTGTTAAACTCCTCATTCTTCTTCAAACATGTATTTGACAATCAGGCCTTAATAAAACGTCTTCTAATAAGAGGTTTATGTGGTTGTTTGGAGATATGGAAATGAATGCAATTTAACCAGTGTATTTTTTAAAACATCTCATTCCTGTCAGACGCACCTGCATTTGAAGTCTCAAGAGCTTAAATTTGAATGCAACGTTGACAGCTCTCGCTGAGGAATCTGTGCATTTCCTCAGATCAAAGCAGGTGTAGACAAAGATGCATATTCAACCAAGAAACCGGTGAACAGTGAACACAGCAGCAGTCTTTGTCATATTTAGCATCAGCAGACCTGAGGTCAGTTTGAAACTATTTATAACTGTCCTACTTGTCACACAAACTTTCGTCATCTGTGAAAGAATCCCTGCACCGCCTTTTCTTTCCCCGGTACTTACGTCTATTAAATCAGACAAGTCGTGAATGTAATACTTGAAGATTGAAGCATTAGTGGCTTCGAGCGTCAGCAGGTATTCGTTCCGAGCTTTGATCGACTTCAGCTTGTTCTCCGAGTACTTGGCTTGCCTCTGATGAGAGAGAGAGTGTAGAAACGAAACAGACAGAATTTGAGAAACCGGGTTGAAATATAAAAACATGCAAGCAGGCTTTTATCTCTGCATGCAATATGTTCCTTGAAGATTTCTTGTGAAATGACAGAACAAATCCTTCTAAAAATAAACCAACAGGGACATATAAGCGTATAAACTGCTAAAAAATCATTATACAGACACCCATGGACTAACAGACAGAGCAAAAAAAATTCCTAAAGCAAAGGATGTCATTTAATGTATTGTAAAGTATTGCTCATTTCCTGTATCAGTAAGGATACTGCTAACATTCAGACCCACTTAGTCGTCTAACTCAAACGACTGACCAACAGACAGTGAGTCATGCTAACTTCCATATTTTAACCTTCCCACAATGTCTCGTTCCAGGAAGCATCAATGGAAGAAAAAAAACAATCCCACAGCTGTTAAATCATTTGTCACAGGCTTTAACAGAAAACAGATACTAAGAGCAAAAAACTTTGCCATTCCAGTAAAAACAGGGTCAGACATGGCTTCTTTAAAAACATGACTGATGCATAAAGCTTAGCTCCAGAGGGATGTTTATTCATAACAATAATAATAATAATAGTAATAATAATAATAAATACTAAACTTTATTTTGCTTGGTTTTTATTGCGTTTAATCTTTTGTGTATGAGAAAGCGCATTACAAATACTAATAATATTAGCAAATTAAATTAAATATGGGTCATATTGCCCACAAATGTATTAAATAAAATGAAATGCAGTACAAATATTACTATGATACAAACAACTGTATTTGAAAAAATATACATTATAATCTTTTAAGAATAAAATAATGCCTTTATTTTTATCTATTTCTGTGAAATATATGACAGACCATTTTTGATACGTTTTACCATTCACCAGACTTTAATGAGGTATAAATCAATTTGATGACTTGATGACCTGACAGTTTTATTGAATGGTTAATCATGGTTCTGTTATAAAGGACTAAAGACCATTTCTTATTTACCTTCTCCTTCATCTTCTCAATTTTCTTCACAGAGCTCCGTCTCTGGTGTCTTTCCTCTAGTCGAATGTGAAAGACGGGATCTCCAACACGTCCGATCTGCTTTTCCTCCTGCTTCTCTGCCTCTTTGAGTTTACTCTCGGCACTGATGCTCTCCGTGTGATACATATGGTAGGTTTTCATCACCTGCGGGACCAGAGGTCAAAGTTCAACAACAGCCAGCTGAGCTCAAGAGAGGTGCAGCAGCTGCTCATCTGAGCCGAAACACTTTAATCTATACACTTGACACAAATCAATTCTGTTCTCCTTCAAAAAAAAAAACAGCATTTTATATTCCTTTGTATCATGTATGTAAAGCTGAAAAAGCAACAATGGACAGGATTTAAAATAATATCAAATGTCCGTCACATACCTTAATTTGCATTAAATTTACTTTTTAGATTTTTTGCACATCTTAGAATGAGCCATTTCTATCTATATACACCATGAGTCCCCTTACAGTGAAGTCCGCATTTTGTGCCACAATGTTTCTACAGTAGCCCTAAACGGACAAATTGCTCTACAGAGCGCTAGTCACTCTCTGCTGTCTCAGACGACGACATCTTTGTCCTGTGACGGCCACCGTAGCTTCTCTATGTGCTTCACAAGGGAGGGGTGAGCAGTGGGCGGTTGATATTCGCAACCTCACTGCTAGATTTTAGAACCTTTACACAGTGCACCTTTAAAACAGAATCAACCGGATAATGTTCCGTTCCACCTTATATATATATATTTTTACATTACTCAACTTCTTTCATCAAACCCAGAGCCTTTTCAGATGAAACGCACATTATGGAGTACTAAACTCCCGTGAGGAAATCCAATTACTGAGATGTGAATGTGTGACAATGGTAAATTCTGCTTCAGATGGCCTGAGTCATTGTTTTGGTTAGGTGGCTATTAGTCATATTCAGATAAATTTTATAACAAGCATTAGGATGTGAATCAGAGCTTATGAGCCTGTACTAACAAACTAATTATGCCCAAAATGTCAAACTCATCACAAAGAGTGGGTGCTTAAATCGACACTAAAAGCTTTTTCACGTTGTAATTGATGTAACATCAGCTGATATTCCAGACTCTCCTTTCCTATAAATGTTTAAAAAGATTTTCTGAGAAAGTAAACGGTTTGAAAGTACATAGGAATCTTAAAGGGTAAGTTCACTCAAAAATGAAATTTCTGTCATAATTACTCACACTCATGTCATTCTAAATCCGGAAGACTTTTGTTCACCTTCAGAACACAAATGATCTTTTGATGAAATCTAAGCGCTTTCTGTACTCCCCATAGACACCTAAGCAACTACCACTTTGACGTTGACACTTCAAAAAGTTCACAAAGACATTGTAGATCAGTCTTATGGGTTTAGAACAACATGAGGATAAGTAATTAATTACAACATTTTTTGTGTGAACTATTCCTTTAAATATAATGCGTTTGGTTTATTTGCCAATCCTAAATATGAGCATTAGCATGTACTGCTAACAAGACAGACAGAAGAAAAATAAAAGACGGTTGCTGGTCTCTCATGTTTTCCTGTCAGTCTTGTTAGCAATATATGCTAACGCTTATTTATGTGGCAAGAAATGTGTAAACATTTTCTAAGTATGATTGTAATGTTTTTGTTCCTTGTGCTCTGTAAGCCTCTTGCAAAGCTTGACGCTAACGCTAAAGCGCTAAGCTCCGCTCATCAGCTTGCCTTCTCCGCAATCAAAGGTGACTGAGCACCAAGCTGATTACAAGGACCCATTCACGATTAGACCCCTGAACAGCGGGTCAGTCCAGGCCATAATCACTGTGGCAGTCACGCAGCATTATAATTCACGGTACAGTAAAGCCTCAAAGGGCCTCAAAAATGAGCTTCACTATAAAACGTGGACCAAACTAAATATTGTTCATAAATATGTACAGTCGGAGCAGCACAGTGCACTGCTGTCCACGGCTGTATAATTAGACACATGGCTAGAATGGCAGACCAAACCATGGGCCCCGCTCTCCACTTACTGGTCTGGAACTCTGTTTACATTTCTGCTGGTTTTAGAAGGACCAATTTTAGAGTCACACCAGACCTGTTATTTTACTGGCTGTGGCTGCACGAAGGGTTTCTGATGCAACAATCCCACAGGAGTGTTTCCCTCCCTAAGGCTAATTCAGGTCAAAAGGGATGATACACTACTACAGTAATCAAAAGGAAGCCATGGCGTGCAGTGTGATTACCAGAACAAACGTTCAGTAAATAAATAAATGTGATAGTTTCAAAATAAAATAATCTGGGCTGAGTATTTTTTTATTTTTTATAAGAGTTCTCATGATAGGAGAACACAAAGACAAACTAAATCACCATTTCTAATTGAAACCTAGGGTTTTTTAGTCTTATTCAGCACAGATCAAAAATGGCAGTAAAGACTTTTACATTAATAATAATAAGAAGAAATGTTTCTTTAGCACCAAATCAGCAAATTAGAATGATTTCCGAAGGATCATGTGACACTGAAGACTGGAGTAATGAATTCAGTTTTGCCATCACAGGATTTTTTTATATTTTAAAACATTAACAGACTAAAATTTTCAATTAGGGTTACCACCTGGTTATTGCAGGACAGTAGATGTGATTTTGTGGGACACTTGGACACTTGTCCCACTTGGACACGTGTAAGAGAGATAAATTTAGAACTATTATACTATATGTGTAAATATTGATTTACATTCATTGTAAAGCCTATTTGCCATCACCTTGGATAACAACACCTATTTAAATTGTATTATTATATTCATATTTCTTATTGTAGTATTGCAATTTCAGGAAAGAAATAAAATAATTCAGGCATAAATGAAAATGCTGCCAATTTCGGGACTGTCCCACACCCCATTTTCAATTGTAATAATTTTTCACTATATTACGGTTGTTACTGTATTTTATTCAAATAAGCATTAAACTTATTTTACTGACCCTAAATCATTGAAAGGTAAGCTGAATCTGAATATCCCATATACTTCACTGCAATGTAGAATAGAAAACCAGCCAATCAGAATTCATATTTGATGATTTGAAAACAGCAATGAGGAAGAAGAATATAGACAAATGGCATTTTACCATGGGCGGAGCTAGTCACACGACAAGTTAGAAATGAAAACCAATGATAGGTCAAAACGTTTTGCTTTGTGGCATTTTTAAAATATTCACTCAGGGCTATTTTAAGACAAAAAGTTGGAAGATATATCATTTTATCATATAATTGATTAAAATAATCACTTCATCCCATCCTTTAGTTCGGACACAAAGTATAACGCGAACAGAGATATAAAGGGAAAACAAAACACACAACGCAATGTTGAGCATTACAAACAAATAAACACACACACACAAAGAGGGCAAGTCCTCAGTCTGCAGGTGGTTTTTAAGACCTGGGAATATATTAGCATCTTATTAAGACCGCAGGGAAAGCAAAGGACACATGAATCTTCCAACCAATTGTGGTGGGCTTGACAGCTGTAATTAAAGTGTGGGAATTAATTATTGATTATTGGTATAAACACCATAATCTGCCAAGGTCAGAGATGTGGAAAGTATGTGTGAAGTATAGGTGGTTTTATGGGTCTTTTATCATAGTAAACTCCTGGGTTCAGCCAGAAGCAATGCATATTACTAAAAGAATGTGGGTTTTGAAATGCTTAAAAAAAAAAATTTACACTTACAAAACATACAACACTTACCGTGTAGAGCTCATTGAGGACTTTCATCAAATCCTCTTGCAGCTGAAAGGTGATTTCTTTACTCTGAAGAGAAAAAGAGACAAAAAGAAAGTGGCATCAGCTAACAAATCACATTAAACTCACTGACAAAATAGGAAAGCTGCATGTGTGTGTGTGCAATTAAAATTGTACTTTTACATAAGATTAATGGGCACTCTTCACACTGAAGGATTTTAGTTGAACTGTTTGCTTCAACTTTAGCACTTTTGCGTGGATTACCTGCATGAGGCTGATCTTTCTGTCTCGCAGGCCACTCAAGACTCTCACTAACCCAATTATATCTCTACTAATCTGATTCCACAAGCCATTCCCAGCATCCCAGTGCTCAGGGGTGCTATGAGCAAATCCTTTTGCAACAGTTAGAGCAAGACCTCCAGTCAATATTCAAAAATCAGAGGCCACAATGTTTTTCAAACTGAATTATACTCACAATATATGATCAATGTGAAAAGAACTGGAGATGCTATCAGCATTTTAGTCTGTGTGGGTTTACTTAAAATATTTAAATAAATAATATATAAAAATATATAAAATAATAGTTTTAGTTAATTCATATATATATATATATATATATATATATATATATATATATATATATATAAAACAAAAATGTAAGTATAAAAATTTGATTAAATATAAAAATGCAAAATGCACAAAACAAATTGTTACAAAAATTAGAATAGATTAATTATATTCTTAAAGTCTTAAAAATATATATATAATTATTATTATTTTTTTATTTAGGGAAAAAATACAACCTGGACATGTCATTCACGGGCTATTTGATATCAAATCTTTCAGTCGTTTAATTTAGCTAATTTGTATGTTTAAAGCAAGCATAACAGGTCACGTGTCGTGTGGAGGTCAAGAGTCAAAATAATTTAGCTAAGATCTTCAAACATCAACACTGCTGTTCTACACTCAACCTCTCAAGAGCAAACACAAGAGTTAACAGCTGTGTGTGTACATGTGTGCACTTCAGCACACCCGCAGAATCTCAGAGGCACACAAGTCTGCACTAAATGTTATCCGTGACTCATCATACAGTACTGGCAGCATCTGTGCATGCAGATCCAAACAGGCCTAAAGAGATTATTCACGTGCCATGCCAAACTCTGCCTTCAATCAGGTTTCCACTCAGGCTCATCTAACACCAGCCAGTTCTGCCTTTTACATAACCGTTTCCAGCCGATGGTCAAACTGACAGACACAGTTGCATATAGAGCTGGGGTGGCTCAGCCTATTCTGGGAGCAATCAAGCAGGTTGGCAATAGAGCAAAGGATTGTGGGAAGCAGGGTTTTGTGCTATTCAGAATTTAATTAAGAATGACATTCTTGCATCTGAATTAATGAAGTCAAAAGTTAAAAAATAAACAAAATGTGCCTGAAAATCAAAATCAAAGAAAATCCAAGTAAAATATAATTAAGCGCTACACGCTTGAACCCCTAATTAAATAAAACAATAACATAAAATATCCTTTATTTATAGGTTGCTTTAACTAAATGTGTCTGGTAAGTGCATAAATGTAATTAAAATTACAGCTGTACAGCTGTACAGTTGTTTTCCAGCTGTATTTACACTGTTTTATCATTGCTTTTGTTGTTGGGTTTAGTAACTTGCTATTTTGTGACATTTGGAGTTTATTTTCTACTCAAAAACGATCCATCGAGTGTTACCATCATTGGGTATTGTGTATCAAGTATTAAGGTAATGTTCCCCATTCACATGTATCTGCGAAAATGACTAAAAACGATGTATTATGCATGCCAAGCCAGTAGTTGGCGATGCTACTTTATAAAGAACCGCCTGTAGACTGAACACGTAATATGCATGCGCATGACGTCACCATTTTCATAAACTCGTGCTTTTGTAGTTTACACTAGCCTGGATGCCAGCCGAATTTAGCCCCGCCCACAACATTTTTTGCTCGGGGAATTCGGTCTGGACTCGATCCATAGGGGAGTTATTATGCCCGAACAGAAACTGTTCGACCAATGAAATTGTCAGGGCGGGCTTTAGACGATGATGGGCAGATGATAAATCACATAATTGGGGTCGCTTCAACCCGCGGACATGGAGAAAAACACGGACTTGGCTACACAGTGCAGTTTAGTTTTGTTGACATTTGACAACTAACGTTACGCGTCGCTCCGTTGCTCTGATTGGTTGTGGGTCTATCCAATTGAGGTCTTTCCTGGTTCGGTTGAAACACGCCCCATAATCAAAGCCCAATGGAGCGGTTTCAGACTCATATTCTGACTAGAATTGAGTATGACCACGTCAGGCTACTGAGACAGTGTCATTCTCAAAAACAAACGTGCACTTTGAAACCCAGTTTCAAAAGTTTGCATTTTCAGGCCCCCAAAATGCAGTTGTTGTGTAATTGAATGGCCAGAACACAAAAAATTGCCGTTTTTAGTTTGCCGTTTGCCCCTTAGAGGCTGGACCTATACATGTCAAGTGAGAAGTCGAGTCATTGTAGCACTACTATCTGCTAGTTGACTTTGTTAAGGACTCTATAAATAACGGTATCAAGCCTCTGGGTATAGAGGGTTACATCTTTCCATTAAAATTAATCTGGCTATGAAAAATGTACAACCTTCAAGTCACGAACATGAGAGGGCTGACAGCACCATGCGCAGGGCCAATGATGAAGCCGATCATATCAAAAATAGTGAGGAGTCATACACTTTATAGCAGCAGGCTTTTGTTTTGTTTTGTTTGTTTGTTTTATTTGGATCCCCATTAGCTTCAGCATAAGCTAAAAGCTATTCTTCCTGGGGTCCTATAATCTACCATGTGACAATACAATTTATGACACACCATACGTACAAGACATTATACTCCATTGAAAATACATATTCTACATTTAATACCATTGATCTCAAAATAACAATTATTAAAAAAAACAAAAAACTAATTGCGCCGCTCCAAATAGATCGATATCAAAAATAATGTAACTAAGAACCCTATCACAGTATCTCCTTAAATTAATTAATATTAACTATAAATGTTTCTTTGAAGGTAATATTTCTTAAGTGAATTTTGAAACCATACAAATGGTTTTGTTGTTTAATAGTATTTGGGAGAGAGTTCCATTCACACATTGCTCTATACCTTACTGAACGTTGAATTGACTTGGTTTTTACTATTGGTAAAATAAACCTCTTACTGCATGCCTCGTTGGATAATAATGTGTATCTGTACTAAAGGATAGTTTTTCATATAAAGTAAAAGGTGTTTAGTTTGTTATAACATTATATAAAAATACCATAAGTGTATACCCCAATCTATTTTTTACTTTAAACCATGAGAGGCTTTCATGCATTTTGTCCAAAGTGTTGCCCATTTTAGTTAACAGTTTCTGAACATGTTTGTCCCAACACAATCTACTATCAATCATCACTCCTAATAGTTTAGCCACTTCTTTTTGCTCAACTGAATTTTGCTCTATGCTAAAGTTCAAGCTTTGGTTTGGCAAGTAAAGAAAAAGGAGTTCTAACCACAAAACAGATAGTTTTAGATACATTGAGAATCAATTTGTTATTCCTTATCCAGTTCACCACTAACTGTAGTTCTCTTTGTAGTTTTACATTTCAATCACCAATATCAGTTCCTGCTAAATATACAGTGGAATCATCAGCAAACATTGAAATGCTTGCTTTATCTTAAACAGTTTTAAGATCATTGGTAAAGATTGTGTAGAGGAGCGGCCCAAGACAACTTCCTGAGGCAAACCCTGTTCCGTGACCCTAACCTTTGAAAAGCTTCCATTAAAGTAAACTAATTGTCTTCTGTCTGACATATAACTTTCCATCCATAATAATGCGGTTCTTAAAAAAACATAATATTCCAGTTTCTTTAACAGTAAGTCGAGGTCAATTATATCAAATGCTGCAGTGAAATCAAGCATTACAACACCTATTATTTTCCTCTCATCCATATCCTTGTACCAGTCATCAACCATCTGAGTCAAAGCAGTGGCTGTTGAGTGTTTTTCTCTATATGCATGCTGAAATGTTGTGATTAAATCATTATTCATAAAATAAGACTGAATCTGTTGATAAACAATTCTTTCCATTATTTTACCGATAATTGGTCTACTGTTTGGCCCAGATAAAGGCATTTTCTTATTTTTCGGTATTGGCACAACTTTACATATTTTCCATGCTTGTAGACATATATTCTCAGTAAAACACAAATTAATTATATGAGCAATAATAGGAGCAATGATTGAGACTATTGGCTTCAGCAACTTCAATTCAAGGAAATCAACGCCAGGTGGTTTATTTTTACAATTCATCAGAAGTAGTTCTACTTTAGAACCACTGACACTCTTAAATTTAGAGCTGCATGTTTTACCTTCCATCATTTTATTTATCAATATATTTGATAAATCGGTCTTGTATGGCTGTGTAGTATTTTTAAGTTTATTTATTTTATTTATGAAATAATCATTAAGATGATTTGCTATATCACTTGGTTTCGTAAAAAAAATCACCCTCATATTCCAAATAAGATGGAGTTAATTTATTATTTCCTCTTAATATATTATTTAGTGTATTCCATAATTGTTTACTATCATGTTTTATTTCTATAATTTTTTTAGTACAGTACAATTTCTTTTTCTTCTTATTTAACCTTAGTTAACAAATTTCTAAGTTTACAATATACTTGCCAGTCCGATTTTAATTTGGATACAATTGCTGCTTGTTTAGCTAAATCTCTCTCTTTCATAAGATCTTTTAATTCTTTAATTCTTGAGTGTTGACATTCCGAACAGTAAACTTTTTTATTGGTGCATGGTTTTCTACAATAGTCATTAAGGTTTTATCAAAAAGCTGAAATGCCTTCTCTGGATCTTTTTGTAGAATTACCTCTGACCAATGTGTTTTTTTAACATCATCTTCATATTGTAAATGATTGAATCTTCTATATGACCTTTTCATTATTACCGGTACTTTTGGACCCGATTTAGGAACTTTTGTTTTCCTTACAATTGCAATAAGGTTGTGGTCGCTAAAACCAACTGGTACTGAAACACAATTTGAACAAACTTGTAGTCTATTTATAAACATGTGGTCAATACAGGAAACAGATTGAGTACCATCCTTTTTCAAACATATTCTAGTCGGTTTATTAATTACCTGTGATAATCCACATGCTATTGCTGTGCTCATTAATTTGATTTTCTTAGGACAGTCAGAAGAATTCCAATCTATTTTGAAGTCACCCATTAAGTAAGTTTCCAGATTCATATTAGCATGATCTAACATATCACATATTTTGTCTAAATATTCACTATTAGCATTAGGAGGTCTATAAAAACATCCTATGAGTAATGGATTAAGATGTTTCAGACTAACTTTTAACCAAATTATTTCAATACCAGAATACATTAAATCTGGCATCATTTGGACATGTATATGATGTCCAATATGTATTTCCATATGTATTCCTCCATATGTATTCCTATCATTCCTTAAAAATGCTATATCCATCAATCAATAAAGTTGCATCATCAAATGTAGTCTACATGAGTTTCAGATACTGCCAATACATGGACCTTATTTGTCTGTAGTATTTCTGTTAAATCACTCACTTTATTTCTAAGACTACATATATTAATATGGGCAAGTTTAAAACCTTTCTTTGGTAGCTTATGTAACATGCTAGAGATCATATTTATTTGGCTTCATACTATTAGATTCTATTTGGGGCAAAACAATTTACAAAAAACATCTAAATTAACCCACCTATATACAATAACCCACATATACACATTCATACACAAACTCAGACAAACAATTTTGCATTGCCACCAATTGTCAAGGTTACAGTAAGTGAGCTGAACTCCACTTGACTTCCATAACATTATTCTCAGCCTATATAATACACACTATGTATAATTGCTTACTATGAGTTGAAGAATGTTTTATCTGACACTTAATACTAAACAAATTAGGCAAAAAAAAAACATTCCTTGATAAAAATGCACAGCTGTTTTCGCAAATTGCGTGGCAATAAAGGTACTACATAAAGTGCTGACAGCCATTTAACATGTGTGACGGTTGTAGACAGCTTTACTACATTGGAAATTATGATCAGGGCATTTACAGTGGGATTTATCCTTGAAGACTGTTATCAGTTACTTTCTGTATTGTGAACCTACTATTGAAAATGGTTTGCTATTAGTAATAAAGCAATGAATGAAAAAAAGATTTTTAGGATTTATCAACTACTGTAATGCATCGACAGAAAAACAGAACGTCTTTTAAAAGAACGAACATCTCATCTGAGTGCATCAGGAGAGACTCGGTTTCAAAAATCAAACTTGGATTTCATAAATAACCTAACAGAGTTTTAAAAAAAGCATGTTGTATAAATAATGCAAAGAAAATACATGTGACAAAATCTGCCCTACCATGATGGAATTCCTCATCGTACATGCATACTTGACGAGAACGTGAGCTCCTGTGATGCTGAGCTCCATATGTGGTTGGATGCACAACAATTTTATGGCTAAGGCTAACCGATATAAAAACTATTTTGTCTAAATACATCAAAAAAGAAATTAGAGATGCGCCACTTAAACTTAGGTATAGCAAATTTAAACAACATTATAATAAATAGTATGAAAATTGGATATTCATTTGGAAATTTGCTGAAGATTACATTTATCAGTGTTAAATTGTTAGTATTAAGATTACCTGACAGCAACTGTAATTCAATATAAAAATATAACATTACTGGATAATATTGAAAGGTTGGATAAAAATATTGATTAAAGCCTTAATCAATATTTATCTTCCTATATTATTATGATGATTTCTAATGATTCATTCCAGTTATTATTTTACTTAATCAATAGAACCACTGATTGTTTGCTCTTCCTTTTTGTTTTCTAAAGTTTGTGTTTGTTCTCTAAGTAGTGTTTTCTCACTTAGCCCGGACTTCAAAAGATTAAATATGGGTTTGTCTTTCATTTTTATTAAATTTTATTCATTTTATATTTCCTTTTACTGAAACACTAAAGAATTTAATGAATATTGTCTGTACTTCTCACTGAGAGAAAGCACATGTTATCAGTATGTTTTGGGAAACTTTCTGGTCAGAACTGGAGCTTAATCAACTCCAACCTTGGAGAAACTGTGTATGTGTGCAGTATTCTGTGTTACAGATCAGAATTGTAAGCGGTTATAGGCATCCTAAGAGATGTGGTGGACTTGTTGTTCTGGGCAAGTTGGCACCTGCTCCAGACCTGGAAGGTGAAAGCATCAAAAGTGATTTATGGACAATATGTGGAAATTTGCCATGACTGTTCATTTTCTCTGAACCAATCAGAATCATCCACCTTGCAGTAATAACTTGGATAGACCTTGAAAACAGTATAACTGTTGGGAAAATTGTATGTACGGTACGACAAGATGGGTAGAGAGGGAGCGCGGCCTACAAACTCCTTGTGAGACTTGAACCTGGCTTCTGCTGATGAAACTGCAAACTATTCTTCAGTAAAAAAAATTATTTAATTGCACTCCTGACTCTTGGTCTTCCTTTTTCACTACTGGTCTCTGGGGCAAAACTGGTAACCACTAACAATATATATTTTTTAAAAATCTAATAGTCGGGGTCCAAATGCCTAACCTCAAATATGAGCAAAAATAACGATGACTGCCACTGAGAGACATTCTCTAGGTCTGCCTCTCGGTTGCAGCTGTATCTCTGAAGGTTGAGGTGACAGCAGGGGCTTTGCTCTCCTGTATGTGTGGCTCATTACTGAAACGATGTTGTGATCAAAGGAAGCAGGGTGCACTGATTACAGGGAAGAGCAGTTTCAACACCATGGGTGAATGACTGCCCCCCACCAACAACATCCAGCGCCCTTAAGGGAAACAACCCACTGCCCTTTCTCTTCTGCCAATCTTGTGTCACACAGACAGCAGAGAGCAAGAGAGTGTGTGTAAGAGGTTGTTTTCTTATATAACTAGCCACTTGAGCCATACAGACACATCAGCTTTGTTTTGAGGTTTGGAGTTTCTATCATGACTCATGAGGTCTTTAAAGATCTCCTCCATCGTACTTGAACATGAGGTGCTCATTCTAATGAAAACAGCTTTGAGGAGCGCAAAGAACACCTGGTTCTTATGTCATCGTAGAGTACTAAACCTTACAGTAATGGGCAGTTTCCCCTTGCGTTAGTGTGCAACAATGAAAGAACACTCTACATCAGACCAATATGGCTCAACCCTCAGGTTGTTTCAAACCACTATAATTTTTTTTTTCTTCTGTGGAGCCGTTTTGAAGAATGTGCTGGTCACTTTTGCCAGAGTAGGGTTGTCAAACTTCAGAAAATTCTCATAGAAGTCTGATACAAGCGGTCCATTTGGATCTTGCACAAGATTTCAAGATATTTGAAGTAATTTACCACTTCAACAAAAGGATCCGATCCAAAAATAGCTACTTTATTCAACAATTTCTTTACTTCCATGTGAGTCTCCGATGCTGTTGACGTGAGCATCATGATGCATGCATGTGGTGCTGATACAGGAGCCGCTTAATACAGAGCTGGTGTTCTGACGTAGAACCCGGAAGCGTTGCGCTGTGTTTACAAGGTGAATAGCGTCAGAGATTTGACACGGAAAAGAAGAAATTGTGGAATTGTTTGCACACAAAAAGAATTCTCGTCGCTTCATAACATTAAGGTTGAACCACTGGAGTCACATGGACTATTTTAACCACTTTAATACATTTCTGGGCCTTGAAAGTGGTGATGCAGTATATGCAGAGGTCAGAAAGTTCTCGGATTTCATCCAAAAGTTCTTCATTTGTGTTCCAGTCTTCCGGTTTTGGAACAAATTGAGGGTGAGTAATTAATGACAAAATTTTCATTTTTTGCTGAAGTAACCCTTTAATTATCCTCATCCAGGCCTTTGAACATTGTTGTGGAAAATTAGGGGCCTTGGGAGTCATTTAGACCACTTTTATAGTACTTCTACGGTGCTTTTTTAAAAACTTTTTCTGAACTGTCTCAGTTCTGATTCACTTATTAAAATATTTTTCAAAACTTTAGTTTTTGTCTTCAATGGAAGAAAGAAACTCAAACCGGCTGGGAACAACATGAGGGTGGGTAAATAATGACAGAATATACATTTTTTCTCTCTCTTTAACCATCTCAAAGCCGGCCAGATCTGCTGGTCAAGCCCTCTGAATAACCCTTGTTTGAGACCAAACTTATACCTCCCACATTCCAGCCTTGTAATTTGCTGTTGTGGTCGTCTCATATGACTCGCATGCATGGCAGCACATAATCTATTTGGGAGTTGTCCCCCTTCTGTGGCCTGCACTGGAGGGATCGCCACGTCGTCTTGGTCATGGGGCCGCAGACATCAAACGACAGGCAGCAGGCCATGATTAGAGTTTGGGCTTTAGGAACTTCTCAGAACAGAACCGCAGCTCAGAACCAGAGGTCCCGTATGGCCGGACCCACATCGTAAATCTGACAAGTGAATACAGGCACACAAGCAATCCTGTACCGCACAAAACAACACATGCCCCACATCTGAGTTAAGCAAGAAATAGCTGCGCACAGGTACACTTTTAAAGTCTCTTAAGTCCTCTTTACACAGCAAAAACAGCACAAAAAGGTGTACACAGTAATGCAGCACTGGGGAAGCCTTAAAGTATTTACACAGTGATGATAATCTCAGGAAACTACTCATCAAACCCACTGACAAAACACTGCCATTTACGCTCATTCTAATATATCAAAGCTGATAGAAAACAAGACACGCGCTGATGTCATGCAGTATTTTACTTATTTAAAGTGATAGTTCATCCAAAATATATTTTTCATGACTTTCTTTCATGTGTGGTAATTTAAATATTATATATAACATCGGTTTGGTTTGTGAAAGTCAATGGGATCCAAAACACTTTGTATTTCATTGCATGGACAAAAACATTTTCTAATACTTTTTATATACTTTTTTTTCTGTAGATAACAAAACAAGATATTTATAAAAATCTAAGCAAAGAAGTCAAATATATACCTATATATAATATAGGTATCTATATCTTACAAATTTGTAACAACAAATGATCAGAGCTTAAAGGGATAGTTCACCAAAAAAAAAAAAATTTGATGTTTATCTGTTTTCCAGCAGGGCATCCCAGATGTAGGTGACTTTGTTTCTTCAGTAGAACGCAAATGAAGATTTTTAACTCCAACCGTTGCAGTCTGTCAGTGGTATAATGCATTTGAATGGTAAAAAAATCTATGAGAGTAAAAAAAAACCCATATTAAACCCTGCGGCTCGTGACGACACATTGATGTCTTAAGAAAAATTTGTGTGAAAAACTGAACAGTATTTCTATCATTTTTTTTACCGCTACTACACCACTATGTCCAACAGCCTTCAGCGAGCGTTCACTTCCGGTAAGTGAGGCCTGTACATGATCAGGTGTATTTTACTCAAGCAGCGGAAGTGATCTCTCACACGTATCTCTACGCCATATTGTGTACATTGACCTCACTTACAGGAAGTGATCGTGCGCTGAAGGCTGTTGGACATAGCGCTGTATAAGGGGTACAAATTTTTATACAGTCTCTTGCACAATCCGATCGTTTCGTGTTTTAGGAAGTCAATGTGTCGTCACGAGCTGCAGAGTTTAATATGGATTGGTATGTGCATGTATTTTTTTAATTCATAGTTCTAATACTCTCATGTGTTACCATTCACATGCATTATACGACTCAAATACTGCAACGGTTGGAGTTAAAAATCTTCATTTGTGTTCTACTGAAGAAACAAAGTCACCTACATCTTGGATGCCCTGGGGGTAAACAGATAAACATCAAATTTTCATTTTTGGGTGAACTATCCCTTTAATTATGCTGTAAAGTTGTTTTTAGGCTCAACCATCCAGAAATAACAGGAACTGCTTGAAAGTAATATAAAAATTCAAAGGAATAAAAATAGCTTTTCAAAAAGAATAACAACTAAAAAAAGGAAAGAGGACTGACAGTAAAACAATAGGCGGGAAAAAAAAAGTAATCTAGCTCAACGAAGAGCTTTTTTGTTGTTATTGCCATTTCCATAGCTACAAATAACTGCACATTTAATGACGTAAGTCTTGATTAATGCCTGGTTGTTACGACAGATAATTTTTTTCATGTGAATTTTAAAGGGAATGTTCCAAGTTTAGTACTGTCGTTAATCGACTGCATTTGTGCACTCAGGTATTATGTTGATCACCACAGAAAAGAATGTCTCTTTTTTGTAAACAGTGTGATAACATACCTACATTGGATACATGGAAAAAGTAAAAAATTAAGTGACGAGTGAAAAGTGTGTCAAATATCTACTTAGCTTTTCTTGCTTTTTAAGGTCAAATCTGTGTTTTTTCTATTCTTTGACACATAGAAAGTTTAATGTGAGAGCATTTTCTGAAATAGAAATCTTTTCTAACATTATACATTTATTTGCGTTCACTTTAGATCAAATTAATGTCCTCACTGAATAAAATATAGTCATTTCTTTTAAAATAAAAAATATGACCCCAACTTTTGAACTTTTGCAATAAATTTTAAAGCATGTTTTCAGGAGTCAACTAGTTATTTTGAGGCCTTTGAAGAACATTTATAGACTGGAGGTCTTGGAAATGTAATCAAAAACACTTCGAACCTTTTTCACAAGACGTGTGGAGTCTTCACTAATCTGCATAAAGCGCATGATGACATTGTTCAGATAAATGTCGCTCAATGTCGCATGGTCCTTGCTCTCCCGTCGAACCTGGTTCAGCAACAGGTACCAGCAGTTCACCGGAGACAAGAGATTCTGGTCTTTCCTGCATGTGAGAGAAAAACAGAGAAATAGACACTGATCAAACATAATGAAAGGCTCCTGTCTGCGAGCTGTCAGAACCATCTGAGCACTTAACTCATGAACTGGATGAAACCACAGACAGATCCATCTTCCTAGCACCCATCAGGATGCTTTAAGAACCATTCACGTGGATCACACGCACATTAACATCCCTCTCATCTCTTCCCTTGATGATACATGGCCTATTTAAGCATTCATGATCTGTGGATACTTTTGTAGCATGCATGCAGAGCAAAAGAACCGTGAGTTGGACCTAAAAGTAGTGTGGAACACGATGTGCTTCTGGGACATATGGGAAATTCAGAACGTTTCTGGGTCAGAACTCTCTCCAGATAATTACATACCTGCAATATGACAAATACTCGTAGTATTCCGTTATATATTTTCATATTAATTTGCACAAAAAAACCCAGAATGTGAAAGAATGGGTTTATTTTGTGATAATGACTGAATTATTAACAAAATTTCAAGGTCAGTATGATTTTTTTCAAAGAAATACTTTTATTTCAACAAGGATGTATTCAACCGATTAAAGGAACGCTCCATCGTTTTTAGAAATAGGGCTTATTCAACATCTTTCCTACATTTAGATATGCATTTTTGTCTCCGTGCATGCATTGTTTTAGTTTGGCAGGGTCGCCGCTAGCTTAGCATAATGAATGGAATCTTATGTTGCCAGCTAGCATGTCCCGAGTAAAAGTGATCCAAAAAGAAAAAAAACCCACCTAATTACTTCTTGTGGCCTGCGTATTTACAACGAATACAAATAGCGATGCAGATTAAGACTAGGCGATTTCCTAGGCAGATATTAACTTGGGACTATATTATGGGGAACAACAGGCGAAGCACTGCTACTTGGGCGCATGTGTTTCGTGATTTCTCTGCGCCCAAGCCCTATTTCTAAAAACGGTGGAGTCTTCCTTTAAAAGTGACAGTAAAGATATTTATAAAGTTAGCAATAGTAATAGCAATGCTTGTTATATCAACTCTAAAAACAAAACTGAAGAAAATGTTGCGAGGAGGAGGTGACATTGGCAGCTGATAGAGATTTGGATAAGGAAGTATTTTTCAGCTCCATTTCCTTCATAACCCTCCCTTCAAAACAAACAGGCAATGCATTTCATCACTGCAGGTGAAGGAAATACGCATCCGCACCAGATGAACCAATACATCTAGTTTATAACCTTAACAGTGTTCTTCAAAAACAGGAAACAAACTAAATCCATAAAGATGATGTTCATTTCGTAAAAAAACTGACTTTTTGCCAGGAGGATCAGGCATCTATGTAAGACTGGATCAAATAGATAATCTAATTGAGCTAAAAAGCCTAAAGATGCATAGTCACAATATGAACAGGCCAGGGATTCATATTGCAGGGAGAAATATTAGAGCCTGTGAGCTTTCTGTCAGTCTGCGATTATTGTAAATCCTTTCCTCATCAGCCTTTAGAGCACAGACTGTATACTATATGATTCAAAAGAGTCACGGTTGGCTGTCAGAAAGCTGAAAGTGTACACGATTCAGATGTTGGGTTCATAAAGTAGCAAAAACACAGCTTCTGCTTCTTGAGTGCTGAAATGCATGAATAAAAAAAAAAATAATAAAAAAAGTCACAAGGCTAATACATGCCTGATGGGCATGAGCGGAGGATAAGAGAGAACTTAGTCTACCTCACAAATAATGGAAATAATATTGAGAACGATAACTTTTCACAATATTCTTGTTGAATAGTAGTCATTAAGTCATTGGTCGACAATAGCCGCATATTTATGATATAAAATGAATTACTTAAATATATACTGGATCAGAAAAAGGATTGAGTTTCAGGGCTGGTAAAGAATATATGCAACATTGCTAACATTGTTCTACATTACAGATAATTACAAAATCATAATAATGAGCCTTTAAAATATACATTAATGATTATGAATGTGTCAAGGAAAGGAGTAATTTAGTCAATGTTGGAGGCGAAGATGAATTTTACGATGCTGACTCTAATCTCAGCAGTATGGTGGATGCGTCAATAGAGAGAAATGCACATTAAGTTGAACGTGTCATGCTGTAAATGCAGTATTAATTTAGCGTGCACACTCTGCACGAACACTTGGACATGCACCTAATAATAGAGCACATTTATCTCGGTACACTTTAATGTTAGAGCGAGTGGACATGCAAAGTGACTAATGTTAAGCTACTTGCATGTTAAAAATGATAAGCCATGTTTGATGTCAATGAATGAAAGGCAAACATTTGTATTTCCTGGCAGATATAATTACCACATGGACCAGCCGTATAAACAAACTGTCCATCGGACTGATTCCAGTAGGTTTTTTTTTTTCTCTGCAACTATCTGACTAATTAATTTTCGACTAAGCCTCTTCTCATCAACTAACATTTAATCGACTATTAGGGAGCAGCACTACTTCATGCTAGATCATACAATAAAAATATTTGAGTCGAATGTGTCCGGAATGAAGAATGCAGGGAAAGGGGAGAAAGAGAGCGCTTACATGAAATAAATACATTATTTAAAAATCACTTTATAAATAAAAATATATTTATATACAACTAATATTGTGTTGGTGCCCATTTTGCTGCAAAAATAGCCCTGACCCGTAGAGGCATGGACTCCCTAGACCTCTGAAGGTGTGCTGTGGTATCTGGCACCAAGATATTAGCAACAGATTCTTTAAGTCCTTTAAGTTGTGAGGTGGGGCCTCCATGAATCAGACTTGTTTGTTCAGCACATCCCACAGATGGTCGATTGGATTGAGATTTGGGGAATTTGGAGGCCAAGTTAACACCTCAAACTTGTTGTGCTTCTGAACCATTTTTGCTTTGTGGCAGGGCGCATTATCCTGCTGAAAGAGGCCACAGCCACAAGGGAATACTGTTTCCATGAAAGGGTGTACATGGTCTGCAACAATGCTTGGGTAGGTGGTACGTGTCAAATTAACATCCAGATGGATGGCAGGACCCAAGGTTTCCCAGGAGAACATTGCCCCAAGCATCACACTGCCTCTGCTGGCTTGCATTCTTCCCATAGTGCATCCTGGTGCCATGTGTTCCCCAGGTAAGCGACACACACGCACCCAGCCATCCACGTGATGTAAAAGAAAACGTGATTCATCAGACCAGGCCACCTTCTTCCATTGCTCCGTGGTCCAGTTCTGGTGCTCACGTGGCCACTGTTGGCATTTTCGACGGTGGATGGGTCAGCATGGGCACACTGACTGGTCTGCGGCTATGCAGCCCCATACGCAACAAACTACGATGCACTGTGTATTCTGACACCTTTCCATCAAAACCAGCATTAACTTCCTCAGCAATTTGAGCTACAGTAACTCGTCTGTTTGATCGATGTTATGCCTGATCTGTGTATTTAATATGGGCAAATGGCATATCTTAAATCTAGAGCTAACATATACAAAAAGAAAATACATAAGATTATTTTATAAAGTAAAAATTATATATATATATATTATATATATATATAGGAATTCGTAGAGCCATAGAGTCTATTAGCTCACAGCCATGGTGGGCATAGGAGTGATGCCAACTGTAGAGGAAGTTGTCACACTGGTTAATGAAAAGACAGTTAATTTGGAAAGCATGTGACTAATCAGGTCTAATACAAAAGCAGCCATTACTGCTGAGTAGAGAGCAGAGAGCCATTTGCAACATTAAAAGCTGTAGTAAATCAGCAGTACTGTTCAGACAAGATTCAATGACAACTGGCCTCAAAGCAGCCACCTATCCACTACTCTTCACTGCCCAACTCACATTTTAGTGCTTCCAAATTGACTTCACAAGCAGAATTGATCAGAAAACTTCAAAATAAGTTGAGAAGAGAAAACAGCCAATAAAAAGCTTATAGAAATTAAGGCAAAAGAGCAATATAACTAGATCATGGGTTGGCAACCTAGGAGGGGTATTCACTGGCACGTGAGCAAAAGCGAAAGAGGCGTATGCATTTCATTCAGATAAAGTACCTCGTACCGGCATACAGATCTACATTTTGATGTAAACATTTATAATAGTAACACAGCTTGTTTTATTTAGGTAGGAGTTATAAATACTATTAATGTGTGAGAATGTAAGCAGGCAGCTCTGATAATCCATTAGCGTGACCACTGCGCATCACACGCACACAAGTTACTGACTGACAGCTTATAGTTTGCTACGCTTAAAACAGGTAGTTAAAGCTATACATTTCAGAGATTTTTAACCAAGTAGATTGAGTCCTATTAAAGGTGCAGTGTGTAATATTTATGAGGATCTATTGACAGAAATGCAATATAATATACATAACTATGTTTTCAGTGGTGTATAAAAGACCTTACATAATGAACAGTTGTTTTTGTTATCTTAGAATGAGCCATTTCTATCTCCATACACCTCAGGTCCCCTTACAGTGAAGTCACCATTTTGCGCCATCATGTTTCTACAGTAGCCTTAAACGGACAAACTTCTCTACAGAGCACTGGCTACTCTCTGCTGTCTCAGACGACGACATCTTTGTCCTGTATCGGCCACCGTAGCTTCTCTATGTGCTTCAAAAGGGAGGGGTTAGCAGTAGGCAGTTGCAATTTGCAACCTCACCACTAGATGACGCCGAAATTTACACAGTGCACCTTTAAACATCCCACACACATCAAAATGATTGTGATGCATGCGTACTTCATCACTTCATGCGTTTTCTCTGATCGGATAGCTATCCAATTGTGAAAAGACTGAAAGAGAGGACATTTTTTCACATTCTAAATGAAACTGGACAAAAAGCATCTAGCTGTTGAAATGGGAAAAACGAAACATGCGAGAGCGTGTTATAATGGCTCCCGGTACCCAGATATAACAGCGCTACTGAGGAGCTGAGCATCTCTTCAGCAAGCCGACATGCAAACTGCCGCAAATGAAACTGAAAGTTCAGCGTCACATCCTGAAGCTCAGCACAAAGTTGTCTTCATTAAAAGTAGTGATACTTAATTATCTTACCAGTGCTGATGCCGCTCTCTCTCCAATTGCGGTCTTCGATCTTGGAATTGGCTGATGATAAATAAAATAAATGTGGCACAGTGATTTACTCAGAAACTTAAAGGCACTTCATGACAAAACGGTTGCTGACACCTGGACTACAGCATCTCAAGAGAACGGATCACTTTCTACAAAAAATTTAATTACTCCAGAACTTAATGAAAAAAGTGGCATCAAAAACCACCTTAAAGCAATAATTTTCACCCAAAAGAGAAAACTATCATAATTTAGTTACTCTCTTGTCATTCCAAACCCTCATGACTTATTTTCTTCTGTGGAACAAAATTTTTTTATTTTTGTATTATGGTATCTTGAAAAATATATATATATTATAAATATAAATATATATATAAATATATATATATATATATATATATATATATATATAAATATATATATATATATATATATATATATATATATATATATATATATATATATATATATATATATATATATATATATATATATATATATATATATATAATATATATATATATATATATAAATATATATATATATATAAATATATATATATATATATAAATATATATATATAAAATACATTAAAGCTACAAAAAAGGGGGAAAAAAGTATCATACAAGTAGCATAGATGGCTTATGTGCTTTATTTTGAATCACCGAATAAATTGTTCAGTTCAATCTGAGAACCGAACGGAATCTACCAGTTCACTGAAAAGCTCACTGAATTTGTTCACTTATCTAGTTGTGTTCTTTAAAACGCCTATTTTTTAATCCCAGAGAAAGTCATTAAGGGTTTGAACAAAATGTGACAGTGAATAAAGACAGGTATTACATTTTTTGTTCAAGTATTTCTTTAAATGTGAAATTAAATATTTAGGATAATGATATAATAATGAATAATGAAATAAGTCTAAATTAATTAATTTTAGCATTTAAACAAAACAAGACAGGAATTATGTAGTTATGAGGATCTAAATAAGTCTAACTGCCACTTAAAAGCATTACAAATCCCATCAAATTTTCTAAGACAGCAATAGAGGGTAAGCGTGTGACGTCACCGTTGGCCGAAGTGACTGGTTACGCCCACTGAGTGGCAAAAAGATTGAGGCAGCATTGGTTTTTAGCGTGAATAAAACAAAACATCTAAAACGGGAAAGAGCTCTGAGATTGATCGTACAACAGATTTCACAAAAAAATCTGAGGTATATTTTTTACAGACTTCCAAAAGCTACAGAAAAAAAGAAGCAAATGGGTCGCTGCAAATCACAGAAACGACTGAACCCCAGGCAGCGAAATGTGGATTTGCAGTTATCATTTTGTCTTATATGTTGAATTTTGGGGTACAGTCATACCATATAAATTGTAAGGAACACCTATATTTAGGTTAAACTGAAAATTGTTTGTTTTACTTGTACTTTCGCAGTTCCCCCTTCCCCCCCATTAACTACAGTTATGCAGCAGCTCTTTTGCCACTCAGTGACATCAGTGCATACCCTCTATACCAATGTGCCAGATACCAGGTATAAGCACGTCTATATAACTACATTGAATGTAATTACCCAAATGAATCACACCTGGTTATCTAAACAAAAACGAATGTGGCCCTAATCTGCTGATATCATAAAAACAGATCATCATCAGTGGCATAAATAAACTGCAACTACAAGCGATGCATTAACTGCATCAATGCTGTAGCCAGAGGAACTTTATTCGGTGCTGGTGTAAACATCCTGCAGATCGCAAACATTATATTGACAGCTCATTGATTGTGAAATGCCAGAGCAAACTACAGCGCTTCACTGGAGGGTTTGGCAGCCAACAGCAAGGTCATCAAAATGAAATGAGAGAGGAGATGCAATCACGCAGACCACTAAAACCAAACAAACTAAGCAGATAATCATAATACCTTAAATGAAGTGCATTGCATTTCATTTTATTTTGTAACCAAAAATACAAAGGTTCAAAGTACCTACTGTACCCTAAATAAGCACTTACACTCAGTTTCCTACAGGAAATGTGTCCTTGTAGAAAGTCTATTGAGCTAAAAGGCATCGGCGAAATGACAAATAATCAAAAGGAAATCTAGAGTCCAAGGAGTGGCAGCTGGATGATGAATATAATTAAATAATTCCCATCCTGAGTCCAGCACCCCGCCCTGGGCAAACTGTATGTGACGCCTGTTAGCTCAGCAAACATGTGAACTAAACTAAGCACCAGTCGATTCGTCGCCACAACGACAGTCATCTGGGAGAAGTTTAAATCGCACACAAATACCCTGCCTTGTAAATGTGTGAACAGAACCTGGAAAACCTCATGACATCAATAACTAGAGGGTGGTGTGAATGCCGAAATATAGGCTATAGCTGTTAAATTACAGGAATTGATATATAAAATGAAAATCTAACTTTTTTTATTCAATTTTTACTGGAAATTCACTAAAATATGTTTTTATTGAAACACTATTGTTCATAAGCTTGGGGTCGGCAATGTTTTTCAATGTTTTTGAAAGATGTCTCTTGTTCAACAAGGCTGCATTTATTTGAACAAAAATACAGTAAAACAGTAATATATTGTGAAATTTGTACAATTTAAACTGAATGTTTTCTATTTTAAAATAATTTAAAAAGTAATTCTGTGATGGCAAAGCTGGATTTTAAGCAGCCATTTCTCCAGTCTTCGCTGTCATATGATCCTTCAGAAATCATTCTAATATGCTGATTTGTGACCCCACAAAACTAGTCATAAGTCGCACAGGTATATTTGTGGCAATAGCCAACAATACATTGTATTGGTCAAAATTATCTATTTTTCTTTTATGCCAAATATCATTAGGATTTTATGTAAAGATCATGTTCCATTAAGATATTTTGTACATTTCCTACCGTAAATATATATAAAAAAATTACTATTATTACTAATATGCGTTGCTAAGGAATTCATTTGGACAACTTTAAAAGGTGAACAAACCATACATCAATGGAATGCTTATTTATTCAGCTTTCAGATCATGTATAAATCTCAATTAAAAAAAAATTACCCTTATGACTGGTTTAGTGTAACAAAATTCTTATATTAGTAATGTTGTGCAGTTGTGCTGCTTAATATTTGTGTCAGGATTCTTTAAAGAATATTAAGTTCAAACTGAAAGCATTTGAAGTCAAATTAGTTCTGCATCCTTGCAGAATAATGGTTAGTTTAAAATGTGCATAATGTATTGTGTTGGTCAAGCAGGACTGGTTATCAGCCGGCCAGTATGATATTCTCTAAAATTGCTGATGTATTGCCCTAGCACTTCATCTGTAGCAAAATTATATCCTGTGGTCAATTCTACGTCATTAGGTTTTTTCTACCCCAATCCAAATTTTCAGTACAAAGAAACGACTCTAAAATGGAAACTTTCGGTTAGGAACTAACCAAATCCATACATACACTAGCTTTGCGTGGTAATGTGACCACACCTCTCTGGTATCCAACTTACAGGCCCGATCCATCACACTTTGCTTTGAGTGAGAGTCACCTGACCTGAGATGCTCCTAGTGCAGTTGAGAAGATTGATTCTGTGACTACAAGAGTAAACGAGGTACAGTAAACTGTTTCTTGACAAACTGTCACTTAATCTTCCCTCTCACTGGTTTTGCAGAATTCTGTTGACGGCATATATCAGGCCAACTTCAACAAAGGGGTAAAACACACCCTCTACTTTGGCTCAGCTGGCCTCATCTCGGACGCCATCGGTCAGACATCAGGCCAGACCTCTGGACTACGGAACAAAATGGGATGCAATCACAGTGGCAATGGTGTGGACATCTTTGCTGAAGCCCTGTGGTTACAGAAGAGTCCTAATTTAGCTGAAAGACCTGGTAAAATGAAAATGAAATGAGACATTCTGTCCAACAACTCTGGGATGTTGATATCCCAGTTAATTACTGACAAATCTGCAAGCTCATTCTGATGTTAATTCATTCAACAAACACACGAGCTGAACTTGCTTTAGAAATGGCCATCCAACTTTACATCCGCACTTTATACTATATAGTTAGACCTTCACCAATAACCTCCCATTGTAATCTTTACCCCTCTTTACTTCTTCTAATACTCTGTCAGTATTTAAAAAAGACAATTTTGGCAACTTGTGTTTCAGTGAGTTGTGTCAAGTATCTTATACTTCTCTCAAACCAACAGGCCACATAAACCACGACGAGATTCTCCATTGCCTCCAGTTGTGCACACAGCTGCTAGACTCATTTAGGGCTATTAAACCAGAATTTGGTCTATTTAAAGAAGTGAAAAGCAAACTCACTCAATATTTTGAGTTGTACACGTGGTTTCTATACCAAATTATGTAGATATAGTTTTTTCCAGCCAGTAAAAACTATATATAAGCATGTGTGAGTGTATTCGTTTATTTATTCATCGATACATATATTTTCAAAATAAGTATAACATTAAAAACAAGTATAATTTAGTGATCCGTTTCAGATGGGAAAGGAGAAGTGTCGTACGATTTCAAATTCCTTGAAGTGCCATTTATTAATGGAAAATAAAAGATAAGCAGGATTACTTCCTATTTCCACGTAATTTGGTAAACAAGCTTTTAGGGATGCACAGATACCACTTTTTCCAGAATGTGTCTGATACAGATACTTTCATTTTTGGTACTTGCCGAAACCAATACCAGTATTTTTTTTAATGTATTGGGTAGAGAAACCAAAAGAATATGAATCATGTGAGTTGGCTTCATTTGTTTAGCAAATTATTTCCATGCTTAATTAAGCCTGCTAAAATATATTGTATGAGCTTCATTCTATTGCTATCATATTTTACTTTTCATATAATAGCACAGTGCATATTTAGAGCCTAGTGCTAAGAACTGGGACACTGGTTCAAATGTTTGAAACAACTAATTCATGTAAATTTAACATTATTAAACTAAATAGAACAAAGAAAGGCTACAAATGAAATTCGGATAGGTCTAACAGTAGTTTTCAGGTACAATTGAATAAAGTAATCAAACGTGAAAAACTGCTTATTCATCACTGTATAAAATTTAATATAGATGGATCTTTATAAAGTTACACAAGTTATTCAGTCAAGATCAAAGAGTGATTTATTTGTCTTTTGTTGCTTGATTAACATTAAAACAGCAGATGTATTATGCTGCTGTCCCTGAATGGATCCAATATACTCTTATAAATAGTTTTTTTTTAACGCCGGCGCTATTTCCGCTTTTCCGGTCATGAGTATGAGGTAACGCAGCTCTTTTTATCATATTAGATACATTTGAGTGTGTTGAAAATTATGTTATGACGTTACTCTGTGCGTTCGCTCGGCGGCTGCAGTGACACTTGTTCACACTGCTAAGAGTAAAGCGTTTCTGCCAAATAAAATCGGAAACCGAGGGTAGCGCAGATATGACGCAATTGACAGGCGACTCCCTCAGACGCAATGCACAGAAGTCACGGTTCTTTGGTTAAAATAGCGATTTTCTCACAATTTACAAATAGTTGGAAACATTTGGGATATTGTAAGAACTCAACTGAACAAAATATATAACACTGACCTAGCGGTTTTTGGATATTTTCCTGCAAAAATACTACATAGTGCACATTTAAGATATAACCGACTATGTTTACCAGATACTCGCCAAGACGTACGTTTTTACGAATGAGCGTTCAGCAATAAAGACCATGCTACAGAAGATCACTCTCTCTCTACCGTCAGTTAACGTTAATATATGCCTTATTTCACTTTCTTTGCCATTGTCTGTGAAAAAGGGATGCGCTTGACAAGCTTGCGCATCTGTCCAGCACTCAATCAACAGCTCGCACATCACCGCTATATAGGCTGTACTATATTTTGTTTAATATTACACTAATTAGATCCATTTACTTCATAGACAGCCTTCTATTTTATCCCCAATGTACTCTCTGTTGTCGCTGTTTCTTCATCTGGACACAACCACTGTACACACGCTGCGTGGAATTGGTTGTTGTTGTCGGAGCATTTTAATGAGTACGAGTACACAAGGGCAGTATCGGGCCAGATACCAATACTTATGCATCTCTACAAGCTTTAATATGTTGAATAAGTGACCATCATTTGCATCGCATCAATTAAAAATAGTTAATATGGAACAATAGCAGAAGTCAAAATGTTCATAACACTTTAGACAATATTAATGATGTTGTGGGTCAGCGATTAAAGATCTGGGAGAGAGCAAAAGTTTTTAGATTCAAACCACAAAAAAGTCGCCAGTAACACAACACACTCACTTATATTGCTGGTGATCCTTGGTGCTCCTGGTCTTGGCCATAAAGCGTTCGGCGAGCTTCTCCAGGTTGCGCGAGTACTCCATCTCGATCTCTGACTTCTTGCGGAAGAAGTCCTGGAGGTCCTGAAGGAGCTGGACCCTCATGTCTGTCTGCTGCTCCAGACATTTCTGCTGTTCCACCAGTTGGGCTCGAATCTCTGAACAAACAGAACCAAACATTGGTTGGTGTAAGAGTCTCTCAACAGAAAACATGAACGGGGTGAAGGAAAATCATCAGGGTTTCATGCTTCAAAAGCTCTTTGGAAACCTCTTGCTAGCAGCTCAGCAAAGGCAGACTAAAATTTTAAAAATGTCCAGTAATATATCTTCTATAAATAAACCATTCAGATTTGCCCTGAGCTAGTTTCATTGTGCAGTATCAGCAAAGCTACAGTAATCCAGGCTCATCAGGTGGAGCAGGTAATGCCCTCATGCTGCATTTTATTACAGCCAGAATGAGGAACAGCCCCAGAAACTAACCTAATGGCTCTTTAAAGCCAATGCGTGTACAGCTCCTACAGCCATGTAGGCACTACACTTCATTTAACAAGCATTTTTTGCCCAAATTACCTCCGGTTTCCTCATGTGATTGGCCCCTTGTCATTGTAAATGGAGCTCATTAAATTTGCAGTCCACTGTGGAGGCTCAGTAGCTCCATTTACCATAATATACATTCAGACTTCCTCTTTCAGCCCACAAGTGGCATAATATGTTTAATGTATTTCTCATAAATGTGGGATCTGTCCACTTTGACAAGTTACACCACAACTAGATGCTCTAAAAGCACAAATATTTCAACTAATTTATGGTAATTGCATCCCATTCACCCCCAAATAACGTATCAAGGTATCTGTATTAATGAAAATAAATGGCATGAAAAAGCACTGAACTTACATCAATATAATAGAGAACTGTTGTTTATGTCAATAAACATGAATATCTTGATAGTATGTTTGATGATACTGTATCGATTCTCAAAAACACTATCAATATTAATTTATTTGTTTACATTCAAGATTTGTGGCTTTGTGAAAATAAAATAAATTACATTAAATAAAAAAGTAATGAAAAGTAGTTTAAACAAACATGTAGATTTTTAATAACAGGCAATAAATATATTCAGAAAAAAATCTGAAATAAACTATATCTCCACACACTCAACTGTCAAATATTTTTCACAATTTTTCACTTAATTATAAAATAAATTGTACTCTGACATGTCATATTTTGCACTAATAACCATCTGATTAAAAATCTGTTACATAATCCACAACACGCCGTTACCTCAAAGACATTCAAAGAAATTCCAAGAGCAATATACAAATTTCTGCGCTCAGCTTTCCTTCGTCGGCAGTGTCGAGTGACCTTCTGCGATTACAAAGAGCATTCCTGGCCCTGTGAGGTCATGTGTATGGTAAACATCTGCATGGAGTCGGTGTGCTCAAGCATGTGTGAGACTGTGTGTCTGATCAAAGCCCCTGTGATCCACTTCAAACAGAGAGATAGATGTGAGCACCTGTGAGCCGTCTGATATTGCACAAACAAGACCTCAAGGTGGAATCCAAGCCTTCCACTTTCTGTCTCTACAGTAAGCTTCAACAATTTTGCCACTCGCAGGTGGGTTACTAAGATAATAGCTAATAGCTGGGATGAGTGTTTATCGGAGATTGCATGCTATTCCTTAAAGTGCAGGGAAATATGTGAGCAAACAACAGGGCCTGGGTCCATTTAGAGATAAAGCAACCATTTTTGAACCTTTTATGACCTCCATTGGACGTTAAAAGAAAGAAATGAAAAAGAACCAGAACAGCAGACTTCAGTCAGAGACATCATAGTTTAGTGTGTAGAATTTATGAGGAGCTATTGACATAAATGCAATATAATATACATAACTGTTTTCAGTGGAGTATAAAGACTTATAATGTACCGTTAGTTTTTTTTTTACCTTAGAAGGAGCCATTTTCTAGCTACATACACCGTGGGTCCCCTTACAGTGAAATCCCCATTTTGCGCCGTCATGTTTCTACGAAGCAGCAACTCTCTTGAAGCCAGTACGGAAGGGACTTAAACTGCAGTTCATCAACTGGCCACTGGGGACAGGCTCCAGCAGGGAGCAGGATGCCCAACTTTACAGCAGAAAAAAACATGTTTACAGCCTGGTACAAATTCTAGTTTTGGTCTAAACGGCTAGTTTTGCCCTACATGACAACTGTGAGGGGGTGAATTTTTTTATAACTAATTTGTTTACATTATATAAAGCCTTAAAGTTCTGCATAATTAAGGGCATGGCCACTCTGAGTGCCAGGTGGCTAGCCATTTATCTGCTGTCTGTTAGTCATCGCGTCACCTCAGCTCCACCCACATCCCGCCTCTTTGCCCATTTTCTGTAATCCGGGATTGACGCATGATGACGCGCTGCTAAAATGGCAACGGCCAGCTCGTCCCTAATTTAAGCTTCACAACTGCTCTTCACAATCCTATGGGTTACGTCACGGACACCACGTCCATATTTTTTTTACAGTCTATGGTTTCTACATTAGCCCTAAGCGGACAAACTTCTCTACAGAGGGATAGTAACTCTCTGTTCTCTCACACTACAACATTTTTGTCCTGAGTCGGCCTCCGTAGCACTATGTGCTCCAAAAGGGAGGGGGTGCAATTAACAACCTCAACACTAGATGTCGCTAAAATCACACACTGCACCTATAATACAAAGATGGAAGTACTGTTTTGGCTATTTATTAGCACAAACATTTCAACTAGTCTCTCAGTTTGTAAAAACAAACAGCATACAAAAAAATGTTTTAGAAAACAACTTACAATTGAGTTTTATGTGGCAAAAATGCTTACAACAAAAATAGAAATTAAAAAGTGACCACTGCAAATGTTTACTAAATGTATATTATAAAACATTAAAACAATAAGCCCCTATGCTGTTATAAATTCACTGTAAACCATGGCTTCATGGGACTGTTGCTTTTATAAAATGGTTACCACACAATACAAATATTAAAGCCAAAATATATGTATAGGTATCAATATAACTTTCATGAAGTAAAATCGCTTAAATCCTTCTTTCCGCTGGAAAAAATAGTCCCTGGCTGTGAACAGCAACCACTGATCTATATAAAAGTTCTCTTTATAGATCAGTGACAGCAACAGAAGATAAATTATTACGCCGTTAGATGGCAGCAAAGATTGTTAATGAGTGAGTCATTCAATAGCTAAGACTTTTATATTGAAAGGAGGACTAAAACGTGTTGTGTGAACATGGGAAACAAACCTCTGTACTGTTAAAAAGGACAAGATATCGCAGCGGACATTCAACTGATTTTTTATTATGAATAAAATTAAGGTCATAGGACTGAACTTAAGGAAAATGCTAAATCCGAATGCAAGTAATACTCTTGGTCTCTCTTTCACAATATTACAAGCTTCAATAAACAATATAAATGAGAACTAACATATGTTTACGTTGCTAAGAGTGGTTTTACAGTGATAAAGAGAAGTTAGAACCATTGGGTGAATACAAGGCCACAACAGCTTGTTATTGTGAATAAAATAGTTATTGACCAATCAGAAGTAAGGACTGGAACTAACCGTTTTATAAATATAATATTTTTCACATTACGGTAATGGGAATTGGGGCAGTTAAATGAGCAACCGCATAAGATCTATGCTATCATGACAGCTTCAATATTCTCATATACCAATAACAGCAGCATGCTGCACTTTTTTCCTCGTACAGTCTGCGCCAAAATCTATGTGGGACATATTGTACTAGACTCCTGTATGCAGACGATCTCATCAGCGCTACCTGAAATAGCAACATTTGTCAGGAGACTTGTGTTAATGCACTGGGTTTTCCAGAACTGCCATCTGCTTAACAACTCGGCATGAGGAATATACTTCCCAGACTGTCACGTTCGCTCAATTACCAAATTATTCTGTATTTGGGTAATTGATATGACATGTCAAGCAATGCAGTGTGACATGCCCGTGGTATGACATTCTTCTGTACACTGCATCTAAAAAGACTGTAAACAACATTATTGTTCATGCAGTTTTTATGCCTGTTCTTATAAAATGTAAAAAATAAAATAAATAAAAAGATAAGATCGGTCTTATCTGAACACCACTAATGTGCACTGTAACTATGTGCACATCAACTCATATAAAACCAGGTTCTCAATAAATAAATATGCTATAAGTAATCCTAAAATCCCCTTTCATACCCATAATAGATACTGGCTGTTTCAGGTAGACAGGTGGGCAGTGGCCAGGGGAATATCATGAAGTTCAGCACAGCTGGGAGATGTCAGTCATTCGGCCTTGGACCAGTGCAAAGGAGCAATGTGATCGCCCATGGCCTGATTGATTTTTACCAACTCCAGTGCATCAGGGAAAGTCTACTCATTTTTGACAGCTCAAAGAGCAGCAAGTCTGCATTCTATGACTAACAAGCTATCTTGTTACAGAAACTTGAAGGCATCCTGTGAACCATACCGTTCACACTGCAAATCAAAACAAGGCCAAACAGAATACAGCCACGAGCCAAACTCAAGTTTAAATGCCAGTTTAATATGGTCTTTTAAATTAATTAATATGTTAGTTAGTTAGTTAGTTAGTTAGTTAGTTAGTTAGTTAGTTAGTTAGTTAGTTAGTTAGTTAGTTAGTTAGTATTTGTTATGGTTACATTTAAATATTCATACTGAATAATAATTAATACAAAGATTTAAAAAAAAACTAATAATAATTAAAGCTGCGAGCAGCATTTATCAGGGTTCAAGCATTGAAGGCCTTTAAGCATTTAAGGCCTTTTGAATTTAAGGTCTTTAAACAGTAAATAATTAAAATTGAGAGCTCAGGTGAAATTAAGTGATGAACTGACAAAATGTGATTTTAAATGCTATATTGGTGACTTTATAAAGTCTAAATGTGAATTATAAAACTAATAATAATAAAAAATAAAATCTAAATAAATATTATACGAAATGAAGAAATTTAAGTCTATTTTTGGAATATCTAAATGGCTAGTTCACACATATTTATAAACTAAAAATTATTCCATAATTTAGTCACCCTCAAGCCATCCTAGTGTATATATCTTCTGTCAGCCAAACACAATCAAAGTTATATATTTTTTTAATATCCTTGCTCTTCCCAGCTTTATAATGGGAGTGAATAGTATCTGAGATTGTGAAGCTCAAAGTGCATCCATCATAAAAGTAATCTATAATAAAAAAAGGGCATCTGAACCGAAGTGATGCGTTTTGTAAGAAAAATATCCATATTTATAACTTTCTAAACTATTATCACTTCCGGAATTGGACGTACGCAAGTCTAGTTCGGCGAAAGAGTGTCCTCTGACCTTTTGGCCATGGGTGTATACTTGGACGTCGGAAGGAAATCAAATGTGTGTGGGTCCTCTCTCAGAATTTGTTTTTACTGGAGTAACGTTAGAGGCCATTTACATTAAATACAAATATACTGCAGTTTACGAAACGATTGATTGGGATAGACAAAATTACGTAATTCACCGTATCACTCACCGTGGCAATGACGTAGGGGTAAGACGCATGGCATCAAGTTGACGCAAATCGATTCGAGGTTCGCATCCGGCTTTTGCCGAACTCGCTCTGCTCCCTTTTCCCATCACATATCAGATCGGAAAGGCATTTATTTTCAATAAAACTGTAGAAAATATTAGAAAAGTGGAAATAAAGCATCTAACATGTGTTTACTATTAAGTGTTTATCGGTTATTGGTATATGTAAACAGACGATATTGAATTAGCTGAATTATAGACGATAAAGTGAGTGGGTCCAATATCATTGGCCGTAAAAAGTGGGTGGGTCTTATCCCATCCACACACAATGGTTCCGACGCCCATGGGTGTATATAATACTATATATTTATTTAAAAATCTAAATTATAATTTAGTAATAAGTATCTAAATTAATATTTAGTATTATTTGTGAAGGGACTAGTGAAAGCATGGGCAAGTAAAAATCTGAACTATTAAACCAACCAGCCAGCCTTACATGTGGCTCTACTCTCTAAAGCCATTTCAACTGGTGGCAAGAACATGAACATTGGGTGCAGATGTTGTTTTATCTGACTGTAAGTCTTCCTCAGACTCAGCAAGAATCTGAATCTCAGAGGACTGCATCTAGCTATTAGCTCATTACCATTTCCTGAGATGGTCTGGAGGCCTTTATACACAAACACACACATAAACAGGAAAGACTGGCCCCTAGGAAGTCTTTGTATATGCCTTCACAGTCTGGTCAGACTGTGGTCTACTGACCTACTGAGAAGCAGTTCCTTCCTGTTCTGGCCTTTAACAGGACCGAATTACACCTTACTGCCTGAACTCCTCTGACCTTAAACTCCTCGACTTACTCGCTGCTCTCCTCAAATTTTAAACACGTATCAATAGCACATCCATGGAAACTAACTCAATGTTTGGAGATTCCTTTTTTAGACTGAGGCCAAGCACAGCTGCCAGTAAAACGACTTAGAAAGTATCAAAATTCTCAACGACATGGTCAGCCAAGACTGAATAAATATTAGAAGGTTACTTATTCAAGACAAATAAATGAGTTTAGGGAGTCTAATCTAGTTTTGGCACCATGTTTTAACACATGGAGCCAAGTTCAGCAAAAAGATATATAAAATAAGAAATAGATCAATATTATAATTGACAAACACAGATAAGTTATTTGTTTTAGACATTTTAGGAAACCTAAACCAGTACAAAAACTCAATATATTATCCAATGAGATTTAGGAAGAAACTGGATCATAAACTCAAACAATTTGAATGGACAGACAACCACTTAAAGTCAGCATGAAACTGAAATTGCTTGAAATAATCTTTTCTTGCCTATTATGATATGAAACGGCTTTTCGAACAAGAACATTTTTTTTGTGCTATTGCTGTGATCTTATGAGAGTGACAGATTGTCCACGAGTAAACACTTTGTCAGAGAAGAGTAGAGATGTCACTGCAAGAGGGAGGGAAGTTATTTTGATTAAAGATTATGAATGGCATGGAAAAATCATTTATAATTATACTGCTAAAATCCATAAAAAAATAAGACCTTTCCATTTTAATTTCATGTTGACTTTAAACATGCAGTAAAGCTTTAGCTGTGTAATTCTATTCACTATGACATGAAAAGGAACTGCAAACTGTTTCCAAAAATGGGAAAGTTTTAAAAATGAGAAATAAATTGACATTGTAAGACAAAGTCACAAAAAAAGATTAAATTAAAGACAGAAGTTAGTGATGTAGTTTTTCAGAACCTCCCAACAAGAGCAGACAGGTCCACTCCAGGCAAATGTGTGTAAACGATCAATCACTGAGCATAATCACGCTGACCTATGCGAGTCATCACTCAAACCCAAACAAAATGAAGACAGTAGAAGCAGTAGAAATGTGAGATTTATAATTATATTATAAAGAGAAAGGCTGTTTATTCAGCTACTGTCTGATATTTATTTGAGCTGGAAACATAAAAGACAGATCACTACAAAAATCAGGGTTCTTTTAGTTTTAATTATCTACTATTATAATCATATTTTTTTGTGCAGCTAAAATTTTTTTATTTTTATTCAGCTTTTTTACTATTAACAAACATATTTGAATAGTTTGGTTAATTAACAATAAGGCTAGGAAATTTGCTGCGGGTCAAAAACATGTCTTTATAAAGGTTCAAATATCAACAAAGAGAGAGACAGAGAGAGACAGAGAGAAAAAAGAAACAAAAAGGAGAAAAACTCAGGTGCATAAATGTACAACCATAGTGAGCAAAGACTTTCAGTGATTCATATCCAGGCCGTCCCAGCTGCTTCGACTGCC
This sequence comes from Gobiocypris rarus, assembly GCA_023029165.1. Classification (NCBI taxonomy): domain Eukaryota; kingdom Metazoa; phylum Chordata; class Actinopteri; order Cypriniformes; family Gobionidae; genus Gobiocypris; species Gobiocypris rarus. The sequence goes on along the minus strand of CM040918.1, from coordinate 14,396,497 downwards.
CTCGGGGGAGGGGGAGAGCATCACAAGAAACTCAATACACGCTTTCAGACTACAGTTTCATACTGGAAAAGAACTACTCTCTCTCACACATTTTTTCTACAAGAAAGTACCACTATGTTGCAAGATGACACTGTATGCTCTTTGGGTTCACTTTGTTCCTTTGTTTGGAAAATGCCAGCGAGGAGAGTCTGAAAAAGAGAACCGAGGATAACATTTCCCTTGCAAAAACTAGTAACTTTGAGGGAGCAGCCAGGACACGCCACATTTGGAGTAAGACCCTTGGAAACGTGTGGAATGCCGACACAGATCTTCTCCTGTAATTAGATGGGGCTTTTCCTGACATCTAAGAGGTCAATAAGCATTACAAATACTAAATCATGTTTACCTCGGAAGGCTCATATCTTCTCACAACCAGAGATCAAAGGAACAGTTCACGTCAAAAATGACTAAATGAATCTTCTGAACTTCAATGAACGTTGTAAAAATGCAGCAGCGATTCCAAATGCCCTGCAGTGTATTGTTTGAAGTGACGACTCTATTCAAGAAACTGCATTCAGTGCTTGGGGGGCCCACTAGAGCAGCCAGACAAGGCCTCACGGACCACACGTGAGGCGGTTCAATCCCACACACAAACACCTGGACGGTTAAATCTAAACACATCTGCATGGTCTAATGTTCTACATACAACTGTAAGGGTCTGTAGGACACACCTGCAGAACTCCATCCCTCATCAGCCGACATATGCGGTTTATCCCATCCATTAATACACTGAACACCACTGACAGGCTCCACAGACAATAAACAGAGCAGGACACTTAAACTAAAGGCCCTTTCACATGACACCTGAAGAGAATTACGTTGTATACTGGTTGAACGTTGTAATTTCACATCACTACGATGCATCATTTAAGTGAGAGATTGGGGCACAAAAATCAAAAGATGTAAGGGAGTAGATATCAGAATAGATATCAGTTTTGAGATTTGCTAAAGATTTTAACAGTGTTATATTATCGGCGGTTACTATGAGACACTTGTTGCACACTGCAGTAAGCTAGATCGATATTAGGCATGGTAAAAACATGGTACTCGCTGTAAATCAAAAAACAAAATAAATGTATTCTGTCGATGAATGTATCCAAACAGTTGCTCACCTGTCTAATAAAACATATACTACAAATATATAAATAATATATTAAAGCGTCTTAGGTGTTTCCATGGTTTCTACTAAATAACTTTATATCCTTGTTAAAATTGCTTATTTCTCTGGACTTAAACATTCTTGGAAACATTTTGGATAATGTAAGTACACAAGTTAACAAAATATATAACATTGTTCTAGTAGTTTTGGATATCTGAATCCAAAAATCATACATATTGTGCCTTTAAATTCAAAAAAAGAGAAAATGAGGAAATAATTAAATATCTATTTGCTGATATATTTATTCAACACTGACCTTTACAATAAAAATATTTTCTACTGTCCAATAAATTATATGGTACTCATGTATTGTGCATCCCTAATTATGCACAATGCAGGGCAGAAAGTTACTAAACTTGTCAATATGTGCATTGCAGAACTGACTTGAATCTTATCTACAACAACTTTCTGCTAATGCAAATTTTCTCTTCATAACTGTTTGCAAAGTCAGCAAGTCTGATACATAGTGTTTTAAAATCTGTTCAGCTTTTAAGGGTCACAAGGTCAGACCAATGAGTCAGCTGACAGGTCACAATTGGTTTACCTGTCATGCTACTTCACTGCCCAATAAACATGGGGTTGTTCTGTCATAGAACATTATCTGTTCCCGGGGGGCACCTGGCCTCCCTGCTGACTGCCCACTGAGAGGAGTCCACAGAGAGTGAGACCACTCAGGACAGAGCGGCTCAGCCTGGCCAGTCAGTCCGACAGGGACACCAGAAGGAGCTTACAGCTGATAGTCAGGAGGCATCGCAGGAATCCACTGAACGTCACAACATCCTAGGGCTGCAATACGACCGAAAGGGCACTTTCCTATTAGCAATTAAATGAGCAGGGATTCAAGTCATCCGGAATCCCTGTCTGCCTTCTATTACTGACTCGTTCACATAACCTGGTCTTTAGCAACCCCACAAATGTGATAGACAAATAATACCGAAAATCACTAAAACTAATCTATGTGCCCTTTACTACTAAAAGGCCAACTGTCGCTAATCAGATCAAGGCTTGCAGGACAGGTCAAATGCTCTACGCTGGCAAACTAATGGATGTGTTGTATTATAAAAGCCGTGAATCTCACTTATTATAGATTTTATTACCTGGTCCATCTTCATAACACCCTGAGCTCCCGCTGGACCCCTGCTGTGTCATTTGCATTTAATGTAATGAGCAGGCATCCTATTGTTACAAGAAACACTGACAGCTTGAAGTAATCTATGCCTAAGTACATTTAAGTGACGTAATTAAGAGAAATGGTGTGCTTTATGCTAGATGCTTTCTCTTTTTTATCAGAAAAAACAAAAACAAAAAACTATAAAACTTACCCTAAAAAGTAATTTTCTTTTTATTATCATGGCAGTATCATTGTTTATTGATGGTATTAAATGATATATAGTACTGTTTGTTTACCATTTTTATGTAAATGGGTGAAATACAGTGCATCCGGAAAGTTTTCACAGCGCGTCACTTTTTCCACATTTGGTTATGTTACAGTCTTACTCCAAAATGGATTAAATGTATTATTTTTGTCCTCAATACTACAAACAATACCACATAATGACAATGTGAAAGATGTTTGTTTGAAATATTTGAAAATGTATTAAAAAAATGTATTCTCAGGCTTTGCTCAATACTTTGTTGAAGCACAGAGTATGATGCTACAAGCTTGGAAAACCTATTTTTGTCAGTTTCTCCCATTCTTCTTTGAAGAACCTCTCAAGCTCCACCAGGTAAGGATGGGGAGCATCGTTGCTCAGCCATTTTCAGATCTCTCCACAGATGTTCAATCGGTTTCAAGTCTGGGCTCTGGCTGGGCCACTCAAGAACATTCACAGAGTTGTCCCGTAGCCACTCTTTTATCTTGGCTGTGTGCTAAGGGTCGATGTCCTGTTGGAAGATGAACCTTTGCAACAGTCTGAGGTTCAGAGTGCTCTGGAGCAGGTTTTCATCAAGAATGTCTCTATACATTGCTGCATTCATCTTGTCCTCAACCCTGACTAGTCTCCCAGTTCCTGCCGCTGAAAAACATCCCCACAGCATGATGCTGCCACCACCATGCTTCACTGTATGGATGGTATTGTCCAGGTGATAAGCGGTGCCTGGTTTCCTCCAGACACGACACTTGCCATTCAGGCCTAAGAGTTCAATCTTTGTTTCATCAGACCAGAGAATTTTTGTTTCTCATGGTCTGAGAGTCCTTCAGGTGCCTTTTGGCAAACTCCAGGCGGGCTGTCATGTGCCATCTGGGCACTCTACCATTCAGGTCTGATTGGTGGAGTGCTGCTGAGATGGTTGTTCTTCTAGAAGGTTCTCCTCTCTCCAAAGAGAAATGCTGGAGCTCTGTCAGAGTGACCATCGGGTTCTCGGTTGTCTCCCTGACTAAGGCCATTCTCCCCCGATTTCTCAGTTTTGGCCAGGCAGCCAGCTCTAAGAAGAGTCCTGCTGGTTCCAAACTTCTTCCATTTACAGATGATGCAAGCCACTGTGCTCATTGGGACCTTCAATGCTGCATACATTTTTCTGCACCCTTCCCCAGATCTGTGCCTTGATACAATCCTGTCTCGGAGGTCTACAAACAATTCCTTGGACTTCATGGAATGGTTTGTGCACTGACATGCACTGGTAACTGTGGGATCTTATACAAACAGGTGTGCGCCTTCCAAATCATGTCAAATCAAATGAATTAACCACAGCTGGACTCCAAAGTTGTAGAAACATCTCAAGGATGATCAGTGGAAATAGGATGCACATGAGCACAATTTTAAGTCTCATGGCAAAGGCTGTGAATACTTATGCACATGTAATTTTTTTGTTTTTTATTTTTAATACATTTGATTTCAAAGATTTCAAACAAACTTCTTTCACGTTGTCATTATGGGGTATTGTTTGTAGAATTTATTTTTTTATTTTTTATTTAATCCATTTTGGAATAAGGCTGTAACAAAATAATGTGAAAAAAGTCAAGCGCTGTGAATACTTTTAAGGATGCACTGTACTTCTAGAAAGTTGACGTGTCCTTCTGTGTAACATGCTCCATGTAAAACTAAACGTTTGGAGTTGGTACGATTTTTTTTATGTTCTTGAAAAAGTCTCTTATGCTTAACAAGGCTGCATTTATTTGCTCAAAAAAGTAGTAAGAACTAATATTATAAAATATATACTTTTTTTTTTCCAGTCTTCAGTGTCTTTATAAATCATTTTAATATGCTGATTTCATGCTTAAATAGGATTTCTTATTATCAATGATGAAATCAATTGTGCTACTTAATATTTTTGTGGAAACCACGAGTTCAAAAGAAAAGCATTTATTGGAGACAGAAATGTTAATGCACCCTTGCTGAAAAAAAAAGAGTATACATTTTGTTGTGTCAACTATTGTAGATTTTTGTTAATTAAAGTTGTTAATAAAAGTTTGAGATTAATAAAAGTATGTAAGAGTACCTATCGTCTTGGTTGAAATTAATTTTAGCATACTAAACAACAAAAGGGCTAAACCCAGACATACAAGAGAACTATAATTGTACACAAGACACAGCAGGAAAACACATGTGTGCCTAAAAGACAAATTACACAATGAGGCCCATCATGAACTTCAGAGGAACAATACTGAAATACCACAGGGGCACATGGCAGACATTACCCATCGGTGCTCATCCGAGACTATATCCTAGATCTTCTAAACAGTGTTTCAAGACATCCCATTCCCTACAACCCCCTTTCCAGTGAAAAACAACCATCACCTCTACAGATCTTTTCAACCAAAGAAGTCCAAAGAAAGTAACCCTAGAAGGACTGCGTTTACATTCAAGTCCAAGCCTGTTGTGCAAGAATATCTGTCATGGTATGCATGTCTCTGGGGGAGAAGGATTCACCGTAACAAAGACGTAATTAGAGGTAAAATGAGAGAGTCTCAACCCCTCAGGGCAGGAGATAGTAGCCGATGTGCACCCAGAGTTTCTAATTGTAGTGCAGAGGTGCCACTGGGAAGTTTGTGCGATGGGAAAATTGAGATGGCACTCAAACTTGAAGTATGCAAAAGATTTGCGCAAGTTCATCACCTATATATGACAGGCAGTCAAGATGGAAACAAATATTTCATACTCAAATCAACCTGCTACTGAAATAATAACCAGGTGGAGTTCCAAGAACTACATTCAGTTAAACAGGATTTTTTTAAACCTACCTAGTTAAACAAACTCACAAAAAGAAAAGCTATAGGAGTGCTATTGACTAATTGACAGAGCCTATTTTTTACCCTGGGAGCGAGCAGATGTACTATTGACATGTCATGCATTATGTTGTGGTAGGCGTTTAGAATTACGTCACATTTGTTCCTGTTGTTCAGTCTTTTATGTCAATGATAGGATCTTCTCTAGACTGTAGCAAACACAACAGCTCAAATAGAAGGTCTCACAAAAGAGTGAATAGAAATGGCCTGTATTCCTTTATAACGACCAACAGACATACGGCATTTAAGATGTTATGTCCTGGGAAAAGTACGTTTCATAGGATATGAAGTTGTTTTTTAACATTTTAAAATAAAAGATATATCGATTAATTATGGGTAGGTTGCATTTCATTCCAAACAACCAATTATTTTGGATGTCTACAACGTGCTTAAGTGTTTTACACTCCACCATGAAGAACGGATAACATCTATAAAGGTCAAGAGGTTAGTTTGACCCTGCAACCTGGAAGGACGCAAGTTAATCTCAATTAGGCCACAGATTGACATAACATGAATCATCAGTCTGATATAACATCTTTATATATCTAATAAAAATACATCCTAATATGCATTTGTCCAAAAATGTATTCAATTTTGGAGTATACACACCTTCTACTAAACAAGATTTATCTTTAAGATTAGTTTTTGTGCTTAATGTCAAACCCCTGAGGTACACAAACAACAAGTCCCAAAAAAGCAGTCTTATGTAAAGATCTTTAGAGAGCTGGAGTTATGGGACAGGGCTTTGAATAATAGGTCAATGTGAATGTGGCTTCTTATCTCAAAAGGAACAGCTGGGACCACTAACACATCTCCACTGGACAACCAGCCGACAGATATGATCCACACCCCAATCGGTTCTGTCTCCCTCTCGGTCTCACTCGTACACAGAAAAAAAAGGAGAAAAATAAAAAAATTCACATCAAGTAACACAAACTTGAAAGCTGCATAAGTGACAAGCTACAATACTAAAGAAGATTCTTCATAAATCACTTTACTCATCTTGTGTCTGTGTGGTCTCTTTTGCAACTTCTAATTAAACACAAAACAATGCATGAGTAATTTACCACCAAATCCCCCTGTCAACCCTCATGACAATGGGCATCTCAGGAACCACACTCCAGTCGTTCAACTCTTAGCTCTCGGGTAGGCCCTGCAGGGTGTCTTGGACAAGTAAGGTGTCTACGTCGCAACATCTAGCTACTGGTGCTTGCATCTAGCAATCAGTGTTTGGACCTCTTCTTTTCTCCATCTACATGACTAGAATCTGTCATTCAGGAACATGGCTTTTCCTATCACTGCTATGCTGATGACAGCACATAACTCTACCTCTCATTCCAGCCAGATGATCCAAAGCTTGCATCTCAGCCTGCCTGACAGACATTTTGGACCACCACCTTCAACTAAACCTTGCAAAGACAGAACTGCTTGTGATCTTGTGAACACTTCATCACAACTTTTCCATTCAACTAGCATTGTCATCCATAACTCCTTCCAGTACAGCCAGGAACTTCGAGTTGTGATTGATGATCTGTTCAACTTCACAGACCACATTGCTAGAACGACTCGGTCCTGCAGATTTAGGATTAGGCCCTTTCAATCGGAGCATGCTACACAGCTCTTTGTCCAATCTCTCGTGTTCTATATAGACTGAACTTTTGTAATACTCTTGATAGGCCTTCCAGCATTTCCTGTCAAAATGATCCAAAATGCAGCAGCAAGAGTGGCGTTTAACATGCTGAAGAGTGTGCACGTCACACCTCTCTTCATCAATTTGCACTTGTTCTGGTTGCAAAAAGCCACTAATCAAATTCAAAGGTCTGATGACTAAACTCACTACATCAATATTATATGCCCTCCAGAAGCTTGCATTTTCAGACGTTTTCAAGAAAAGATGTATCTTTTTTGTCAACACTTGGCCCATTAATACTAACACCTACTATACCATTATATTTTTCTATTATAAATAAAAAACGAAAACCTTGCTATGTGTACTGTGCAAGACTAAGAGGGCCTTGTCACAACAATTTCATATTGCTTCCCTATTGTTGATTTGATTGCATCTATTATAAGTCGCTTAGGACAAAAGTGTCTGCTAAATGATTACATAATGTAAATTTAATGCAAAACCTCTCCCCTTCTTTTGCTTTCTCCAATAATTCCCAAATATAAGTTATATTTGGTTTCTATAAATTAGGGATGTGACGGTGAGGAATTTTTCCCACCAGTTAATCGATGTGTGACCACATCTGTAATAACGGTATCACCGACAGGGGCTTTTAAATCACTAATTCTAAACCAAAAGTAAAATACGCATGGCCGCTCGGGCAAAGCCGAGTGTTTTCAATAAATTCCTTTGGAAGTTGTGCTTCCATAGGAATGAACTGAAAACATACCAGTGGGTGGACACGCAGTGAATGGCAGTGCGCCCGTAAATGCATGCGCACTGCGGCTGTGAATGAATGACAGTGCGGCCGTGAGCATTTTACTTTCGATTTAGAATTAGGACCAATTTAGGTTGGGTTGCTTAAATGGTGGGTTCATTAGCCTATTATTCTTAATGAAAAACACAACAACAATGACTAACTCACATAAACAGGCGCTTTTACATTTCGCTTTGAAACCAAATCTTCCGCAATCATCTTGTCAGACAGCCCCTCGCTCTCGTGATGAATAAAATCTCCTGCCGCAATGGGCAAGTGATGTAACCTAAACGCATACACAGACTATTGCAGCAAGCCTACTATGAATAAACAAATGATTAAATATTATTCTTTATTTTGTTCATTTACTTCATAAACTATGTAGAAAATATGAAAATTTTTAACTGGATTTTGGCTGTATTTAAATGTCCAGCATTAAACTTCTTGAATCTAGGCCATTTGCCATAATACATAAATATAATAACAACTATAAAATGTATATACATGTATATATATATTATATATATATTATATATGTATATATATATGTATATATATATATATATATATATATATATATATATATATGTATATATATATATATATATATATATATATATATATATATACACACATACACACATATTTATATATACATACACACACACAAAAAATTAGCATATTGTGATAAAAGTTCATTATTTTCCATAATGTAATAATTAAAATTAAACTTTCATATATTTTAGATTCAATGCACACCAACTGAAATATTTCAGGTCTTTTATTGTTTTAATACTGATGATTTTGGCAAACATCTAAAAAAATTAGCATATTTCATCCGACCAATAAAAGAAAAGTGTTTTTAATACAAAAAAGTCAATCTTCAAATAATTATGTTCTTATTATTTCAGTTGGTGTAAATCTAAAATAAATGAAAGTTTAATTTTTATCATTACATTATGGAAAATAATGAACTTATATCACAATATGCTAATTTTTTTAGAAGGACCTGTATATATTATGAGAATATATACATGCAACAAAAAAAAAGAAAAAAAAAGGCAAAACAAAATTATTGCAATTATAATATCTGTGTAACCCCTATGCTACCTAATCAGGGGCAGGAACACACAGTCGTCATCTACAGCCAGATTCCCAGGTAATTATAGTGGAAGGCAATATATGGGAAGCTGAAGGAGCCCACATCCTCTTATCTTCAGAAAATATCCCCTAAGGCATACAGCCCTTTTGTCTTCTGTCTGCTCTGTTTTTCCTTTACATGGACCCTCCTTACATACAAAATGAATGAACTCCATTCTAGAGGACATTTTCACACAAATAATAGGGCCAAAAAAAATTGCTAAAACATCAGGTGCCATTAAAAGGCAACGGTTTTCACAGATTAATCATTTGACAGAATAGAATTTAGATAGCCCTCTGCCACATTCCCTGAAGATCGCATATGCAGGTGAGACCCTAACAGGGTCATTTATCAGCAGTGCTGCTGTCCACCAGTGTAAAATTTTTTTAAAAATCTCCTTTATTCACATATGTGTATCTGGATCAGCTGACCATTCATCACCACAACGAAAACCCATTAAACACAACAAATCACCCTCCTCCAGGGGGGCAACAGGTCACGCTGATTAAAATGGTTTGACGTGCTGGCACTGTAAACAGACTCTTAAAGGTCCCGTTCTCCGCGTGTTTTCGAAGCTTTGATTATGTTAACAGTGTGCAATATAACATGTGTTCATGTTTCGTGTGTAAAAAAACACAGTATTTTTCGCACATTTTACTTATCTGTATACCGCTGTTTTCACTGATGAAAAACGCCTGATGATTTCCTTGTTCTATGAAGTCCCTCCTTCAGAAATACGTAACGAGTTCTGATTGTGCCAGCGCTTCCCGTGTTGTGATTCGACAGCAGCTTAGCACACGTTGCCCGGAAAGGTCACGCCTCTTACCATAACGGGGAGATACGCGCACTCAATGTTATTGCAAAAATGTCTATATTGCCTTATCAATTTGAGCCGGAATCAGACCCGGAGAATATCGAAGAGGATCGATTACAACCTGCTCAGGAAAGACTTTTGCAGGATGTTTCACAATGGTAAGCTGTCTATTCAGTAGTTGTCATGCTTTTATATTTGGCTAACGTGCACTAACGTGGCTGCAGCTGAACGAGCATGTGCTTAAACAGTAAACAACAGATATAATAAACTAATTAATTAAACTGATCATTACAAACTCCAACAATCGATGGTGTCTGAATTCACATTTTTAAAAAGTTTTTCGGATTAGTTTTAATTACCATCTAACGTTAGTTAACAAAGCTAAACAGCGTTGCACTTTGTGTAATGAGTTACATAAACTGTTAAACGGACCAACTTAAATAATAAAATACACTTACCGGTTGTGGTCTATAAACAACGCCTTCTCCAGACAAAGAGGGAACTGCGTCATCTTTTAAGAATAATCTTTCTGCGAATCCGGCATTAAACTGATTGAGATTAAGGAAGCAGTCCTCAGCAAAATGTGCTGCACATAGTTTTAAATTGTGATTATAATTTTCCGGAACCGAGTTAAACATAAATTGTAACCATTGATCTCTACGTACAGCGTCTGTGGGAAGGCCAAACAAAGGTGATTTGACTCCGGGATGAAAATAACAGCATCTCGACGACATGGCGACAAACACACTCTACAAAAAAAACACTTCCTCTTCTCGACGTGGGAGAACAACAAGACCACGCCCCCTTTTATTGGGTGTTGTTGTTGGCGGAGGTTAGTCAACAAACTGTTCTAGTGACGTCATTAAAGCAGGAAGTGCAGGGATGTAGTCCAAACCGGCCGTTCGCTGTAGGCTTTGAAAGGGAACTTCTGTTAAATAAATATCTCGCTTGGCATTGAACTTTGAGCTTTATAATTTTACAGGTATTATTTTTGCTCTAACAGCAACATTACACACTAACTAAAGTTTGAAAGATGGAATCGCGAAGAACGGGACCTTTAAAAGCACAATAAATGAGTAAACATACAAGTAAACGCTAGATGTATTGCACAACTGTGCAGAGTATCATTATCATAGTATTTTAAAGACAAATCAATGCATTTGGATTATTATTTTTCAGTACTAGAAGAAAAAAATAAGATGCTTGTGTTCTAATCTGTTCTAAAACCATATTTTTGTCCAAATCTTTCACTAAAGATACTAAAACTTCTTAATTTGTAATAAATGTTGAAAAGTAAGAACACCTACGCTGTAGCAACTTGATGACCTTCAGTGATTTAATCACGGTCATTGTGAAAATGCAATAATCCCAAATTATCCCAAATGCAGGTTTAGATTATTCAGTGAGTAAAAGTATCCATAAAACCTGATCCATTAACACTAGAACTACAATGGCAGTTATTCTGACCATTTTTAAATGTTTAACTTTTTGAAATTAAACCCATATAGCTATAGTACCCTGACTTTTCTTTAATGTGTGTATATTTAGTTCTAATACTGTTATTTTATTAAAATTACAAAACACAAAAGAGTTCTGAGTATTTCTACCTAGAATGGCCATAACGGTCAAACTGACCATACGCATTATAGACGGCGTTTGCCGTGTATTTTATCAGTGTTTGCTAGTTTTCACTATCAGTGAAGATGCGCGTCACTGTTGCCTAGCAACTTTCTAGTTGTTTTTAGCCTTGCTTCAGAGCCTTGATGATGCTGGTGGCTGCCCAGGATTGTTTCCAATTCATGTGCTCTAAACATTTTCAATAACTCCAGTCCAAAAGTAAAAAAAAAAATGTTCTAATAATTTCCAAAATTCACAACAATTTTATCTAACGAAATATTCTTCTTCAATCCATATTTGTTGGCATTTAGACTTCCAAAAACAACATTTTCACTGCGGTGAAACACTTTGCTCTCCCACTTGCCACACAGAATGCTAGGCACGCACCTTCGGGCGCAGTCTAGTAGCTCTTACACAATTATATATTACAAAAAAGATCGTAATACATAGACTTATGTGCGTTCGCTTGGTGCTCAGTTCTCCATTTAACCCATATTGTTCGATTTTATTCAAAGAATTTTATTGAGGATTGAGACCCTTTTTTGTGTGTAATGCCGTCATAAAATATGATGACAGACATTTAAAGCTTCATTCTAAAACCTCAATAAAAAAACTTCAACTGTAAATATGACATGACAAAAATGACATTCAGTGCAGTCTAGTACAAACAGTCAGAATGAATATTAAGGCCATTCTAGTAGTTATAAAATTACACTAGTTCTAGTGTTAAATAGAAAGTTGAATAGTTCACCCAATACTTTTGTTGTATGCATTTTTGTGGTTAGAGAATTATTCATTGTCACACTGAAAAAGTACTTTTTTTGAAGTTAATAAAAAAAAATATTGGAGTATGTCTTGCAAAAAAATACTAGTTCAGTATTTCTACTTTTAAATGTGCTGCTGTTTCTGAAATGTACTAGCAATTTCTAAGTTAAAATTGTTTCTAACACAACTGAAAAAGAACAGCATTTCCAATCAATAAGGTTACATTTGGAAAAGAAAAGACAGGTAGCTCACTGTAAAACTAGAGGACTAAGCAATCAGAAATCAGCCTCCTGAGCTTCACTACACTGTCGAGAAACAAATTTCCTCTTTAACTGCAATAGCAGTTAGAGCAGTTAAAACCTCTCATCTAAGCTAGACAATTCACCTAGAAGTAATTTGTTTCAGGCGGTGCATTATGCAATTAGACCAATGAAGATTTATCACAAACTGCATTCTCGAAATTAAGCACTTCTCTGTTGGCAATGTCACAGCGTCTCGTGCAAACACGCACAGCATCCCCATCTCACTCTCGCTCAAGAGCTTCTCTTCTGGCAAAAACAGCAGCGCTCCAACGTGGATACAAGTGAGTGCAAAAACACTTCAGTGTTCACAGTGTCAAGCATGGTCTATTTTCAGTGCTAGCTGCCTGTGTCCTTGAGTAACTGTTCTTTTAAGCAGAGCAACGCTCAACTCTGCTGTCAGCCCTGTTACTTCGAGCCATTATAAAACTGAACCAGGTCTACTGGGAGACATGTCAAAGCGAGTGTGCTCCTTTTCCACCCAACCTGAAAAACAAAGACCTACATAGCCCTATCGTGCAAAGAAAAAAAAAAAAAGATTGTGTAATGCGGACTACCTTGCTGCTTTGTGCATTCTGTGCTGAGCCAGAGCACTGGGGGTAGTTTTACATGGAAATCAGCAGAAATGTAGATAGGAAACCCTGATTAACACAATGGAGACTGGTGTCTCCGTAACCTTAGAAAACTTCCCTTTTGCTGATTCATCATGCTGCATTTGAGAGGGCATTTTTGTAACATGTGAGATAAAAAAAAAATGATGTAAAAATTCATGAATAATTCAAGCGGACGACCACAGGATATCCAGTCACAGCTGTCAACGCCGGAGGCAATATTACTCAAGTGAGAAAGGAAATAGCCAAAGGAGAAACAACATGGAAAGCTGTGCAAATTGGAAAAGTCAAATAACGTGGTTTGTAAGACTTAACAAAAAAAAAAAAAACTTTTACAACTTTTACTTTTAGTTTCATTAAATGTATAGATATTTAACTAACCAAATTATGCTATCTGTTTTATAACCTAAAAGGTTAGTTTACCCAAAAATTAAAATGGTCGTTCCAAACCCGTAGACCTTCGTGTGCTTGACGCACGAGAACAAACCTCATTGGTTCTTGCAGAAGCTCAAACGTGCTGCGTAACACACAAGAATTAACCTCATTGGTTCTTGCACATGATAGCGAGCATGCTTGAGTTTCCGTTTACCACAAGTGATGTGGTATGTTGATGAATGTAATATTTGAATAAAAGCCTAAATTAAACCTGTTCAGCGTGTAAAGCGATCGTGTCTCTTCAGATAATTTGGACTAAACCACTCAATTCATACTTTTACGATTTCTTTATGAACATTTTGGAGTGACTAAGTGGTAGTTGCATAGGCTGTCAATGGAGGGACAGAAAACGCTTTGATTTTATTTTACAGGGTTGGAACTTTGAACGTTTTTGGGTGAACCAACCCTTTAATACCCAGAATATTGATAGTGGCTCCCTAATGCGAGAGTATCATTAGTATAATTTCACTATTAGTCAAATTAACATTTCTGAATTATATTTAAATGCAATCACCACCTGTGGTTTGACTGCAGAATAACAGTTTCATATTAAGAAAAGTTTTGTATTCTATACCTTAATCTCAAAGCTCCTAACGATCATCAACCACATACTAATTTATGTATAAACCATCTGCAGCTCAGCACAGGGGGTGGGGAGAGACAACCAAGCAAGAAGAGACGTCCTGCAAAAGATGCTGCTCTAATGGGAAATGTCTGTTTATAATGGATCTATAGAAGACAACAGGCTCCATTATCATTTCTCTTATGATAAAACACTCCATAAGACACTTCCAACACCAGACTTCACTGCTCAGCGGACAGCCATGAAGCTCACTGAAATATATATACATTCCAGTCCTGATGAAGAGTTTTAAGTATTCTAAATGAACATTTTACAGTTTAAATGAAGATAAATGTTGATAAGAATCTACAAAATGTATGTACGATGCTTCAAATCATGCAATTTCTTGAGAAGTGCCAATACTTTTTACAATTACAATTTTCTTTACAAGATTAATCTTGAGTGTTTTGGTGTGACATCATGCACAACACACAGTTACATTTTATCGTTTATTGTAAACAGTTTTCTGTGAGTTGTCTTTTGCTAACTGGCAAAAAGTAGAAACTAGCCATTTCATAGAATAATGGTTCTGTAATGAATAATTTCAATTATTTAAAAAAAATAATGGGAGGCTTAATCTCCCGTAAGGATTATAAACTGAAACTTTTTCAATAATAAAACACTCTGGTGCTCTTATTAGTGTGCAAGGGCTTTAAAATTGTACTGAATTGTAACGCAGCACTAATTTAAATTTCATAAAAGGACCCAAATAATATGCTTTCCGTGTGACTGCTGGTGGTGTGCTCAGAAAAGTACCACAGCGCTCAGATTGGTATCAATAAATGGCCTTTTCTTTGGGAGTCCCACACATCCTTGGCTGGGACCACAAACGCTGTCTAAAGTTTCTGCTTTTGGGGAGGGAGCTGCACAGATTAGGCAACGTCACATGAGATGAGTCTTTAGCCCCCTGAATCTTTGAGTCAGCTCGCACCCAGACCACAAAAAGGCTTTAACGTGTGGGAGAGATAGACAGAACCCATGGCAAACAATTCCCAACATCAACTCTAAAAACAGACATAACCAGGGGCAAAGGCAACCGCATTAAAAAAAAATCATAGAGGGAAGACATTCTGGTGACTTCACTGTGATGATACAGCATTGTATGAGTTACATAAATAAAGGACAGGGCTGTGCCTTTGCCACAAGTGATAATCAATCAGGCTTAACGCAAACAAAGACGAGGAAAGCCGTTCCCTGACATTTCATGCCTGACCGTTGCCTTCGAAAAGATCGCTACCCCCAGCGATTCAGCGCCAGTGGCCCAAGACATCTTTTCAAGGAAGGTTTGCTGAAAGCATGGCCTTTGGCTATTGATTAGGCCGGGCTGGAACCCACCGCCTACCCCCTCGACCTTTAAAGTTCAAAAGGTCAGTGCAGGAGAAAAGAGGAGGGGGGTTGGGAAGAGATAACTACGGCAGTAGATGAATTTCCCTTCGATCAAGCGACTGCCACTTGGGAAAACCCACACTAATCACACTAAAAACTTTTATTCAGTGCAATATTTGATACTTTGTGTGACACTATCAAAAATACAGATTTCCTATTGCAGGTGGCCAAAATTGTACTGATTGTAATGTGATTATTGCAAAATAACTAGTTTCCCCACATTTCAATAACTCTCCAAAACCCAGAACTGCTTTGACTTTGCGGTTCAACTGCCTTTAACTTTTCCTTCACTAAACTCGACTATTAATCTTTGAGCATCTATTTGATGACGACAAACATGGTCTGACTTGTCAGCACGATAAAAGCTGCTTGTTTGTGGTAGCTGCCAAACTTTGATTGTTTGGGATTGCATTAGTTTAAGTAGGATGAAGACAAAGACACGCTGGGCTGAGCGCCAGGAGCAGTTGTACTGCAAGAACAGCCAAGTTGGTAGACCTTATCCCATCATACACACCCAGAGTGGCATAAAGGGCCATGCAGAGAAACGCAACTTGGTTATACAATATAGAAACGAAAAACGACATCTTTTTTGGTTAAGAGTTCACCTGACTCCGAACAGATGCTTACATAAGAAGAGTTCTTGAAAAGACAGCTAGATGGAACACAGTGGATTGAAACAGCAGGGGTCTCGTTTTAAAAAGTTAGACTATTTTTCACTTGACTTTCCTTAGAAGAGCAACACTTGATGTGGAATATATAAAATAAAAAAAGCAAAAGTGGCAGCCAAAGACGTCAATCAGAATGAATATGACAAAAAAAAGTAAATAAAATGTATATATATATATATATATATATATATATATATATATATATATATATATATATATATATATATATATATATATATATATATATATATATATATATTTATATATATATATATATATATATATATATATATATATATATATATATATATATATATATATATATATTTTTTTTTTTTTTTTTCCTAATTAAAGTTATTGTAAAATCATATATAAATAACTATTATTAATAGCTATTTTAATTAATAAATAATTTTTCAGATAATATTTACATTTCTTTAGTATTTCTATACAACGACATTATAATAATAATTTTAAAAAATAAATATTATAACAAAACACTTAATATATTTTTATCACATGTATGTATGAGTCTTAAAATATATCTAGCTGTCTTTTTATTTTACGAAGGGGAACTTCGTAACGGTTGCGTGTCCACTGGTACACAGCAGAGTGAGCATTTTCAATTGAAGTTGAGCTTCACGAGGTGAATTATGGGATTGACAGTGGACCGGAGAAAGCGCTGAGAGAGGTCGAGAGCGGCAAAGGGTTGGGCAGTCAATCGCTGTAAGGTTTCAGGTAGTGACATCTGTCTTGGGCATTTCAAAATATGCAGGTTGTGCCAGAGTTTATGCTGGATTTAGTGCATAAATCATATTGATTACACATTGGATGCTTTGCAGTATACATGTTAAATAATGCAGTTTGGATGCTTTCAATGATTGTGATTATAGTGGCTGAGTTTACAAAAGTTTATAAAATTGACATCACATCTTAACATCAGAAACAAAGCTTGCCCCTTTTTTCAATTTTCAAAAATGATCAGTTGACAACTTTAAAAAAGGTGAGTAAACTTGTTGCCTTAAAATTATTAAGTAAATAAACCGTAAGAATTGAAAACCTTACGTTTAAGTTAAGTCAACTGATCACTTTTTACAGTGGGTGGTAACAAGTGATTGTTAGAAAAATTCATTTGTCATTGAATCATTCATTCAAGAGATTCATTCAAAAACACTTTATGAGTGAGTCATTGAATCATTCATTCAAACTCATTCTTAACAAATAATTAATTCAGATTTATTAAATATTTTTAAATACTGCAGCAATTAACATTTTGTCAGAACCTCTAGTAAATAACGTTATTTTGGGAGAATCAATCTCAATTTTAAACACAAAATAAAAATATGATTCTTAATTTATCCAGAATCGTGCAGCTCTACTATAAAGAGGCAACCAAGATAGCGTGTCTAGTAGCTTGCAACCAACAACAACCCAAGGGAGGCCAAGTTGCTTTAGTGTGAGGCCTTAGGGAGGGAATGCAGGTGATGTGAGGAGGCATCTTGGGTTACTTTGAGCAACAGACGATAAACAATGACAGAGTCATCAGCATGGTTGCTAAGGGAACACACACACACAACCAATCAGGGCTTTTTGATCTGTTGGGAGAGAGCACGCAAATGAGAGAGGGATACATCACATTCACCTCAGGAAAGAGCAGAGAGAGTAGAGGGGTAAAATAAAAGTACTTAACCATATTAATATCTGATAAAAGAAAAACGAAATGAAAAACTAAAGCATGCCAAAGAAATGCACCGTCATGAGTCTTTGCAGCTGTCTTGATTGTTTGCTGCATATCTTAATGGCCAATAATTGTCTCGCTGAAGCAAATCAGAGCTGATTGCACATTTCAAAATAGCATACATTAGTGAATCATGTTGATGCCATCTAATTAGAAAAATCAAATTAATGCCATTTAGAATTAGCCCAGCTAATATGAAGCCTCATACAAACCAGTATTTAACCAGTATGATGTAGAGTTTCGCTTGGGGGAATCAGCAGAGAGCAATACTGGTCAATGGGTGAGCGTTGAACACTGCTGAGATCATTCCAGCTCAGTCGAAATAAAAAGCCAAAGCATTACGTTGTTTAAACACATGGAGAACACAAAAATAGGCTCAAGTCCTTCCAGGATGTTTAGTCACCTTTTTGAAGAGCCACTCCACCAAAACAAACTTCTCAGCTTCAAGAGTGCAAGTTAGGTGGTGAAAGAAGATTAGAAGAGATTAAAACAATTAGATTAAACCGGAGATGAACGGTAACGTGAGACCTTCTATGACTCTATGAAGGGAGAAATCTCACCTCCTGCTTTATCCCATGACAAAAACTGCACTCATTGAAGGCAGTATCGCCTTTCTTGTCTTGTAACACTGGTTAGTCTTATGGGAAGGGGCTCTGGCAACCTTGATGGGCCCCAAGGGAAGGATTTATGTGCTTGTTCTTTCATCACGGCATGGGTTGCTCTAATTCTAGGACTTTTTCAGGTCTAAGGCCTAAGATGGGTCACAAAAGGCCTTCTATTCTATCTGCTAAAACTGCAAGAGCTACATGCCAAGACATGTCTGAATATGACCAGTGCGTTGTGATGTACATCCACGAAGGATTATATAGAATAAGAAAAAAATGTACGGTGGAGACTTGCACTCTATCCATCGGTTGCAGATTGACTAGAGGTGCTTATAAACTTCTATGAAAAATTATAGAAGCCATGAACCACAGACTGACTGATCCTAAAATTGCACACAATGGTCCATTTGAAAAACGAAAAATGGTACAACAACGTTGTTATAGACACAGATAAGACAACCTAGCTTGTAAGTAAAACCTAACAATTCCTTGACTTGCGGTGTATAGTTAAGATTCAGGATGGCGAAGTCAGGGTGTGACGTGGGTGGAGAGAAGCAGATTTTATTGGGTGGAGAGAAAAGCCCAGCATGCGTGGAAAGACTAGGCAGGAGAAAGGCTTAGTCTATCAAACAAGAGAGAAGGAGAGTAGACACAGATGGTCCCATCAATAACCCCCACTCTTCCCTCCACCACCAAGGGTGTTCATCCACTGTTTGGGCACTAGAATCAAGCACAAAGGCTGATGGTCTGGTCGGAGCAGATGGCAGGTATTTGTGGACCTGTGGGGAACAGTGGTACAGGATGCCTCAAGCAGGAAGTGTGGGAATTCTTCTGCAAAAGAGACTCCATTTACAAAAACGGGCGGTAAATTGTAATGACATAGCTGTCAAGCAGAGGAATTACTTTAAACTGATTTAAGGATATTATTTAGGTCTTGTTAATAATATAGTTTAAATTTTAGTTTATACTATAATTGTCATTTACAAACATTTGCAAACTTTACAATCGAAAAGAAAAAATAAAAGAAAAGAATAAATTCATAATTTAAATGTTTTTTTTTAAAGAAATTAGTCAAACCGAGTAAATAAAATAAATAAAATAGTGTAAAGGAGTACATCCAGTTTGCAAATTAATTTTGACTGGCTTTTTAAGTCAATGATGTAATGGAATGAGTAATGGACAGAATTAAGCATTCTTGACAACTCGCTTCCTAACTGAATCGACTCAGATTATTCACTTAGTGATAATCAGAATCCTGTAGTAAACATTGCCATGTGTGTTTGGTCATTTGTCAGTTTGTATACAAATCGGACTGATTAATATGATAACATTCGTGGTTAGTATAATCTGTGGACATCAGGATAAGGCTAAACCAGAGAGAATAAAGTATGAGCTATGAATAATAGCCCTAAGATAACAAGCCCTGACAGTGACTTTGAAACACTGAACAATCTTTAGGCCATTTTTAGACATTAACTCATAGTTCATTTAAAATTTAGCAAGGTTGGTGTCATTATGATAAAGCAACAACTCAAGCGACAACTCAAATCTCAGTGAAATAAATGTAACTTCATGCCTAACAAGCCTGTTTATGTTAACAAGATTTTAGTTTTAAAAAGTACAAGTAAAAAGTATATTTTAGGTTGTGAATGGCCATCATTCATTTGAATTTTTCAAATTTTTTAAATCATCTTTTTGCCTTCAATTGTCCATTTTTTAAATTGTTGTGATGTGGCAAATTTAAATTTAAAAGTATAAATATTCCAAATATAGTCTGTCAATGAATATCACAAAAGTCACAAAAGCTGAATGCATAATAATGGGAAAATTATGTTTAAAATAGCTTTATATGTCAGACCACAGGACGTCAACTTTGCTAAAGCATTTCATGTCGACCACACAAATATTTCCCATCTCTATAGCCATATCTAAAAATTACCAAAATATTACAGAAAATAAATATATATACGGACTCATTCAGCAGTGCATGACAGGGCATTTGTGTTTTACTGTGAAGATGCGTTAAAGGTTATAACATTTAATGGGGAAATATTTTCTGACAGGTTGAGGACAGCGTCCATGTCAGGAGGCAGCAGGGGCAGACCAGTGAGTCGTGACCTGGTGAAATCAAAAGAACACCAACTGTGAGACATCAAGCAGACAACCTGGCCAAAGAAACCAATGCTATTGTGCTTTGCTAGCAGGCCAAGGGACCAAATTATGAGTTTACACATCTCTGCACTTGCTTGCAATGAAGTAAATCCGCCATGCTTCATAAAGTACAAATAGAAAGCTATATTTTTAGAGACCCATTCATACATTTTCAATTTGGTAGAAACAAAAATCGCGAAATGTGTCTGAAATACGAATTTAACAAATGCATTATTTCACGTTGTTCATGTTGGGTGTGTTGTTCACACTTGGCAGGTTTGGTTTTATTAAAAGGAAAGTTGGTGCTATTGCTTTGTTAATGCAGTTCATTTGAATAAATGTGAACGCTGCCATCCAGACCTTGGTTCACACCAAACAAGTGGACAGAGACCTACCTTTTCAAGCAAACTCTGGTGCAGTTTGACTGAAATGTGAATGTAACACGGAGCAAAGACATCTAAAGAAACCAAAAACAGGATGTGATGTCACAAGATGCAACCCCAAGGACAGAATGCTCAAGAATACCTGTTTTTTCTCAACATTGGAAATGAAAATAAAAACCATTTAGTAAAACAACGTGTTATCGGAAATAACAATGAGAAAATTTCCTCATCGTGACATCCCTACAGTATGGGTAGGTTTATGTGTTGGTAAGACTAACTGTTAAGTTCTCCAGCAGCTTTATGCGGAGCAACCACTGGGATTCTCTGACCTTTCAGTCATAGCTGCCTGACCTAACACGATGACCTAACTCTAAAATAAGCTTCATGTGACTCATGATGGTGCTAAAGCAAACAATACAAGTCATTGCCAAGCTCATAGATAGACAGCATGTGGAAACTATGAGTAAAAGTCATCACAGGCTATGTGTTCACCTTAAACTTGAAAAGGTCAAAATTCAAATACTTGATTACAAATAGGAAGCAAATCTCTGCTTGTGCATTAAATCTCTGATGTCCTAATACTCATTACTTATCTTACTGTGCAAGATTCATCACTATTCCAGAGAACATAAACGTCTGTCTTCTTAATCTTCATCAAAATAGAACTTTCCTTTGCGGCTGACATCCTATTCTGTCAGGTAACACCTACTATTCATAATCCAATCAATAGCTAATGAATAAGACATGCTAATTAAGTCCTGCCATACTTTTCATTTCACTTTGCAAATAAATCAGGTTACAAATACAAAATGGTTGTGAATGCCATTTACTTTTGACTTTATTAGCTTTCCAGCCGTATTGAATCAGAAAATAAAATAAATAATATGATGCATGATCTGTGATGGCCAGGATGAGGATAAGAAGACAATGTGCAAACACCAGGAGCCTAGAATACAAACAACACACACCACTTAGGACACGAGTCCTCGGCATAAGCCGATAAAGAGGGATTCCAGGCACAGTTCAGGCCTTTCCTCTCTCTCACACAGTATCATTTTCACAACAACTAGTGTTGTAGAGGAAGTAGCCGATCCCAAAACATTCCAAGTCAGATTGAAAGAAATTTAAGGAAAGGTAATCTGACTGTATCAATGTGACACAATGTGACAAACACTGCGGTATGCAAATACTTTATTGCAAGCAGACATATCACCCTGTAACCCAAGGTTTCCCACTAAAGCTAAGCAGGGATGAGCCTGGTCAGTTCCTGGATGGGAGATCTCCAGGGAAAACCAATTTGCTGCTGGAAGAGGTGTTAGTGAGGGCAGCAGAGGGTGCTCACCCTGTGGTCTGTGTGGGTCCTAACGCCCCATAGTGATGGGGAAACTATACTGTCCTTCGGATGAGACGTTAAACTGAGGTCCTGACTCTCTGTGGTCATAAAAAAATCCCAGGATGTCCTTCAGAAAAAGAGTAGTGGTGTAACCCCCGGCATCCTGGCCAAATTTGCCCAATGGCCCCTGCCCATCATGGCCTCCTAATAATCCCCATATTGATTGGCTTAACCACTCTGTCTCCTCTCCACCAATCAGCTGGTGTGTGGTGGGCGTTCTGGCGCAATATGGCTGCTGTCGCATCATGCATACCATGTTTTACCATGCCTAATATCGATCTAGGTATGCAGTGTGCAACAAGTGTCTCATAGTAGCCGCCGAGCGAACACACAGAGTAGCATTATAACATAACTTTCAACAAACTCAAATGTATCTAATATAATAAAACAGCGCTGCATCTGCATAACCGGAAAAAGCATTAGCGGCCATCTGCGGCATAATAAAAGCTCCGTGAAATCCAGGCGTCATCAAGCTACGCCCTTGTTTAGAATAGTGGCGAAAAATGACATATTGTGGTTTTAAATTCAAGTTTTATGCCAATATTTAGAAGACAATAAAAAAACACAATAACATAACTTTGCAACAGCATAAAGTTTGTGCTAGAACAAATCTCCCTCCTTCAGTCATGGAAAAAGGCATGACTGTTAATTCGAGGGGGGTTTTCATGTTACTACAACCCCATTTGGCTACAACACAAAGCTAATGAGATGCTCTGCACAGGCGGATTCTGTGCATCATGCTGCTATTAACAGTCTTAGTCATCATCAGAGCGAGGGGATAGAGACATTCCTGCCAAATGAGCACTGCTGCTCTGACAAACGCAATGTCATGATACCGACGTACCTCTCTCTCTCACTCTCGCACGCTCTCTCCGTCTACATAAATAATAGGCATTTCTGTCTGCAAACAGCCCTTGAGGACTCAGCCCTTGGGGTGATGCCAAATCCCCATGGTTACTACAATGCAGCAACTGCCTCTTTCCTGTGATGAGGATGATGATGCTCATGAGACAAAAAGGAAATAGACCATCTGGCTTAGTTTGCTGAAAAGTAAACGGGAACCTTTTCAAAAGTTCTGAGAAGACAGGGGGCAAATTTGGCCAATGAGTTTCCATGACTGCTCCAGTCATTTGCAATCAATGTAGCCGATGAAAAATAAGTAAATGCAGCCGTTGAAATATTTTTAGGCACTACTAGAATTTTTTTTATTTATTTACAGAAAAAGGTGTCTGTATAATGAGCACTATTAGAGACATTTTGAGTGGCTTGGGGGAAGGAAAGTGAGTAAGTGGGCATAATTGCGGAGAAAAATATTAAAATGAGGGTCCTTGAAATTACTCAGTCAATTAACTTAGTATAAAAACTCAGGCATCATTATCTAAATTATAACATGACTGCACGCCATGAGAAAGCACAGACATCATATTTCTATGTTCTTCTTTTAGGGTTAAGATTGTATTCACTTTCATTACTTTTCCAGGCCTGGAAATCATACATTTAAAATGACCTGATACTTCTAGATTTTCTGATTAGACTGTGGAGACCCATATACTGCAGCGTTACTTCCACTTCCACAGATGAAAATGCTCAAAATAGAATGAAAAACAAATAAACTCAAAACAGGAAAGCACTTCTGCTTCATTACAGATGAAACAATGAGTTATGTTGAGCACAATATGTGCATCAATGACAATCCATAACTAAATACACAATAAACATGGTTTCAATTAGATTTTTTTCTTTTCTTGTTTTTACCTAAAGGCAAGATGTCTAGGTTGATTTTCTGGAGATTGTATAAAAAGAGAAAAAGTCTCATTAAAAGACATTAAACTTTGGCATTATACACACACACAAACATACAATTACTATTTGAAAAAGTCCATGTGGCATAACCAATATGAAAGGAGCCATTTTGCTGTCATGTGACAAGAAAAGCAAAAGGAGAGGAACATTTATGCTTTAAACAAATTGAAAATTGTAACTTAATATTTTGACCTTTTTATGAATAGGCATTTCAAATGGGTCAAATGAAGTAACCCCAAGACAACACCTTGATGTTCGTGAATCAAAAATTCATTACTTTGACAAATGTTTTTTAAAATAATGAAGCTCACACTTGGTGTTATACCACTTGACATTTTTAGCCAAAATATTTGTAAAAACATTTAACTAATTATTATTTTTTTAAATGTTTTTAGTAATATCAACCTTATTTGTCATTGACCCAACAACATGTGACAATCTTGAAAACAAAAACAAGATCACCTGATTTACATTCTTCTGATTCTTTACACAAAATGTTCAATCTGTGAATTAAACTATTATCACGATGCACAAGTGATCTGTTCAATGATTAAATACTTTCGCTGCACCACTGCCTTAACCAGCCATTCAACTAACGTTACAACTGCAGTTTATGGTTCTTACCTTTGACTTGAGTCTCGTAATCTGTAATGATCTCCTTTTCCTTTTTAAACTTCATAGGAGGATTCGACATTGTCAATGGTGAATAGCGATATCAATAGTTCAGTTATGAGAATGTTTGTAAACTGGCTTGTTTATGGGCTTTTAGCAGCTATAGCAGCAAGTGCATCCCAGAGATTTTCCAAGTTGCTCACGCGGAAAATCCCAAAAGCAAAACCCCGCAAATGTTCATCGTCCGAGTTCCGAACGATTCCGTTTGTAACTCCGCCGTCAATGCTATCAAAACAGAGCGCGCGCTGGAAGAGTTTCCTCCCAAACAAGTAACCCTTTCCTTGGGCAAATGTCCACGGCTTGTTCCAGCAAGAGGAAATCCAGCCCTTCAAGCTGTCCTTTAGTCACCCGCCGACGGACCTGGACAGACAGAGCACCATAATGACATGTTACACAGGGCTAGCGTGATTTTCAGCACCCTTTCCTCGCGTCCGTGTGACTGTTTCACGGATTCTGACTGACCTCAAAGCAGCTGGAAAAGCAAGTGGTTGGAAATGGGAGGGATTGGAGGTGGAGGGGGTGCACGTAGCGGAAATGTGGACGGGATTGACAACTTTTCTAACCAGTTGTCCCCCAAAGTAATTTTGTGTTGTCGTTATATTGAGCGATTCAAAATGTTGAATTTTGATGCTAATAAACAAAGCTAACGTTAAACAGTTTGAAAACTTATTGTGAAATGTGTTTTTGAGATTGATACATTCTAATCGTTACAGTTTTAACGTCAATCCTTTACAAAGCGCATATGATGTGGTAATGACTTTTAAAGTTGTAAAGTAAGCCTTGTGGATATTTTAAATGGTTTCAACAACTAGTTTGAGTAATGCTAAAGCAACGCACCAGTGTGTGTTGTGTAGGACGCCTAGTGGCCAATAAATGTAATTACATGAAAATAAATCACTGAGTATGGAAGTCTGTCATTAATTACTCACCCTCATGTCGTTCTAAAACTGTAAGACCTTCGTTCATCTTCAGAACACAAATTATGATTTTTTTTCACCCCTCCATAGACAGCAATTTAATTACCACCTTCAAGTCCCAGAAACGGTAGTAAAGACATCGATAAAGTAGTCCATGTGACCACAGTGGTTCAACCTTAATGTTATGAAGTGTCCAGAATACTTTCTGTGCCCCAAAAACGAACAACAAACCTTTATTCAAAAATTTATTCACGTCTGTGTTAGTCTCCTAGACTCTTGACGTAGTATGTCAGAGCTACGACAGAATCCCGGTTTACCATTGGCTGATGCATGCGTGTGATGCAAATTGGCTCTATACATTAAATAAAAATGCGGATAAACTGATGTCACATAGCGCCTCTTACAGGACAGCTGTTTTGTTGCAGGACTTTTAGAAGATCAGCCTTGAATTAATCTTTTCTCAAAAACCTTTAGGACACACACAACTATCCCCTCTAAACACGTTTAAGAGTGTTAAAGGCATCACTTCGCTATGAAGATTATATTTTAATCTCTTGGAAATGTTTTACCAAGCTTTCATCTTTTATTTTACAGATGCCTTTTTATATAGATAATTTGTTTTTACTATTGCTCCAGACCCACTTTCAATCTACAAAAATCCATTATAAAAAGATGAATTATTACATGTTTAAAATGATGATAATCTAAACAGAGGGTCATACATATATAATACAATACCTTTTTCACATTAGATGTAAGGACGTGATAATGTTCCAAAATAAAACATTGATTTAATAAATCTGCAAAAAATTGTGTTACACTAATAGATTAATTGTAATACCACCCCAACAACTTAATAGAAATAAACAAATAGGAAATATAAAAAAATTAAAACAGCAAACAAGTTTGAAAAATAATCAACAAATACATCAACATAATTTGACAATATATATATATAAGTGCTGTCAAATCGATTGATCGCATCCAAAATAAAAGTTTGCTTACATATGTGTGTATCGTGTATAATTATTATGTATATATAAATACACATATTTAAGATTTTTTATATTTACATATATAAGTATGATATACAGAATATACATGCAAATATTTCTTAAATATAAATACATGTTTGTGTGTGTAGTCAAATATACTTATACACAATACACACATTTATTATGTAACTTTTATTTTATATGCGATTAATCGCAAATTAATCGATTTGACAGCACTGATTTGTATACATAAACATTTACCACTTAATCCTGTTGATGCACATGATATATTGTACCTTATATATTAATAAAAGACCAGATTGATTAAATAAACAGCAGCAGAATATTGTATGAGGGTGAGATATGTTTAATACAGTTCGGGAAAGGTTTTCGATTCACTCAAAAGAACTTGATCATAGCCATCATTCATTTCATTTGGGAATCAGACTTCGTTAGTGGCGCTGTTTGATTCTGATTCAGACATGTTGGTACATTAATACAGTAATGTAGTTATGTATACAGCTATAGAATCACCAAAATGCCTGAAACACTGTCCCTGGTAATGGTAATTCATGGTAATGTACCAAAATACAGCAAATACATTTTTGTTACTTTGATTTTAAGTGTGCGTCACGTCCACTCCAGCACTGTATGCAAGTCAAAATGCTTGATAAATAGAGATCAGACGGGTTAAAAGTAAAGTTTCTTTTATTCATTTGCACTGAGCTGAAAGCAAGACACCTTCAAGAAAACAAAAGTGAAATGTTAACAATGTTAAATATCTGTTTACATAACCCAGCTAGGTTACAACATAAAAACGCTTCACCTGTTATTTTAATTGACTTAATAAATTAAAATGTTACAGTAAACATGGAGGGCATTAATGCACAGCAGCATATAGTGAACCAGGTTATATAATACCATACAGTAGCATCTTTTATTTCACATGTTTAAAAACAACAATAAAACATCACTGTAAACAAACCAAATGAATGAACGGCTCCAAAAATAAGCGCAAACCAAAATGAATGTTTATGCATGGCATCTGCTTGCTGTCTTTATGAGACTGTATTAATGTTCTCCAAATGAAGTGATTTTGAAAAAGGCTTCCTCCAATACCTCTGTGAATTTGTCCTTCGTCTGTTGACGAAAGCCACTGTACCACTCCAGGAGTCTCATCCTCCTCTCTGTTTTTTCTTTCTGGTTCATCCCTCTCTCCCTCTCCAGGATGGCGGGCAGCTCCCTCCAGTCCTTGAGGAAGATGAAGGGTGCTCCTGCATCTTTAAGCAGTCGGAGCGGGGACCGGTTACCAACTGCACAGGCCCCTGGAGTCAGGATGTCCTCCACCACGGGCACAGAGCCATAGGCACAGGCTTCGTAGATGCGGTAGCACTCTGTGTTCACTCCCACCGGACAAAGAGTGAGGTCACTTTGTGCTAATGCCATCTGGTACTGTCTGGAGGTGTCTGCAGTCTCTTGAGGAAGCCACCTAATGACAAAAGATGCGAGAAGTATTTAAAAAACAAACCTTGCACAATCCAGCAATGTTTGGAATTGAAGGATTTATGGGTATAACAGGAATACACAGGTGTGTATTGAATCATATGACATAACTCTCGTGCTCACCAAGGCTGTATTTATTTGATTAAAAGCACAGTAATACCGTGAATATATTATTAAAATTTAAAATAACTGTTTTCTGTGTTATAATATATTTTAAAATGGAATTTATTCCTGTGATGGACAGCTGTATTTTCAACATAATTCCTCCAGTCTTTAGTGTCACATGATCGTTCAGAAATCATTTTAATATGCTGATTTGCTATTCAAGAAACATTGATCAACATTGAAATCAAGTTGTGCTGCTTTATACTTTTGTGGAAACCGTGATACATTTTTTTTAATGATTTTGCTGATGAATAGAAAGTTCAAAAGAACAGCATTTATTTGAAATAGACATATTTTGTCTTTTGATCAATTTAATATATTGTTTCTGAATAAAATCAGTCTTTTTTCCCCCTTTTAAAATCTTATTGGCGATTGCCTTTTTAATGGTAGAGTAAGTATTTTACAACTTCATTTATCCATCAATGTGTATGCAAATAATGGACATTATTTTTCCAGAAATACATACTTCTCTCTAACATGCATGAGGCAATCTTTCTCCATTCCGCTCTGCTTTAGGACGCCCATCAGAGTTTCCCTGGAAGAGTTTTTGTAGATAGTGCCAAGGAAGTTGCAGAGGTACGGTCTTGCAGTTTTCACCATCTGACCACTAAGTGTGACTACTGGGAAATGCCTGTATCTGCAAAATAATATTTAAAAATGTTTTTATATATATATATATATATATATATATATATATATATATATATATATATATATATATATATATATATATATATTAATAAGACCTAATAAGACCTATTTCAAACATAATAAAATATTAAATAATAGTTATAAAACAAATAAACACTTACGTGGCAACACCCAGGGGCCACTGAAAGATATCTTTATCGTTGACCCAAAGGCTGTCGTACACAAGAAAGAGCAGGTCAACAAACCCGCCGTGCCTTTTAAGGTAAGGACTGATCCAGTCATTATTGCACCGCTCGTTGCCCAAAAGGACCACAGCAACCCGGGAGACAGTGCGGGCCTGCACCAGACCCTGGACATGCTGAAGCCACTGGATGGAGTAGGAGATTTTCTGCTGCTCTCTTCCATTCAAAACCAACACCACACTGTCTGTGTCGAGAGAAACATGCCCCTGGACCACTGCTGGCCCTGTGTAGAAACTGAGGACAGATTATGACAAAAGAGATTAAAGTGTTGTGGTTTCTGAAAATGGAACATAATGCTTTGCTTAAAATAAAAATGTTTTAATGTGTTTTCTGCCTTTAAACCAAAAAGGCCAAGACCATAAAGAGAAATCAGAAAATGTTCCATCTTATTAGGACACAAATAATACAATTTCATGATTTAAATTTTTTATTTTAAAGTTTGTATCCCACAGGATATGTGGCCCCTTTTAGGGTGAAGTAAAACTCCTGTATTAACATTGAAGGGTTTAAACAGAAAAATTATGAGAATGTGTACTGGCTAAATGTTTATAAATACTTATTAACTGATCAACTAACATAACTTTTACTACCAGTTGGTAGTTTAAATGTTTTTTTGAAAGAAGTCTCTTGTGTATGGAAGCTTTATCTCACAATTCTGACTTTTTCATAATTGCAAGTTTATACCTCTGAATTGTGAGGTATAACTATAAACTATCAATTGCAAGAAAGTCAGAATTGTGAGATAAAAGTTATATTTAGCCATTTCAAGCTTCCATACTCATGCTCACCAAAGCTGCACTTATTTAAAGTGGCCATGACATGAGAAATCAAATTGTACCATTAAAACATTCTGCAAGTTTCATAGCTTAAAGGGTTTTCAATTTACGGAAAAAGTGTAGCGCCCGCGCCTCTCGCAGTTCAAAATGCTTACGCAACGTCTGGCGAGCGTAACTGGTGTGCAATGTCGTCAGAGGTAGAGTAAGCATTTTAAACTGCGAGAGGCTTTACAGTTTTTCCTTAAATTGAATATGGAAGGCGATTTGCCGGAAGCTAGATAATTTACTTTATAAAGTTTTAAATATGGATAGTTTTCTTACACAATCGCATCGATTCGCTTCAGAAGGCCTTTATTAAACCACCGGAGCTGTGTGGAGCAGTTATATGATGGATATAGATGCACTTTTACGGACTTCAAAAATGACCCAACCGTCACTGCCATTATAATGCTTGGATTAGCCAGGACATTTTTTATATAACTTAGATTGTGTTCGTTTGAAAGAAGAATGTCATACACCTAGGATGGCTTGAGGGTGAGTAAATCTAAAAAAGTAATAAAATGAAAAATTCTGGGTGTGAACTATCCCTTTAAGTGTCCTCCTCATTATAAACAAAGCATTTATTTAATCAACCTCCAAACAAGGCTCGGTTTGATATTGCGTGATCTGTAAGTCACACAGGCAAATACATTTCCATATGACATTAACAAAAAGTTTTACATCATCGCACAATAGGCCCCTCCCACTGGCATTCAGGCGCTTAACAACAGACATTTGCCTACACTGGATGTGCTTTGAGTTGCGTCTAAAGCAAATAGAACCCATTATAATCTCTGACGTGGGGCCCGTACCATGATGGTAGATTAACAAACTCAGGGTTATAGGATTAGTTTTGAGTTGACAAAACCAAACCAATCAATTCAGGCTTTGTTGGTCCCATGATGCTGATCATCAACTTTCTCTGTCAACTCAGGCTTTGATCCTGAGTTTGTGGAGCACGTGCACGTGAATGTGTGACATCAGCAGTGAGCAGCCAATCACATGCCTTTCAACGCAAAGTGTGACTCATTTCTCGCGAGAGAGCCGACGTGATTCAAAACTCTTTTGCTGAAGATAAAGACATTGACGTATATTTAAATAATTTAAAAGCATTTACAAAGAAGAAAATAATGTTAAAAAAGCATAAAAAGCAATCCGTTTCTATGATATATATATATATATATATATATATATATATATATATATATATATAAAAAAACTTTAATATTGTGAAATATTATTAAAATGTTATTAAAATGATTTTTATTTGAACATATTTTACTATGTAATTTATAATTGTACAATTATTATATTAAGTAATCATCATTAGACAATATATATATATATATATATATATATATATATATATATATATATATATATATATATATATATATATATATATATATATATATATATATTTATATATATATATATATATTTTTTTATTTTTTTTTATATCATGTAGTGACCTTTAATTTGGAGCAAGAGAACCAGGGGGAGTGGCTTTATTGCCTCAGAGATGAGCTCACAGCTGATTGGTTCAAATTCAGTTTGAGATCTCTTATCCCGAACATAACCTGCTCCGGAGCAGGTTAGCTGCGGAGCATAAGTTACTATGGAGATGAACACTGCTAAAAGCCAAACAACTTTAATGGTACTTAAAACCCAGGATTGGTACAAACTAAGCTTAAACATATCTGGCTAGCTAGCTAGCTAAACCGGCTTCATGGTATAGGCCCGTGGTCTACACTGGATACAGTATAAAGATGCCCATTCACTTTACTCCACAAACTTCAGTCTGTCAACACGACAAACGGAAGAGTGAAAGAATGTTTACTTTGACGCGTCTGGTTTAAATAGACAATCATAAAAGCGGCCGTTTACTGACAAGCCTTAAAGGAGCCGACCCTTAAAAACAGATAATTTCAGACAGAGGGTCAGAATGAAGGGTGAAAATAATCTTTATTTCTGCGTATACTGCAAAGCTTAATTTTCAGTAACTGATTCATCATTTTAGAACAGCATTTATTTGAAATAGGACTCATTTGTAACATTATAAAAGTCTTTACTGTCACATTTGAAAAAGCTTACCTGAAATTGATCTTCCCAGACTGAATCTCTCCTTCTCTCCATTGGCTGGATTTGTCCGCTGGGTTGAGAGGCCCTTCTAAAATATGTTCCCACAAATAAAGTCCTAGGAAAATGTGAACAAGAAACAATATTTAACTATGTTCTCTACTAATGCAACAATAGCAAGAAATGCAATGATTTCTGGAAACAACAAACAAATTCCACTTGCCAATGGCTGCTTTGCCCCAGATCTGAACTTTATATGTTTTTGGCCTGTTTTTAGCAACATGATCTTGATATGATCTGAAAGCATCTCTTCGTTTTTGCAGAACTAAGGAGTGTGCACGCTCATCTTCTTCCCATGGGTTCCACTCTTCCTCTCTTCCTTTTCCATTATCTGGAAAAACATTTTTATTAAACAAATCGCACAAATGTATGCGCTTTTTTTGCATTTGCGCTATATTATATTGTTTGTTTATTATAACAAACCCATTAGAGAATGCTGGTTATATTATGTTACCTATAATCACAGAACCCTTTTTCACTACTCGATGAACGCGAGAAATAACCCTCTTGCTGAAAAACACATTATACGCGGCGTACAGAGAAAATATCACATACGCCAAAACAACTATAATCGCTATCTTCCGGCGAAAGAATCTCATGTTTGATTTTCAGGTGACCATCCTGCGAATCCTGCTCAAATGTGTACGAGAAACGTCCAATGTTCAGGTTGGAACGATTCGCCGCTCACGTTGATTCTTCCTGCCTAAGTGGGCTAAAAAGATTCGGATGAAACTGTTCGAATGAACAGATTCGCAGAAATGAGTCAAACGTCTCGTCACTACTGTTTACATTTTCCCGAGATAACTTTGTACTGCCTGTTCAAAATGATAACACTTATCAAAAAAGTTTATACATTCCAACAAATACTGTGAAAATAACATGCTGAAGTAATTAAATTATGTACTGTATTTAACATTTTAATAGATTTTTTTAAATATAATTTCTGTTTTAGTGTGCACTTTCCGTTCAGTCAATCTCCGGGCGACTATGACGTGCTGTAGGAGGAGCTTCCGCTGAACAAGCTCTCGCTTCAAAGGTCGGTGTGACCGTACGGGCTGTCAGGATCCTTCCTAACCGGGCAAAAATGATTTCCCTGGCCGCTCGTTTGGGGACTTTGTCCCCTCACCTGCAGGCTTGTGGTCCGCTAAAAACGTTTGTCCCCGGAGCAGTGAACACAGAAGTGCTGATGAAGTGTGCTGCGAGCGGTAGGTGATCATATAACGTGGTCATGTCATTAGTTGACAGGCTGGTCAGACTCTTGACATGACATTCGGTAATGCTGCCTTTAGGTTTGCAAATTTCATAAGAAGTAATGTTATAAACGTAAAAGGTCTAAAAAAGGAAAAATAATACATCTCTCTAAATAAATTTATATGTATATCCAAATGTTTTTCTCCAGTCTACAGGAGTTTTTTCGCACAGTGGATGCATAAGAGCCTCATATTTTTCACAATAAAATAAAAAAAAATGATAATTGTCATATTAATATAGGAGCACAAAATGTGTTATATGTATACACATACTTTTCATTTGTAAAAAAAATAATAAATAAATCGCGTTTTAATCATTATAATCGCAAAGAGATTTTCCCAAATCGTGCATACATATATATATATATATATATATATATATATATATATATATATATATATATATATATATATATATATATATATATATATATATATAATTATAAATCTAACTGATGCAGTGTGGAGATATTTATTTATTAGACAACCATGGAGCCAAATGTTATGGACTGGCAGCCAAAGACACCATTCACTTTAATTTTATCTTCCCCAATATTTTATTTTCTAGGCCATTTTGGAGCACGTCTCACTCACACAGACATCAAAATCCCTGACTTCTCTGACTATCGTCGTGCTGAGGTGTTGGATCCTAAGGTGTCCTCTCAGGAGAGCAGTGAAACTAGGCGGACCTTCTCTTACTTGGTGACCGGATCCACTGCTGTGTTGGGTGTCTATACTGCCAAAACGGTTGTGACCCAATTTGTAACCTCAATGAGTGCCTCTGCTGATGTCCTGGCTTTATCCAAAATCGAGATCAAGTTGTCCGATATCCCAGAAGGGAAAAACATGACCTTCAAGTGGAGAGGCAAGCCTCTGTTTGTTCGTCACCGAACGGAGAAGGAGATCTCAGTTGAGCAGAATGTAGACCTCTCAGAGCTCCGAGACCCCCAGCATGACAAAGACCGCGTCAGCAACCCCACCTGGGTCATCGTTATTGGTGTCTGCACTCATCTCGGCTGTGTCCCGATCGCAAATGCCGGTGATTACGGTGGATACTACTGCCCCTGCCATGGGTCACATTACGATGCTTCAGGAAGGATCAGAAAAGGACCCGCACCTCTCAACTTGGAGGTGCCTTATTATGAATTTCCTACTGAGGATACTGTAATTGTTGGATAGGATAAACAATGGACATTTTCTGTGCTTTTATCTTGCCAAACCTAACTGTTAATAAATATATATTTTAAAGCAACTATGTTTTTGAGTCTTTTGACTGGGCATGCAACAGGTTTTTATCAGAGTCCGACCAAACTATTTTTTCAAAAATATGAAGTCAATCCTGTAGTCAATTTCATCCCTTAAACATTTTTTCCTGTGGAAAAAAATCTTCATGCCTTAAAATAGCTTGACTATAACTCAATACACACACACAAAAAATATACCAGGATAACCTGACTTCTCTCCTTCTTCAGAGAATGGTTAATGATATGCTAAAACCCGCCCCCAACGTGACGTCATTGGTTACAAGGTAGTTTGTGACGCACCGGAAATTTCAAACCCTGTTTTTTAAGACCATCTTTTTCACTCATACCGAAATACTCATAAATGTTGTTGACTTGTGAATTTGCACATTTTTGTATGAAACCATATATAAAATAAAATAAAATAAACATTAACTTGACTTTCACCACAGAGGGTCTTTAATTAAATTAACTTTAAAAAGGCATTCATTCAACAATATCATTTCCATATGTTCCATAATGCACAATCCTTCCTAAATAATCTGAAAATAAACCACACAGTAAATTATTTCAAAGAACATCCAATGCTTGACAAATTGAAATGTACTATATAAATTAATGCCAGTTTCAACTACAGTACTCAAGCATCCAGTCAAACCATCCCTATAACGCATGATTTCAATGTGCCTGGCCAAATCTAAATATTAATAAATATATAGTTTAAAGCAACCAGCATCTATGTTTTTAAGGCTTTTGAATGGGCATGCAAATATTGATTACAAATGAACAGAGTTCTATTAAACAAAAAAAAGTTTAAATAACTTTAAAAAGGTATTAATTCAACAACACCATTCACTTATGTTCTATAATGCACAATCTTCCGAAGTGTTCTGAAAATTAACTGCACACTATGCCAGGAAATTATTTTAAAGAACATACAGTGCTTGTCAGATTCAAATGTACCATATAGCATTTAAAAAAAAATGCCAGTTTCAACTACAGTCCTCAAGCATCTATTCAAGCAACACGTATGACATGATTATAAGGTTTGAAATGTTTTTTTTGTTTGTTTTTATGAAGATGATCAGTCTACATAATGCACTTCAGCTTGAAGTTCCTTTTGAACATAGCTCAGAAGAGCAGCAGTTACCTGCTGCTGAAGAGTGGCATTTCCCATTACAAGGGCAGTCAGTTGTGCAACATCAGTCCATGTTATTGAGCCCAAGATGGCTACAATATCCTCATAGAGTCTGTGCTGCTGGTCTGGTGTCAGCTCCATGACAACCTGGGGGAGAGGTTTAAATTGTCCGCTTGTCATCCAGCATCCAAGCAGTCCTCCAACAGCCCCACCTTAAAAACACAAAGGTGCACGTAAGAAAAACATCTCATACATACTATGTACGAGGTTGACACCTGTATTAAAGGCATGAATGTACTTGCCCACTGCAATTCCCAGAGGACCCCCTATTAAGCCTCCCGCAAAAGCCAGACCACCAGCTGCCGCTGCTCCTTTTCCAGACTGCTTCACTGCTGTTTTTACTTGTTGATTTGCGGATAATTCACAACACAATTTCATTACGTCATCAACACGTGGCGGCATCTTGCTTGGAAAGATTGCAGTGTAACTGTAACATGAAAACAAATCAGTGTGACTCCATACACTATAAAATACACTATAAAATGCGTTCTATTACCATATATAGAAATATAATCTTTTATATATATTATATACTGTCTCTACTGTATAAAACGTTGTCTAAAAGACACAAATAAAACACTCACCGTCAAAAGCAACTTTTCGATTCAATATTGACAGAATGTAACCGAAATTGTGGCATAAAACATTTAGGTATTTGGTGACCACGTCAAACTACCAAAACGCCAACAAGCGCTAGGTCATGATTTTTTTGAAAGTGTGAAGCTAGAAATAACTTTTTCAAAGTAAAATAACTTTACAGATAAATCAATATATACATATAAAAGTACATGTCTGCCACGTTTTAAAAGTTAAATTACTTAATTGTGAATTGTATTTGCAAAGACACATTGAAATTTAAAATGTAATAATTTAAACAGCGAGTGTTGCATATCTTCTGCCAGTGAATGAAAATAAATGCATATACGATGTATTTAAAATAAATATTTACACATAGTGATTTAAATTTTTTGTGTACAAAAATACACGTGTTGATATTATTTTTGTATTATTATTATTGATCTAAATCATGCTACTTTTAGCTGATAATGACGGGAGGGTACTCTTATTCTGAAATGTTTCTTCATCGGTTCGTTTTTAAAAAAAAACATCACAGTCAACTATTTCTTTTTTCACACAAATAATCTTTGGTATTATTGCACTGACTTTACGACTGGCTTGTATTACTGATCAGGACTGAATTATTCCGTGATATATCAAACTTTGATGTTATATGCATAAGTAAACTTTCTATTTCCTAAACGTGCCCGGGCATGTCTAACGAAATTTGACTTTTAAATGGAGCTCATCATCATCTCCGCAGAGACAATGATTGGATGTTTCCTGCATGCAGAAGCTCACATCAGATGCTCTGCAATGACAACAGCTGAGCTGATGCTCGGACATCATGACAGTTCTGAAGACTGAAACTGCTGCTTTTGCTGGAATGAGTGAAAACCTGTGGTTGGAGAAAGCCTGCTCTATCCTTATTCCTGCTTTACCATTATGGATCATTGAATATGCATGGACTAAACGGATGATGGAGGTCTTAGAAGGTGTTTCTTACAATATCTTTTTTTATAACCCACACAAATCTGCATGTTTTCAATTATTCAAATTATGATACTGATCAGTGTAATTGATTATATATATTGCATTGCTTTTAAATATAAACAGTATAATCTATTTAATCAATGTATTATTTGCATGTATCTATCTACACAGTTACTGTGTTACTTGTTACTTTTTTTAATCATAAATTCATTGCACAGTCGGTGCGAATACTACACAAATAATAGGTCTAACTGTATTAAAGGAGTAGTTAACCCAAAAATTAAAATTCTGTCATCAATTAACTTGAAATTATTTTTTTTGGAACAAAGAAAAACCGAGCTCAACTTTTAAATACTAACCCTCAATCAAACCTGTACGAGTTTCTTTCTTCTGCTGAACACAAAAGAGGATATTTCAAAGAATGTCATTTACCAAACAGTTAATCGACCCCGTTTACTTAAATTTTATTTTTTCCCCTACTATTGAAGTCAAAGGGGTCCATCATCTGTGTTTAGTTCACAATATTCTTCAAAAATATTCTTATCTTCTTTTGTGTTCAGCAGAAGAAAGAAATAGGTTTGGAACAACTTGAGGGTGAGTAAATGATGACAGAATTTTCATTTTTGGGTGAACTTACCCTTTAAGTTGATTCTAAGTCATGAATGAATGGGTAGGCTTGTCACAATCATGAATTTTGTTATGTCAATTAATTGACATAATTAGTTGTGATTAACAATTTAATTCTGTCTTGTTCATGTCACTGACTGTAAATCCACACAGAATCAAATATAATATTTGAATAAAAAAATATAATAAATTGGGCCTTTATGCGTAACTTTAACAGTATAACAATGAATACCCAGATATCAGATATACCCAGAGCCAATTTAATTCTGGGCCAAATCTGGTGTTTCGGCTGCGAGTTTGGCCCACAGATCTCATGAAATTAAGGCCCACGATTTGCCCAAAACTAGATCTATGCCGGAAGCCGACCAAAACTCACCCACAACATCTTCCATGTACCCATAAATCAGCCATAACTGGCCCAAAACTGCCAGAATAAAAGATGCATAATTAATTATAATATAATATTTAATTTATAATAATATAATATAATCCAGGCTAATTTAACCCACAAACCTTAATTTTGTATTCATATCTTTGCATACTTTATAACAGTGATTTTTATATTTTATTATTTCACAGGAAAACAATATTGTGCATTTGTATGGTATTTTTGAAACACTTAAATTTCCTTGATTTGAATGTCAGAATGTGATTGAAATTTAAACTAGACCATAATTGAGATTATCTCGATCAAATAATCACGATCACAGGCCTATAAATGGGAGATCTAATCAACTTTCACTTTTTTTCAGTTCTAGGTCCTCCATTATGGCTAGAAGGTGACTGGCATCTTCTGACCCTTGAAGAGCCGTGCAGAGTCCGTGTGGTGTCGGCAGAGGTCTGGAGGATCGTTCAAGCCCGAGACATCAAGCACTTTGAGAGAGTTGTTGAGTTTTTGCATGTTACATACTCACTTGTGCCACGACTAGTGACTCCCATAAAACACATGAAGATCATGTTTGGTCTGCAGACACTGGTGAGATATAAATCAACCCACCAGAATTAACTTTGCTATCATGTATAAGGTTTTACAAATTGTAAAAATATGAAGTTGTTTTCATTTTCATAGCTGTTTTACGATTCACAAGCTTTTGTTGTTTTAGGTTGTCATGTGGATGTTGTGGAATGACCAGAGTACTGCTAATATCTCTGAAAAGATAGAAAACTTTTTCCCTAACAGCCTGCCAGAGTATCACAAATGTGTAAGTATAATCTTCTTCCACCAGGGGCTGCCACAAATACATAGAAAGCAAAGTAATTGATACATGCTCTATATGTGATGCATAGGTTCTCTCTGGGAAGTATAATGTAAAAAAACAAAACATTGTCTTCATCATACATTTTCTTATATCTAGAGCCGCAGAAACATGGATCTGATGCAGAAAAACCAGAAGGATTTCAAGTCCTTTGCTCATTGCCTGGCAAGAGACGGGGACATGCGCGAGACTTATATTCGGGTTAGTGAAAATGGCCTCATTAAATACTTTGAATGGTACATTACTTATATCAGCACTAGTTTGCACCAATTTCAGATCTTTAAATCAAATGTGACCATTCAACTTTGCAGGATTTAATGGAGGAGCAATACGGAGAACGGTATGCACAGAAACTGGAGGAGAGACTCTCACACTATTTGAGAGAGCTGGATAAAGTCCTACCACAACCTACGTGTATTGAACAGGTTAGTGTTTTTGTACATTCGTATCTAAAGTAGCTGCATCTTTTATTTAGTTATTTTCTAAAAATATTAGTGCATAAATTGTTGCTGACAGATGATAAAACGGGTGAAAAAATTCCAACCACTTACATTTGTAAATATATTGGCTAAATCTCAAGTTCCTGTGGGTCCTTGAAAAGTCCTAAAATGAGTTTAAAAAAGGTCATAAATTGTGTTAAATATCTTAAATTGTGTAACAAAAGTATAATTTTAAAGGGTTCTTAAAGGGTTACTTCAGCGATTAGCATTAAGCTTTGTATCAGTAGAAACCCAGGAGTATATTCGAATTATCGTACTTTCCCCCCTTAAACCCTGAGACGAGATAATTATGTATTTTATTTCTGGAAAAATTCCTCCGATGACGCAAATATCGTCATTTTGCGTCATCGGAGGAGGTTTTGTCTCGAGGCTAAAGACTACAGCCAGCAGGAGGCGCTATTTCCGCATGTTTTCAACATCGCACTCGCAGCACTCGGCTCCTGGAGCTGTGGGGATTCATGTAAATGGAGCAGTGGAGAGCAGAGTGAGTGTTTCGACTTTTCAAATGAACTTCCTATAAAAGTTAAGCTTCCGAAGACATGAACTGAAAATGTGCCAGACTGATCACGCGCTGTGAATGTATGCGGCCGCGAATCCCACGATTACCTCAGCTCATGTGATGAATGTAATCTGACTGCTGCTGCGTTTGTGCCATGACACCCAATCGGCTCACTCACAATATATTGAACAGACACGTTCAGTTTTTAATTGTAGTTTCTCTAACTGAACTGATTTTATGAAAATGAACGTAGTGCGCAAGTGATCCAGTATACCAGTAGCCGTACCTACTAGATAAGGGCAGCGAAGTGCATTCTGGGAATTGTTGTCTTTTATCCACATGAGACAAAAAAACATTTTCTGTGTTTTCTCAGTCTAGAAGGCACCAAATTCAAAAATAATTTAACATTTCTACTACATTAATGACCCAGTTTAAATACAGATTCATCTTCCCAGCGCTAAAGTACCCCTTTAACTTTGAGGATGTAAAAACAGACTTTAAAAAGACTTTACACTTTTAAACGCACAGCTGGAAGTATGCTCAAGCATAGATATTTCAAAATAAGAGTCCCAATGCATGTTCATGCTTTTTTTTTTAAATCATGCTTTTTTTCTCCTGAAAATATATTATTGGTATTTTGTATATACAATAAACTATATATCTGGCATTAAATTCACTTTTGACTTTTGGCTGCCTAAGTCACAGGAAGGAAAGACTACACTAAAAAAAAACTTTTTGGACAAACTCAATTTAATTGAGGGCAGGTTTTCCATTCAATAAATATGTGTAGCCCCAACTCATGATATTACAAATTATATTAATATGTAGCCTCACGTGGTCATACTCATTTCTAGTCAGAATATGAGTCTGATACCGCTCCATTGAGCTGTGATTATTGGGGTGTGTTTCAACCAAACCAGCAATGACCTCAATTGGATAGACCTACAACCAATCAGAGCAACGGAGTAAATGACGTATGTTTAGGGACGCATAGTAGTGGGAAGTTCGGATCATGTTACGGACTCGGATCTTTGAATCTCATTCAGCAAAATGAACCAATCGTTTCAAGTAATTTCGTTTATTTCAGCAGAATATCATTAAAATGTCACATGTTAAATTCCCCAACACATCTAGTACTTATGCAAAAATATGATCACATTTGAAATAAAAAAATAATTATAAGCTAATGCAGCCAATGCCAAACTATTTAATCACGTCTGTTCCTGGAAAGATTAGTAACATTACACCTTTCCTGTCTTCGGGTCGGAGTCGTTAGTTCCGTCATCAGTGTCTGCATGCAGTCCCGAAAACAAAACTGATTAGTTCACCTCACGAGTCTTCGGGTTCCAGTCATTCGTTCTCACGGCCCCATCGGCTGAGTGCAGAAGATCCTGTACAGAACCGATGGCCTGAAGCACATGCACTGTCAACACAAAATGAACGAATCACTCTCTGAGATAATTCGTTGTTCCCGAGTCATTAAAAGGATTAATTAACTTTTAAATAAACTTTTGCTGATAATTTACTCACCCCCATGTCATCCAAGATGTCCATGTCTTTCTTTCTTCAGTCTATTTTTTCCTAAATAAATTAAGGTTTTTGATGAAAACATTCCAGGATTTTTCTCCTTATAATAGACTCAATGGACCCCAAACGGTTCAAGGTCCAAATGTTTCATTGCAGCTTCAAAGGGCTTTAAACCATACCAGACGATGAATAAGGGTCTTATCTAACAAAACGATCTGTCATTTAAAAAAAAAAATCATAAGTTTAAGTTTTATAAGCACAAATGTTCGCCTTTCTCCGTTCTGTGATATGTAGCGTGACGTCCACGTGTCACGCAGTTACGTTGAAAAGGTCACGCTTGTCGTAGGCGGAAGTACCGAGTCGTCATTGAACGTGCACATACTAAGTCAAACGCCGTTTACAAAAAAAGGGAGTTAAAAGGTAAAAGCGATGTCGGATGATTTTGAATCCTCCACTCATTTGTAAACAATGACTCGGTAATTCCGCCTATGATAAGCGTGACCTTTTCAACGTAATCTGCGTATTACGTGATGTCACGTACACATATCACAGAACAGAGCAAGGCAAACATTTGTGCTTATAAAACTTAAACTAAAAAAAAAAATTAAATGACAGATCGTTTCGCTAGATAAGACCCTTATTCATCATCTGGTATCATTTAAAGCCCTTTGAAGCTGCAATGAAACTGTCATTTGGACCGTTTGGGGTACCTTGAAGTCCATAATATGAAGAAAAATCCTGGAATGTTTTCATCAAAAACCTTAATTTCTTTTCGACTGAAGAAAGAAAGACATGGACATCTTGGATGACATTGGGGTGAGTAAATTATAAGCAAAAGTTTATTTAAAAGTGAACTAATCCTTTAAGATTAGTTCAAAAAGAACTAATCGTTCATGAACAACGCATCACTAACGCAACAGATCTCAACTTCCAGCACGCTGGAAGAAGTAGAAGAAAAATATCAGTGTAAATGATCTGGTGTTGTAAAAAATAATTTGAGGATACACAGAGTATTTTTTTACTAACACAATTATCATTTTTGAGAGAAACAGTTCTCAGTTTAGGATTGGAACGAATTCAACCCAGCGCCTTTAATGACGTTTATCATCTGTCCATCATCGTATAAAGCCCGCCCTGACAATTTCATTGGTCCGAACAGTTTCTGTCCAAGCATACTGGGAACCACAGATCCACTTAATTAAACTTAATTAAATTAAGTTGTGTCAAAATGTTTAAAAAAATCATGTTACCTTAGCTCATTTTAATTAATTAAACTGAACAAGGTAAAAAAAATGTTTGCGTGTAAGAAAAATAATTAAATAACATTTCAAAATAAAATTAAAATTATATATTTTACTAGTAACAGCCCACTAATCTGTTTATTGCCTTCCTTTTAAATACATTATTATTGTATCTAATCTGTCCATATTTTTATATGAATGTGTCCAGGTACTG
The DNA here is from genome assembly GCA_023029165.1 of Gobiocypris rarus. Classification (NCBI taxonomy): domain Eukaryota; kingdom Metazoa; phylum Chordata; class Actinopteri; order Cypriniformes; family Gobionidae; genus Gobiocypris; species Gobiocypris rarus. The sequence continues at coordinate 14,353,017 of CM040918.1, read as the reverse complement.
AAGCAGTCCCATCCATATGGGAGGGGAGAGAAGATCCTGAAGAAATTACTTTCAAGGGATAGTGCTTCTCTAGCCACAATTTTAAAAAGGCTCCTGTATAGCGGTAAGAAATAAGGTTTAGGCTCGGAAATCGTCATATAAGCTTTGAAATTGCTTAATTTTTATTGGCATTTTCTCTATATTGCAGCTGTAACAACAAATCAGAGCCTTGATGACAGTATCACACCAACACTTTCAAACACTTGTGAGGAACCAAGGGATGATAAAGTTGTTAAACAATCCCATGATAACCTTCATGTAATTTTGAGGCCATCTCAGAACAATCGATTCTCACAAACCAGCACAAAAGAGATCTTTAGTTCCCAGGACTTGTGGCAGAATAGAAACACAGGGATCATTTTATCTCAGGAGGAAATTTGTGGTGATGGAGGGATTGTTACGTCCACGCAATTGTCAGATTCTGAAATGGATCAGATTGACTTTAGCCAATCTTGTCTAGAGGAGAAGGACCAGATTGGGAGGCACAGACAGGTGAAGACTCAATCTGAACCAGAACAGAAGGAAGGTGAGACAGAGCAGATGTGCACCAGACATGGCAAAAAAATGAGGAGCATCCTTCAGGAATGTTCTGAAGAGCTTGATGGAGAAGCTGTACAGGCAGAATGCACCCCGACATCAACCCAAAGCACTCCATCTCTTTTCCCACACACACCAGAACCTCAAGCATCTCCAAACCAGCACTCATTGTCCTCAAACACTGATTCATCCTCTACGAACATTTCAATGTCCTACATGCAACAGGTCAGTCTTTTACCAGTGTCCTCAAAGAAACCAGTTGCTCCTTCACCTTCAGTCCACCAACAGTCCTCCTCATCACCTCAATCCACAGCCTCAAAGCAACTCAGCACTCCAAGAATCAATGCAGGACAGATTTTAGCTACTGTTGTCTTCACAGAACCAAGCAGAACCAAAGAACACAATCTGAAACTGTCCTTAGAGAGTCAAAGCTTCCTCATGCAGTCCAACTGGCTTCAACCTCAAGTCTGCCTTAATAGACTGAGCAAGGAAGAGTGCGCCAGAGCCACAAATTCATACATTTTAGAAGGAGAACAAACAGCTGAACATGATCAATACGTGTTATTTGATGTAAATACACTGTATTCGGATTCATACTCAGAAGATTCAGACTCTGATGACCCTGATTACAATCCAAAAGGAGAATAAAACCGAGGATGCCAAAAAAGTGCAAGTGAACGTGGTCTTCATCATGTTTTGCAGATGCATAGGTACTCAAACATCTGTTTTAACAGGTACTCAAAATCTATTTTTAACAGTTTACATCGAATGTTTAAAAACACTTGCACTAGGGTTGGGGAAATATCCAGCTTTTTTACCTCATCACCTCATGAACCTGAGTTCATTCTCTAAGAACATTTTGATGTCCTGCATGCAAAGCCAAAGCATGCCACCTTTTTCCTCACACACATCAGAACCTCAAGCATTTCCAAACCAGCACTCAATTGTCCTCAAACCCTGATTCATCCTCTACGAACATTTCAGTGTCCTACATGCAACTGGTCTTTCACCAGTGTCCTCAAAGAAATCTGTTGCTCCTTCACCTTCAGTCCAAAACAGTCCTCCTCATCATCTCAATCCACAGCCTCCAAGCAAACCGGCACCCCTAGAATCAATGCAGGACAGATTTTAGCTGCTGTTGTCTTCAGAACACATTCTGAAAATGTCTTTAGAGAGTCAAAGCTTCCTCATGCAGTTCAATTGGCTTCAACCTCAAAAGTGTTTTAAAAGACTGAGCAAGAAAGAGTGTGCCAGAGCCACAAATTCATACAGATCCCATGATATTTTAGGAGAAAAAGAGACTGAATATTAATGTATTATTTTATGTAAATACTGTATTATGCTTCATTCTAAGAAGATTAAGACTCGGATGACCTTGATTTAATGGCTAATTAAAACATAGGACACTAAAAAGAAAGCGACAGTGAACATGGTGTTTATCATGTTTCTCAGATGTACACAAACATTGATTTTGATTACGTCGGTTTCCAACATTAAGGTCAAAGTGCTTGCTATTGACGGTCAGTGGCAAAATATTTATATCCTGTTGACGCGTGTATGTGTTTTGTGATTAGTCCAGTTGTCCTGAAGGTCCTATGAAGCGAGTATACCTAAATCTACATGGTTTCCAATGTGCTGTTGGTTTAGTGACGCATATGGTGGGTGGGTCAGGGTTATCGCTGGGTCTCTGGATGGTGTTCATGGTCCTTTGATTGACTTGGAAGGGTTGTGTAAGGATAGACATTTTGGATCATGATCATAAAGTTAAGTGCACTGCAAAAAGGGCTTTTCTTACTTAGTATTTTTGTCTTGTTTCCAGTCCAAATTTAAAATCAAATAATTATTATTTACTAGATATTGTCTAGTTTTTGCTTAAAACAAGCCAGAATTATCTGCCAAAGGTGTAAGAAATAATCTGAATCCAAATGGAAACAAGATTCTGTACCCCATTTGCAGATCATTTGGCAAAACTCGCTTAATTATTTCAGAAAACAAGACTTACTTGTCTAGTAAATGCATCTTGATTTAAGATTTTTTTTTATATTTGGACTGGAAACAAAACAAAAAAAATACTAAGTAAGAAAATAATTTTTAGCAGTGTTTACCTACAATGTCACGGTTGCGTTGACCCTTTCAGTTTAGATAGCACATCAGGGCAGATAAGTGTTTTAAGGTTAATCTTAGCCTCACTAATTCAGTGTCGCATGTGTACGTGTTGGTTTACATATGTAGGTTATGCCAAGTAAAATAAAAAATAAAAAACATGAGAGAGTTGTGGGTTTCAAGTTCAAGGTTATTGCTGTGTACAATCACGTCCATTTTAAAGTTTGTTTACCTGCCTTGAGTGTACACTTTATCTGCCTTAAATATATAAACTTCTTTTAATCATTGCATCAGAATTTACCATTCGAGGTAGATGAAGCAAGTAATATCGGCAAGTGCTTTGGATACTGATTGTTTAAGCTTCAAAAGGGTTAAGTAAATCATACAAGTGACAACTATTTATTTTCTAAACGTATGACATTTTATTAAAGGGATTGTGCACCTACATTTTTTTTTGTCATTATTTACCTCATGTTATTCCAGACCCTTTTGACTTTGTTTACTTTATGAGAATAGGAACGGAATATGTGCTTCACAGTTCTCCATGCAGTTACAATAGAGTTGCAAGAAAAAGTATGTGAACCGCATGCAGAATCTGTGAAATGTGAATCATTTGAACTAAATAAGAGATCATACGACATTAATGTTATTTTTTATTTAGTGCTGTCCTGAATCAGATATTACATAACAGATTTTTACATAATAGTCCACAAGACTATAAAAAAAAGAAAGCTGAATCTATTAAAATGACCCTGTTCGAAAGTTTATGAACTATTGATTCTTAATACTGTGCGTCGTTACCTGGATGGTCCTGTTTTTTTTTTTTTTTTTTTTGTCGTCGTCGTCTTGTGATGGTTGTTTATGAGTCTCTTGTTTGTCCTGAGCAGTTAAACTGCCCAATGTTCTTCAGAAAAAATCCTTCAGCTCCAGCACATTCTTCATTTTTCCTGCATCTTTTGTACATGTGATACCTCTCTCCAGCTGACTGTATGATTTTGAGATCCATCTTGAGTGACTGTATGATTTTGAGGTCGACTGAGGGACTCAAACACAACTATTAAAAAAGGTTCAAACATTCACTGATGCTCAAGAAGGAAACACGACGCATGAATTTGAAGAACAAGGTAAATTGTACTTAATTTGTCGTCCAGGAAACATGTAAGTATCTTCTGTTGCTTCTGAAGGGCAGTGGTAAATGAATAAAAGCGGGCAAAAATTTGGTCATCTTCATCCTGTTCGAAAGTTTTCACCCCCCTGCTCTTAATGCATCTTGTTTCCTTCGGAGCATCAGTATGTTTGAACCTTCAGTCACTGCTGGAAAGGGTTCAAATATACAAAAGATGCTGGAAACCTGAAGAATTTGCAGCACCTGGAGGATTTTTCTGAAGAACATTGGGCAGTTCAGTTCAGACTCAAGAACAACCATAACAAAAAAACAAGCCATCCAGGTAACGACACAGTATAAAGGATCAATGGTTCATAAACTTTTGAACAGGTCACATACCTTTTCTTGCAACTGTAAATTGGGATTGCAGGTTCCCAAATTAACAGTTTTGTATCTTACATAACCAGTTCATTGAAAAGATTCCAAGGTTTTTTTTATTTTTTTTTTATTTACTATATGTCACATTAATAGAAAACGAAACAAACAAACAATGTTGATTTGAGCATTTGCAAAATGGCTGGGGATTTAAAAACTTTACAAAGGCCATAAGCCCTTGATTTGTCAATATTTAGGATAGCTGGCAAAGGCTTTGCACATAATAATAATAATAATAATAATAATAATAATAATAATAATAATAATAATGTTAGCTGCATAGCAGAATGGCCCAGTAGATGCAGTGTTGGCACAAATAAAACCATTCCAGCCCCACTAAAAAAGTGGGGTTGACTTAAGCAAGACAGATGTGGCGACCAGTCCCTTTCATTCTCATTACATCTGTAGAGAATATTCTCCAAATGATGCTTGATGATATCTGAGAACATTATCGAGATTCTGAAATATACTACTGTTAAACCTAAACTCTTCTTTGTTTCTCGCAATTGTAATGTAGGCCTATATAAATGGAAACACCTGGAAACAGTTGCGACAAATAAAATAATAACTTAAAGAATATATTAAGTTAGGCAGTAATAGATCTGAATGAAAAAAAGTCCATAACTTTGTGAGTACAGTAGCGCTTTTATGCATCAGATCGCGTGCAGAGATCATGTGCATGACAGACTCGGCCGCAGCTTCTAGAAAGAGGAGGAGGTTAAACCCCAAAACTACAGAATTTTAGACTTATGATGTAACAGGGGAGTTTTGTACGGCCCTCAGTCTCCACCAATGAAAATATGGGCAAGGTTCAACACCCATGTGTGGGTTCTGTATAAATTCGGTCTAAGAATCAATCTATGCACATATTTACCTATTTACCTCATTCCCAGCCATTGGAGCGTGATTTCTTTAAATAAAAAGCTGCTTAATAAGGTATTTATGTTACATTTTAAGTTATGTAGGTCTGTGTTGATTTTCAACTAGGCTACCATAGGTATATATATATATATATATATATATATATATATATATATATATATATATATATATATATATATATATATATATATATATATATATATATATACATTTTTTTTGCATAATTATTTTAAACACTATAAACAAAAAATTCCAAATCAGTTTTTGCTCTTTTAGATTTGTGTCACACCAATGGTGAATATTAGAATTCTGCAGTCATATATTCATTAGATAATTTAGAATAGTATTTTGTCTTAAATAAATAAAGTTTTTATTTAAAAAACTTTAAATAAAGATGCATTTACTAGACAAGTAAAACAAATAAATATAATAATAGCAATAAAATTAAATACAATTCTACATTTTTTGACGTCAGTACGAAACCCATATATTGCATAAACGTAAAATGCGAAAGTAATTGTTAACATATTTTAGTCTACTCTTTCAATGTCATCTTTTTTCCTTCCTTAGGCATCATCTGTCTCAAACGTGTATAGACCAAGAAAATGTCTTTTGTGGTGAAAATGAACGAAGCACAGAACGATGGCTTCCACAGTACGAACGGGAAGTTAATAAACGGGAACGGTGTGCATCATATGAGCGTGCGGACTCATGTGAGTGTTAACCCAGCAAAACTGAAGAGCAACCGGCCGAGATGGAACGTCAGACCCTCAGAGATGTCCAAGAAAACACTCAACCCCATCCGAGCCATAGTGGACGGGATGAAACTCACTCCCAACCCCGAGAAACCCATGATTGCTTTATCTATTGGTAAGTTATGGGTCAACTACAGTGATCTAATGTGTGAAACTTAGTTCTAGATTTTATATAGATTCTATATAGAACTTTTTTGGGTCAATATTTAATTATTTATATTTTGTCAACTGGATGATACAGTTATTGAGACAGCCTATTATTTTACAATGCTTTTGGATTTCTTGGCTTTAAATGTTCTGAATCTGATTCTCCTCCAGGTGACCCTACTGTGTTTGGGAACTTGCCAACAGATGACACTGTTTTGCAGGCAATGAAGGAGGCTATTGACTCTAACAAATTCAATGGCTATGCTCCCTCAGTTGGTAAGATTTTTGTAGCAAAGTTAATTGCTGTATTTTTATACAACAATAAAATAATTCCATCATGCTTTCATTCTGATAAAAAGTGTATTATGCTTTGTGCATAATCTCAGCATTTTGAAAAACATCGACAGGTTACCAAAAGAGCAGAGACGCAGTTGCTAACTTCTACAGCTGTCCAGAAGCTCCACTGGAAGGCAAAGTGCGTCACATCCATAATGATTATTTTGTCATTTAGATGTTTATCAGTACATTTTATTAGCTACAGGATGTTTACACAGTTTTCATATTATGCTTTTGTAAATAGAAGAAGAGTAAATATTCATGATTTAAAAAAAAAATATATATATATTTATATATATCTGCAGGATGTGATCTTAGCCAGTGGCTGTAGCCAGGCTATAGAGTTGGCCATCAGCGTGTTGTGTAACCCAGGGGACAATATCTTAATTCCACGACCTGGATTCTCCCTCTATAAGACACTGGCAGTGTCTATGGGCATCCAAGTGAAGCACTACAATCTGCTGGTGAGTAAATCACAAGTCCATCATGAACATGTAGTCTGAAAACAAGAAACAAATTGTAAAATATAAGTAGAGACTGTTTTAGAAGGACCCTTCTGTCATCGCAACATAAAAATATGTAATTTCACCTCACTGCAAAAATACAAACATGCTATTCATACTTAGTATTTTTTTAATCTTGTTTCCAGTCCAAATATTTAAAAAAAAATCCTAAATCAATATGCATTTACTAGACAAGTAAAATGACAATATATTATGTCTTGTTTTTTGAAGTGAAAAATCTAAATTAAGTGAGTTTTTGCTTAAAACAAGCAATTATATGCCAGTGGGGTATGAGAAATAATCTTAATTCAAATGGAAACAAGAATATTTTTCTTACCAAATTGGCTCTTAATTTAGCTTGTTTTAACAAAAAACTCTTAAGAAAACAAGATATAATATCCTATGCAATTTGACTTATCTAGTGATTCTTGATATAATAATTTTTAAATATTTCGACTGGAAACCAGACAAAAATACTAAGAAAAGCATTTTTTACAGTGAGTGTACAAACATATGCGATGAAAGGGCGTGGGATGGGGCATGAAATACTATTGGTCGGTATGGGGAGCGGATGGGAGGAAAATGCTGTGTCATTCTTATATGGTGCACATCTGTGACTGATCAATGAATACATATACGTCACACACACGCACATGCAAATAACACAGAACATTCTAGCTCAATAATACCACTGTTGTTCTGTGGCTTTAATGTATACACTATAGATGAATGATTATGTTTACTTGAAAAATAAATTATAGATCATAAAACAATTCAGGTAGGAATAATTTTATTTGTTCATATTAAATAATAGGGATACATTTGTATTGAATTTAATGTAGTTTTGATATTCTTTAATGCTTATATAATCCCTTTTATCCATAGCGATGACTGTGTAATGCCTAAGATGAGTTTCTTTCTAACGTTAGTTGATCTTTTGATCATTTAGCCGGAGAAATCCTGGGAGATTGATCTTCAGCACTTGGAAAGCCTGATTGATCACAAAACAGCCTGCCTGATTGTCAACAACCCATCCAATCCATGTGGCTCAGTGTTCTCCAAAGAACATCAGCATAAGATAATTTCCGGTGAATGCACTGATTTACTCAATCAAATAATATTTGAAGAATGTGCATCTCAAAAAGAAAAATTCCAGAATATTAATTGTCTAATATTATGTGTGACCTAGTGGCGTCAAGATACTGCATCCCTATCCTTGCTGATGAGATCTATGGAGACATGGTGAGCTCATAATGAATACGAAAACACATGCATGATGATGCATTTCTTAGAACTCTTTATTTTCCAAGCTCTTTCAAGCTTCTTTGATGACCTACTCAAAGGTCAAGTACACCTCAGATCTTCTCACAGTGGACTTTTATGGAGTTCACACTCGCTCACATATGACCCCTGTTAAATGTATGAGTCTGGATTACTTGCAAGACACTTTTCAACCATAACTTTTAGTACACTTCATTAAAGCATTACTGGCATTACTGTAAAAAAAAAAAAACTTTTGGAACCTTTTTAGTGTACTGCAACTGTAGTGAACATCCTCTTGTTGGGTAGCGTGCATTTTCCTGGCTCAGCTCAGCCTCATCTAGCAGTGGAGACCACATCAGCATTGGAGGGATTCGAGTTGTGTGTGGTGAATGGAAGCCTGACAGCATTTTAGGCATTAGGTCATGAAGGACAGTGAAGGTAGAGATGGGGGCAACAGATTCACAATTCGCAGTAGTAGCCAAGAGAGAATTTTTGTACTGTGGAGAATGGTGCCTTTTCAGCCTAATATCAGGATCATCACCTCAATGACTATGCATTTTTCATCGCATGTGTTTGTGGTTAGAACATGCATGAAGATGATGTATAAGAGGTGGTGTAGAAGGTAGACAAAGAGAGGAAGGGGAATTTGTTTTTGAACTCCATCTGGTATAGTGCTGAGCACCCCATGTGGCCTCGCTGTCTGGACCCTGTTAAAAACAACAGTAACAAAACATACTTATTCGTTTGAGCTCATGAAATAGGGCCAACACCGCAAATTACAGTATCTTAGCCAATGGGAGATGGGGCGGATCCATCTCCCAGACATAAAGCCGTAATCATAATTAGAGCCAGGTGGACAACCGCAAAACAGCTATAAGGAACTTTCTCTCTCTCTCTCTCTCTCTCTCTCTCTCTCTCTCTCTCTCACTCTCCCTTGTAACTTTCTCAAACCCCTTCCTAAACTTCCATGTTCTGTATGGTATTATGGTTCATAATTTTAAGAACAATATTGCTATTTACAATTGTGTAATGGGTTGGCTGAGGCATATCTGTCATTCTGCAGGTTTTCTCTGGCTGTGATTTTCGGTCTTTGGCACCTCTCAGCAGTGACGTGCCCATCCTGTCCTGTGGAGGTCTGGCCAAGCGCTGGTTGGTGCCTGGCTGGAGAATGGGCTGGATTCTCATCCATGATCGTAACAACATATTTGGACCTGGAGTAAGTATTAGCCTCTCACCTGTAACAGATAATGAAATACACACACACACACAATACCAATAATGCTTATTTTCACTCTAGATTCGAGAGGGTCTTGTCAAACTAAGTCAACGCATCTTAGGACCCTGTACTGTGGTTCAGGGAGCATTAGAGAGCATTTTGAATGACACGCCACCAGAGTTCTACCAAAGCACAGTCAGTTTCCTCAAGGTAAGAGGAGAAGAGCTTCAGAGAGAAAAGCTAGATTCGGCATCTGACTCTGACAATAACACACTTTTTTATGATTCTCTTCAGTCAAACTCTGAGATGTGTTTCTCAGAGTTATCAACTGTTCCTGGGCTGAATCCAGTGATGCCATCAGGAGCCATGTACATTATGGTGAGTGTAATTTCCTGCATTATACATGAGATTGCTTGAAGTTAAGAGTGGGTGAAAATGAAGCATCATTGTTTATAAACTTAAATTTAAGAGATTTAATCAAAAGTTACAATTCTGTCATCATTTACTCAGCTTTATAATTTTCAGGCTTCAAAATAACCTCACATACACAGACACACAAATGTAATTAAAGTGGTACTGAAATATAAAATATGTGAAGGCCAAGTACTCAGAATTTGTTCTCTGCATTTAACACATTCAAGTTAGTGCATACACACACTGCAAACCATAAATGGCCGGGGAGTGATTGGGGGTTAGGTGCCTTGCTCAAGGGTATCTACTGTCAAGGGCATATCCTGCCAAGATTGAAAATCGAACCTGCAACCTTCTAGCCTGACAAGTTAGACCCACATCAATATGTTGGGTCTGGGCACACACCATTGGCAAGGCTCAATCCGAGGGGCGGGATAAACGGTTTTCTTTCAAATTCCCTCTGCACGTAATAGGATAGTGCTACAACCAACCAGATTGTGGCGTATCAGTGGTGAGACCCATGCGTTTTCCCACCAGCGGAGCTAGTTGATAGATTAAACTTTTGGCATATCTGGTCGGCAAAACTCCGAACACATCTTCCTTTTTTAAGAATGACTTCAGTGCCGTTCTTTGTTAGCAGGGAAGTAGCAGGAAATTCACGCAGAACCGTCGCAACTCTGCCGTCATTATGTTAAGCCCGCCCGACTCTATACACGATGTGATTGGCCTGACCAGAGTTTGGTTTTTCATGCTCGCAAGCCAACGGAGAGTTGCTAGACGACCCTGGCTGCAAATTACATTTGCTGCTGCTAGGGTGCGTCTGGATTTCTAGGCTAGCAACTTTCGACTTGTCAGTCTGACTCTATAACCATTAGGCCACGACTACCCCACAAACTTAAGTCAACCTTCCTCTCTCCAGTGATCTACTGAAGTCATGATGAAGTAGCGAGAGATAATTTCTTCTGTATTTTGATGCACATCCAAGTAAAACAAGAGTGCATCGTTTGTTGATTGGATGGAGGCATATCTGAATGCAAGAAATTGGCTGGGTTTAAGTAGACTAAATGATTAGAGAAATCCAGCAGGTCCAAACAAATAAAAAAAGTGAAATGAAATCCATGTAATCATTCACAATAAGATCAATAACACGCATTTAGAAAATTAAGTTGGGTGAATGTTTATTTGATGCCGACTGTAAACGTTGTGCCCGAATCACGTCGATAAGTTGAACTTGTTGACCGGGTCGGTTTGATTCATAAACAGATCATTCTGACTGGTTTTGTGGACTGGATTGACAGATTCAATGAAAGATAATAATGATTAATCTTCTGCAATTTGTTTTAATACTTCAGTGGTGCTTACATAATGTAAATAATGTCAGAATTTTCACTTTTGGGTTAACTATCCCTTTAAATGGCCTGATAGACACTCAATCATACTTGGCACATTTGCTGATCAGGACGACCATATTAAGAAGTGAGCATGTTTGCATAAAGTGCAAAGTAGTAAGTTAGCAAAAGGTTAAATGTATTTTATGCTGGCTCATTCTCAGGTGGGGATCGAGATGGAACACTTCCCAGAATTCCAGAATGATGTGGAGTTCACTGAACGGCTGGTCACTGAGCAGTCTGTGTTTTGTTTGCCCGCTACGGTGAATCTCCTGATCTTACCTCTGACCAAAGCTTGATTCCAACTTTTTGTATTTTTAAAATATGACACCCATGTTGTTTCCCTCTGCAGGCATTTGAATATCCAGACTTCTTTCGAATTGTAGTAACAGTCCCAGAGGAGATGATGATTGAGGCATGCATTCGGATAAGAGAATTCTGCTCTCGTCACTACCGACCCCGGAGCCAAGACAGCCATGAACTGGACCAGTGAAAGAAAGAGACAGAGAACAAAAGGTCAGAAGAGGATAAGAAAGGTCAAAAGACTCAAGAATAAAGTGGTGTCCAAAGGTGCAAAATGAACAAAATTGTTAAAAGAGAGGACACAGTTATGTGCATTACATGTGACAATTTAATATTTTTCTTTTGAGGAAACCCAAATATCTATGCAAGCAACATATTTATATATTTTTTATATGTGCTAGTATTACACTTTAGGGGTGGGTGGTTTGGGGGTTATTGTATGAATATTTTTTGCCATCATTATAAAATAATGTAGTCTCTTTTCTTACACTGTAACAGACATTGTGGTTTGGGAAGCCGTGTGACCAAACCATTAAGTAATTAATGTGTAACCTGCATGATGTGAAGTATTTATCCTATATGTCATGTTTTAGGAATAGAAAATGTTGTAGTACATGTTTAATTTGCATGCTCAACCACTCTGAGAGTCAAAATGACACATATGGCACACATATGACAGCTAATGTTCTTTAGATTTTTGTGTTCAATTGTTACACCTCAACAATGATGTAAATAAAATTGTATCTCATTTTTAATGTCTTATTGATTCAAAGTGTGGAGTAAACTCAGCCAGCGGTTCAACTAACCCCACCATGAGGCACTGAAGTTAAGTTGAAGTTTAAGTAGGTCTAATAAATAAAAAAAGCATGAGAGTAGCGAATCAGCCTTCACAGATCTGTTGGTTGGTGACTTTGTTATAGTTAACTTCAAAACCAAATGCAGGAGCTATCATTACATTAGCATGGAGGAGAAACTTGAGGACGACAAAGTGAGTGCAAGATTTCTCAGAAGAATTTGAGTGAGCACTGTCAATGAGAAACCCACTTTTGCATACAATGAAAATGATGTGGCTTTTTCCCCCACAAAGCGATGTGCTTAAGAAGCCATCTAACTCAAAAGCCTGGGAAAACTGCAAGAAGGGAGCAACACTTCATTTTTCCTTGCAACCTTGATGGGTTGAATGGTTGTTTTAATGTTGTTTACCTTAAAAGTTATATGTTAAATCACATTTAAAGTTAAAGGGATAGTTCGCCTAAACCTGAACATAAAGAATCACACTTAAATTTAACGGGATGGTTCACCCCAATTTTTTTTTAAAGAAAAGTGTGATTCAGGTTTAAACCAAAGATTGTATAAAAACTTGAAAAGGGTCAGTGGGTCAGTTTACCCCCACGTCTCATCTTTTTTTCTGAGGCAAGTTGAGCCACAAGACCACTTATTTTTGAGGAGCCACATTTTCACTGCCCTTTTTTATTAATGCATTTAATTTGACAGGAGACATCCTGAAATAAGTTTGAGGTTTCCATTTGACTATTGTCTAACTTTTCCATGCATAGAGAGGACAACACAAGTAAAAATAGGCTCAGCTTACCCCACTCTCCCCCCTACTACACAAATATATGTGAGGAGGTGAATTTTTTAAAAGGGTGCAAAGGGACTTCTTTTTTTTTAACCACTTCTGACACACTCTTACTTTAACAAGGTGTGAAAATCAGGTGGATTTGAAAGAAAATGCTGTATGGTTGACAAAGCTTTTAAGATTTCTAAGACAAATCAAAGTCTATTGCAGGATTTAAGCAGCTTTAGAATGCATTTGTGTGTCAGTGTGCTGCCCTCGAGTGTTTAATGTATGAATTGCAGAATACAAAACAAAGCTACATTTAAAAATGCATTTCCATACCTTGGTAAAAGAAAGTTGAAAACTTTCAGTTGACATTATAATTTAGCTGTATTGGTTTTGAGGATACTTTCTGATTTGTACACATAAACACACACATCACATGCATGTTAGGTTTCGGTATCCTTGTGGGGACTCTCCACAGACGTGTTTTTATACTGTACAAACTATATTCTCTATCCCCTAACCCTACACCTAAACCTACCCAGCACAGAATTTTTTTTAGCATTTTTACATTTTCAAATAAGCGCAATTTAGTATGTTTATTAATCCGTTTCCCTCGTGGGGACCGCTGGCTGGACCCCACAGTGTAGGTGGTCTCAGGTTTTACTATCCTATGGTGACATTTGGTCCTGACAATGTAGGTTAAACAAGTACACAACACACACACACACACACACACACACACACACACACACACACACACACACACACACACACACACACACACACACACACACACATTGAGGAAGTAACACAGGGTCACATGAGCTCTGAAGGTCACCTTCACAACTGTGCCAACAGCCTGTAGTTTCAGGAAACATACGTACAATAGTGGTAAATTATCTGCACTCACATACACCCTGACACACTCCTTGTCAAGTTCAATGATTAACTGCAAAGATAAAGAGAAGGTAGGTCTGCTTAAACTGCAAAGAGGAAGATATGAGCTAGAAATATAGAGACAGGAAAAGGACAGGAAAGACAAGCCAGTCCACTACTGCTACTCATTGCACTTACATGGAGGAGAGAGCTGGACAACCGAGGACGATTGAACTGAATGATGGCACATGCATGCCACTACTGGGACTTGGAACATGGAAGCCAGAGGTAGCATTCGATTTCTACAATGGCCTCATACTAACCACAAATACATACATAAACTCAGATTAATCTGAATACTTTGTAACATTGAAATGACTCTCAGATAAACATTCGGATTTACCTGAATAGGGGTAGGGGACATTATAGGGGCTTGTCACATTGGGAAGTTATGTTGAAAATTACAAGTTGCACAAATGCTAGCTGTAATTCGTTTTCATGTTGGTTTCAATGATTTTAATGATAATAATATACAATAATAATAATTCTATTCAATGACAGGTATCCATATGTGACAATAACATGCCCCACCTCCCATATTTGTGTGTGTCTTATTATTGATATACAGTACTGTGCAAAAGTCTTAGGCTCGCTAGTATTTTTACACACAAAAAGTGGGTTTAAGCCAGCTATTTATCTTTTGCTGTAGTGTGTAAGTAGGAAATATCAGTTTACATTTATAAATTAATTGCATTAATTGTAATAATCCAGTGAGATTTTTGTATGCATAAAGAGTCTGACAATAGTCTCTATGCTCCACATCTTCATTGAGTCTGTCTGTGATTACATGAAGAAACATAAAAAACTGAGATGGACTAAATCCAGAAGAACTGCGGCAACGTGTCCAAGACACTTGAAGAAACCTTCCTGCAAAACTACATGAATAGGTCTAGGAATAAATGCAGGTGACAAAAGCCGTTTTAAACGCAAAGGGTGGTCACCCCAAATATCCATTTGATTTAGTTAATAGAAGTTAATTCATAAATAAAAGCTATTTGTGTTATTATTTTTGACAGCATTCTCACTTTAAAGCATTCTGACAAGAGCCTAAACTTCTCAGTACTGTAGTTTTGCAGGTAGGTTTCCTCAAGTGTCTGGGAGATGTTGCCTTAGTTTTTTTGGATTTATTGTCTCAGTTTTTTCTGTTTCTTCATGTAATCACAGACAGACTCGATGATGGTGAGATTAGATCATACCGGCTGCTATCAGGCTTCTTATGCATAAAAAATAAATTAAAAAAATCACCGGATTATTACAATTAATTGTAAAATTAATGTTTGGAAATGTAAACTGATATTTCCTACTGACACACTACAGCAAAATATATAAATAGCTGGCTTAAACCCACTTTTTGTGTGTAAAAATACTAGTGATAACAAATTTTGTGGACCCACTTTATATTAGGTGTCCTTAACTACTATGTACTAACATTTTAATTAATAATTTGATACATTGCACTTATTGTGTACATACATGTTTTTACATTGTACTTACATTTTAAAAAATACCTGCATGTAATTACATCTGTAATTAATTTCTGTAGTTACATTTGTAATTACACAGTTGACACTTCCCTTACACCTAACCCTACCCTTAAACTGACCCATCCCACCACACCTGTCTCTAACCCTACCCGTATCCCACCTCAATATCAGCAAAGGTGTTTTGCAACACAATATGAACACAGTAAGTACATTGTACATATTTTTTTATGTAAGTACATAGTAGTTAAGGCCACCTAATATAAAGTGGGGCCAATTTTGTGATTTGTTTCTTAATACATTACCAACATGCATTGCACTCTTTCAGGACCAAAGGACAGCCATCTTGTAATGTTTAATAGTGTAAGAATGGCATGATCTTATGCAACAGAAACTAACGATGCATTAATGTTTTACAACATGGTGAACAGGCCACTGGCCCAGATATGTGTCAAAGAGCAGCTGAGGCAGCGATCGCTGCTGGATATCGGCATATAGATACAGCCTACTGCTACCGGACTGAGACTGAGGTGGGGAAGGCCATCCAGTTCAAGATACAGCAGGGAATCATCAGACGCCAAGACATGTTCATAGTCAGTAAAGTGAGTTCAAGTTATGTTGGTGATCTAAGGTGAAATTGATGTAGACACATTTAAAAGGAGCAAAGACATCATACATGCAACAATGATGGCTTTCTTTTCCAGCTGTGGGGTACTCACCATGCTGCTGAAGACATTCCAGTTTGTTTTAATAAATCTTTAAATGACCTTCAGCTAGACTACCTGGACCTGTACCTAGTGCACTTTCCAGTAGGACTAAAGGTAATACAAGAATCAGTGACCTCAAAATTATTTGGACACTTAAGTCACACTTAAAAATAATTTATATCATTTTGATTAATTTAATAAATGTGAATTATTAAGTAAATAAATGATTGAGATATATGAGGTATAATAATTGTTTGCTTTATAATAACTTACAGAAAGTTGGCGATGAGCTTTTTCCAGAAAAGGATGGAAAGATTCTCACAACTGACATAGACTATGTTGATGTCTGGAAGGTAATAGCTAACACTCAACATATGATGTATACATACGTTGCTAATGATGTCAAGGTCTTTAAAGTGTGTCGCCGTCTGTTTCAGGGAATGGAAGCTCTAAAAGCCACAGGAAAGGTGAAAAGTATCGGTGTGTCTAACTTCACAATCGATCAACTAGAGAGATTGCTACATGTGGCCAAAATCCCACCTGCTGTTAATCAGGTGCATCATGTTGGCCTACATCATATGATTGTTTAGTTTACCTACATCAAATGAGGTTTGGGTTCACGCCATGTCACATGACATTCTACTTGGAGATGTACATGTCCTCAGACTCATAATTATGCGTTTTTATGGCAACACTATCAACGGCAAAATGAATCTACAGTATAGTCACGTCAGCGTCACGTGGTAGCCTACACGTCGGAGCTCTCAGAAAATTATGAGTTTACAAGCTATAATTACGTTTTAAGTTTTAAGAGGACAAGTAGGAATTACAGTAATTCCGACCTGGTGTGAAATGAGAAATTTTCAGTCTAGATAAGATAATTGACAACGAGTTAACAACATTGTAAATAGCCATTTGTGTATCTACAGGTAGAGCTCCATCCTTACCTGGTTCAGTCTGATTTGATTGACTACTGTAAGTCTAAGAACATTGCTTTAACAGCCTACAGTCCATTTGGCTCACCTGGGAGACCTTTAGAATAGTAAGTTTGTAACCATGTAAGTGTAAAAACTATTTTTTCAACGTAAATAAGCTTCAAATCTCATCAAAACTACAAATGAGAAAGTTGGTAATGACAGATGAGTTCACAAAAAGAAAAAACAATCTCATAGGTTATAACCTAAACATCAGATTATATTTTATACAATTATTATTATTTTTCATTTCCTTACCTCTGCAGCCAAAATGGAGATACAGATCCCATAACATTACTGGAAGATTCTGTTGTCGGGGATATTGCCAAGAAGCACAGACGCACCCCTGCACAGGTCATACTTTCTATGATTACAAATATCATATTGCATCGTACCGTATCATTATCCACTTTTTGTCTTTTGGGGTTTTAATGTTGGATCCGATTGTTCTGCAGGTTCTGTTGAGGTATCACGTTCAGCAAAACATTGTAGTGATCCCGAAGAGCATGAAACCCCACCACATTTTGGAGAACACCAAGGTAAACATCCTTATATTACATTTATTCCAATATTACATCACATTACTTCTCCTAATAATGTCAGCTGTTACCTTAAGCTTTCATCCAAGCAAAATATTAAGTGACAAACAGTAGGCCTAATAAAAATTCCATGTACATTTACCAGTCACATTTTGATCAAACGGTGTTGTTAAATACTGTAAAACTATTATAACTATTATCCCTATGATGTGTCTGTGTGCAGATCTTTGATTTCACTCTGGATGAAGAGGATATGAATGCTCTAAGGTCTCTAAATCGAGGCTGGAGGGCCTGCATCATTACTCAGTAAGAGACTATGTATTCTATTATTTTTTTATTTTTTTAAATAGTATGTAAAAAAAAGCATATGCTACTGTAAACACTTCAAACAGTAGGTGCACAGTAGTGTAAGTTTCAAAAATAACTTTTATTTTGCATTTAAGCAATTTTGTATGAAAATGTCTAAACTTATGAAATCAAGAAGGAGATGTTAAAAATGCAGCTGATATATGTTCCTTCCAAAAGATTCTTTTGGAAATGGAATGTCATATTAAATGAATTGCATTGTGGGATACAATATGCTATGCAGTTTCCGTAGAATACTGCATTTCGGTAAATAATGTGGGTGTTTCGTTCATACAGAGAATTCACAAAATGAGTACTGTAAAAACAAACATAGCTAGCGAGCAGTTAACTGGATGGTGTTGTTGCTCCTCAGATTGGAACCACATCCCTTCTACCCCTTCAAGTGAAATGCTGTTAGTCTTGGATGACCTAGAGAAAAATGACCAAGCACTTCTGGAGGTTGGAGTGTAGAAGATACTCTTTTTGATCGTTAGGTTCAGGTATTCATATGTGCATAGATAAACCGTGACATTTTAAGGCACTGGAATAAAATGTTTTTGAAAAGCACTCACAGATGTCATTACTGTAACTTCATAAGGTTAAAGGCATACACTACTGTTTAAAAGTTTGGGGTCGGTAAGATTTTTAAATATATTTTTGAAATGCTCACCAAAGCTGCATTTATTGTGAAAGCTGAACCATCACATCTTTAAAGAAGCAGCTGAAGACAAACCTCTTTTATCTAAAATGCTGTAAAAACAGTAATATTGTGGTTATTACTATTTAAAATAACAGTTTTCTATTTGAATATATTCAAAAATTTCATTTAATTTGGCCAAGGAAAATTTCAGCATTATTACTCCAGTCTTTAATGTCCCAAGATCCTTCAGAAATCATTCTATATGCAGATTTGATGATCATTTCTTAGTATCAACCATATTGAAAACAGTCATGCTGCTTAATACATTTAGCAGAATTCAAGATTCATATTTTCAGCATTCTTGATGATGAATAAATTTTAAAAGAACAACATTTAACTGAAACAAATCTTTTGTTTCAGTTTTTGACCCCAAAAATGTATTTAATCAATTTAATGTTTCCTTACTGAATAAAAGTATAAAAAAAAATGTGTGATCTTACTGACCCCAAACTATTGAAAGATAATGTACTTAAAATAATGAAAATTTCATCCCCAAAAAATAACAAACAAACAAAAAACTGTGGAAACAGTCATGTAAAATGGTCACTTCAGGATGTTTTAATTGTAAATGAGAACTCCAAAAAAGTTTGTAACAAAAACTACAATATTAGCTTGTGCTTTTCAGATTCAATTCATAGCCTAACATATCACAGTATCTCCGGCTGACCTCTTTTCCAAAGGATCTGAGAAACAGCCAATGGCATCAGGCTTATGACAACCTACATTCACAAAGTCAATTCTCTCATAAAAGTTTTCTTCAGATCACTTGGTTGAATTCAATAAGGTGCCCTAGACCTTCACCTGTGTTGCTCTTGGCTAGAATTCTGTTTGTCTCTCTCTGTGTGACCCTCCATACTGTTGGTTTGCTGGTTTCTGACAAGGCACACACATGCTGAAGCTCCAGCAATATGCTTCGGTAGATTTGGACCCAAGACCCACTGGCCTTTGTCTGGATCAAACACTTGAGTGCCCTGAGAAAAGTCCATGGCCTCCCAGGTGTACCCTCCCAGTACGTAGATCTTTCCATCCAAGACCGCCACCCCTGCCTCACTGTTAGGGTACCTGAGTGGGCCTATCTTGGTCCATTGGTCTGTCTGCGGGTCAAAGGCCTCCACTCCCAACACGTCAAAACGCTCCATGCTGTCCTCATGGTCATCACTGCCCCCGATGACATATATTCTGTCCTCCAGAGACGCCATAGAGTGCCAGCCTCGTGCCAAGATCATGGCCTGTCGTTCTGTCCACGTGTCCGCAGTTTTAGGGTCATAACTTAGCATGTCACGTCTGTATGGCCCGATCTGGTAATCATGACCCCCAGAGATGTAGACAATGCCCTTGTGAATAGTCCCTGCATGACCATATGTGAATCTATGGAAGAAGATTAAAAAAATTTTTAGGGTTGTTTGTAAGATAAGTTTTCATAATAACCTTTTTTTAAATTATTGAACGTAAGAAAGGATGAGATTTGAGGATTTTTTTGTGTGAATATCGTTGTAGTTTGGGGCCCCAATTAATTATCTTTATGTTCTACAGAAGAAAGAAATTCCTATGTGATTAAATCACATGAACATGATTGTGATGCTATCAATTTGTGACAAAAGTACTCTACTGTTCTGTTTTTCAGATTTAATGTTTTTGAAAGAATTCTCTTTATGCCTACCAAATCTGCATTTATTTTATTATTAATTTATTTTATATATATTACTTTTTTTTCTGATGGTAAAGCTGAATTTTCAGCAGCCACTACTCGTCTTCAGTGTCACATGATCCTTCAGAAATAATTTTAATATACTGATTTGGTGCTTAAGAAACACGCATTGTTATCAATGATGAAAACAGTTGTACAAAGTGGATTCAAAGTTCATATCCACATAAACTGGTGCAATGGTATAAAAAATAACCAACCTTGGCAATCCTGCAACATAAGCCCAGTAGTCCTCAGCAGGATGGTACACTTCAACAGAAGACAAAGCACCGCTATCATTCCGTCCCCCAACAGCTATGAGACAGTCTCCCATGGTTCCCAGAAAGAAATCCACACGCCGCTGGTTCATAGGGGCACCCTGCAGATCAGCAGATCACTTGGATTAACATTCAAACTCCGGCACAATTCTCTACTTGTCTCATGCTTTTTTTTTTTTATAAACACTGGGGGCATGTCTAGTCATTTCCAAAACCTGGAAATTCTCTCCTCTCTCTTCTTCCCACAATTACCCATCTTTTGAATATCAGGCCATTACTGTTACTAAACCTGCCAAACTTCATCTTATTGTCATCTAGGGGCCACCAGTTCAACTAGGCAACTTCTTGGAAGAGCTGCATGCTGGTGTCCTCTTCTCCAGAAGTTGGTACTTCAACATTCACCTAGACAAACCTCAAGTGACTGATTTCTCTAACTCTTCTAGCCTTGACTGATAACTCTTCTAGCCTTGTTCGACCTCACAAGACAGCACACCCCTATGACAAGCCACATTTCCACCGCAGGAACTTTGGGGTGGTACTTGGTGTGTTTTGACCGCAGGGACCAGGGTCTAAATGAAGTTCCGGGTAAAAATCTCCCCCTCAGAAAGTCCCTACTCATGAGGTACTACTTTTTCAAAGTTCAGGAACTTTCAGTGTAGGACTGAAAGTGAACATGATGATGGACCAACAACGAGGTTTATGCTTTATTAAGCTTATATGCTGAGGACGAAATTTGTGCGCAGTCCTACGTCACCGGAATAATTAGCCTAATCTTCAAGGTACTTTAGACAACTATGGAAACGCAGACAGCAACAGGTCTGGGGGGAAAAAAGTTCCTGGGACAAATTGTTCCAGGCAATTTCATTGGAAACATGGCTATAGGAGGGAAAAAGCTAGATCTCATCCTCACACGTAACTGTACAACTGATAATCATCTCGTTACTTGTGACCACAGTTCTCTGCCTTCATACTACCACTCAATCCTCCTTTGGTCACCTTCCACCATAACCTAATTTCTCTCCTACACACTCAGTGGTCTCTGCATCCCCTCCTCCCACTAACCACCTCTTTGGACATCAATAAAGCATCAGACATTCTATGTTCCACCTTAACATACAGTCCCTGACAAAAGTCTTGTCGCTTGTGTACAAATTGAACTGAAGTGCAGCTGAAATATATTTCATATCAAGATTTTTTTTACAAGAAATGGCTCATTTTAATCCCAACAGTTTTTGTAATAATGTTTCGGTGCAAAATGAAACTGTCAAAAAATATTCTAATATCCACAGCTTGGTAAAGCCCATTGAGTCAATTTTTGCAAAGACATAAGTGTTGTCACCTTGTCATATGAGCTTCACCTGTGACTAATAATGGATCAATTAGATCTCAGGTGTGTATAAAAAGAACCCCAGTACACTAGACCTCTGCAAACATGCCTAAGATTCACCCTGAGACTAAATTTTTGATTATCAAGAGGCTAAAGACCAGATCCACTGCTGATGTGGCAGACACCTTCAAAGTGTCTCAGCGTCAAGTACAGGGGATAAAAAAAAGATTAGAAGAGACTGGAGACGTTTATGACAAACCCAGGTCAGGCAGACCCTGCAAGACAACTCGAGAGGACCGTTAGTTGGCTCAAAAATCTAAGGCCAGCCCATTTTCCACTGCAGCAGAGCTCCATGAGACCTGGTCATCTGAAGTCCCTGTGTCAACCAGAAAAGTTTGTCGGATTCTGTCTCGAAATGGCCTCCATGATCGAATCAGTGCCCAGAAGCCAGCACTAAACAAAAGACAATTGAAAAACCGTGTGGCATTTGCCAAAGCCCACAGCCGCTGGAAAAGTGGCAGAAGGTGGATTTTTCAGATGAATCTTCTGTTGAATTACACCACAGTCACCGCAAATATTGCAGGAGAACTACTGGAGCCCGCATGGATCCGAGATTCACCCAGAAAACAGTGAAGTTTGGTGGGGGACAAATCATGGTCTGGGGTTACATCCAGTATGGGGGTGTGCGAGAGATCTGCAACTTCAATAGTCTAAAATACCAAGAAATCTTATACCTCTTATATTCCCAACCATAAAAGAGGCCAAAATTTTGCAGCAGGATGGTGCTCCATCGCATTCTTCCATCTCCACATCAAAGTTCCTCAATGCGAAGAAGATCAAGATGCTCCAGGATTGGCCAGCCCAGTCACCAGACATGAACATCATTGAGCATATGTGGGGTAGGATGAAAGAGGAAGCATGGAAGACGAAACCAAAGAATATTGATGAACTCTGATAGGCATGCAAGACTGCTTTCTTTGCTATTCCTGATGACTTTCAAGTCCTTGCCAAACCGCATGGTTGCAGTCCTTCAAGCTCATGGAAGTCATACAAGATATTAAATTTGGATCTCACAGCACCGCTACTTAATTTGCTGACATATTTTTGTATTTGCAGTAAATTTGTTCAATTTCTGTATAGGTGACAACTTTTGTCTTGCCAAAATTTGACCTTTCTGTCTTGATTAAAAGATAAATCTTTTTTCAGTGAAACTAATTTATTTCAGTGCATTAAACATCATTTGGGAGGGTTTTAGCTTTTCATATGAGCTATTTCTAACACCAATTGATGAATTAAAAATCAGGTTAATAGCAGGTGTTTCTACAAAATAGATAAGCGACACGACTTTTGTCAGGGACTGTAATGCCTGTATAACAGCTGTCTTCTCATCTCCAAGCCAGCATGTGGTGATCTTACAGATGTTCTCCACGACCATCGAACCAAGCTCAGAGTTGCTGAGAGGAAATGGCGCAAGACTAAGGACCCAGCTGACCTAAGCAAGTATCATTCTCTCATATCCTCTTTCTCCTCTAGTGTTTCTGCTGCCACTATGTCACTTACAACCAAAACAATCTCACTTTTTTTCTTTTATGTCAAAAACTCTTGAAAGAGTTCAATCAGCTCTCTACCCTTCTATAACAGAACAACATACTTGACGACAATCAGTCTGGCTTCAAAAGTGGACACTCCAGGAGACCTCCCTGCTGGCAAGAGCTGCCTTTGACATTGTGAACAACCAGATCCTTCTGACCACCATTTCTGACTTGGGCATCACAGGTGTGGTACTTAAGTCTTGCCTCACAGGCAGATCTTTCAAGGTTTTCGTGGAGAGGAGGGGTATCTGAGTAACATCAGCTAATCACTGCCTCAAGGTTAGGTGCTCACTCCTCTTTTTTTTTTTCTCCATTTACACAACTTTACTGGGAATGATCATAAAGGTGCATGGATTCTCCTACCACTGCTATGCATATAACACACAGCTCTATCTGTTATTTTAACCTGATGATCCCACTGTCTCAGCTTGTATATCTGCCTGCATTTCAAACATTTCTGGATGAGGGAGCTTCACCTACAGCTCAACCTTGCAAAGACGAAGCTCCTTGTAATTCCTGCAGACCTGTCAGTCAGTTGATCACAACATCACTGTGCAACTGGAGTCCACAACACTAGCGCCAATCAGGAAAGCAAGGAACCTAGGGGTTGTGTTTGACGACCAACTGAGTTTTTCAACCCATATTTCAACAACAGCCCGATCGTGCAGGTTTGCACTTTACAAAATCAGCCCTTTCCTGTCAGAGTAAAGCTACACAACTTCTTTTCCAAGCTCTTGTCATCTCAAGACTGGTCTCCTGTCAGCGCAACCAAAGGAGATGATACATGGGGCAACTTTTTAGAGCAATGTTGCAGAGTGATGTTGCTTGGGCACTTTTCCATTGAAAATGGGCAACAAATTTCGATTAGATCATCATCGGCCCTGTGTCTCACCTGGTTGCCCATTGGCAGAAACATTGCTCAAAAAGTTGCCTCGTGTATCATCACCTTTAGTCCCTGCAGATGTTCTAGAACGTAGCAGCATAGGAGAACCCATGTCACCCCTCCTCATCTCATTCTGGTGGCTCTGTTGTGGCCAGAATCAAAGCTTTCAGAACTACGACTGGAACAGCACCTTTCTACCTCAATTCTCTCCTACAAATGTATACTCCCTCCTTCCAACTAAGGTCACTGAATGTGCAACAATTTGTTGCTCCTTCACAACCAGGTAAAGTCACTCTCCAAAACTTTTACCCTCCCTGTTCCTCTCTGGTGGAATGAACTACCAACTTCCACCTTTCAGCTGAACCATCACATCTTTCAAGAAGCAGCTGAAGACACACCTCTTTCACAAGTACTTAAAAGTGCAGTGTGTGAATTCTAGTGGCATCTAGCGGTGAGGTTGTGAATTGCAATCATCCAACACTTAACCCTCCCTTTCGAAGCACATAGAGAAGCTACAGGGGTCGACACAGGACAAAAATGTAATTGTCGGAGAAAGCAGAGAGTGACTAGTGCTCTGAAGAGAAGTTTGTACATTTAGGGTTACTGTAGAAACGTGACGGCTCATTCTAGGGTAATAAAAACATAACGGTACATTATAAGATCTTCATACTCCACTGAAAACATTTTATGTTATCTTTATTATATTATATAGTTATGTATATTATATTGCATTTCAGTCAATGTCTGTCAGCAGATCATGTTGTGGCTGTCCGGGCTCAATAATAGATCCTCGTAAATACTACACACTGCACCTTTAAGCACCCCATACCCTTAAACAAATACACTTACGCACACACAAAAGAATTCTCCTCTGCATTTCTTCTCCTCTCTATTTATCCCATAAATGTTCTTGAGTTTGGATAAAGATATAATTATGTGGTAATGTAGTAAATAAAACATAAAATAATAAGTAGTAGTAATACAAAAAATAAAATAAATACCATTTAGTCATAGTCTGGAGCCCAGCGGTTGAACCTTAAATGTCACTGACTTTTTAAACTGTCAGGAGTGAAGCAAATTACCTTAACCCACAAGTTGCTTCGGGGGTCATATCGATACAGCAAGTTGCTTGCAGAATCTCCCCCATTGTCTCGCGATGAACTCCCACCTGCAGTAAAGATAAATCCCCCCAAAACAGCCACACAGTGGTGACTCCTCTGAGCTGGCAGCTGTGTCTCGACAACCCACTTCCCTGCTTCTTCATCCAGCCAGCACACCTCGGCACTCAACTCCTCACCACGTTCAGACACCTCTCCTCCCACCAACAGGAGACGCTCCACACCTCCTCGAAGGCCTGTGCGTGTTGTCTGGAGTATAGGTTGGGCGCTCAGTCTCGTGTGGTAGCCCACTGCTTCCTCCACTAACGCCTCACAGCCTTCTTCTGGAGGGAGCAGGGAACGTATGGTCGGCAATATGTGACTTATGAGGTCATCTGGCGGTATGAGAGCGAAACGAATGTTGGAGAGAAGCTGCTGGGCGACCATAAGACGTTCTGGTCTTTGACTCAACCACTGTAAAGCAGCCTGCAGAAGAGCTTGCTCATTCTCATGCTGCACCTGCTCATCTGCGAGGTAAGCACAAAGCTTGGGCAGCCGCACATCTTGGAGGAACTCGGATGTGATGGAAATCGTGGTGAAATGCTCCAGAATAAAGCGGTCTATGAAGGTGTCCAGCCGGTCTAGACTATAAAGGAAGGCAAGCTCTTGAAGGTACAAGTAGTTGTCCTCACGTACCTCTTTCTCCAGATATTGGCAACAGAAATCTACAGCTCGCCACACCTGCAGCAAGTGAGCAGTTTCCAGAACGTAATCGATGTTTCCACCATCGAGTGGTAACTCTCCACTGTACAGGAAGTCCACTACTGCTTTAACACCAACGTATGAGGCTCCCACCAGCTCTACCTCTGCCTCGTGTTCCTCTCGCATGCCCAAGGTGAACATCGCCTGGAAGTAGGGGCTGGACACTGCAAGCAAAGCCCTATGTGCAGGGATCCGCTGGTCATCGGCCACCAGAACGACATCACACAGCTGGCCATGCTGTCTTTGCTCATTTAAACCTTGAAGGAGGTAGTTAGCCTGGTCTGCCCATCGATACACCTGTTGTACATCAAAGTTAGTGCATGATAGTTTCAAGACACTTGAAACATACTTTTTAAAAGTTTCGCTATATATTAAACATAGTTTTTCTTATCCCAATTCTTATCATCCAAGTGTTTACACTGTGACTCCAACATGGTGACACTCATAGGGCCCACTTCATGAAGAATAAAAAGTGTGTTCTAGCAGACTGATATACCTGGAGTCGTCTTCTTGTGTAAGTGCATAAAATTTGAATTTTATTGTTGTGAATTTATTGATGTGTGAACTTTTTTATAATTAGTACAAAATAACAGTGTACCTTTAACTTACTATAAAATATTGCTTTTATTAATAATGCAATTATTGAGTGTCAATAAATGTTTATATCATACTATGTATTTTAATTATTATTTATAAAAACAGAATGTGACAGGGTTATGCATCAGTGTTATTTTATTATTATTTCTATATTATAGAATATAATAATACATTGAATTAGCTTTTATATTTATAATTTCAGTTTTAATTTAACAAGCTTCAACTTGAACTTATTTAAGTTAGTTTTCATTTAAGATTTTTACGTTTTTCATCTGATATTTATATTTTATTTCAGATTTATTTCAATTATCGAAAATGATTCGAATAATTTTAGTTAACAATAACAACACTGTTATGCATACCTTTGAAGATTCACTTATTCTGTGAGGACGTGAAAGACGAGATTGCTTCCCAATGTCCATTGTGCCACCTGCCATAAGACTTTCTGCAAAATATCGTAATCAAAATTAATTATCGGGAGTAATTAAATGTAACCATATAATATACAATTATATAACGTTCAAAAGAGGAACAGACAAGGTAAAAAAAGACAAAGAATGAATACAAAAGGAAAGGGACATTTACACAATAACTCGTGACTACGTTTCACTCATATTCAATTTAATTTGACATATTTTATCAATACAGCTGTGACAACAGTCCTATAGTCAAATGCAGCTATTATTTTACCATTTTTCCATTCTTTGTCCGTATTAACTACTAATTAAATACCCGCACGCGACTATAAACAAGTTATTTTGACCGTGGCACAGTGAAGCTGAGTTCTCACTTCCGTGTTGACCTTTACTTCAAAATAAAAGTCACTGTGTTGTACTCAATTTCGCCCTGAAGAAATTCAGACTGTAGTCTACATAATAATAATAATAATAATAATAATAATAATAATAATAATAATAATAATAATAATACGGTACATGAAAGGGGCTTATTGGCTCACTGATCATCGCCTCTTTTAAAACGTTAATAAATAGTAGTAGGCTAGTAGTAGTAATAGTAATGTGCAAATAATTAATTCATTAAATTGGTTTGACAAAGACAACATACTGTTCTTTATTAGGCTATGATACTTTTTCTAAGACCAAATTTCTAACACTAACTTGAAAAGCTATGACCACCAAATTCGGCAAAAATATATTTTCTGACTGGTCCGACTTACAGTTTTTCTTGAACCGGCGATCACAACTCCCTAAAATCCCATCCCAGACTTACATTGATGAAATTTTCAAATCACAGCCAAATCCCTTCAATCTTCAACTGTCAAAAATTCAAATGTAAACGCACAGAAGCCTATTAAGCTTCAATTCGATCTATCTATCCATGATAATATTTGTTGTTTTGAAATTAATTTATTCTATTCCGAATGAGAATTTCAAGGGAAGGTATGTGCTTCTTGTTAACCACGCAAATAATTGTAATGGTCCTAGAAATAGACTTTTCTTGATTCAAAATAAAACTTTTTATTGAATTTCACGTTTCTTGCTGCTATTCACCTATGGTAATTCTCGATGTAATCCAACTAACGTTATTACCGAAAGAGCAACGTCAGGATAAAACCAGGTCCACAAGATGGCAGAGTAACTCAGACCAAATGTTAGGTCATAAAAGAACAGAACTGGGTGGATTTAATGTAGCTCAATACCCAGGTTGGCCATTAGGAGGAGGTGAAAAGCTCTCTGATTCACTGGAACAGCAACCTGACAGACAAATATCACTAACGCCCATTAAGAGGCAATAGGAAATGAATCGAGTCGTGAAATTAGTTGCCTCTCCATCCCACTGAGAGAAGAGACCTTCCTGCCACACCAGCCGCACTTTGGAATTTATCTGCATTTCCTATTATCCCCCCCGGCTTTGTTCTGCAGTTAGTTGCGTTATCTTCCTTTGCATCGTCGAAATGGCAACGCGAATTGACAAAGAGGCTTGCAGAGAGGCATACAATCTGGTGCGAGACGACAGCTCAGATATATGCTGGTGAGTGAAGCCTTGATTTGCTGCAAACGCACATCCAGATATGTTCTGCTAGACGCGTGCTGGCGGGACTCGTTACATTGTTTCAACAATTTGATTCTTTCAAATGATACATTTTACGTTGTTTGTAACTGATTTAATGACATGATGTCTGTGGTGCAACATGTAGGGATGGGTCTTTAAACCCAGGGGCAGTGTCTCAAAATCTAGTTTGCAGCCTACATAGGCAGAATTTCCACCAAAAAAAATGTCTAGGTAGGCTGCTTGCTAAATTGAGACACATCCAGCGTTTTGGCAACAGTTAAAATATAAATTTTATGTTTAAAGGGCATCTTTTAAGTATGACGGATCTACTATTGTACCAGCTGGTCACGGGACCGACTATGAAGAATTCAAGAGTCAGTGTACAGGTGAGTTGATTTTCTCCTATTTACCTGCTTCATGTTGGGAGGACTTTTTTGCAAAGCAATTAATTACTAAATCAGTTGTTAAAGGGATCAAATTAAAGTTTAATAAAGCATAATTTACTCACCACATGTTGTTCCAAACCTGTATGGCTTCCTTTCTTCCTTCCTTGTTAGGGACTGACGACAAACTCAATCACCATTCGCTTACAATCAAAAAAGGTGCAATGAAAGTGAATGGTTACTGAGTCTTACAGGCTCTAACCATCCCTTTTTAGTTCCACAGAAGAAGGGGGAAAAACTCATGCAGGTTTAAAATAAAAATAAAAAACATGACTGAGTAAATTATGCCAGACGTTTCATTTGGGGGTGCACTGTCACTTTAAGTTCTTACATGATAGGAAGTAATTCATATACCAAGGTAGACCATACCAAATATGGTATATCGTACTTGTCCTAGATGACATGACATAGCTAGAGGGTGAGCAACTGGTGAGATGTTAATGAGAGGTTTTTGCTAAACAAGCAAATTTGAATGGGGACCTAATGAGCTACTTTTCTACATGCAGTATTATAACTGTAAATAACTGTCTAGCTCCACCAAGAGAATGAAGTGATGTAATTTCTCGCCTCTTGTTCTGTCATCCTTAATTAACAGAGATTTGGGCGTGGTGCTCAGTTCAGTCTCCATGAGTAGATAGTGTAGCCACAAGCAGATGTAAACTTGTACAAGTGTTGCAATACCTTGGCATCCGCCATTGTGCTCTGACAGATGATCAAGGATGTCTTCCTTTATGGAGCAGTATCATGTTACAATAAGCTCTTTT
Source organism: Gobiocypris rarus (assembly GCA_023029165.1). NCBI lineage: Eukaryota > Metazoa > Chordata > Actinopteri > Cypriniformes > Gobionidae > Gobiocypris > Gobiocypris rarus. The sequence goes on along the minus strand of CM040918.1, from coordinate 14,322,908 downwards.
ATTGCTGGGAAATACTTTGTGACAACTTTAGTCATGATGTTAACTACAGAGAAAAGTGATTTGTGCTGTAGTTGTCCATAAAATGTATCTAGCTATAAATATATATTTTATAGGTTCTTGTGGTTAGAGAATCTTCTGTGTATATGAGCATTGCAATGCCCTCTAAAAAGTTGTAGTTGACAGGACAAATTAAAATAGAACAGCAAAATTGCTGTTTTATAAAGAGGTATCATAAAGTGTGCCAGTAGCATAATTAATTGCTTTAACTTTATCTTGTGGTTTTATGTGATTTCACTTCTTACATATGTGTTCTGTTTCACTTTTCATGTTAAACTTAGCTTTTTACTTTATCGCATAAACTCAAAATGGGTTTTTGGGTCAAAGTGACTAAAATTATAGAGCGGGTCACATTAATAAAATGATACTTTTAGCATATCATTACATCTAAAGCTTATGTTTAAGGTGATGTAGTTTAATATTTAAAAAAATAATATTTTGCTGCATCATCATAGCCTAGAAACCTGGAAGTATAGACTACACATCTAGTCAGCACAAATACACTGACTTTCTGGAAGTGAGTTCTTCAGAAATCTGCAGCAAACACACAAGAGGAAGTAAAAGTGTGTGGAATCGTTGCCACATTTTGAAAATGTATGTAGTGTTTTCACGCAATAGTAATTTTTAAAATGTTTTACTTGAGTCCATGCTTTCCCACTGTTGACTGTTGGCATGTTGACTCATGACAGGCACATGCTCACTTCCCAAATATGGTATGTTTGAGGTTTCCGTTCTATTGAAATACAGCAGAGGTCTCTATAATGTGACTTAGATTCATCATCCACTTTGCTCTTGAAACTTTAACAGCCACTGTGCCAAATACAACTGACAGTATTACCCATGGTTCCCTGACTTAGCTTCTTAAACCTTAAGCCCAGTTAATCAACAACAGAAAACCAGATATTATCAGTCTCAAGTAGTACCAAGGGAATTCACATGGACATTTGTTTTACAGGAAATCTATCTGTCTATCTGTCTATCTGTCTATCTATCTATCTATCTATCTATCTATCTATCTATCTATCTATCTATCTATCTATCTATCTATCTATCTATCTATCTATCTATCTATCTATCTATCTATCTATCTATCTATCTATCTATCTATCTGTCTGTCTGTCTACATTTATTGCTATAATTATTAGAGATAAGCAGAACTATATTCACTGATCACAAGAGCAAAGTGCAAAGACATGTATCACTAAGAAGTGAAATGGTTTAGTAAGAGCTTTCTTCCACACAATGCTATCTCTGATACTGTCGGTGTCTAAACAGAGGCACGCCAGAGTTAGGTGCAATTGATGTTATCTTTGAATCTTGTCCCAGTGCCACTGCAATGCAGTTGTAGCACATTTGGGAGGAAGTGTCCAGCTGTTAAGCTGTGAGAGACTGGGAGTGTTACAGATAAATGATGACACTCTTATCAATAGAGTCGGTTAACTAGATCACCTCCTTTCCTCACCCACTTTCTCTGTTCCTTGTTTTTCATGTGATGTGATGTCATAGAGCTTAAATTTCTCAGCCTTGTTCGTCGCTCGCACGTGATGCTCTCAGATTACGTTTTATGTCATGACTTCTTTCTCTGGAAAACTAAACAATGCAATAGTGTAGATTCAAAACAATGATTCGCTACAATGGGGACAGTGTTCATTCAAATCCAAGCTGTTTAGCAACAAACAAAGTTCAGATAAACTGGAAAGACAGTAATGAAATGCATTAATGTTAATATTAAAGTCAACATGAAATCAAACTCGATCCTATTCACTTTTACTCGCGTTCCTGGTTTTATTCTGCACGATACATTGATGGATGTTATTCCAAAAAAAAGGGAAAAAAAGTAATAATTAGCTCTGCCTTTCCTTTTCAGTTGACATCACAAAAATCTCTTATTTAACCCCACTCCTCCAGGCACCATGGCTCCACCCCTCACGTTTCACTCTTTTTTCTAGCTGATTATGGTTTCACTTGAAAGTTATTGACTTTAAAAATACAGACCCAGTGCATGCAGATATATTTGACAGAGTAGAAAACTTAGTGGCAAAGTGGATGTAAGTACTGTACTGTATAGGTTTTTAATTTAATTTAATTTTTTTACATTTACTTTATTTTATTTTATGATCTATATAGATTTTGTGTGTGTGTGTTTTTTTTTTATATACATAATAATTATACACACATATATATTATTCTATCGTAGTTTTCACCAGTTTGTATATTAAACATGGTTCTTGTCTGCCAGAGTAAGGTCAGATTTATCTTAATTTAGAGGCTTTTCTCAACAAATGTATGTGATAAATTAAATGTCCTAATAGTCCTAACAGAAACAAATGAAATTAAAGAAAATGGCACGCATCCTCCTTGATAATGTTCCTCCTTGCTTTCTCCCTCACTCTCAGATGACGCCCGTCTCTTTGGTTTTGTGAGGATCACGACGGGCGACGCCATGAGCAAGCGTGCCAAGTTCACCCTCATCACCTGGATTGGTGAGAACATCAGCGGACTGCAAAGGGCTAAGATTAGCACCGACAAGACACTGGTGAAAGACATCGTGCAGGTGGGTTTTGCGGTTTCCAATTCCCTCACTCATGCCGTATGCAAATTTTCTGACTCAGACTTACAAAATTTGACACACCCAGGCTCACAGATAAAGATGTCCATTTTCACTGTAAACAAATAGGTGCGTTCATGCAAACAATCTCACGTCCTGCCCCTCCGTCACTCATAGTGTGTTTGCTGTCCTTTTTCCGTGCAGAACTTTGCCAAGGAGTTTATGATCAGCGATCCCCGGGAGCTGGAGGAAGACTACCTCCGCAATGAGCTGAAGAAGGCCGGCGGGGCCAACTACGACGCCCAGGCCGAATAGAACTTGGGGACGGGTTTCCATAGGGTTGGATGAGAAGGAAGGGGGAAACGTCATCTCGTACACATGCACGCACAGACAAACATACACACACACACACACACACACACACACAGACAAACGCAAATATACATACCTCACCCCTATCGCCAGTCTGTCCATGGTTGATTTATCTACTGTATTGTGCATCATCTCATTGTCATCTCTGCTAGTGCTATGAGGTTATCTTTTTTTCAGGGGCATTTTTGTAACTAATAAGTTTCTGAGGATGCTCCTTTGGCTCAGAGTTGTCATCACTGTGATACGCTTCCATAATCAATGGAGAGCATACGAGTCAGCATTGTTTTCTAAGGGGTTTATTATGACTCTTCATCTCCCCGCTGACTCCTCTAATACAGACCACTGTGTTTACTGTCTCAATCTCCCATGGAGAGCAAGACCTCATGGAATGTGTGCATTTGTGTATGTGTGTGTTTGCAGACACTGCACTGTGACTGGCTAACTTGCATGCAGGGGGTGGAGTCTCAAAGGATCCTGCAGCCCTTATTGGCTGTTTGTCTCCATCCAACCAAGGAGCAGCCATTTCTCTAGTGTAGCCTTCATTTTGGATTAAATTATAACACCCAAAAATGTCTTCTTTTTTTAAGTAGGTTTAATTTACATTAAAAATACAATCTGTGGTTCTTCCTTTACAATAAAAATGCCTCCCGAGCCAAGACAAGAATTAAGATGGTCACAAAAGCAATCATGTCAGAATAAAATTGTTGTTTTTTCAAGACATCTTGTCCTTGAGTATTATATTTTGCTTTGCGATTACTCTTACTCTTTGACGTTATTGCGCTGCGGGTTGGCCTCTGCCCAGCTTAGGTAATGCAAGCTGCTTGGCACGGCATTACTCCTCTGCATGAATGCTAACAATCCCAAGGGGCTTATGGGGGAGTCCCAGGGGTTGTCATGGCCACCGCTGTGGTCAGGCTGCCTCACGCCAAGCTGCTCTGCTCCAAAGCCTGTCAATAATGGTCTCTCCTCTCCCCCCAAAAACACTTCCCACCCCTTTCCCCTGTTGTAACCTCTTTTCTCCTCCTCCCTGTCTCTCTTCTTACTCTCTCTGCCTTGCCTTTAGTCTAACAGATGTGGGCCCAACTGCATAATTGCTTAATCCATAATCTATAAGCTTCTTCCAGGCTGCTTTTATGACGCTGAGTTTTGGTAGCACAGATAGATGTGAGGCAGGAACGTAGACACTGAAATTGGGGCCCGTGGAAGATCTGCGTGTGTGTTAGTAGTTGGTTAAATTGGGTCAGTAGACCTAAGTATTGCTAAGCCCAAGTCTGGCATGTTTGTGCTATAGACATGAATGATATTAGAGATGTGCTTTTACTTTTCAAAGACATCAAATAGGCAATTTTTAAATGCTATGATATTGTTGAGGATGTATATTTAATTTTTTGTACTTATATTTAATGTTTGTACTTTTTCGGGGGGTCACACTCTCAAATTCTCACTATTAACTAACTATTAGACTTTTGCCTAAATAAGCTCTTTTATACAAATTGGGTAGTTGTTAAATTTTGCTATTGGGTAGGATTAAGGGATGGAAAATATTGTCATATTCTACATTCAATAAGGCATTAATTTGTGCTTTTAATGACTAATAAACATGACTAATACTTTTAGTCAGCAAGGATGCAATTAAGATGACAGCCAAGACATTGGCTTTCATCTATTTCAAAAAATGTTTATATAAATTTTTCCTGAAAATCAAAAAACTAGCTGAAATCACAGTTTCAACAAATATGTTTTGAATTTTCAGTAATCGCTGCTAAAACATTATTGGTGTCCATAACAATGGCTTATTTTAAAACATGTCAGTGCCTTTCAGTTGAATGTGAATTTTACTAATAACTAATCTTGACTAAATATGTTGAATTTTTTTTATATCTGTTCATATATGCATTGATAGTTGTGGGTGGGCTTTTATGACTTTGGCCAAGAAACCACCTTGCAAATGCTTTACAAGATGCTAAAAATCATTAAATATTAGCAGCTGCATTGCACCTAGATGAACGGTGTGTTTGTAACAGATATTCACTCGAATAGCTTGAGTAGCAGGTGTTGTTGAGGGACTTTGGGGACGGCTTTAATGAGATAAATTACATGTGAATGTTAATTAGTCTCTCCTGACACTGGGAAACAGGCATTATGTATTGATCTTGTCAACAAGAATTGCATGTTTAAGCCACTCAAGCACTCAGTCAGACAGGCTAGTCCATATCTTTATCTCCCTGCCTGTTTATGGGGCTTTGAGTTGCATACGTGTTCGGACAACTCCAGCATTGCTTGCTTGCGTTTGTGCAGCTCGCTGTCATGCAGAATGTGTGTTTGAGAGAAAGAATGTGTGCGTGTGTGTAGACATGTTTCTGAAGATTCTTTGGCATCTTGTGCACAAGGAAGTCACTGCCAGCTATTCTGCTCGGATCCTTCCTGCATTCCAGAGGCCTCCCAGTTCAAGCATATTTCATACCCCACACACATTACTGAAGTCATGTGATGATTGTTTTTGGATAATTATTACAAAAGAGAAATGTATACTATTGTTTTAAATGTTAAGGGTTGATGGGATTTTTTTAAATGTTCACCAAAGCTGAATTGAATTGTCAAATATTATTAGAATTTAAATTATTATAATATATTTTAAAATGTGATTTATTCATGTGATTGATTGACTGATTCTTACAGTCACCAAATGAGTCTGTCATGTACATTACATAATAAATTTGTTAGCTGCTTTAAATCTATTTTGATTGCCAATTAAGCAAGTAGTGTAGGAGGAGTCTGAGTAGAACAAAAGCAGTCTTCTGTTAACCTTTTATGGCTCACTCTGGAAGAACTAAAATGGAGAGCAGGGTTTACACAAAGTTCTGCTGTTTTGCCTTTTTGCTTGCTTTTTGGCGCTTCAGAGGTGTTGGCAAAGAGAAATTTGCTTAAATACAAACACCTTTATTTACATTTTATGGGACGCAATGTACCAGAAATGTAACTACATTGAAATAAAGGTGGTTTGAGAGCATGGTTTACAGGAACCGCTGGTTAGTTCGAATGAGCATTGGGGATTTTACTGGGGCGAGAAAGGGGCGCCCATTGAGAGTGAGTGAATGGGTCACTTCGCAATGTTCCTGTGAACCATTTAGACTGTGGCACAGTGTTGTCATTGTCATGAGCTAACAAGATGCACTCCAACCAGCCAAACCTGGCTCAGTGGTCCAATTGTCACTAACCTGTTGGCCAATAGTAGGGTCGCCATCACCAACACTGTTCCCAACAATTCAACTTGGAATTTTCTCATATGCTGTTGTCCACAAATGTTAAAAGTCCTGGAAATATTTGAAAACAGGAATATATATATATATATATATATATATATATATATATATATATATATATATATATATATATATATATATATATATATATATATATATATATATATATATATTCCTGTTTTCAAATATTTCCAGGACTTTTTAACATATATATATATATATATATATATATATATATATATATATATATAAAAAAATATGTAACTGTTACATAAAATATGTTAACCATGTGAACATATGGTGATGATATGTTCAGTTGTGGGTTGGATTCAGCTTTCTGAAGGTTTGTTTTTGTAGAAATACAAATTGGTAGTCTGGAAAAAGCTTCAAGTTCAGGGCAGAAAGAAATTAAAGGCACAATATGTAATGTTCACCTTCATGGATAAGCTAATGTATTAAAGATTTATTAATGTTACTGTAACACTAAGCAGGGCTGAAAGCCGTTGGAGCGGAACGAGGCCACTGAAGCGATTGCTTCTGCTTCTTCTGCGGTCATGCGTGGGTAACGGAGCACTGTTTTATCATATTAGATACATTTAAGTGTGTTGAAAGTTATGTTTTAATGCTGCTCTGTGCGTTCGCTCGGTGACTACGAGACACTTATTGCACACTGCAGTAATCTAGATCGATATTAGGCATGGTGAAACATGGTAGGCTACTCACGGTTTTGTGCCTTTAACCTGCAAAAAAAAAAAAAAGGATTATTAGGAACACCTGTTCAATTTTCATTAATGCAATTATCTAATCAACCAATCACATGGCGTTTGCTTCAATGCATTTAGGGATGTGGTCCAGGTCAAGACAATCTCCTGAACTCCAAACTGAATGCCAGAATGGGAAAGAAAGGTAATTTAAGCAATTTTGAGCGTGGCATGGTTGTTGGTGCCAGACGGGCCGGTCTGAGTATTGCACAATCTGCTCAGTTACTGGGATTTTCACGCACAACCATTTCTAGGGTTTACAAAGAATGTTGTGTAAAGGGAAAAACATCCAGTATGCGGCAGTCCTGTGGTCGAAAATGTCTTGTTGATACTAGAGGTCAGAGGAGAATGGGCCGACTGATTCAAGCTGATAGAAGAGCAACTTTCACTGAAATAACCACTCGTTACAACCAAGGTATGCAGCAAAGCGTTTGTGAAGGCACAACACGCACAACCTTGAAGCGGATGGGCTACAGCAGCAGAAGACCCCACCGGCTACCACTCATCTCCACTACAAATAGGAAAAAGAGGCTACAATTTGCACGAGCTCACCAAAATTGGACAGTTGAAGACTGGAAAAATTTTGCCTGGTCTGATGAGTCTCGATTGCTGTTGAGACATTCAGATGGTAGAATCAGAATTTGGCGTAAACAGAATGAGAACATGGATCCATCATGCCTTGTTATCACTGTGCAGGCTGGTGGTGGTGGTGGTGTAATGGTGTGGGGGATGTTTTCTTGGCACACTTTAGGCCCCTTAGTGCCAATTGGGCATCGTTTAAATGCCACGGCCTACCTGAGCATTGTTTCTGACCATGTCCATCCCTTTATGACCACCATGTACCCATCCTCTGATCGCTACTTCCAGCAGGATAATGCACCATGTCACAAAGCTCAAATCATGACAATGAGTTCACTGTACTAAAATGGCCCCCACAGTCACCAGATCTCAACCCAATAGAGCATCTTTGGGATGTGGTGGAATGGGAGCTTCGTGCCCTGGATGTGCATCCCACAAAACTCCATCAACTGCAAGATGCTATCCTGTCAAAATGGGTCAACATTTCTAAAGAATGCTTTCAGCACCTTGTTGAATCAATGCCACGTAGAATTAAGGCAGTTCTGAAGGCGAAAGGGGGTCAAACACAGTATTAGTATGGTGTTCCTAATAATCCTTTAGGTGAGTGTATATATATATATATAATTTTTTTCTGCTGGTTGTGCAGATTTGTATTCTACCTGCCAATTTAACTGAATTCACCATAAAAACTGAATCATTTTTTATTACTTTTTATTTTTATTTTTCACTTATTACTTTTTGTAGTGTCAAAAAACCCAAATGTTTAAGTTTGTAAGCAAAACAAACAAACAAAAACTGTTCAAAAGTTAGTAAGATGTTTTCATAGTTTTAAAAGAAGTCTCATGCTCACCAAGGATGCATTCATTTGATCAAAAACACAGGTCAAACAGTATAACTGTTTTGAATTTCAAAATATATTATAATATAACTTATTGAGGTCAAGCTGATTATTCCAGCCCCTTATATAATTCAGAAATCATTCCAATAGGCTGATTTGGTGCTCAATACACAATTCTTATTATCACCAATGTTTAAACGTGGAAACCATTATTTATTGATATATTTTGATTATTTGATAAACATACAATTCAAAAGAACAGCATTTATTTGAAATACATATTATTTTGTAACAATGTAAAAGTCTTTACTGTCACTTCTGATCAAATTAACGTTTCCTTCTGAATACAAGTATTATTTCCTTAAACAAAAATCTGACCCCAATTTTTTGAATGATAATGATCAGGGAAGGTAACATGCACATGAGAATGCAGCACTGGCTAGGCTTCATGCAACTATAAACATTTACCAGGAACCAACATCATTTTTCAGTAATGAAACAGGAAGTAGCCTAGCAAGAAATCCTGTATGAATCTGGCTCAATTGAATTATTCCAAAACAAATCTATCAATCTCCTTGAACTGTTAGCCGACTAGAAATGTCTATTTAATTGGGCTATATCTCTTTAGTATATGGGTCAATGAGCTAGATAACAAGGTTATTCGTTTATTGATTAGGCCCACTTCTTGCTAACCAATGCATGGACACACACAATGTGATGAAAGGTCAAGCGCAAAGATCAAAAGAAAATGTCAGCTTTTATAGTCTCAAACAAATTCAGCTGTTTAATTATAATCTAATTAAAATATCTCAAGTACACTTCCTATGATAAAATATCCAATTTGACCTCATATTTCATGGAGTTCAATTATATTTTAAGGAGGTGCATAAAAATAAATAAATGTATTATATTTAGCTATGCAAACCAAAATGAGTGTGCAAGAGTTATGGGATAATAAAGACATTTTTTTTTCTAAACACAGAGCCTTTAATATTCTTAACCAGATACCAGTAAAATGCATCAATCACACTTGAATGCACTCTTACAAAATTGGCACTCATGACAATGGTGACTGTGCATGATATGCAAATGAGTGCAGGATTGATAGAAAAATAGACAATAGCAAGAAAGAAGCCAAGACTTTTGAGAGAATTGTTAGTTCCTTATTAAACAATGTGTGGTATTGATAACAGTAATGTGGTTAAGCATAAACACAAATGAGCACCACAGTGAAAAGTGTTTGCATGCACTTCTATGAGCGTGGGTGCTAAGGTTTTCAACATTTCCTGTATACTGAGTGTGCTTCAGGCTTTTACCATATAGGGCTGTGGAACAACGGTGGCAGATAAAGGAAGGAGAAAGAAGAAGCAATCGAAAAGAAAGATAGAAACCTCGTGCCTCAACTTGCAGACTGGAGCTGCCACAGACGGTGCCTATGGTTAGCCTATACCGCCAGAGAAACATTTCCACTGTTTCACTTTAAGTCTGCCTGTTAGAAACATGACACACAGAGCAGCAAAATATGACCTTTCAATGCAAATAGTTGTATTACGCAACACTTGCTATTGTTTGGAATATGATTATAGATTTATAGATTGAATACAATTAATTAAATAGTAAAATACTAACATACAATATTATAATAAGCAAATGTATGGTTATATTATACAATATCAAGATGTATGTGAAATGAATATATAAAAAGACATTATTGAGGATATGTGACCTTCGCACATATTAAAGCAATACTCATGTTTAGAAGGGTGGTGTGATTTCTTTAGGGAATCATGATAGGCAAAGGAAACCAAATAGTTTACAGCTGCAGCATATTCAAATATTGCAGCACATAAATAACACCGTACATCAGCGCCACAGTTATGCCTCATATACTTTTTTCTGTATGCTTTCACATTTGATTCTATGTGGGCACAAGACTTCCACAGGAACGAGAAAAGTGAAAAAGGCCGGGCCTTTGCATGAACATGGTGAGAGCAGGTTGGTCTGCAGCACAATAGCGGCATTGTTGAGGTTTACACCTGCTCATTACAGACTGCACTGTAGTATACACAGTCAGTGACAATGTACAATTAAGTTGTAAAAACCTGTTGTTCACATGTACTATGACCTTTATGCATGTAATATGTACAAACCTTGACTTTTTCAAGATTACTTGAAGATAGATAACTCTCATAAAGTAAAGATTTGACCAGTTTTGGTACATTTATTACAAAGGCCAATTACAAAAATGACTTGTGGATATGTATTGCTGTGATCTCATGTGAGTGACAGGTTGTTGTCTATAAACATGTCATCAGAGAAGAGATGGCACTGCAGGCAGAAGGTTATTTTAATTAAAGATTGCAAATTGATTAAAATAATAATATTAATAATAATGTACACTCATAAAACATTTATAATAAATTTGGCTATTTTCAATAAAAGCATAAGAATTGTACATTTTGACTTCATGGTGACTTTAAATCAAGTCATGCTTTAAATCTAATATTGTGAACAGGTTTGAGGGTTAGATTTAAGTTTAAGTGTAATAAATTTCAATGAGAGGCCCTAATTTATGTATAGGTCAGTTTTGGCTTCCTTTTGGAGACGAGATTTCCCCAAAAGAACAGTAAAACCATACATTGTGGGGACCAGTCACAAAAATGTATGGCTTAATAAGCATACTAAATTATGCCTTAATGAAAATGAAGAAGCGAATTGTGAGGACTGAAAGGAATAAGGGAAATAGCTCAGCATAAAAACAATTTAAGTTAATAAAAGGTTATACATGGCAATACAACATTGACTCGAGATAAGTAAAGAATACACACGCACACGCACACACACATGTTGTGTTTCCATGTTTTATGGGGACATTCCATAGGCGTAATGCATTTAATACCGTACAAACAATATTTTCTATCCCCCTACACTGCCCCTGCCCCTAAACCTACCCATCACAGGAGACATGCTGCATTTTTACATTTTCAAAAAACATTACTTAGTGTGAATTATAAGATGTTTTCCTCATGGGGATCAAAAAATGTCCCCACAAGGACAAGGATTTTGGATATTGCCATCTTTGTGGACACACACACACACACACACACACACACACACACACACACACACACACACACACACACACACACACACACACACACACACACACACACACACACACACACACACACACACAGCAGTAGAGAATCTCAGCCCTGAGCACTGGCAGAGTGTTCAATAAGCCTCCATGCTGGGCGGATGGTCGATGCGCATGCGCAGTAAGCTACGTTCATTTTTATCTGCCGTGAGGTTTTGCCATTCATTCATTACATAGGAAAGTCTGTCTCTCTGTTTCCGTCACGCCGAATTGAATACTATCCTTCCCTGCAGCTCATCTGATTTGACTATTTCCATTTCTCTTTTTTTTACTAGCACTTTCAGTTACGGAAATGTCCTTAAACAGCTTCTTTTAAACTTCTGGTCAAGACTGCTGAACGTCAACGCGTCAGCGAGCATCACGCCCAGATCTCGCATGAATCTCATGCCCTTAAAAGGCGTTTTTCATCGCCTGTTGAGAAAGATCTGTAAAGCCCCACGAAAAAGTCAAAGCTGCTGCTTTAAATTGCTGTATTAGTCTGACCTCTTATGGTCAACAAGAAGTACTACATTACTCTACAATGACAGGCAAATTAGTTCGCTGAGCCAACCTGCAAAAACTAGGCTAATTATGAACTAATTCAAACTAATTATAATATATAACCCATATTTATATATATCTAACCCACTTGCCAATCTTATATCCATATAAGCAGAGAGAATTGTATAGACAATATTTCAGATGCCATGGACAACATCCTGGTGTCCCATCCTAAAATTTAAAATACAGCTATATATTTTCATGTAAAAATACCACATTTATTCTTTGAAAAATAATATTAAATATGCGTATAATAGTATTTAGAAAATATTTAGTTTCTGTTATATATTATTTATTTAGATGCATTATTTATTACTTTAATTTTTACATTTATTTACTTTAATCAATGTTTTATTTATTTTAGCCAGTGTATTTATTAATTGGCTTAGTGTAATCTTATTTAATAATAATAATAATAATAATAATAATAATAATAAACATTGAACACTGTTTTTTATAGACTTTTCCACAGACTTTACCCCAGTTTGAAAACCCCTGATTTAGTTAATTTAACGGCAATGTATGCTTTGTTCTCTGTGTGGTATTAGAAACCCTAATGCAAATACTTCTCTATATAATCCATTTGTATAAATTTAACATAAAGTACATATTACACAAATGCTTACAGTACCTAAATAATGTTTAAAAAATATTTATCTACAAAACTAAGGAAAACATTGCTACAACTATCTGGCGTTAAATACTGGAAAATGTAATAGTATTCTTCGTTCTTATTATGTTTTGACACAAATTCCAACTAATTTGCCTCCAGGTAATCAACTATCACTCTGAGAATGACGCAACTCTGATCCAGCCAATCACAGCGCGGTTTGAAGTTTATCTCCATTCATTGGTCCTCTGCGCATGATGTAGCGCAGGAGAACCAGGAAATAGTTTTTCGCGTGTGTTTACATCGTGAGTCGAAATGTCAAACTGAGCCACTGACCAGGTCTGGAAATCTCACTTCAATTTTTCAGATCACAAGTGTGCACTGTATTTCAGAGTTTCCCTTGAGCAGTTGTTTCAGTCGGCAGCTGAAACTAAGCATTTATTTTATTAATGCATTTGTGCCCATACAGTCAGACTAATTTTGAATTCATTAATTTCCCTCCAGGGTGATGGGGAACACCGACAGTGTTGTAGCGCAGAAACGACTGGCTCGTTTTCGTCCGGATGAAAGACCCGTTATAGAGAGGACATTCGACAGGCTTCACGAAACTGGCTCTTCTGCTTCATCTGGAAAAACGGGGAAGGTTTTATCTCTAGACATGCTGAAGGTAAGGCGAGCAGCTGTAACATAAGCATTAAAAGTAGTTATGTTTTACTAAGAATGTTTATTTATTTATTATTTAATTAATTTTATTTTAATTACATGTGTGCGTACATAATTCTGTCGTATTTTGCTCACCCTCAAGTTGTCCCAAACCTGTATGAATTTATTTCTTCTGATAATAAGATATTATTATCAATAAGATATTATTATAATTATAATATATATTAGATAATATATTTGGATGAATATGGGTAACCAAACAGTTGATGGGCCCCATTGACTTCCATAGTATTGAGGGGAAAAAATACTTTTAAAGTCAACAGGGCCCATCAACTGTTTGGTTACTCACATTCTTCAAAATATATTCTTTTGTGTTCAGCAGAAGAAAGAAATTCATGACAGAAGGATGTCAGCATTAACTGTCTCTTTAAAAATGTTGTCCTGGTGTGATCTTTTTATTTTATTTTAGCTAGTTGCCAACAATGCAAACACAACATTTCTCATTTTCATTTATTTTAACTTGATGAACTTACTAAAATAACTAATACTGAAATAAAATTAATATTTATATGTATATGTGTGTGTGTGTGTGTGTATATATATATATATATATATATATATATATATATATATATATATATATATATATATATACACACTTTGACTAAAATGAAAACAGAATATATTAAAATAAATAACATAAAATAACATACAATTCAAAATATTTATAAAAACCATAACAGTATCTCAGTTACTAAAATAACTGTCTTTAACTGAATGATTAAAAAACCATAGTAACTGAGTTTAGTAAATTTCCACATTATTCTAAGTCTACCACATAATTACTTGCCCATCAGTGGGGCAATTATTTAAAAAATAAGGGTATTGTTATTGGATAACCATTTCAATGTTGTCTGAAATCACTTGTAAGAAGGCTGAACAGTATTGCAGAATATCTAATAATAAGCATCTACCTAAAAAATTATGTTATTGTTATGGCTCGTGAACAGATGCATGTCCGTCAAACCTTTTCTCTTTGGATCACATGTCTGTGCCAGCACTTAAGATACATTGATGTGGACTTTTTGGTTTTCTTTTTATTTGTTTCAGATGACAATGGGAAAGATGGCCTCAGAATCAATGATAAATAGAGTATTCCATGGCGTACACAGCATTGATCCAGAAGTGCCACTGCCCCCTGGTGATGGCGTAAGTCGTGAGCAGTTGGTTATTTTCCTGGCAGATATTCTTAGAGGAACTGCAGAGGAACGTGCACCTTTGGTCTTGGCAATGGCAGAGGGTGCAAAGGCTACTGCTACCACAGCTGAGCAGATCAGAGGAGTAAGTATCACCAAATTCGATTTATATAATGTTTCAGTATTAAGTGTTACAGTTGAGGACAGAATTATTGGCCCTCTTGAACAAAAGAAACCTGTAAAAATACATCTGCATTGTTAATCCTTATGATCTTTTATATAAATAAAACATATATATATATATATATATATATATATATATATATATATATATATATATATATATATATATATATATATATATATATATATATATATAAAAACCTAACCTTTCATTGAAGTAAAAGAATTGAAAATGTGGGGAAAATTTCTTTTTGAAATAAAGGTTTTCTCCAAAACACACTGGCCATAATTATTAGCACCCTTTTATTAAATACTTTTTCAACCTCCTTTTGTCAAGATAACAGCTCTGAGTCTTCTCCTATAATGCCTGATGAGTTTGGAGAAACCTGACAAGAGATCAGACCATTCCTCCATACAGAATCTCTCCAGATCCTTCTGATTCCCTGCTCCATGTTGGTGCTCCTTCTCTTCAGTTCACCCCACTCATTCTCTATAGGGTTCAGGTCAGGGAACTGGGACGGCCATGGCAGAAGCTTCATTTTGTGCTCCGTAACACAATTTTGTGTTGATTTTGATGTTTGTTTTGGATTATTGTCCTGATGGAAGATCCAACCACGGCAATCATAAGATTTCTAGCAGAGGCCGTCAGGTTTTGATTTTTATTATATGTTGGTATTTGCTAGAATCCATGATACCATGCATCTGAACAAGATGTGCAGGAAAAAATAGGCCCACAAAATTAAAGACTCAGCAGTATATTTAAATGTGGGCATGGGGTACTTTTTATCCATTTATGCACCAAACCCATCTGGGGGGTTGGCTGCCAAAAAACTTTTTTGTTTGTTTCATCTGATCATAGACCCAGGTCCCTTTTGAAGCTTCAGTCATTTTTGGATGAGCGAAGAGGATTTTTTTGAAACCCTCCAAAACAACTTTTAGTGATGTAGGTGCTGTTTAATAATCTTGTTAAGGCTTTCTGAGCCAAGACTCAACTAATCTCTGCAATTCTCCAGCTGTGATCCTTAGAGAGTCTTTGGCCACTCAAACTCTCCTCCTCACCGTGCATTAGGACGATACAGACACACGTCCTCTTCCAGGCAGATTTGTAACATCTTTAGTTATTAATGATCGCCCTGATGATGGAAATTGGGATTTTCAATGCTTTAGCTATTTTCTTACAGCCACTTTCTATTTAGTGAAGCTCAACAATCTTTTGCTGCAGAACTATATTCTTTGGTTTTACTCATTGTGATAGATGATTAAGGGAATTTGGCCTTTGTGTTTATTCATATTTATACTCCTGTGGCGTCATAGCTAGACAATATTATGTTCCTAGTCACCCTGGGGGGTATTCCAGAAAGCAAGGTAAACTTACTGTAACATATACCTTGAACTCTCGGTTGATTAACCCAAAGCACTTACTCAAGGTATGCTGGTTCCAAAACCAGGAGTACATTCAGACAACTCAACAGAGCAACAAATCTATGATTCACCATGGAAACAGACGCTAAGAAAGAGCGCGACATTCTACTTCCTCTTCTTCTTTGTTTAATGGCGATTGACATAACAAACTATATAACAAATTTGGTTATATTAATTTAACTATATTAATTATATAACACATCTGAATACCTCTTAAGAAAACTAACCCTGGAACATAATCTGCTTTGCTTTTTGGAACCGATAGTTGAGGTTATCCCCTTACTTACTAATAAATATACACAGGTATGTCACATAACCTGCTTTCTGGAATAACCCCCAGGTGTGTAAATTTTTTAGTATTAATGGGAATATACTTCAGAGATATTTTACTCATAAAAAATTATTTGGAGACAAACATTTATTTCATAATGTGATTTTTCTTTTACTTCATTGAAAGGTTAGATTTTTGTTTATTTACATTTAAAAAAATAAAAGATCAAAAGGAAAGATTAATTTTTTTACAGCCATCTATGTTCATATTTACCAAGGGGGATAATCATTCTGACCTCAACTGTATATACTATTATAGTATTTATTCATATTTGAATTCTATTTGTATATTTTCAGTTTTCACTTGAATTTTAGTTTGTTTTAGTTAATGTGCTTTTGTAATTTTTATTAGTTTTCCATATTTATATATTTTTATGTTATATATAGAAAATATCTATATAGATTTCATTCATTTTTATTTTAGTTTAGTTTTAGTAATTTAGTACATAAACTGATTTATTTCATTTAGTTGCCAAGGCACATTTTCAAATTTATGTTTACGTTTTTCAGCTAATTGTTATAGTTATAGTCATTTTGTTTATTTTGGCTTCATTTCAGTAACCACATTTGATTTCATTAACACTGTTAAATATTGGCCTGAAAATATCAGATTAACCACTTAGTTTGCTTACTCATGAATGTTTAAACCCACAAAGTCAATTTAACAATGAAGCATCAGTTCAATTTCCAAATAATTCTTGAGATCTTATTGTGTTTTTTTTATGTTTATGAAATAGTTTGTGGAAGACCTGGTTTCAGCGGCAGTTCAGACTCTAGCCCACAGGGGGCATCTGCGAGGTTGGCAACCAGATCGCATGGCTGATGGCCATCAAGGGGTTAAACTGCTGGCAGAACACTTGACCTCTGAATTAAAATCTTCAGGTCTGTATCTTAATCGCAGTAAATGCTGTTTTTGATGAAATCCAAATGAAAACGAATAAAGTGTATTTATTTTTCTAATAGTGTGAATGTAAATAATTTAAAAAAGAGATGTTATTTTAGTATAATTTATATACTATTATAGTATTTATTATATTTTGAATTACATTTTTAGTTTTCAATTTTATAATTTGTTGTAATCATTTTATTATAAAGTGTTACCTTGTTTTTTATATGTCTATTTAGCTTTTTATATAAATGTCACTTTTATAATAACAACACTGTAACTAACAGATACAGTGTACAGCAAAAGGATTATTTAACATAATTAGTCCTTATCGCTTTAATAGATCAGAATACGTGTGACATTCCATGTCTGGAAGACTGGCTTTTCCGGATCCCAGCGATGGCCATGTTTTTGGAGCTCCTGATTGGTGAGGGGCTAGGAGTTGGGTTGCCCTCTCGTCCTCCCCCAACTCTGTTGCCCCAATGTCGGTACGCTCCCTGGAGTGACCTCCGATGTCTGTTGAATCTACCTCTTCTGATGTTCCTGTCCCCTCAGCTGCCTGTGGGACACAGCGCCCCCTGGAGGTTGTTATTCTCCACAAACATACACGGGGAAAGCTTCACCCGATTGGTGGGTAACTGCAAAAGTCGGGGTCCCACGGTCATGTTGGTAAAAGACACTAAAGGCCATATCTTTGGAGGCTTTGCATCTCAAAGCTGGGAGGTCAAACCTCAGTTCCAGGGTGAGTTTGAAAAGAATAAACCATATACAATATTATGCTATGCTGCGTAATTATGAGATGATAACCTGTAGTTGGAGCCTTTAACGTTCACGTCCTTGGACTCAGAATTATGTGTTTCTATGGCAACACTATCAGCGCCAAAATGACTGCAGCAGTCAGGTGGTACATAGATCACGTGGTACACTCTTATATCAAAGTGTAAATGTAGCCAAATTACGTGGGAAAACTACATATTTTCAAATAGAGCCTGCTTTAACATCACTATTTAGGGGTTCAAGTGTGTAACCGTTTTGTAATTTTTAGAATTGCTAAAGATTAGCATTCTCCCATAAATGGATCGGGCAGACCAAACCGTAAATTGTAGAGACTTGAAACTTCTAGGGATGGCAGTACCCACCCCGTCTACAACATTACCAAGGCTTTGCTACAATTGGCCTGATGGGGGTGCTACAGCGATCAAAAGTACATAATGGCTCATAACTCCTAAACCGTTTGTCACAGGCTCAGGTGTCTTATATAGTTGGAATACATATCGGACATTTTCTTTAGGTCTTTTGGATTTATTTTCCGTAAAACATATTTTAGCGAACTAGTACTAGGTTTTTTGCCTGATTGGAGGAAAACCAGTGCAGAATTTTTTTCTGGTGTTTGATAATAAGGTAAAAAAAAAGGTAAAAATTTCGAATCACTTCCGTGGCGGGACGCCAAAATGTTCGACACTTTTACTAAAACAGCTATCCCTCTTGAACGGAAAGGGATAATTTCACCAAACTCTGTACACAGATGTATGGGCTCAGTCTGTAGTTGTGTGAAAAAAAGATGCGGGGACTGGCCAGGCCACTTGGTGGCGCTATAAAAGAAAACAAAACACGAAAATGGCTACAGCTACGCAACAGTCAGTACGATTGACTTGAAAACTGGCATGTGGTGTCTTTGTCCAAGGTGCCATGAGTGTCTACGAGGACATTCGCGTATCTCAAAAAAAACACGGCCGCCGTCGGCCAGTGAAGTTCGAGTGGCTGTTACACCAGCCTTCGCGTTTTTCACGCGTGTAAAGGATTGTATATCACAAGATTTTTCGCACATGCCCACAACATTCATATCATATGGTAGAACTCCTCATTCTCAGCGACTTTGCCTCTAGGACCACCTCTGTCCATCGAATTGTTCGTTAAATATCAGAGATTATTTCAAAAACCTACTTTCTCAAACTAGTCCTTGGTTTCTGGCTGTTAAAAAGCTTTAAAACATATATTTCCTGTTTTGGCTGTAAATGGTATTTTCCATCTATGATCTAGGTGGTTACAGGCTTGCTAAAACATTTTTTTTTACGAATGTGCTTACTATATAATAAGTCTGATAAGTGTGTATAAGTCTGAGTTTACAAATTATAATTATGAGTTCTACGAGGACATGAGCGCTTTCAATTGAAAATCTTGTAATTATGTAGTTCCAACATGGAGTGAACACACCTTTATACATTACAATCAATGTTTTTTCTTCTTTTTTGCACTAGGCGATTCAAGGTGTTTCCTCTTCTCCGTTTCTCCCTACATGCGAGTGTTCACCTGCACAGGCTATAACAATCATTACATGTACTTGAACCAGAGCCAGCAGACCATGCCAAATGGCTTGGTGAGATTAATCTTAAACAGTGTTCAAGGCTTTACAACACCATGGGGCAAAACAAAACTAGAATAGTTACCCCATGTTTTTTTTAGGGTATGGGTGGTCAGCATGGCTTTTTCGGCTTGTGGTTGGACTTCGATTTTGGACACGGCCACAGCAGGGCTCGACCACGGTGCACCACATACGGCAGTCCCCAGCTCTCAGGAGACGAGGACTTCAAACTGGACACCGTGGAGGTGTGGGCCGTTGGGCAGCTGCCTGAAGAACAGGAACAGGTTTGTGATAATATGCTAAATATGGGAGGGGAGGGGTTGTTCAATTTTGACATTGAAATGTTTGTTACTAATGTTGACATTCAGGATGAGAAGAAGAAAAGCATACTAGATGCAGATCCTGAAGTACAGGCCCTGATGGAAATGACAGGGAAGACCCTGCACAGCCAAGGCCTCCGAGAACCTGAGGAGGATGAGGGACAGTGAGGAAGGAAAAAAAGAAGATAACATGGAGTTCAAACCAGCAGTGTTTCTTTTAAGTGTTTGGTTTGTGTTTTTACACATAAGAAGAAGAAACCACACTGTTATGAACCAGTTATTAAAGTGTTTTAAACTGTAGGTTTTATGTGGATATGCAAAATCTTGGAGCTGGTTTCCTGCTTTCTGTGAAATATTAAAATGTGCAATCAAAGACTGATGTTCTGCCTAAATAGTTTAACACTGAGTACTGACAATGTGTGACTGAATTCTACATTTCTCATTGAATATCTGGACGTTAAATGTTTGCATTTTGTCTTGACTGATAAATGTAGTGTTTAAATGGAAATTTAAAGATACAGTCATTCAATTGAACATTTAAACACTTTGTTTGATCCATTTATATTCATAAATGCAAATCTCAGAATGAAAACATGACATTTATGGCATTTTGTTTCCACGGTAATTTGGCATTTCTTCTGGATTTGTCCGAGTTCAGTACTTTGGTTAGATAAAATGTAATAAACATTAAACTGATAGAGGCTGTAGGTCGACATTGTTTGCTTAAACATGACATTTACATTCTAGTCTACGGAGCTTTTTCTAATTTGCATGTTTAAAGAATAAATAAATGAGAATAAGAATAAAATCCTTCATTACACATACATAATTTTGAACTATCGAATTGTCGGCTTACAGCCAGCGCCCAGCTGCCAACAACAGGTGCTTCCATTTTCGTATCGCCTCCTCAAAGTTTACTTAGAAAGTATGCTTACATTTTTTATACTTTGGCAATATTTAAGGCATTCCGTTTACATTTAGAGTCATATATTTAGTTTGACAGAGTTTTAATAAGTTGTTAATGAACATAAAACACTTATGAGAAGAACGTTGTGATGTCATGATGACGTCAACACGCAACATGCGACTTCAAACAAGTTGAATACACACGGAAATAAACGCTTCTTGTGTATCCAAATCTCAGGGTTTGGCATATTTTACACTGGCGCAAAGGTACAAAAGTTTGACAGCGCGGGACACACACCGCCCTCTCTTCCCTGGGGATTTTGCATAGATAATTTTGCTTCCGGATTTTTTTTTTTTTATTCTCATAATGTTCTCTTCACTTCCTTGTGTTTAGCGAATAGAGGAACTGACCACATTGTGACTTGGCTGATCATATACGTTTTTTTTCAAAACTGCATTAGGCTATTTTTTATTTTTAAAAAATGAGAATTAGTTAGATTACAGCAGGTGGTGTTCGAAGTCTTTGAATTTCATCTCTGAACTTGGGTAAGTGTGTGTTTTTTTTATTTTATTTGGTATTTTGAATGCTTACAATACGTGGTAACGTTACTACAGTAGCTATTTATGTATGTATACATTTGATTTAAATGTCTATTTTTTATTTTTATAAAACATACATTGATCAAGTTTAAGGACTTTTACTCATCAATAGTATGCATCATCAATGGGAAAATTGTTACTTGAAAATAAGCTACATTTGCAACAAAATGCACAATAAGTAATGCACTACAATTGATACATTTCCGCGGTTTATAAAAAAAAGCGAATTTTGCAAAGCAGGTGCCTCCATTGCCTATCATTTATCATTTAAATGATAACAATTACGTATTTTAGCCTACTTACAGTGAAGAAAAACTCAGAGTGGCTTATTAATTTCCTTACACTGTAGAGCAACAGAGCCTCACTTTCTTATCTTGTTATCATTTGTGTCCAAATTTTTGTGTTAGTTGGTTGTTTTATCTTGGTGCTTGTTTTTTTTTAAGTGTTAGGAAAGAGAGTGGTCTCACTATCACACAGAAAGCTCAAAATGGAACAATTGAGGGTGTGGAAATGACGTACAAAGGTTTCTGAATGAAACCACATCGATTTTACTGGATTAATGATTTACTTTTATAGAGGGACTTGCTTTGGGACACTTCCACCATACCCAGCTACTCATTTGCAATGCAAATATTGGCTTCTATGGGGAATGACACATGAAACATCTATTTTGCTTGCCATGGTTCAACAGTTTGGAAAACTGACTTGTCTCTGAAAGCTGTACTGTTCAGTCAAAGATAACTGATGGTGATATTTCTCTTTAGGTTGTGATTATTTCTATTATAAGAGCTGACATGCATGATTGAGAAATTACAGTATTAACATTGTCTTCCTCACAAACTGTACTTCTTTAAACCCAAAACTGTAAAGAGGAATCAATTGGAAAATTCTCTTTAATGTGTACAAGCTGGAAAATTCTCTTTAATGTGTACAAGCTTATGTGAATGTATGTGCTGCTGTCTAGTTACTGTATAATCCGTTCGATTACTCCAATGGAAGTTCACAACACAGTGGATTGTTTCATATTCAAGTATTTCAAGATACTGCATGGATCAGACAAACAAGTAAACAATTCACCCAAAAATTTTAATTCTGGGTAACACTTTATTTTACAGTGTCCTTGTTACATATATTACATGTACTTACCATAGTAATAACAGCAAATTATGCATAATTACATGCAACTAACCCTCAACCAAATCCTACCCTAACCCTATAGAAAGTACCTGTTGTTAATTAATATTACTTAAAAATATAATTACACTGTAACCATGACACCTTAAAGGTGCACTATGTGACTTTTCCGTCCGCTAGAGGGCGCCTGTTCAAAACAAAGGCGTAGTTTGATGACGTTAAGTTTGAGCGCAGAATCTTGGGACATGTTGTCTTCACCTCACAGCCGGTGGAAAAGAATCGGGATTGGACTCGGGCAGAAATCATGTTCATGGATGCGATTATTAACTTTACTGTATATGAAGCAGAGCAGGGGCGAGTGCTGAGGGAGCTGAGTAAGGCCGCTGGAGAGATTGTTCAACAAACACACTGCTCGCGAGTAGCGGGACTTTTATTATGACGGGACACAGTTGCCGGCTCAATCTCCGCTTTTCCGGTCATGAGTATGAGGTAACGCAGCTCTGTTTATTATATTTAAGTGTGTTTACAATGATGTTATGACGTTACTCTGTGCATTCGCTCGGCGGCTGCTGTGACACTTGTTCACACTGCAGTGAGAGTAAAGCTTTTCTGCAAAATCAAACCGGAAACGAGGGTGACGCAGATATGACGCAATTGACAGGCGACTCCCTCAGACGCTATGCTCACACGTCCCGGTTCATTGGTAAAAATAGCGATTTTCTCACAATTTACAAATAGTTGGAAACATTTGGGATATTGTAAGAACTCAACTGAACAAAATATATAACACTGGCCTGGTGGTTTTTGGATATTTGACTGCAAAAATCCTACATAGTGTACCTTTAACTAAATTCTGTCATTTTTCACTCATCCTCGTGTTGTTTCGAGCATGTTTCAAAACCCGAATGAATACCTTTCATCTGCTGACCACAAAAACAATATTTTGAAGAATGTGTCAACTTTTTTTTGGTCCATATAATGAAAGTCACTGGGGTCCAAACCATTGAGCGGGCAACGAAAACACTTTTCAAAATATATTTTTGTGTTACAGAGAAAAAAGAAAGTCATACAGGGGTTTGAAACAACATGACGTTGAGTAAATTTACATAATTTTCAGTTTTGGGTGAATTATTTATTTAATGTTTGTTTTGTTCCATGCAGTATCTTGAACTATTTGAATTTCAAATAGTCTGTTCTGTTTTCATATTCAAAGTACCAACATTTTTTGCCATATCATTCTGTATAGAAAGCAATAATGCCAAGCTTACTTATGCATCATGAGACTACATTGCGGTTTGCAATAAGTGACCTCTGGCCGTCTATTTTTGCCAGTGTGTGGCCAAAGGCAGAGATGGCAGGCCGCACTCAGCAGGGAGACCTGACCGAGTACAAGAAGAGTCTCATTAAGCGAGACTTGGAGATGGGGATTGTGATGACCGTGTACAGACAGAGGATGGAGAGGCTTACCGTGCAGGTCATTATGGAGACGCGACAGGTGGCTTGGACCCGCACCGCCGACAAGACAGAAGGAGTGTGTGAGTGCCTTGCCTCAAGCTCATTTCTTCCATTTACACTTACATTTGTACATTTTTTCTGTATGTGTAAAACAAACCCCTGACTTAGGTACTGCCAGTGCAAGAAGTTTATAATAAAAGTTTATTAGACAGTAACCAATACTTTTATTACTTAGAAAGTGAATGTTCATTTTGGATGTTACAAAGATGTGGCCATATAAAGTGGCTTTACATTATATAACAATTTAGCAGACGATTTTATTCAAAGCAACATACAAATAAGGATTGTCACAAGCAATTTATCAACAATATTTGCAGCACACAATGATTCATGGACATATTACGTTTATATTTTAAAGGAATATTGAAGTTAAAAGCATGTTACGGTGGGTTTGTTTTTTTGTAGTTTAACATAAATTTACACTGCCATTAAAAAGTTTGGTGTCTGTAAGATTTTGTACTTATGAAAAAAAAAATCTACAGTTAGGCTAAAAAGGCTAGTTATTTGATGACAACACAGTAAAAACAGTAATATTGTGAAATTGTATTACTTTGTTTTCTATTTTAATATATTTGTAAAACATTTTATACATTTATTCCTAGCATTCTAATATGCAGATTTGGTCTCAAGAGCCATTTCTTATTATTAGCAATTTAGAAAACAGTTGTGCTGTTTAAAATATTTGTGGAAAACCATGAATAAAATGAATAGTGAGATGATTTAACTGTCAGCTTTTAACATTACATTCTCTGTCTCCATGGGCAGCAACAATCTAAACCCATATGGCACCATGATCTTTTAGGAGGACACTTCTTGCCAGTAATGTTGTCAGTAATTAGCAGTCTGTAGTGCCATCACACCCATCACAATATTTTTGTCACACTTTGAAGTGCCGCTTGCAGTTTTACTTTTCTTCACCGACTAATGTTTGTACTGTTTCTTTTGTACATGACTCCTAGTGCATTTTATACTGTGCATACTCTTATTTTTGCTGGTTATGACCAGTGTTGGGTGTAACTAGTAGTTATTAAGTAATTAGTTACTGTAATTGAATTACTTTACCCTTGAAAATGTAAAGTAAGGGATTACTTTTATTGTTTCTGTAACTGAATTACCGTTACTTCACAAGTAATTGAACTAAATACTGTGTATAGACTGTAGAACAATTAAATATAATACAAAAGTGGAATTAACATCAAAATTTAAAGTCTAATTTTAAAATGCATCTTTTTATCTATCCTTCTCACATTTGTAATACTTTGGTCAGTTAATAAGAATAATTGATGAAGTTTTATATTATGTATTTGAATTAATTAAAAGAGCCATTTCATGTCTATCGCTTAGCTCAAGGTTGATATAGGATTTGCAAAGTAATTAGTAATACTTTTTGAAGAGAGTAATTTGTATAGTAATCTAATTACACTATTGAAGATGTAATTAGTAACTAGTAATTAATTACTGTTTTAGAGTAACTTACCCAACACTGGTTATGACGTAACATGTCATGCACCTTGTCATGGTGTTGGTTAATATTTTGAATGAGCTTTTATTTGTATATTTTCAATGTTTTTTAGTTATTGGTATTTTTAATATTTAGCTTTAATTTAATTTTATATTTAGTTGACAACATTTACATTTTTTATAAAGTTTTTCATCCAATATTTGTAACGCTAAGTTTAAGGAAGACGATGATGAAGTAATACAAGGTTTATTAGAAATATCCAAGGGGATAGCCAATGTGCGAAATAGCGTGCAACACGAACAATACCGGACCCTGAACTGAAAACTAGCAGGAACTTAAATACACAGATGATTAACTAAAACAACAAACAGCTGTGATGAATGATGTTAGTTTCCATGGTGACAGATGTGCTGGGAAAATAGAACAAAGGAACACATGGAACCAAGGCCGAAACCATGTCTTCAACATTGGGGAGGGGGACCAAATTTTCATTTTTATAAAATGTAAAGAAACAGAACAGGCAACAAATTCAAGGTCTAATTCTAGTTGGGAAATAATAATTTTGGGACTATTTGCAATGCATTAATTAGCGTCAAGTACATTATTAGTCCCGAGATTCTTACCGTTATTGAATAAATATGTAGATTCGCTTTCAACATTCGTATTCCCTAGTAGTCTGGTGGTACAATTTTTGTAAACCGTGTCAAAGGTTCCAGGTTCTAATCCGCCCTATAGTTTTTTCATCTTCTTCATTAGAATCAAACATGTTCATCAATGATTGTATATTAAGAGCAGGGATACGTTTGAGTGCATTTTGTTTTGTGATTTCACCAAAAAGAAGAGTCTCCGCAATGGCATTAAGCGATAGATGATGCACTCGTCTGTGCACAAGCCAAAAGAGAACGTAAACCCCGCCTTCTTTGATTTAATTGGCCATCTCAATCATTTTGACATTGATGAGTGCCGTTAGAACGCTGAGGCAGACCAGACTAAAAATGTAACTTCTAAACCTTTTTGTCATCTAACTAACATATAGAGCGCTGTGTAATTAAAAATATCAAATATTGGGGGGACAATTTGGCCATTTCTAATTATTGGGGGGGACAATTTGGCCATTTCTAATTATTGGGGGGGACTTGTCCCCCTCAATGTCTATAGTGGTTATGGCCCTGATGTGAACTTTGAATGATCTGAATGCTGTCAGTATATATTTAAGTTTCTGTTTTTGCTCATTTTTGCAGTGGACCTTTTTGAGATTCGGGAAGTACGACCAGGAAAAAACTCCAAAGAATTCGATCGATTCAAGGACACCAAAGATAAAAATACAGACCCCAACACATGCTTTACCATATTCTACGGCTCTCAGTTTGTTCTCAACACTCTCAGTCTGGGGGGTATGTGAGATTTCTTAAACATATTACAAGTATTAAACCATTCAAATCTAATCAAATGACTTTATTGTTGGTCCACTATATGCCCAAGTGTGATATGCATTATGCACAATGTGCAGAATAAACAATATATACAATTCAGTAGGCACAGCTGGCATAACTTTCATTATGAGACAAATATATATAATGTGTAAATATAATGTGCGTGGCAGGTAACTATACTTTAGCATGTGACTAGCCTGAGTTAGGTGTAAGACTCCTGAGGGAGCTACTTCCTTTCTCTCAATATACATACTAGATTTATTTGATATTTATTTATTGCTTACCTGAGTTAACTGATACTCTTATTCTTTGGCTTGATGAGAAATGACTGTTAAAGGAAGAACCTGATGTGATCCTAAAATTATCTGTGGAAAAGACTACATTGTTATTACCACTGATAGTATTTGCTGTTCCTAGCTGATTCAGTGGAAGATGCAGAAAAATGGCTGACAGGACTGGAGTTACTCAGACAGGAGACACTGGTGGCTCACACACCAGAGATTATAGAGAGGTACACACACACACACACACACACACACACACACACACACACACACACACACACACACACACACACACACACTGATAGAAAGTGTACCTTGTTTATCCATAAAACGTAACCCAAATAATATGTTTAATTCTCTGTTTTCCCTCTGCTCTAGTTGGCTGAGGAAGCAGATGTACTCGGTTGATCAGACAAAGAAAAACAGGTTCTCCTCTTTCTCTTTCACCTGCTTCTCACCCAGTTTCATTGCAGTTTTTGTCTCACCTCATTACTCTTCTTTAATGCTCTTTTATGTCTCTCACAGCATGACCATGAAAGAGCTCAAGTCTCTTTTGCCACAAATGAACTTTAAAGTACCAGGTGGACGTTTTTTGAAGGACAGAATTGCGGTATGAATGATGCATTGTATACATATCATCTTGACGGAAGTGTACGCTTTGCATCATATGGAAAACTTTATGGCAACTGAATGGGAACATTTCCTCTCCTGATGTTTTGCTAATGATGATCTGTGTTTATCCACAAGTTTTTTTTAGAGACATTGGGGCTTATTCACTAATAATTTATGGATTATTTTTTACAATTTGTACGCACAGGAAACTTCTCGCGAAAAATCTTTATACGCGCATGAATTTGGTCTTTACCTCGTTCTGATGTTAGTGAGTTTGGAGTATTCTTAATGAGCAGCCGCGTGCACGAGGTTAATCATTTACATGCAATGCCAAGTTTCCCATTCTCACCATAAACACCTTTTATAAAAACCCAGATTACGGCCTCTCATTAGCCAGATGTACATACGCGTATATCTGCATTATTCACAGATGAAGCTATCACGCAGCTTTTCTTACTCTTTAACTGTATATGATGGAATGTATTTAAGATTAAATTAAATTGTATTTTTTAATAATGTTATTATATAATTTTAATATATGGATTATATAATACAATATAATACTATATACAATATAATACTATGTAACATACTTCAATATTATTATATTGGGTTATATAATATATTATTATATATGTTAGGATGAAATATAACTTCTTAACATGATTATAAGGCCGTACAGAGAAAGTGCTTTTTGTGTACATGTGGTTTCAGTTTTTCCTATATTTTTTTGTAAATTAAGAATACATTTTATTACAAATTTTTTGGTGAATCGTGATTTGTTCTTAAAATCGTTCGCACGACCATTTCACACACACATTTGTGCGTACGCATGCTTAGTGAACTAGACCCAATTTTTAGTTAATGGCTTTGCAATAAAAGTGTCAACTTCATAATTTCAGGTGGTGGGAGCAAAGAAAGAAGTCCTGGATTTTGAGCAATTTCACAAATTCTACAATCTTTTGATATTTGAAAACCAAAAGACGGTAAGAGTGCAGTTTAGTTTTGCTGAATAAAATATGCTTTGGGTTTGATTTGTGTATGTATATATAAATACACTACTGTTCAAAGGTTTGGGGTCAATATGATGATTAAAAATGATTCTTATATACAGTAAAAACAGCAATATTGTGAAATGTCATTACAATTCCATTAGTTTTAATATATTTTAAAATGTAATTTATAGTGTATATATGTTGTTTATTGCTTGTCCTTGTCATTTTGTTAGATTCTGGAGGAGTTTAAAAAGGAGTCGTGTGCTTTCATCATGGGGTAAGAAAACTGTCCATTATTTTGGTTGATTCAGTTCTTTGTTAAATGTGTCATGAGTTCATGCTAATGTTCTCATTCTTCTTATTTGATATATTTTTTCTCTGCAGTAACAATGACCAGCCTATTCAACTCTCCGATTTTCAAAGATTCCTTTTATATCAGCAAAGAGTAAGACTGACATTTTAATTTATATCATTCCTGCTCATCCATCCAAATGCTCCTCTGTTTTGTTAAGAAAATACTGTGAATTTATTTTTGTAGGAGACGTGGGCTAACAATCTGAATCAAGTCCGAGAGCTGATGACTATCTTTATCGATGACACCATGAGGAAGACTAATGATCCAGTCTTTACTGTTGAAGAGGTACAGCTTCTAGAGATCTGTTTACTTTATGTTCATTTATATTTGCAGGTGATGTGTTTATACAGCTTTTCTCTCTGTCGTTCTAGTTCCTCTGCTTTCTCTTCTCCAAAGAAAACTCAATTTGGGATGAGAAGTTCTCAGAGATCTGCTCACTGGACATGAACAATCCTCTGTCTCACTACTGGATCAACTCTTCTCACAACACGTCAGTGTCACTGTTCTTCATGCTCAGCTCCTCCTCGTCATGATGAGCTTCCTGTGTTACTTTACGTGTTTTGTTTTTTTCACAGATATTTGACCGGAGATCAACTGCGCAGTGAGTCCTCCACAGAAGCTTATGTGCGCTGCCTGAGGCTTGGCTGCCGCTGTATTGAGTGTCAGTGAACCCTCATTTCTACATAAATATTATTTAAATCTCTGCTAAACTGATGCAGATCCTTTTCTGCTTCATTATTACAGTATGCATTGATGATGATGATAATACAGTGAAATCTGAAATCAGTGGGAGTCATTCTGATGACCTTTTTTTCCCCCAATGCAGTGGACTGCTGGAATGGTCCAGATGAACCTATTATATACCACGGCTGGACCAGAACCTCCAAGATAAAGTTTAAGGATGTGGTTAAGGCCATCAATGATCACGCTTTCGCAACATCTGAGTTAGTCATCAGCAACACACACATTCACACATTTCGTTGGTGAAGTTCTCTCTGTTATGGGGAAATGGGCAAATTTAACAAGACCTTTATAGAACATGCCCAGATCATAATGTGCCCCCAAATTAAAAGAAATAAGCAGTTATACTTTACAAAAACAAAATGTAAGCCTATTTTTATATATTCTGTGACATTATTATTTGTATGACAATAAAACAACCCCCTTAAATTTCCATTAGTGCTATATGAAAAATAACAAAGCTATATTATTTTAAATGTAAAGTTTTATATAGGGTAGTGGGTAGTATTTGTGGTACGGGTGGGCATACAGACAGGCAAGGAAGAAGACAGAGAGGAGGATCCACATGCAGTTAAAGTTTAATAATCCAAACGAGAAACACGGAACGAGAGCATGAATAGCAAACAATGACTGACAACCCACATGAGCAATATATACTCAGGCTAACAAGGGGGCTTTGTAAATTGTCATGGGAACATACGAGGAGACTAATTAACATGAAAAACTACAAAGAACTACAAAAGAGAGTAACACACAAGATCGGGGACTGGAATCATGACAATTTGTTGTAGGCTACTACCTTTAATTTTTGCTTATTTAAAATTTTTAGCGCCTTACAAAAGTAATAGGTATATATGGAAGCTTGTTTCTTCCACAGAATAAAAAAATTGCATGATATAAAGTTGCAATTGCAAGATTTTAAAGTCAGAATTGTGTGATGCAATTTTGACTTTTTTCTCACAATTGCGAGTTTGTTCATCGCAATTCTGACTTTATAACATGCAATTGCAAGATATAAAGTCAGAATTGTGATATAAACCCGCAATTCTGAGAAAAAAGTATTTTTCCCCTCTAAGAATTGGACTTTAGAACTTGCGATTGCAAGTTTATATCTCACAATTCTGAGAAAAGAAGTTAGAATTGCGATTTATAAAGTCAGAATTACGTGATATAATATATTCTGACTTTATATCTCGAATTCTGATTTTATAACTCGCAATTCTGACTTTATAACTCACATATGCACATTTTATTATATTATATAGGAACAAAAATGTTAGAATTGCTAGGTGTAAACTCTTTAGTTATCATTTAAATTGTTTTATTCTGTGGCGGAAACAAGCTTCCATAAGAATCTGATGAGATTATCATTGAAAATATTTAGAATTAACAATAAACTCAAAATTAATTAAGATTTTGGGGGGAAATGTGCCTATTTAGCATGAAAATCTTAATGAGCTAACCAAAAAATCATAATTTTCATTGTCTTGAATTTGAGATTAAATGTGACCTGTGCTTTTTTCTTCACTTTCCATCTACATTTTATGTTATTCTTGTGGGAGCCATTTTCAAAATCATAATAATGATACTAAATACGATTGCTGCATACAGTTTATAAAGTGCGTTTTTGAATGTGTGTACTGCTTGCAGATATCCTCTGGTCCTGTCCATAGAAGAACACTGTGACATCAAGCAACAGAAAATGATGGCTCAGGTGTTCAAAGATGTTTTCCAGGACAAGCTCCTCATGGAGCCACTGGAACCAGAAGCAGAACAACTGCCATCACCAACCCAACTGAAGGGCAAGATCATCATCAAGGTAGAGAAGCTTCACTGGAAAATCACAATGCAAAACCAAGCCATGCTTTGCAATCAATGTTTTGCAATGAACTTTTCCATACAGCACAAGAAACTGAACATTGATGAGACTTTTGGCAAAAAAGACCTACGGAAAGGAGATAAGCAGGGAGAGCTCTTCATCTGGGATCCAATAGATGAGGTACCAAAATCCACTTACCATCATCACGGTCTTGTGGGATTGTTCAATATAATTCCAGTTGCCTTAATCGATTATGAACGTAATTTCTTTGTGACTGTGTCCGTGTTCAGAGATGGTACAAGCACTACTGTGTGATCGAGAATAAGACATTGTATTATGCTGAGGAGAATGAACTAGATGAGGACGTTGGAAAGGTATATCACTGAGACTCAATTTCAGAATGAGATTCGCTTTAAAATGCTACAAAGTGAGGGAATAAAATGTGTTATTCAAACCTATTCCTGTCGCTCCAGGGAAGTGCAGAGCTTCATCAGTCAGAGCCCTGGTTTCACGGGCGGATGTCAGAGGGCAGACAGACAGCCGAGAGACTGCTACAAGAATATTGTGCAGATTCGGGTGGAGTGGACGGAACATTTCTGGTGCGGGAGAGCGACACCTTCGTCAATGATTGCACCCTCTCATTCTGGTAATGTAGGCCGGCTCTTATACTCTTCAAAAAGGGAGAAGGGATGTTTTTTCATTACCTATTTTCTCTTTATTTTATTTATTGCCTTTAATTTAGTATTTATGAATGGAATAAATAGGTGCATAGTAGGAATGCATCATCTAGTATGATGGATTCCTACTATGCATCATACTGGATAAAATATTAATCCGGCAATTGTTTAAGATTTAAATCATTTTAATTCTGCTTGTGGCATTATCATGACATTATCACAGGAAGTGACATAATAACACATTCAAACACAAACATCATTAAATTATATCAATGGATGTGATTTGATTTTTTCATCCTATTTGATAAAATGACACAAATCAGTATGATAATATCAGTCACAATTAAAGGGATAGTTAACACAAAATTGAATATTCTGTCATCATTTACCTTAAACATTTGATGGGCCCCATTGACATCCATAGAACTGCAAAAACTATGGAAGTCAGTGGGGTCCCAATAACTGTTGTTACTGTTGTATGAAATTCATACAGGTTAGGTTTGAAACAACTTGAGGGTGAGCAAATAATGACAACATTTTTGGGTGAACTATCCCTTTAACCTTAATTTGACACCTTCTTGTTATAGCTAACTCTTAATACCATTTTTTATTTAACGTATTCTCGTTTAAGTAAGTCATGTATTACAGTCATTTATATTTGTATTGCATTGATTTTACTACTTTAGTTTGAGTATGTCCTGGTGGCATAACATTTTTTTTTTATAATGACCTATAATCATTCTCCAGGAAGTGACTCTCAATGTCTCACTGACTAAGGGCTCTTTATGTATATCCTGTTTGCTTTTGTTGTTTCTTCTTTTACATTGTGTAAATAGTTCATAATTAATAAATGTATGTGCCTGATGTTGACCAAAGTATATTTCTGAAAGAAATACTTCCATTACAATGCATTCATATGGTGCCGCGTATCATGAATGTGATTCATATTAAATACTTATCCACTGTGTGGTCTTTGCAGGCGCAGTGGACGAGTTCAGCATTGTCGAATCCGTTCCTGCATCGAAGGAGGTCATACGGTCTATTTCCTCACAGACAACCTGCACTTCCCCAGTGTGTATGCGCTCATCCAGTATTACAGGGAAAACCTACTTCGCTGTCAAGATTTCAACCTGCGCCTCACTGAACTTGTGCCTCGACCAGACCAGCACCTGCGTGAAGGGTTAGTCGATACTTGATGCGCACAAACACAGGTGGTGTTTACCACATCCCGGCCAGCAGAGCTGTAGAAGACCACGTGGTCAAGCTCGCAGCTTCTTCCAACGCTCACCAGAAACTGCAGGCAAATCGTATATGTGAAGCTGTGTTTTTTTTTTTTAGGTGGTTTTACAGTAACTTGAGTCGGGGTGAGGCTGAGGACTATCTCATGAGGATCCCTCGAGATGGAGCCTTTCTCATCAGGCAGAGAGAAGATTCAGACTCGTACGCCATCACCTTCAGGTGCTGCTCTTTTTTCCATCTCTTCATTAGCAGTGCTTTCTAAGATGTTTCATGTGTTTTTTCAAAAAACACGTAAACCTTGTTAGTACACTCAAATACCTAAGTTGTAAGTTGTCCATCCATCTACATCCATACTTTGAAACAAGTGGAGAGACTTGTTTCAGCTTAACATTCAAATACCGGTAGTGTTGCTGTTAGCAGTCTGCAGTGTGCTTTCAGAAACCTTCCATCTTTCCCAGCTCCACCTGTATAGATTCTATGGGGGGTTGTTTCATGTATTTTACGCTGCATTCACACGGAGCGTCGGCGTCAATGCTTGATGGAGGGCATGTCTGAAGCATGGTACTGACGTGACCCACAGCCAATCATATTATTTTTCCGGTGTTACATGAACGCAATTGGCTAGTTTCTGCATAGGTGATCTGATTGGCTGATACCTGCATTGGCGCTTGAAATGTTGAAGACTTTTCAACTTCTGCCACGAGCAACGTCAGTGACGCAATGCAATGGAACCCACCATTCAGTTCGGAAATGCATGACGTCGAAGTAAATGAGAAGCGTTGATGCCGGCACTCTGTGTGAACTCATCATTACTATCCTAAGTTATTTTTCACATGGTACATGATAAAACACAATAAAAAATGTAAAACATTTTTTTAAATTCCCATAGACTTGGTTTGGATCATGAGATGCTTATGATGTATTATTTTGGATAAAGATGCTAAACTCAAACACTCTTTTTGTGTGTTTTATGTGTTAAACATTTGTAAGATTTATTTAAACTGAAAAGTTTAGGGGGGTTTTTGTCACTGCATAATAATGATCTGTGAATTTATGTTGGATATTAAATGTTATTATGTGTATTTTTAATGGGAGATTTGTGGCCAGTAATTCATCTAGATTTGTACAGTAATATTTGTTCTTAATTAACTGTAATTATAATCAAGACATCCCAGAAGCTCAATTCATACCCTCAGACCAACAGCATGTTGTTTATATTATTTAATCGAATAATTATTGTAATTCATGGTGGGTTTTATTTGCTGCAACAGAGGTGAAGGGATGGTGAAGCACTGCCGGATACACAAAGATGGATCTATGTATGTGTTGGGCACCTCTAGTGAGTTCGAGAGCCTTGTGGAATTGGTGGATTATTTCCGAAAGAAACCATTGTATCGGAAGATCAAACTCCGCTACCCGGTCACACCAGAACTAGTTGAGCGCTTCAGTTCGGTAAGAAAAAGCAATAAAACAGTGTATAATAAGAAAGACTATTGTTTCTTTTGGAATATAAATACTTTTGGTTACACTTTGTTTTAAGGTGACTGTGTTACAGTGTAATTATACAGTTCATTTCTGAGTAATAATAATTGACTACATGTACTTACTATTGGGTAAGGATTAGGGTTTGGTTTAGGGGTTAGTTAGTTGCATGTAGTTATGCATAAATTATCCTTATTACTATAGTAACTACATGTAACATGTAATGAGGACAGTGTGAAATATAGTGTTACCCACTTTTTATACAGTACAGCCCCATACTACGGACTTTACGAAACACTGTGCAGTGATTGTGCAACAGTTTTTTTGCGTGCAGTGTCTGCATACACTCTTCAAAGTGAACTAGCGCATGTGCACCTCTTCCTTTGCTAAGGCCACAGTTTGCATGTTACACTTGCATGCTTTCGTGTCTAGTAGCTCTTTTGCTCTCTTCTGCTTTTTCCAATCAAAGTTCAGACCAAAAGATCTGATTTAATTGAACAAGTATAAAATGCGTGTGTCATTGTTTTGTATAAATGTTCAGGGAGACAAAAATATAGCACTAAAACTACTTTTTTTCACTTCCTGATGATATGCTAAGGTTTTTCCCCTCTTCCTAGTATTATATGTGTACCCCCCCACGCACCGCAAAGCACATCTTTCCTGATTTAAAGAGCAACTAAACCTGAACAATGACCTTGATTTCACCGAACATGATTGTGATCAATCATATTGAAAACTATCTTATGATTAATAATTCTTTTAATTTTTAAAATTCAATCTACACCGCTAAATTGGAAAGAAGTGTCTTATGCTTACCAAGGCTGTATTTATTTGATTAAAAATATATGAACAACTTTAATATTGTAAAATATTTTTAGACTTTTATTATTATTATTAATGATAAAAACAGACATTTTTGTGGAAACCGTGATCAATTTATATTATTAGTTTATTTACGTATATTATAAATGTCTTTACACACACACACACACACACACACACACACACGTTGGGTTTTCATGTTTTATGGGGACATTCCATAGGCGTAATGCATTTTATACCGTGCAAACCGTATATTCTATCCCCCTTACGCTGCCCCTGCCCCTAAACCTACCCATCACAGGAGACATGCTGCATTTTTACATTTTCAAAAAACATCACTTAGTGTGATTTATGACCTGTTTTCCTCATGGGGACCAAAAAATGTCCCCACAAGGACAAGGATTTCGGATATTGCCATCTTTGTGGGGACATTTTGTCCCCATACCGTAGGGATTACCAGTCCACACACACACACACACACATATATATATATAAAATTATAATATATTTGTTATATTTAAAACAAATTTAGCCACACTTAATTTACCACTCATTTAATCAATTTATTGAAACATTTATTTAAAAAAAAAGTCACCACTTGATGTCTAATACAGTTCCTGAATAAAAATAATTTGCGAACCACTGATCTAGAACACAGACTAATCAGACATATTATATAAAATATGTAGATTATAGATTTTCTTGGCTTAAGTCTAATGTGCAGGGAGAAAAGTCTAAAAAAAGCTTTTTGTATTTCTTTTCAGATAACCAGATCTGCTTCACTTTATGATTCTAAACAGTATGTGGAGGCCAACGAGATCGAGCCATCTCTGGTAAGCACTTTGAAGAGCAAACACAGCTCCTGCATGTTAGCATGCACAAGAGGTCATCTCCTGTGGGCTGGGGAGGAAGTGGTAGCGCTGGCTATCTCTTTCTCTCACATAGGAAGCTGAATGTCTCGAAAGAGGAAATGCAGCCTGGCTAAAACAGCGATGTCATGTTTAGCCATATATATGCTTCATGTTTCTAGCTCCACGTAATTCACAAATTCCTTTTAAAGAGGATTTATTTTAGTCTTCACACTGTTTGGTTGTGGGTTATCTCAGTGTATTTGCAAATCTGTAGAGCAAGATTGAACTTATTTTGATGTGTTGCAGCCCCAGAGCACAGTGAAGGCCCTCTATGACTACAGGGCCATGCGGCCGGATGAGCTCACCTTTTACAAGGGTGCTTTGATCCATAATGTGACCAAGGAGGCAAATGGATGGTGAGATTATTTAGCAAATTATGTAGATAAAAGCAATAAATGCTCTATTTAGCTTTGCAAAAAAGCTGTGGCAGTGCCATGTTACAGTGAATTTGATAAATACCATGGTACTGAATGATTACCACATACATGCACCACAGCATTTACACAGTACTCCAAAGTACGTTCTAAAGTTTGGGGTCAGTAAGATTTATTTAATGTGTTTGAAACAAGCCTCTAATGCTCAACCCTAGACGGAATTTATTTATCAAAAGTACAGTAGAAACGGTAATATTGTTTTCTATTTTTATGTATTTTAAAATGTAATTTATTCACATAATAGGAAAGCTGAATTTTCAGCATCATTACTCTAGTCTTTGGTGTCACATGATCCTTCAGAAATCTTTCTAATAAGTTGCGCTGCTTATTATTTTTGGTAAACTATGATACATTTTTTCAGAATTCTTGTGAATGTAATTTATGAATATACAGTTAAAAAGAACAGAAATAGATTTGTTGTAACATTATGCATGTCTTTACTGTCATGTTTCATCTATTTAATGCATTTTGCTGTATGAAAGTATTACATTCTTAAAAAACACATCAAAAGAATACTATGATTTTACCATGGCTCATGTCCATAAAACATAGCTACTATTTTATTACCGTGGTAACTTGGTAACCATTTTTACTTTTATTTTATTGTGGCTTTGTGGCACATAGATGCATTATCGCTGCATTATATCGTCATATCACTCTCTTGTGACACTATCAGGTCTTTCAAAAACCACAGGGTGATTTGAATAGCTTGAATTTTGATAAGTACACCAACATTTAATTTCCCTGTTTATCTGCTGATCCCTACAGGTGGAAAGGAGACTTTGGTGGGAAACTACAGCTATTTTTCCCTTCAAATTATGTTGAAGTAGTGGCCAGTGCATCTGATGCCAATTACCAGGTAAAGCATATTAAAATGTAGGCTATTTAACAAAACAGATATGTCCTTTGGTGCTAGTTAGTACAGTATTTTGCTTATTTGCTTACATACATAGAGAACATCTACATCTAAAACACAGAACATCAACATTAGATGTTCTCTTTCAGGCTGAGGAGGAAAATCCATTAGGTGACTTATGTAAAGGGGTAGTGGACATCTCAAAGTGTACTGTTGGTAAGATGATTTATTTTTGGTGGCATTTAACACATGCACAGCACGTGGCTTTGTAATGCTTAGACTTATTTTGCATTAATTTCTTCATTTCCAGTTCGCTCAGCCAAACACGGCAAGCCTGTGGTGGTGACGTTGCAGGATAAGGAAAATAAAGAGAACGTGATGCCTTTCGATTTGGCCACCGAGACCACCGAGGAGCTGTACGAGTGGTATCAGGTGGCCTGGGACATCACACAGAGAGAGGAAAACCGAGAGTTTGAGGTCTGTCTCACATGCTTAGACTTACACACTCACGTTTGGATCTTAGTGTCCTAAATAGGGCAAACCGGGGCTAGTTGTCACACGGGGAAGCGGTCACAAGGTTTTGAGTCACTCATTCTGTAAATAGAGGATTGTTTGGTTGAAGCCAGACGGATTAAGGGGGTGTTTAAATGCTAGGTGTAGCCCTAGAAAAACATTTAACCATTGGCATTCTAAGTATATAGTCAAGTATTTAAGGTATAATGTTGGGCTAGAGTTTATGAATGTTGACAATAAATTCCCATTTCAGAAAAAAAAGCAGAGGGAGGTCGAGAGCAGAGACGAGGTGGCCAGTGAGATGTCTGAACTGGTCGTTTACTGCCAGCCTCGCAGTAAAGACAAGGAGCGCTTTGGTACAGCTAATTAAATAAATATGAATTTATACATATTTACACAAATATGAATTCATATATACTTCCATTCAAATGTACATTTTGACAGAAATTAACACTTTTATTCAGCAAGTATATTAAAGTATACTTATAATGTTACAAAATATTTCTATTTCAAATAAATACTGTTTTTTCTATCTATCAAAGAATCCTGACCAAAATTACATTGTTATAACAAAAATAACAAATATTTCTTGAGCACAAATCAGAATACTAGAATGATTTCTGAAGGGTCATATGGCACTGAAGACTGCTTAAAATGTAGCTTTGCCATCACACACACACACACACACACACACACACACACACACACACACACACACACACACACACACACACACACACATATATATATATATATATATATATATATATATATATATATATATATCTCAAAATACATTGAGAAATAAATAAATTTAATAATATTTTACAATATTACAGTTTTTACTGTATTTGTGATTAAACTAATGCAGCTTTGGTGAAGCTAAAACATAAAAACATTTAAAAATCATACCGACCCCAAACATAAATGTCCTGTGTATTAATAATGTGATTCTCTTTCCTTTCAGATAATTTTACCTACAAGGAGGTTCGCTCCTTCGTAGAAAATAAGACACCCTCCAGAAACAAATCGACTCAATTTATGTTGTATAACCGCAAGGCACTGAGCCGCATCTACCCTAAGGGCCAGAGGGTGGATTCCTCCAACTATGATCCGTATCCTCTGTGGATGTGCGGCTGTCACATGGTGGCACTCAACTTCCAAACTGCTGGTAAGATGAAGTTGAGCAGGTCTGTAATTTATAGAGAAAACTATCTGTTAACCTTTCAACTCATCTCAATAGCAGTTGTTTGACCTCACTGGAAGTATATGACCTGTGACCGGCCATTTTTGCTCATGGGCATAATGAACTTTATTCATTTGTCAATGCTTTTCGGCAGCATAATGGTTTAGTTAAGCCATCTACCTGCAGGGGCAAGCAAACTACACCACACAAATCAACCAAACCATGACCTGGTGTGTAAAATAGTAAACAAGAAAGAGAGGAAATTACACAATAGAAGGTTTTATGGATATACGAGTTAAAGTTGAATAAATATTTGCATAAATGGATAGAATATTAGACGGAAGTAGGAAACAGGAAAATAGGTAGATAATGCAATAGTAAAATAAGACATAATTTGGTAATTAAATGTTTTTTTGCCAAAAAAATTTGGCAAAAAAATGTAACTGACGCTTTAGATGGCCTTTATTAACCCCCCGGAGCCCTGTGGAGCACGTTTATGATGGATGGATGCACTTTTTTGACCTTCAAACTCCCGTTCACTGCCATAATAAAGCTGTGAAGAGCCAGCATATTTATGAATATAACTATATGATTGTGTTCATCAGAAATAAGAAATTCACATACACCTTGGATGATTTGAGGGTGAGTCAATCATAGGATCATTTTCATTTTAAAGTGAACTTATCCTTTAATGAAAAGTGTTACCCATTACTTAAAGATAAACATTTAAATAAAGGAAACAACATGGTCTTAACTTTGTGTGTAAGCTCAAGAAAGTATTTACAGAGAAAAATGCAACCTTTTCCAGTCAGTCAATATGTAATAGCATAGCATTTAATCAGTATATACAGGTCCTTCTCAAAAAATGTGCATATTGTGATGAAAGTTCATTATTTTCCATAATGTAATGATAAAATTAAAATTTCATATATTTTAGATTCATTGCACACCAACTGAAATATTTCAGGTCTTTTATTGTTTTAATACTGATGATTTTGGCATACAGCTCATGAAAACCCCAAATTCCTATCTAAAAAAAATAGCATATTTCATCCTACTGTCACGGGTGAGAAATCACACAACAAGGCTGCGGGTGCAAGTGAACCCCGGAGGGTGGATTTAATGAGAATACTTTGGGGGAAGTTGTGCAAATGGTGAAACAAAGGTGGGTGCTGTCGTCGTGGCTGGTGATCCTGTGAAGTCCTCGTGCTCGTGAAGGTGGGTGTCCTGGCGTGCTCAATCGGGCTGTCGGTCACTCGCTGCCTTCTGTGAGATAAGAGAAAGAGGATTAGTTCCAGCACGTTCAGCATGAGAGGGTTCTCTCCCCAAGTGCGAGCGGCAGCGGCTTTTACAGCCTCTTCCTGATTGTCTCCAGCTGTGACCGATCAGCCCGTGATGAGGACGTGCAGGTGCCGTGCGTTGGTTACCAGGGCGACGCTGATATGCCCAGAGAGACTCGTCACATTCCCCCCCCCTAAGCGTCGTTCTGGCCCTGGGAACGAAAGGAGACAGTAGGGGTGAAACAAGGGGTGGGTGGGGAATGACCCCTGACAGACCTGAAAAAGCTGCCCACATCCGCGAGTCCATCAGCGTTGGCGTTGGCGGCCCGGCCCGATGTCGTGCCAAGTGGAAGTCCTGGAGCGCGAGGAACCAGCGGGTCACCCTGCGTTGGTATCCTTCGCCCGGCCATCCATTGGAGAGGGGCATGGTCGGTCAGCAGGGTGAACTTACGGCCGAGGAGGTAGTACCGCAGCTCCAGGACTGCCCACTTGATGGCCAGGGCCTCCTTCTCGACGGCGGCGTAGTTCTTCTCTGCCGGGGACAGCTTTCTGCTGATGTATAGTATGGGATGTTCCTCACCCTCCTGGACTTGGGATAGGACGGCTCCCAGTCCGGTGTCGGAAGCATCCGTTTGCAGCAGGAAGGGGCCGCCGAAGTCGGGAGCGCGGAGTACCGGAGACGCTGTCAGGCCGCCTTGAGTTGGGCGAAGGCCTCTTCGGCGGCCGACGTCCAACAGGTCTTCTCGGGCTGCCCCTTCCTGGTCAGATCTGTCAGGGGGGCGGCTAAAGAGGAGAAGTTGGGGATGAAACAGCGATAGTACCCCGCCAACCCCAAAAAGGCGCGTACCTGGGACTTCGTTTGTGGTCTGGGTGCGCGGCGGATGGCCTCCACCTTCTTCTCCTGGGGCCTGATCAGGCCCCGCCAACCTGGAATCCCAGGTACTTCGCCAGAGAGCGCGAGGTGGCATTTGCGGGGTTGGCGGTCAGTCCAGCCCGCCGGAGCTCCGAGAGCACCCTCCGCAGACGTTCCAGGTGTTCCTCCCATGCCTCGGAGTGCACCACGACGTCATCCAAGTACGCGGCTGCGTACGCTTGGTGGGGCCGTAAGAGGATGTCCATGCGCGTTGGAACGCCGCAGGGGCCCCATGTAGGCGAAGGGGAGGGTCCGGTACTGCCAGTGTCCACTAGGGGTAGAAAAGGCCGTCTTTGCTTTAGCGGAGGGAGTGAGTGGTACCTGCCAGTATCCCTTGGTGAGGTCCAGGGTCGTGATGTACCGGGCCCTCCCCA
Source organism: Gobiocypris rarus (assembly GCA_023029165.1). Lineage (NCBI taxonomy): Eukaryota > Metazoa > Chordata > Actinopteri > Cypriniformes > Gobionidae > Gobiocypris > Gobiocypris rarus. Next base: position 14,280,278 of record CM040918.1, on the reverse strand, counting down.
GTCGGTCTAGCAGTTCGTCGACCCGAGGCATGGGATAGCCGTCGAACTCGGAGACTTCGTTGAGCCGGCGGAAGTCGTTGCAGAAGCGGAGGGTGCCATCCGGCTTGGGTACCATCACAATGGGGCTGGACCACGGGCTGCGAGATGGTTCTATCACCCCAACTTCAGCATTTCTTGGATTTCCTCCTCAATAGCCTGCCGACGAGCTTCTGGGACTCGGTAGGGCCGTTGCCTGACGATGACTCCAGGGGCGGTCCTGATGTCATGGTGGATGACGTTGGTCTGCCCGGGCCTAGAGGAGAACACATCCGTGAACTGTCTGACCAGGTTCTGCAGCTCGGCCTTCTGGGCAGCCGCCAGGTGGGGGTCCATGTCCACAACCACAGGATCGGTGAGACTCAGGGCGGCGAGCTGGTCTCGGGTCCCTTGCCACTTCTTCAGTAGGTTGATGTGGTATAACTGCTCGCCCGCCTTCTTCCCGGTTGGCGCATCCGACACGCCACGGGACCGACCTTCTCCACCACGGTGTATGGCCCTTGCCACGATGCCAGGAATTTGCAGGCGGACGAGGGACCAAGACCATCACTCTGTCTCCGGCTGGAACTCCGTGGTTGGGCTGCCCGGTTGTAATGGCGTTGTTGGGCCTGTTGGGCCTTGCTGAGATGCTCCCGGACTAATGGCATGACACGATCCTCTCCTCATCTGGGTGACGTGCTCGATGACTGTGCGATGAGGGGCAGGCTGCTGTTCCCAGGCCTCCCGAGCCACATCCAGCAGTCCCCGGGCTGGCGACCAAGAGGAGCTCAAGGGGGTGAAACCAGTTGAGGCTTGCGGGACCTCACGGATGCCGAAGAGGACGAGGGGATCATCAGGTCCCAGTCCCGCTTGTCCTCCGCCGCTACCCTTCAAGCATCTGTTTTAGAGTCTGGTTGAAACGCTCCACGAGTCCGCCGGTTTGCGGGTGGTACACCGTGGTCCTCAACTGTTTCACCCCAGCAGCCTGCAGAGGTCTGCCATTAGCCGACATGAACGGTGTTCCCTGGTCAGACAGTATCTCGGTCGGGAGGCCGACCCGCTGGCCAACAGAAACAGCTCCTGGGCGATGGCTTTCGCTGAGGCTTTCCGCAGGGGACTGCTTCTGGATACCGGGTGGCGAGTCCACTGACGAGGATGTGTTCATGCCCTCGGGCAGACTTAGGCAACGGCCCCACCAGATCCAGTCCGATGTGCTCAAGGGCACCTCGATGATGGGTAAGGGAATCAGCGGGCTGGGGAGGAGTCCGGGCGCCGGCGCTGGCAGGTCGGACAGGCCTTACAGAACCCCTTCACATCCGCGCCCAGACCCGGCCAGTGAAAGCGATCTCGGATCCGCTGGATGGTGTTCGCCGCCTCCTAGGTGACCTGCCATCGGATGGGAATGGGCCAGGTCGAGGATGGTCTCCGCCTCTTCGCCCGCGGACGACCAGAAGCTCCTTCTCCTCCCCTTCGCTGAGCCACGCAGTATAGCAGACCGCGACCACGGCGCGGAGAGGATGGGGCCGTGGGAGGACGCTCTTTCCGTCCACCGCCCTGACCTGACTCCAGCAGTGCTTTAGGCGATCGCCCTCCCGCTGTTCTTTGGCAAACGAGCCCCCTCGCTGACCTGCTGGAACACATCATAAAACAGGTTAGACTGTGACGAGGGGACTCACCATCTCTCCCGCTGTCCGGTTAGCAGCGCCGCCGGTGATGACGCCTTTGGGCCCAGCGACCACGGCGCCGTTCCTGCCCGGGCTGGCGGGCTGCTCAACGGCGGCGAGGAGGCCAAACCCTGGCCAATCTCTTCCAAGCAACAGTGGGACCGGTAGGTTCTTCACCAATCCGCCTCGACGGGCCAGGTGCCAGGGCGGCCGCGAGCGGGTACTTGTTGGGTGTCTCCATGCACACACGTGATCGGAGGTACCTCTTTTGGCCAGGGTGAGGCGGACACCGGCGAGCCTGGATGAGGGTGACTGCGCTGCCCGAGTCCAGAAGCGCCAGATGGGGTGGCCATTCAGCTGGACGCCCGCCTCTGGAGCCGCCGGTGGACGTGCTGATGTACGATGCAGCCCGCCAGCCAGGCCGCGGGCCGCCGTTGGTTCGGCGGTGGGCATGGGCTCGCCCATCGGAAACGGAACGGCCGGTCTGCTAACTGCGCGAGGTGCCCTCCGCGCGCGCGCCGCTCCTGGACCACCCTCCGGGAAACGGGCGGCGCTCTCTCCGGCCTCTCGCTGGTGGACTGCATCCGCCAGCTCGATCGCCTCCACCAGACCAAGGACAGTGGTGGGGTTCCTCATACCCACAGCCTGACGATGGGACCGAGGCAGAGCGCGAGGAGGCGATCGATGACCACTGCTCCACTACCTGATCCGCGTGGGCTTCCCGTCCCAGCAGCCAATGCTGAGCCAACCGGACGAGATCCGCGCCTGGGCCCGCTGGCATCCGCCCTTTAAACTCCCACTCATGGAATTGTTGCGCTGCGCAGATGGGGAAAGCCCCAGCCGGGCCAGGATCTCTCGTTTCACTTCCTTGTAGTCGGTCGTGATCGCAGATGGAAGGAAAAATAAGCTCGCTGGGCTTCACCTGTTAGGAGAGGAGCCAGCGCGGTAGCCCAGTCCTCGGCGGGCCATCCTTCCTGATTGGCCGTTGTTTCAAAAATTTGGAGATAGGCTTCAACATCGTCGTGATCCGTCATCTTAGGCAGCAGCCGAGTCGCTCGCATGCGAGGGTCAGGTAGTGGAACCGACTGGGCTGCCAGGGCATGAAGGGCGGCGACGTCCTCTTCAACTATGCCCTGCCGAGTGGCCAGATGTTCCACGATCTGCTGCTGGCGGATGCTGACTTCGGTGAGGCGCTGTAGTATTTCCTCCATCTCCAACGGAAGAGAGAGCGCCGATCAGTGCTGGGGTGGTGCACTGAAAGAGAACCAAACAAAAAGAAAAAAACAACAAAGATATTAATGCGGTGAAGACTGCAAACACTTGTGTGTGATTTCTCATGCAGTTGCCCGCATTCTCCACCAGATGTCACGGGTGAGAAATCACACAACAAGGCTGCGGGTGCAAGTGAACCCGGAGGGTGGATTTAATGAGAATACTTTGGGGAAGTTGTGCAAATGGTGAAACAAAGGTGGGTGCTGTCGTGGCTGGTGATCCTGTGAAGTCCTCGTGCTCGTGAAGGTGGGTGTCCTGGCGTGCTCAATCGGGCTGTCGGTCACTCGCTGCCTTCTGTGAGATAAGAGAAAGAGGATTAGTTCCAGCACGTTCAGCATGAGAGGGTTCTCTCCCCAAGTGCGAGCGGCAGCGGCTTTTACAGCCTCTTCCTGATTGTCTCCAGCTGTGACCGATCAGCCCGTGATGAGGACGTGCAGGTGCCGTGCGTTGGTTACCAGGGCGATGCTTATATGCCCAGAGAGACTCGTCACACTACCAATAAAAGAAAGGTGTTTTTAATACAAAAAAAGTCAACCTTCAAATAATTTTGTTCAGTTATGCACTCAATACTTGGTCGGGAATCCTTTTGCAGAAATGACTGCTTCAATGCGGCGTGGCATGGAGGCAATCAGCCTGTGGCACTGCTGAGGTGTTATGGAGGCCCAGGATGCTTCGATAGAGGCCTTAAGCTCATCCAGAGTGTTGGGTCTTGCGTGTCTCAACTTTCTCTTCACAACATCCCACAGATTCTCAATGGGGTTCAGGTCAGGAGAGTTGGCAGGCCAATTGAGCACAGTAATACCATGGTCAGTAAACCATTTACCAGTGGTTTTGGCACTGTGAGCAGGTGCCATGTCGTGCTGAAAAACGAAATCTTCATCTCCATAAAGCTTTTCAGCAGATGGAAGCATGAAGTGCTCCAAAATCTCCTGATAGCTAGCTGCATTGACCCTGCCCTTGATAAAACACAGCAGCTGACATGGCACCCCAGACCATCACAGACTGTGGGTACTTGACACTGGACTTCAGGCATTTTGACATTTCCTTCTCCCCAGTCTTACTCCAGACTCTGGCACCTTGATTTCCGAATGACATGCAAAATTTGAGCGACAGTCCAGTGCTGCTTCTCTGTAGCCCAGGTCAGGCGCTTCTGCCGCTGTTTCTGGTTCAAAAGTGGCTTGACCTGGGGAATGCGGCACCTGTAGCCCATTTCCTGCACATGCCTTTGTACGGTGGCTCTGGATGTTTCTACTCCAGACTCAGTCCACTGCTTCCGCAGGTCCCCCAAGGTCTGGAATCGGTCCTTCTCCACAATCTTCCTCAGGGTCCGGTCACCTCTTCTCGTTGTGCAGCGTTTTTTGCCACACTTTTTCCTTTCCACAGACTTTCCACTGAGGTGCCTTGATACAGCACTCTGAGAACAGCCTATTCCTTCAGAAATGGGGAACGAATTCTTTCTGTGTCTTACCCTCTCGCTTGAGGGTGTCAATGATGGCCTTCTGGACAGCAGTCAGGTCGGCAGTCTTACCCATGATTGCGGTTTTGAGTAATGAACCAGGCTGGGAGTTTTTAAAAGCCTCAGGAATCTTTTGCAGGTGTTTAGAGTTAATTAGTTGATTCAGATGATTAGGTTAATAGCTCGTTTAGAGAACCTTTTCATGATATGCTAATTTTTTGAGATTTTCATGAGCTGTATGCCAAAATCATCAGTATTAAAACAATAAAAGACCTGAAATATTTCAGTTGGTGTGCAATGAATCTAAAATATATGAAAGTTTAATTTTATCATTACATTATGGAAAATAATGAACTTTTATCACAATATGCTAATTTTTTAAAAAGGACCTGTACTGTAAAATAGCATTTTCTTCTCTTTTCAGACAAGTACACTCAGCTGAACAGCGCCCTCTTCAGTCTGAATGGAGGCACAGGATATGTGCTGCAACCTGAGCTGATGCGCAGAGATTTGTATGACCCTCATCAGGAGAAGAAGAATGTCAAATATGCTATCACCATTAAGGTAAGACATGATCTCCAAACAGAATAAAATTAATTAGAGATCTGAACAATAATAATTTCATTTTAATAAAATAATTGAAAAGATTCTTGATGTTTTTGGGGTTTTTTTGATGCTCAGGTGATAGGAGCACGACATCTTCCCAAACCAGGGCGAAGCATTGCCAGTCCCTTTGTGGAGATCGAACTGTGTGGCCAAACAGAAGACAACAAATTCAAGACCACCGTTTGCCGTAAGAAACTTACTGTCTTGTTTTAATATCAATGAGATACTATCATAGTTTTTATTAATATTTTGAATTGTTTCACATTTGCATTTTAGATTTAAAGTCTTAGTAATTTTGTTGTGTTTTTGTCACTTATATTAATGTGTATATTAATGTAGATTTAAAGTCTTAGTAATTTTGTTGTGTTTTTGTTACTTATATTAATGTGTATAAACTAGTGTTGTCAATTCGATTAATAGCATCTAACATAAAAGTTTTTAAATACATAATGCATATATACGTATATATACACTATATTGCAAAAAGAATCCAAATCCTTGAATTCAGGTGTTCCAATCACTTCCATGGCCACAGGGGTATAAACTAGCACCTAGGCATGCAGACTGCTTCAACAAATATTTGTGAAAGAATGGGTCGCTCTCAGGAGCTCAGCGAATTGACCAATCACGCTTCTCTGTCTGGCAATCCGATGGATAAGTTTGGGTTTGGCGGTTGTCAGGAGAACGATACTTGCCCGACTGCATTGTGCCAAGTGTAAAGTTTGTTGGAGTTTGTTGGATCATTAAAGTTATTAAAAATGTTACAGAAATGTTTTATTATTATTGTCTTGTAGTAGAGTGCAACAGAATTATTAATTTCACAGTATTCACAGTTTAAAAATGAATGAAAAATCTCCACAGATGATAATGGACTGAACCCTTTATGGCTTGGGCCTTCGGATGCATTTACTTTCAACGTGTATGACCCAGACCTCACTTTTCTACGTTTTGTGGTCTTTGAGGAGGACATGTTCTCTGACCCCAATTTCCTGGCCCAGGCTACATTCCCTGTGAAAGGTGTTCGCTCAGGTAAGTCTTTCATTGCCCCAAAAATGTTTTTTTGTGCAACATTGTGCAAACTAATGCAGATTTAAGGTTGAGTACAAAAACTGAGCTTGATGCTTTCACAGGGTACAGATCAGTCCCTTTAAAGAATGGATTTAGTGAAAACCTGGAGCTGGCATCTCTACTGGTATATGTTGATAAACAGCAGGTGGAGGTAAGAAACATCAACATTTTTACACTATTGAAACAGGTACTTTAGTTGATGATATAATTATAGAATATCTAATTTTGCTTTAATGAGAATACTCTGTTAGTTTAATGGAAATCCCCTGTCAAATCTGACTTGTTTCCTCAGAAAGCACAGGAAGAACTCTACTCCTCCTCGAAACAGTTGCAAAAGAAGCAGGCGGAGTTAAGCAATGAGTTCTGCCTCTATGACACTCAGTCCAACCTGCAGCGTGCCACGCCCCCTCAACGCCGTGAGGACTTCTCGCAGGAGTTCGCTTATTCGGAAAAAAAGTGAGTGTACGAATTTGCACTAGTATATTTAAAGACAAATCACACCCTCACTGAAGATATTCATATCTATAATCTTTGTCCATACAGGTCAAATAAACCACAGCAAAAAATAAACAACAGCAAGTTCTACTCATGAGGAAAACAAGAAGTCTAGTTCCCTCCCAGCCTGGTTCTAATGTTCTTAAGGGTCTCTTCCTCTCCATTCTGCTGCTCTGTTACTACTAGTTCCCTAAACAGGCTGGAAAGACAGGAAGTTGCCGCCATCTCACTTTAAGGTCACGCTGAAATAAATCGGAAAGTGAATTTGAGCAATGTCAATACTCACTCATCTGAGAATTCTCTGTGGAAGGTGTAATTGGTCAGCTAGTCGTTTGACCAGAACCCAGAAGCTGTAAACTCTTTAAATTGTGGGCATGAAAACTGCATGAAGGATTTTGTGTTTGTGTGAGGTAAATGTGAAACTGTTCATTTGCTATCTTAATCGGTTTGTAACATTTCATTTGTAGTTGTATTAAACTCTTCCTTATTGTCTAAAAAATTTAAATAAGACATTTATTTGGTTTCTTTCTTGTTTTTAATATACATATTGCTAGAGGATGTTTTATCATATTTGGTTGGATATATATAAAGGCCAATTCACTCTGCCCCAGACAGACACCGACCAACCAATGCGTACAATCAATCACCAGACACACGTACCGACATCTGCCAGTTCAGTGTGAATTGGCCTTAAAGGATAATGTACAGTAAGATATTCATAATCGAAATATAGACCTTATGTAGCCCCGCCCATTTACAGAGCTGCATGCTCGTTGTGCTCTGTCTTCCGGTTTATATTTCCACAGCATGAAGGTAAGATCTTATAGATTTATGAATAAACCACTCGTTTTAAAATCATCCTGGTCTACTGACATTTGTTATGAAACCTGCTTCAAACATTACAATGCTCGTGAAAACTTTCGTTAACTCTACAATAAGTAAATCCACTTCACCACTCTTTGACAGTGATGCCATAGAAATACACAGAGCTAATGGAAGTTCAAACACAAAATTCTTAATATGGCTGCGCGCTTGTTTCTCTGCCGCATAAGGGCTAACTTATAAATAAATATTTTTTGTAGCTGTAATGACAGTTAACTGTACAGTATCCCAGGTGTCACAGATACTCACCAAATAAATATGTGGACATGAAATATTAACAGGAAAAATGTACCGGGATCACCTGGCTTCTCTGCTAGTTAATGATATGCTAAAGCCCTTGTTTGTGATGTAAGGAACACTGGTGATGTCAAACCGCATTTTGGTTCACTGCAGCTTTAAGGAGAAAATACTCCTCAATGGTGTTGAGGTAAATTTGCAAATGGTTTCCCTTACGAAAAAGTTCATTTTATGAAGTATACCTTATGTAGTGAGTATACTAATATCAATGTGTACTAGTAGTTAACTTCAAGTATATATTTCAGTACTTCTTGTGACTAAATTGGCCCACTTTTAGTATATAAAACTATGTTTAAGTGTACTATAAGTGTACACTTATACTTGTAAAAACGAACTTGTAAACTAAACTATAACTTATACAGTGCACAACTACGTTTCTCATTTGTACTGCATCTGCACTACAAGTGAACTTATAAGTATACTAGTAGTTTAGTATTTTAATACAAGTAGTATTTTTTTTTTAGTTTATGAAAGTACACTTTGAAGTGTACTCTCAGTAAACTACTAGTTTAGTAGTTTATACTGAAAGAATACGTGTACGTTTTCAAGTGAACATAACATCATACTTATAGTTTACTATTTATATATTACTTGCACTTATAGTAGTATATACTACTTATACTACTATGATAAATGTATATATAATTTTTGTTATACTTTTAAATATACCTTTAACTGATTTTTGATAACTTGTTACTGCTGCTGCAAAGCAAGAATGGGACTTGCTACTTCCAATACATACACTGCATGTTGCTGTGAGCAAGTAAGACATGCTGCTGCTGTAAAATACAACGTACATTAATTACCCGTAGTAGATCTATACAGGTGGAGCTGGGGAAGGTGGAGGGTTTCTGAAAGCGCGTTGCACTGCTAAAGCAAATGCTACCCAAGTATTTAAAGAGAGGAGCTATTTGACTACGCCATCTAGAGTTTCATGACAGAACTTTGTATTTACAAGCCAAGTATACTTTGAAACGATCAAAAGATTGAGTACAAGTATAGGTCAAATAATAGACTTTTCTGTCAGTATAAATACTTAAGGGCAATGTTAAGTATATTTTTAAGAGAAGTACATAAAGTATATTTCTGAGAAGTATATAAAAAGTAGACTGAAAGTATAATGTCTTATTTTTAGTTTAAAAGAAGTATCCTAATGGAACATTTAAATAAACATATTTATTTTTCGTAATGGTTGTTTTAAAGGGGGGGTTGTCACACTCAGTCAATCTCTTGTCAATCTTGAGTACCTATAGAGTAGTATTGCATCATTCGTATCTCTGAAAAGTCTTTAGTTTTATTATATTTATAAAAGAAAGATATGCTATACAGAGTCTTTCCGAATAAAACTGCTTGAGGTGTATCGTGTGGGGGCGGAGCTAAAGAATCACAAGCACACGCAGCTATTGCGTTGAGAGCATCTGAAAGCTGTGACATACTTAGAAAATGTGGAAAAAAACGTTGTCCTAAATAAACCATGGCTATCAATCAGATTCAGCCATACATAGCCTGTATGATCCAGAATCTGATCCAAAAGCTGAAATTGAACAGGAGCAGCAGCAACAACGACGACTACAGCAGGATGTCTCTATGTGGTATGTAATTTGCTGTAACTGTATTTACTTAGCGGCTTGTCATGCATGAGTTTTACAACATTTGTGTGTGTTTACTCATGGTTTATGAGGACTATTATATTGACTGTTGTATGCGATTTAACGTTAGCAGTAGCAAGCGGAACGGTTTTGCACGTCATACTAGTGCGCGTTTACACAAAAAAAAAAAAAAACTATGGAATAGTAGCTCATTTTGAAGAAGCTTGCTTTGTGTGAACGGTTTAATATTAAAAAATGTATATAGTTCAGCATATTTTCCCACCCTGTGTATTGTTGTTTGGGGTGGTTTTACAATAAACAAACAGACACCTATAGTGGTCAGATAAACAAATGTATTAAACACGCCATACATCGCATGCTCCATTGACAAATAGACTATGTGTGATTATGTTGTTTACTTGAGGTGCACTTACGCAACGAAAGCCAACAACACAAAGACATTTGAAGCAGTTTTATTCACCACTTGCTTCCAAAGCACGACCGTGAACCTTTATCGCTGGGACCGCTCCATCTTTCAGCATTAGACAAGCTACAAATCCGGCGTCTAACTGGGCCTTGTTTATAAAACAATCTTCTCCAAAATGCAGGGAACAAACAAAAACTCCATGCACTATCCCATTAAAGCTAGTTTCTTTGGGAAGCTTTACAGGGTTGTCTTGCCCTGGCAACCAAAAACACACTTCTTTGGTGACATTGTTGATTTTGTGAAGTCCTGTGACTGCAGCGCAGTCGGCTTCCCTAAAGCCGAGCAAAGTGTGTTAATGGGCCTGCATTTGCTCTCTCGCTCTGGTCAGGTACGCCCCCTTCCGGGAGAAGAGCCTGTACAAGGACATTCCGCTTTTTTTGACGTCACCCAGACCATGAAAAAGACCATTCGAAAAAAAATTTAGACACTTGAGAGAAACTTGGCACACATTTCTGCACCAAGTATTTTTGGCACAGAAATTCTCCATCAAACGTCCAACTTATTTTTTTAAACGTTTTCCATGTTTAGCAAAAAGCTCAGTATGCATGAAACAGCATTTCAACCCCCTACGCCACGCCACTACACCTTTGTTTTGAATAGGCGACCTCTAGCGGACGGAAAAGTTACATAGTGCACCTTTAATAAAACTGTTAGTCAGTGCAACCCCACACACACTGCAGTTGAAAATGTCCAGTTGAAATCCACAATATTGGTGTAAAGTTTAATTACAGTAGTTTATGATGAGAATGGTAATGAGTCACCTACAGTGTTACAAAGATGTAAGTTTAACATTGTCGATTTTATATTTTAGATATTTTAGCAATCATGCTGTGATTTACAAGATGCTACTATCTGCTACTTCAGATGGTGACTTACTCTAAACAAAGTGCTTGCCATATATCTTCATTTCATAATCTGTCATGATGCAAGCTTTTATTTTTGCAACTCACCAAACAGTTTGACCAACATTTACATTAAGCAATTTCCTAGACAACTTTGCTGTATTCTCCCATTGAGGCTGAATGGTCCAATCAGAACATTACAGTATTTGAAATAGTGTTTGTCTGTGGAGGAATAGGGTTGATCAAGATAAAAAAAACAAATACAAATTTGCTTTAATTGAAATGTATCATACATTACATAGCGCTGTACAAATCCCCAGTGAGCTGTGAACTATAGGGTTTATCAACAAATATCTGGAACAAATATATTCTAGTTTAGGAGCAGAAACAAACAAAGAAAAACAAAAACGACAACAAAAATGGTGTGACAAAATTATTTTCAAATGTGATTTTAAGACCTTGGCAGTGCTATATTTCATGACAACTGTTAAGCTGAGGAGGAAATTGCACATACTGTACATACTGACATACTGTATCTCTCACACAATCTCTCTCCTTCCAGTAAAATCCACTTCTTTTCACCAATTTTTTTTATATTTTTCTCCACCCCCTTGTTTTAAAACAATGTCCGCGCCACTGTCTATCTTGCATGATTTCTGCTTTAACCGAGATAAAGCTTTCTAAAAATTTGTTTGGAAGCCTCTGTTATCATAAATATGGTTATTTACTTAATATTTTGTTTAAATAAATTAACTATTAAAGGTAATTAAAGGTAACTCCATGAAGATGATTTGGGGATTTTTTCCCTCTTTTGTCCTCTGGAAATGCTTGCTTTTCATCATAGGAAATTAGAAAGCTGTTTATGCCACAGGATGTGATTTTTCTCAAGACTTGGTCTGGACGATAACCACTAGACATCATCTAGTAATTTTATTTGTGCACCAAAACTGGAAGGTAGGTGCGGCTGTATATAGGGTACATTATATGAATAATATAACTTTTTCACAAATATAACATACATTCTTTTTAAGGGAACAAACCCTTAATTTTTAAGATTGTAGTTGGTGATAAAGCCTGTGTAGAGAATGATGCAAAAGAAATTAGGAAGCTGTTTAAGCCACAGGATGTGTTTTTTCTCAAGACCTGGTCTGGACGATAACCACTAGACGTCATTTTGTCATTTCGTTTGATTTGTGCACCAAAACTGGAAGGTACGTGCTTCTGGATTTATACTACATCACATGAATAATCTAACTTTTAACACAAGTATTGCTTTCATATATATATATATATATATATATATATATATATATATATATATATATAATATAATATAATATAATATATATATATAAACCTGTGTAGCATGTGTGATTGTATGTGTCAGATGCAGTGATGGTGGGAGGCAAAGAGCGGGATGAGCTAAAAGAGGACGAGAGGAGTCGGATTATCGAGCATCTGCAGATGGGTACTGAAATGATGGTATATCAGCAGAGGACTGAGAGACTCACTGTCCAGGTCATTATGGAGACCATGCAAGTGGCCTTGATACGCTCCGGTGACAGGATAGTCAGAATGTGTAAGTTACTTCCTTGAATGTTGGCTTGACACTGTTTAAAGGGTTAGCTGTTTAAATTACTTACCCTCATATTGTTCCAAACCTGTTTGGAGATATTTCTGGAGCTTTCTGACCCCCCAGTGTGTGTTAAAATAGTCCATGTGTCTACAGTGGTTCAACTTTAACGTTATGAAGCGATAAATTCGACTTTATTCTGACTTCATTTTTCATAAACCTTATGTGATCGTCAAGATTTTCTTATGCAAGCACTGGTAATTAATTATTCAAAGGAATAATTATATATGAGATTGCATAGTTGCATTTTACAATTTGTGTTTTTATATTTGCAGTGGACATTTTTGAATTCAAGGAGTTTCGCCAGTGGGAGAGTTTCAAGGATTTCCAGCGATTTAACGAGAGCAGGGGAAGTAAATTTCGAAGAATATTTTGCCAATCTGAAAAGAGTTTCAGCAGGACAGCAAAACATGTTTCACCATCTTCTACGGATCTGAGTTTATTTTAAAGACACTGAGTATAAACGGTATGCAAATGTTCCTCACACAAAGATTGGACGTTACATTAACACTACCAAAAAATAGTAAAATTAATACTTCTTCTATTCGGCAAGGATGAATTAAATAGATTAAAAGTGACAGTAAATACATTTATAATGTTTAAAAAAAAGCAGAAAAAAAAGCATTTTTTTAAACTTTCTATTTATTAAAGAATCCTGAAAAAATACATAACAGAATAAGAGAAAGACACAGAAATAAATTACATAAAAAATATATAATTGCAAATAATTGCAGCCTTGGTGAGCATGAGAGAATTCTTTTTTTCAAAAACATAAAAAAATCTGATTGACCCCAAACTTTTGAACTGTAGTGTAAATGGTAGTATTAGTGCTTGTCCAAGCTAGTTTATACGAGTTGGTCTATTTGGCTACCTGGTGGAACAGAATATACATATTTTTCACCAACAAAATTTAACTAATGAACTCAGTCTTTTTGGTTGACCAAAGAAGTCTAGCTGGTTAAGATAGCTAAAAAGCCAGATTAGGAAAGAAGCACCCTATCATCACCAACATCTAAAACCTAGCATATTCTGGTAAATAGCTATGCTAGCAATAGCGCACTTACCGGAATGGTCCCTATGGAGCACCCTGAGGTTATGTCCGACTGTGGTGAACGATAATGACTTGCTTTTTGCAACCGTCTCACCACTTTATTTTATCATTATGATAGTCTTGTTGTGCATATGTAACCCCTCCTGTTCGAACTGCCCCGCTCCAAGCGGGACTCGAACCCGGGTCCGCCGGCTTCAACCTCTAGCCTCTGTCACTAGAACGTCTCTTGAGATCAGAGGAGTGAGGTTTACTCACACAGCAACTACTAGCTGGCCTCCGTTACACATATTCTGTGATGAACATTCTCAGAGCTTTTGCTAGCATTGTGTTAACGTTCTCTCATTTGAACAAACATCCTTCCAGTACTGTTAATAAAATATATTTGTTCAAAGTTATCTGGTCTTTAATAATGTTTTTAAAAAGTTTGCACAAAAACATAATTTATACATTGTTCATGTAACGTTTTTACCTTAACAGTTTAGTTGGATTTTCGGACAAACGGTTTTTAACTGTCATTAATTGTTTCAGAACGTTCAGAGAACATTCAAAAGTAACATTCCCATTATGCTAACAAAATAATAAAATGGAATGTTCACCCAAAAATGATCCCATGATTTACTCACCCCTCGAGCCATCCTAGTGTATATGACATTGTCCTTTCAGACGAATATAGTTATATTAAAAAAATCCTGGCTAATCCAAGCATTATAATGGCAGTGAATGGGAGCCTGAAAAAGTGCATCCATCCATTATAAAAGTAATCCACACAGCTCCGGGGGGTTAATAAAGGCCTTCTGAAGTGATGGATTTTGTAAGAAAAATATCCATATTTAACACATTATAAAGTAAAATATCTAGCCTTCCATATTCAATTGCGAAAAAAGCGTACCTGGCGTGACGCATGACGTTGAATGTAGATCATGGGGTAATTTTCATTTCTGGGTGAACTATCCCTTTAAGACATTTAAAATTATAATTTTTTAGAACATTCAGAAATAACGTTTTTACAACTTAATGGGAACTTAAGCAAAATGTTCTTATGACATATTTTGTTAGCTGGGTATTTGTCTTCCGCAGCTGATTCAGTTGAAGATGCAGAAAAATGGCTGACAGGACTGGAGTTACTCAGACAGGAGACACTGGTGGCTCACACACCAGAGATTATAGAGAGGTACACACACACACTTATAGAACATGTACCTTGTGTATCTGTAAACTGTAACCCGTTTGTTTCATTCTCTGTTTTCCCTCTACTTTAGTTGGCTGAGGAAGCAGATGTACTCGGTTGATCAAACAAAGAAAAACAGGTTCTCCTCTTTCTCTTTCACCTGCTTCTCAGTTCTCAAACAGTTTCATTGTAGCTTCTCACCCAGCCTCACTGTAGTCATCTGTTGTTGCTTTTATCACAGTATCACCCTGAAAGAGCTCAAGTCTCTCTTACCACAAATGAACTTCACTGTACCAGGTGGACGTTTTCTGGAGGAAAGACTTGTGGTACAAATAATAAATGAAAGCATATCACTGAATTCTACATTTACGTTAATGCGTTTGTATGATTTTATACAAAGCAAAGCAAGGTGTACATTGTATCTACTCCCTAAAGAGTATATTTTCTTTTGCTTAAAAAAACATTTAACTTTTATTACAAGTCTGAACGTTGCATTTTCAGGAGGTGGGAGCAAAAGATTATGTCCTGGATTTTCAGCAGTTTCACAAATTCTACAATCTTTTAGTATTTGAAAACCAGAAGATGGTGAGCGTCCAATTACGTTTTTTTGTTTAATTTTTTTTAAAATTCTTATTTGAGTATCAGTTCCATTATATACGAATGTTATTTGTAATATTGAATGGAATCATGTTTAGTTTAAACATGATATAAGCATATTAGGGGAAGGAATTTATGTTATTATTATTTTAATCATTTTATTAGTTGCTAGAAGAGTTTGAAAGGGGGCCTGCAGCTTTCACAATGAGGTAAAAACATTTGTTTTTGGTTCAGTTTGGTGCTTTAAATGGGCCATATGAGAAATTGAATTTTAATAAACAAGTAAATAAATAAGGTAATTGTACCAAAAAAACATATTTATTTTTCTATGCATTTCTCTGCAGTAATACCGATATGCCTGATTCGTCTGTACTTCCCTTCTATGATTTTCAAAACTTTCTTTTATATAGACAGAAGGTAAGACCAATGTATTATTATCTTTATCTTTTATCACCTGTTCATGTGTTGGGCTAAGTACTATTTTTTTAATGTATTTGAAAGAAGTCACTTATCTTCAAGAAGTCTTCAGTGTCACATGATCCTTCAGAAATCAGCTAAAAACATTTCTCTTTAGTATCGATGTTGAAAATTATTATTTCATTAAAAATAAGTTGTACATTTGTTTCCTGTCTGTAGGAGGCTTGGGCCACATTTTTTAATAAGGTACAAGAGTTGATGACCACCTTCATCAGTGACACCACAAGAAAGACTGATTATTCAAAGTTTACTGTTGGAGAGGTACAGGCTATAGAGATCTGTTTAGTTTGATCATCACACCAAATAAATCTTGTTCTGCACCTAAACAAATCAATGCAAATACTTTCTGTCTTTCTAGTTCCTCTGCTTTCTCTTCTCCAAAGAAAACTCAATTTGGGATGAGAAGTTCTCAGAGATCTGCTCACTGGACATGAACAATCCTCTGTCTCACTACTGGATCAACTCTTCTCACAACACGTCAGTGTCACTGTTCTTCATGCTCAGCTCCTCCTCGTCATGATGAGCTTCCTGTGTTACTTTGTGTTTTTTTTCCCACAGATATTTGACCGGAGATCAACTGCGCAGTGAGTCCTCCATAGAAGCTTATGTGCGCTGCCTGAGGCTTGGCTGCCGCTGTATTGAGTGTCAGTGTGTTTCTTGGACATTTTATACAAAATGTTATATTTTTATTCCAGTTTTGCATATGCACATAAAGATTAATGTTGAATAATTATATTTTAGTGGTACCAACATTTTTAGTTAAATCTTTATAATCAGTGTTGGGGAAAGTTACATTTAAAAGTAATGTATTGCAATATTGCATTACCCCCCTAAAAAGTAACTAATGAGGTTAATTATTTACTGTTTATGGAAAGTACTGTGTTACGTTACCTTTGCGTTATTTTTTTCTCACCTGGCTAAGACTCGCTCTCTTCCAGGCGTAAAAGGTGATTTTTTTGAGAATGTTGGTAACTAGATAGTTGACAGTAGCCATTGACTTCCATGGTAGGAAAAAAATACCATGGAAGTCAATGGCTATCGTCAACTGTCTGGTTACCAAGATTCTCAAAATATCTTATGTTCAACAGAAGAAAGAAACTCATACAGGTTGATGAGTGAGTAAACAATGACAACATTTTTATTTTTAGGCTATCCCTTTAAGGGTTATATTAGTAGTTTAACAAATGTTTAAGCAAATTGAAGGCACAATATGAAAGATTTTTGGATTAAAATATAATTTTAAAAAACCCCACTTGAACAGTGTTATATATTTTGTTGACTTGTGTACTTACAGTATTGTTCAAAATAATAGCAGTACAATGTGACTAACCAGAATAATCAAGGTTTTTAGTATATGTTTTATTGCTACGTGGCAAACAAGTTACCAGTAGGTTCAGTAGATTCTCAGAAAACAAACAAGACCCAGCATTCATGATATGCACGCTCTTAAGGCTGTGCAATTGGGGTATTAGTTGAAAGGGGTGTGTTAAAAAAATAGCAGTGTCTACCTTTGACTGTACAAACTCAAAACTATTTTGTATAAAAAACTTTTTTGTACAAACATCCTGTGAATCACTAAACTAATATTTAGTTGTATGACCACAGTTTTTTAAAACTGCTTGACATCTGTGTGGCATGGAGTCAACCAACTTGTGGCACCTCTCAGCTGTTATTCCACTCCATGATTCTTTAACAACATTCCACAATTCATTCACATTTCTTGGTTTTGCTTCAGAAACAGCATTTTTGATATCACCCCACAAGTTCTCAATTGGATTAAGGTCTGGAGATTGGGCTGGCCACTCCATAACATTAATTTTGTTGGTTTGGAACCAAGACTTTGCCCGTTTACTAGTGTGTTTTGGGTCATTGTCTTGTTGAAGCAACCATTTCAAGGGCATGTCCTCTTCAGCATAGGGCAACATGACCTCTTCAAGTATTTTAACATATGCAAACTGATCCATGATCCCTGGTATGCGATAAATAGGCCCAACACCATAGTAGGAGAAACATGCCCATATCATGATGCTTGCACCTCCACGCTTCACTGTCTTCACTGTGTACTGTGGCTTGAATTCAGAGTTTGGGGGTCGTCTCACAAACTGCCTGTGGCCCTTGGACCCAAAAAGAACAATTTTACTCTCATCAGTCCACAAAATGTTCCTCCATTTCTCTTTAGGCCAGTTGATGTGTTCTTTGGCAAATTGTAACCTCTTCTGCACATGCCTTTTTTTAACAGAGGGACTTTATGGGGATTCTTGAAAATAGATTAGCTTCACACAGACGTCTTCTAACTGTCACAGTACTTACAGGTAAATCCAGACTGTCTTTGATCATCCTGGAGGTGATCATTGGCTGAGCCTTTGCCATTCTGGTTATTCTTCTATCCATTTTGATGGTTGTCTTCCGTTTTCTTCCACGTCTCTCTGGTTTTGCTCTCCATTTTAAGGCATTGGAGATCATTTTAGTTGAACGGCCTATCATTTTTTGCACCTATTTATAGGTTTTCCCCTCTCCAATCAACTTTTTAATCAAAGTATGCTGTTCTTCTGAACAATGTCTTGAACGACCCATTTTCCTCAGCTTTCAAATGCATGTTCAACAAGTGTTGGCTTCATCCTTAAATAGGGGCCACCTGATTCACACCTGTTTCTTCACAAAATTGATGACCTCAGTGATTGAATGCCACACTGCTATTTTTTTGAACACACCCCTTTCAACTAATTCAACTAATTGCCCAATTGCACAGCCTTAATGTAACGGAGGCCAGCTAGTAGTTGCTGTGCGAGTAAACCTCACTCCTCTGATCTCAAGAGACGCTCTAGCGACTGATGCTAGAGGTTGCAGCCTTTAGCCTCCTTGTTAGAGGGTCCGACTCTCATGTGGGCGGACCCGGGTTCGAGTCCCGCTTGGAGCGGGGCGGTTCGAACAGGAGGGGTTACATTAGGAGCGTGCATATCATGAATGCTGGGTCTCATTTGTTTTCTGAGAATCTACTGAACCTACTTGTAACTTGTTTGCCACGTAGCAATATAAAAATATACTAAAAACCTTGATTATTCTGGTTAGTCACATTGTACTGCTATTATTTTGAACAATACTGTACAAAAATACCAAATGTTTCCAAGAATGTTTAAATCCAGAGAAATAAGCAATTTTAACCAGGACACAAACCATGTCCTTGCATCGCCTATCAATCAATGACATCATACCCACGGTACCTTCGATTTCTGGTTTTATTTTGTAGAAACCATGAAAACACCAAAGACACTTTAATATATGTGTTTTATTAGACAGGTGAGCAACCTTTCGGATACATTCATTGGCAGAAAACGATTCATTGTTATATAGCTCAACACAGTCTTATTGTTTAAATCTTGTTTTCTTGATTTACCACAAGTACCATGTTTTATCATGCCTAATATTGATCTAGCTTACTGCAGTGTGCAATAAGTGTATCATAGTAGCTGCAGAACGCACAAAGTAGCATTATAACATAACTTTCAACACACTCAAATGTATCTAATATGATAAAAGAGCGCTGCGTTACCCCACATACGCATGACCGGAAAAAGCGAGACACTCCTCGCTGCAGTCTGTAGCACGATGACGTAGCTGGATCAGATCCAATACGTACTGGATGGTGGTTCGTTTTGGCGAGTGCCTAATAGTTATAATGCGAGTTCGAGTCTAGTTATAATGCGTATGCGCTGGTCTTAAGTGACATGTATGGTCAATATTGTATGATGTTCTAACCTGTGTAGTAGTACTGATAAATAGTAATATGTAATTATTGATGAAGTCATCGTGATGCTGAAGTTATCCTAGTTTTTCTCTACATACATGCAAAACTTGTAACATATTCTGGTCATACTTGCTGTTGAGTGGAAGCAAAAATGAGTCAAGTAGCATAATTGTCTGTAATTTTAATCCTCAAGGTACAACCAGTAGGCCTGCACATTCAAGGGAAAATGCAAAACGTGTGGCTTGATTTCTTGAGCATGTTATTAATAATTGTTTTTGCGCGAGCGGTTTGAGGATTTATTCACAGTTCACAAAGCTCTCAACTGCGCGTGCGCACGTGACGTCATCAAAATGTGAATGAAACCACCGCGCATGCGCGTCCAGTACGTGTTGGATCTAATCCAGTACGTCATCGTGCTTCAAGCTGCAGCGACGACTTCTTGGAAAAAGCGGTCGCCTGCTCAGCTCCTCCATAATAAAAGCTCTGCGAAATCCAGGCGTCATCACGCTGCGCCTTTGTTTTGGAAAAGCGACATCTAGTGGCGAAAAAATATATATTGTGGCTATATTAATGTGTAAATGTATAAAGTAATCGATCGTGTTACTTTACCCGTCACATCAAAAAAGTAATGTGATTATGCATGTAATATAATTTGTTATCAGACCCTATGTTATGTTTTCTTTTGTGTTTAATGCAGTGGACTGCTGGAATGGTCCAGATGAACCTGTCATATACCATGGTCGGACCATGACCTCCAAGATAAGGTTTAAGGATGCGGTGAAGGCCATCAATGATCATGCTTTCAAAACATCTGAGTTAGTCACAACCAACAACAAAACACATTCAATGACATTATCACTGTGCATTGTAAATGTAACATTCAACACTCTTATTTCAATTCCTTTTGGCAGGTATCCTGTGGTGCTTTCCATAGAACAACACTGCGATATCAAGCAACAGAAAATGATGGCTCAGATGTTAAGAGATGTTTTCCAGGATAAGCTCCTGACCGAGCCACTGGATCCAGAAGCAGATCATCTACCCTCACCAAACCAGCTGAAGGGCAAGATCATCATTAAGGTAGAAACAAACTTTACATTTGTCCGCTCAAGTGAAAAAACTACAGAGGTCGTCCTATTGCTTCAGTCTCCAATGTAACATGTTTCATGAAGATGTCATGATGTGGCATACTGAGAATATACATTTTTGTAGTGTCATCATTGTTACAGTGCATTGAATATCTGTTTATTCTCTTCAACAGCACCAAAAAATTAAAGAGAGCGATCACAGCGATAAGGTATCCACAAAACACGAAGCCCTCCACAAATAGAGTTCAAAATGAAAGCAGCTGCTTATCTCATTCATGTAACAAACCACCCTAGCTCTATGTTTATTTCTAATATCAACATCTTATGTTAATTCAATTTCATTAAGTAGTGCATTGGGTACATTTAGGCTGTGTTTACACTACATCCAATTTGTTTCTGATTTGTTTCTGAAAGCTGATATTCATTAGATGAACTTGTAAACTTAATTAAACAATTCTAGTCACCTTGGTGATATACAGTATTGTTGTGTAAACTCACATTGCAGTTTTTGTGGGTGTGACAGAAAAATGGAAAGTAATAATGTTCACACATTAGAATGGATATCACTTAAATGTCTGTCCTCATTCTATATAACTAACTGAATAAATGCACATTTATGCACATTAGTTTTTTTAATGCATGTCATATGTAATGTTATATGCTTTGAACAGCTGGAGGAAGAAAAGGGAAACACGGCTGTGAAAAGAAAATTAGACAGCTTCAGGAAAATTGGAAACACTTACAGGGAGAAGGTGCATATGTTTTAAACATCTGTCTTTCTGTGCTTTATTTTTATTTTCCATTAAACAATTTTAAAACGTCTCGGTTACGGATACCCTCGTTCCCTGAGGAGGGAACGGAGACGTAACGTTAGTGACTAACGAATGGGGTTTCGCAGAAGCCTATCATCTTCGAGCTTAGAGAAAACGCCCAATGGCGTGCCAATGCCAAGGGCATGCGGAATTTGCCTACGTAACTCCGCCTCACCGCGTGAGTATATAAGGAGTGCGTGGCAATATCGCATTATGTTACCTGCTTGAGGAGCCAAGACTGAACTCCTGCTCCAGGTAGCACAGCTGATGTGGCAACGGACGCCACGCCTCCGCTCCTCCTCAGGGAACGAGGTTACATCCGTGAATCGAGACGCTCCTTCGCTCAGTCACTACGACGTAACGCTAGTGACTAACGAATGGGGGTCCAATCTAATCCCGCCACTCAGCTGTCTTCCAGTGCCCGCGTAAGTGAGCGCTCCTGTCGTAAGACTAGTACGGACGAAGGACTCCCACTCATCACAGGAATACCAAGGTACACTGGGAAGCATATCCCAGTGAGGAAATGCCAAGATGCCTACCCGTAGGGAGGACTTAAGAGTACACATATGACCCGCAAGGGTTGCATATGGAAAACTCTAGGTACCAGCCGAAGGTGGATTTTTAACCCTAGGGATGGCCGGGACAAGCCAAGGGAAGAAACCCGCCACCGCGGAGGCTTACGGTGAAATACACGTGTGGGGGTCGCCGGAGGGGAACCATGCACACGGGCACCTGGCCGGACACGAGGGTCTGGGCTCGCTAGAGGCAGACACACAGGCATCGGGCGTAAGCAGTGCTGGAGGAACTCAGGGCTCTCGGGAGCTCACCTGAGGAATATCGCACGATCCAGTCCGAGGAGTGGAATGGCGAGCAAGCGAAGACACCTGAGCCTGGCCCATTACCGGCCCCTCGGGGCGAGTACATAATCGGACACTGGCTCCACTCGGAGATTATAGAATCTGGCGAATGTGTTAGGTGTCGCCCAGCCTGCAGCTCTGCAGATGTCTGTTAGCGAGGCGCCATGCGCTAAAGCCCAAGAGGAGGCGACACTCCGAGTGGAGGGGCCCGCACCCCGGGACATGGTCGACCTTGCTGCTGGTAAGCCAAAACAATGGTGTCTACTAACCAGTGAGACAGCCTTTGCTTTGAGAGAGCACTTCCTTCCGCTCTCCACCATAACAGACAAAGAGCTGGTCTGAGGTCCTGAAACACTGCGTCATGTCTCACGAGGCGCCGGAGCGCGCGTACTGGACAGAGCAGTGCCAAGGCTGGGTCTGCCCTCCACGGGCAGCGCTTGCAGGTTCACCACCTGGTCTCTGAACGGAGTGGTGGGAACCTTGGGCACATATCCAGGCCGGGTCTCAGGATCACGTGAGAATTAGCCGGCCCGAACTCCAGGCACGCTTCGTCAACCGAAAATGCCTGCAGGTCCCCGACCCTCTTGACGGAGGCCAATGCGGTCAGCAGAGCCGTCTTCATTGACAGGAACTTAATATCAACCGACCGCAAAGGCTCAAAGGAGGCCTCTGCAGAGCACTTAGAACTACTGAGAGGTCCCAAGAGGGTACGAGGAGAGCGAGGAGGATTCAGTCTCTCGCCCCTCAGGAACCTGATGATCAGGTCGTGCTGACTTACCTTCTTGCTCTCCAAGAGATCGTGGTAGGCAGATATAGCGGCCACATAGACTTGAGGGTGGAGGGAGACAGCCTTCGCTCCAGCCCTTCTTGGAGGAACGATAGCACGGACCCGATCGGGCATTTCCAGGGGTCTTCTTGGCGGGAAGAGCACCAGGTGACGAAGAGGTTCCACTTCAACGCATAGGCATGCCGAGTGGACTCTGCCCTAGCGGAAGTGATGGTGGCGACCACCGTAGGTGCCTGCCGCTGCCCCATCCAGGAGCCACACGTGGAGGCTCCATAGATCGGGACGCGGGTGCCAAACGGTGCCCCGTCTCTGAGTGAGGAGGTCCGGTCTCAGAGGAATAGGCCAGGGAGGGGCTGTCGCAAGGAGTAAGAGTTCGGGGAACCAGGTCCGGCCGTGCCAGAAAGGGGCGACCAAAAGGACCTGCTCCTTGTCCTCCCTGATCTTGCACAAGAGCTGTGCGAGTAGGCTCACTGGGGGAAACGCATACTTGCGTAGGCCCTGCGGCCAGCTGTGCGCCAGTGCATCCGTGCCGAGTGTGCCCTCGGTCAGGGAATAAAACAGGCTGCAGTGGGAAGAGTCGTGAGGCAAACAGATCTACCTGCGCGTCCCGAACTGTTCCCAGATCAGCTGGACCGACTGGGGATGGAGTCTCCATTCTCCCGGAGAGGCTGAAACCGCGAGCTCGCCGGCTGCGAGGTTCAGGACTCCCGAATATGGACAGCACGAAGGACCTCAGGCGCTTCTGACTCCATAGAACGAGATGGCGGGCGAGTTGAGACATACGCGGAGCGAGACCGCCCTGGTGGTTGATGCACGCTACTACGGCCGTGTTGTCTGTCCGGACAAGCACATGTTGACCCTTCAGCAACGCTCGGAAGCGGTGCAGGGCGAACCGTACTGCCAGCAACTCGAGGCAATTGACATGCAGGAGGCGCTGGGGTCCTGTCCAGGAGCCCGCGGCTGCTTGCCCATTGCACATGGCACCCCAACCCGTGGCAGAGGCATCCGCCGACACGACAACATGCCTGGAAACTCGTTCTAAGGGCACACCGCCCGTAGAAAACTGAGGTTCGACCACGGGTGAGCGCCTGTAAGCAGGCCCGAGTCACTTGAACCCGGAGCGTGCCAGACTGCCATGCCCATCTCGGGACTCGATCAAGCCAATGCTGAAGCGGTCTCATATGAAGCAATCCGAACGCGCGTCACCGCTGGCTGCAGATGCCATATGCCCCAGGAGCCTCTGAAACCGTTTCAGTGGGACCGCATTCTTGCTCTCGACATGACGGAGGCAAGTCAGCAGAGACTGCGCGCCGCTCAAAAGCTGCGCGCACATGGCGACCAGTCGATGTCCATACCGAAAAAGAGATCCTCTGCACTGGGCAGAGTTTGCTCTTCTCCCAGTTGACCCGAAGGCCCAGACGGGCTAGGTGTTGGAGCACCCGATCTCTGTGTCCGCAAACCTGCTCTCGAGTGGCCCAGTATGAGCCAGTCGTCGAGATAGTTCAGGATGCGAACCCCGTGCTGCCATAGGGGCGCAAGAGCTGCCTCGGCTATCTTCGTAAAGACGCGAGGGGACAGAGACAGCCCGAATGGGAGGACCGCGTACTGAAATGCCCGCCGAAAGCAAACCGTAGGAACGGTCTGTGTCGAGGAAGGATGGAGACATGGAAGTAGGCGCCCTTCAGGTCGATCGCTGCAAATCAATCGTGAGGACGAACGATTCAAAAGGCGTTTCGCAGTCAACATCCTGAACGGAAGCCGGTGAAGGATCGGTTCAAGATGAAGGTCCAAGATTGGTCGTAACCCACCGGTTTTCTTGGGTACAATGAAGTAGGGGCTGTAAAACCCCGACTCCATTTCGGCCGGAGGGACAGGCTCGATCGCACCCTTCGCCAGCAGGGTGGCAAACTCCGCGACGCATGACGGGGCGTTGGCCCTGATCATGGTTCTGGCGGACTTCTGAAGCGGGAGGAGCCTGCGCGAACTGAATCGCGTAGCCGAGCCTGACAGTCCGCGCGACCCAGCGGGACAGTCCCGGAAGCTGAAGCCAGGCTCCCAGGAACTGCACCAGCGGGGTCATAGGGACGGCAGACGACCCAGGGTGGGGCAGCGAGGCAGCGCACGCCCGGACATGGGAGGCGGTTGGGCGCCCCGGTGTGGGGCACGGTTAACGGCTGCGCCCTGACAGAGGAGACCAGGGAAGGACGACGCCCCGCTGGGGTCTGCTCTGAGAGGAGGCTGGCGACAGAGAGGGATGCGAGTGGCGGGACCCGAGGGTGGCGCACACCGTCATCACCGGTCTCTGGGGGCTCAGGGATGGGGATATCAGTTCTCTCTTTAACCACATTAGGTGCTGCTGACCCGGGGCCAGCAGCTGAACAAAAGATTCTCCCCCGGCCCTCCACCGGGGGAAGGAGCGGCCCTGCTGCCGTCTCCTGTGGAGAACTGCCCATCCCTGAGCCGCCCGCATCAGGAGCGCCGCTAGCCTGGCGCTTCGCGGGCTGCGGGCTGGAGCGGACTGGGACGCCTTCCCGCGGTCACCTCGCGCGCCCGGTGGAGGCTGCTGTTGGGTGGCGCGGAGGTTGAGGGAACCGCAGGAGGGCGCCTCGGCGGCGAGCAGGCTGAGGCAACTGCGCGGGCGGTGGGGTGAAGACAGCAGCTGACCGCCGGGGCAGAATGTGTTTTATAGCCTCAGTCTGCTTCTGAGCGGCCGAGAACTGTTGGGCGGTTCTCAACCGCCCCGAATAGCCCATCCTGGGATATGGGCGCGAGGAAACGGGTTCGCCGCCGCGCATATCGGCCAGGGTGAGCCATAGGTGTCTGTCCTGGACCACATTAGTGGACATCACCTGACCCAGGGAGCGCGCGGTCACCTTCGTCGCCCGGAGAGCGAGGTCGGTGGCGGCACGCAACTCATTGCTGAGTCCTGGATCAGCCCCACCCTCGTGCATGTCACACAGCAACTTGGCTTGGTAAGCCTGGAGAGTTGCCATGGCATGCAAAGAAGCGGCGGCCTGCCCCGCAGCTCTATAGGTCTTCGCCACCAGAGATGACGAAAACCTACAGGCCTTGGAGGGGTGCTTTGGGTCACCGCGCCAGGTCGGCACTCTGCGGACACAGTTGCATCGCAACAGAGCGCTCGACTGGGGAACCCCAGTGTACCCACGAGCCGCGGCTCCATCAAGGGCGGTGAAGGCGGAAGAGTTCGCCGACCGGTCACGGGAAGACAACGGGTTCTTCCAGGACCGCGCGATCTCCTCATGCACCTCGGGGAAGAAAGGAATTGAGGGGCGGACGGACGGGTGTCCGCGCGCCGCCAAAACCAATCATCCAGCCGCTAACGCTCAGGTCGAGGCGGAGGGTTCCACTCCAACCCAAGCGCTGCAGCTGCCCGAGACAGCATGGCTGTCAACTCTGGGTCCGACTCGCCAATGCCCGCACGCCCGCTGGCGCCGCGACGCGAATCATCATCCTCAGATGAATCCAGCCCACCTTGTGATGCGCGATAGACATCACTTCATCGCCCGCCGCCTCAAACACCACAGTCGGGACGGCAGGAGCCGCCCGATGTAGATGCCTGAACGCTGACCGGTCAGGTGCATAAGAGAGGGGTGCGGGCCGAGGCATCAGCGCCGGCGCTTTGTTCCACACCGCCACTCAGGTCACCCTGGCCACCAGCCAAAGTGCCGCCTCCCGTGGAGACCGCAGATTGGGGTGTGGCAGAGGGGACTCGCCCGGCATCCGCACGGAGTTCACGGAGTCTCGACCGTAACACCGAGATGACCATGCACCCGCAGTGAGCGCATGAGTCATCCACGAGCGCCGCCTGAGCGTGCTGAAAGCCCAAACACGCCACGCAGCGCCGTGCGCCGGAAGGCTGAAGCGACCTACGCCCAGAAATGCACGGGCGAGACATCCTGAAAAGGACGCGCCACGTGCAAGCTCTTTTATGAGAGGAAGCCTCGCAGACGATGCCGAAGCGCCCAGGGAAGCACACACCAGCTGTCAGACAGACCACTGCGCAGATCAGCAGGCAGGAAGTATGTGATCACTGGAACGCGCTGTACACCAACACCGACTGGAAAGCTGCTCGTCTCGAAGAAGCTGACAAAAAAGACTCAGAAGGCTGTAGGAGTGAAGAGGTAGGTACTCTTGGCTCCGAAAGCAGAAACATAATGCGATATTGCCACGCACTCCTTATATACTCACGCGGTGAGGCGGAGTTACGTAGGCAAATTCCGCATGCCCTTGGCATTGGCACGCCATTGGGCGTTTTCTCTAAGCTCGAAGATGATAGGCTTTGCGAAACCCCATTCGTTAGTCACTAACGTTACGTCGTAGTGACTGAACGAAAGGGAACTCTGTTTGCTAAAAGTGTCAAAGGATCTGAAGTTTTAGGGGGCAGTTTTTCATGCAGCATTTTCATTTCCAAAATGTATAATTTTTCATATTTCAAATTCCAGATAAGGAAAGCTAAAGAAAACAGCGTAGTGGAGAAGGAAGGAGAGCTTTGCATCTGGGATCCAATAGATAAGGTGTTTTAAATGAATTGAAATGGAATCTACTTTTTTGCTGTCCCTTATTCATAGTCAGATAATTCTTAATATGCATATATATATATATATATATATATATATATATATATATATATATATATATATATATATATATATATATATATATATATATATATATATATATATATATATATATATATATATATATATATATATATATATATTTTTTTCTAATATAGAGGTTTTACAAGCATGACTGTGTGATCTCAGATAATAAGCTGTACTATTCTGAAGAGAAGAGGGAGGAAGACAGTCTGAAGGTAAGGGAAGAAGATTACAATTATTGTCTTTGTAAAACCAGTCAGTTCAACTCCTTTTATTTTCTTTTTCTGAAACAATCAGGACAGTTCAGACCTGCACCTTTCAGAGTCCTGGTTTCATGGACGGCTGGCTGAGGGCAGAAGAACCGCTGAAAAACTCCTGCATGACCTCTGCGAAGGGAGGGAGGGAAAAGATGGAACATTTCTGGTGCGAGAGAGTTCTGAGTTCATCAGAAACTACAGTATCTCCATCTGGTACTCTGCATAACCTTTCATTACTCTTATGCTTTTTTATTTCTATTTAAAAGGTAGGTTGCTGAAGCTGGGTCTGAATTTCCTGCCATATACCTGTGCCACAAAATTGACTGCATATGATACAGTATCTTGCATTATGTGGTCCATCAAAGGCATTTTTAAGGATTATCTATCTTATCTTATCTAAATAATAATGTTCTTTATGCTCTTTGTAGGACGAGTGGGAGAATTCAGCACTACAGAATCTTCTGGTCCTCAGAAAGTGGTTGCACGTCCTTCTTCTTGACAAGAAAGCAGTGCTTTCCAAGTATGCGTGCCTTGATCGAGCATTATAGGCAAAATTTGATTGAGTATGATGGATTCAACTTGCGTCTCAAAATGTTCGTGCCTCGGATCAATTTTGTGTCTCACCACCAAATGGGGTAAGAAGAATTAATTCATACGCACACAGATTTCAATAACCTTTTTTTTCTGTCACAGAAACTAATAGAAACATCTAGATACAAAGTTGTGTTGTCGTCTTTAGGTGGTTTTACAGTAACTTGAGTCGAGCCGAAGCAGAAGACTATCTTCTGAGGATCCCTCGAGATGGAGCGTTCCTCATCAGACAGAAGGAAGACCCTGACACCTTTGCACTCTCAATCAGGTTCCTTAGTTTTTTTCCCCCTTTTCATTTCCTTACTGACCTCACAGACACTAACTTTACTCTCTGTATGTATTTGTTCATTTGTTACTCAGAGTTGATGGGGATATCGAGCATTATCTGATATGCCGACACAAGGGCAAGTATGTGCTTGCTGACATCTATGAGTTTTTTAGCCTTAAAGACATGGTGAGATGTTTCCGTGAGCAGCTTTTCTACGGCAAGATAAAACTACGCTATCCTGTGACGCCACAATTAGTGGAGCGCTTCTATATGGTGAGTGAAGCGAGAGTGAAAGAGAGCAAGAAATTAGCCACAGAGCCACTTCAAATATTTCTAAAGGAGATACAACAATTGTTACCATACAAACTGTAGTTGATAACTTTTTTTTTTGCAGGAGGATCTTTCAACTTGTGATAGTGAGCAGTACAGTGAGGTATGTGTTGTATGGTCTGGCATATACTTGTTTTATACATATAATGGCCCTAAAAAGTATTTGGAGGGTCTTATAAGAGTGTCTAAAAATCTAGGATAGTATAAACTTATAGAGGGTATGCACTGAAGTCACTTTCCCGCCAAACACGCCCCCTCAGCCGAGGGAGCCTCCAGCATGACTGGAGTTAATAGTGGAAAATGCCAAAACGTGAGTTAAACAAAGATTTTTTGTTTAAATTAAAGGTTGGACTCGATAAAGTGTTCCTTACAACTTACCAACGATCCAGTGATCCATGGATATTGACATGCAACTAGGATAAATGTTTGCTTACATTTATATGAGCCTGATTTCGATGCCGGGCAAATACATAAAGCAAATTTGCCTGTGAATGCTTTTTATAAATACAGTATAGGTAGGTCTAAATC
Source organism: Gobiocypris rarus (assembly GCA_023029165.1). Lineage (NCBI taxonomy): Eukaryota > Metazoa > Chordata > Actinopteri > Cypriniformes > Gobionidae > Gobiocypris > Gobiocypris rarus. The sequence continues at coordinate 14,250,794 of CM040918.1, read as the reverse complement.
AGGGTGATCACTTAAAGGAACATTCAACCGTTTTTAGAAATAGGGCTTATTCAACTTCTTTCCTACATTTAGAAATGTGGGTAAATGCATTTTTGTCTCAGTGCATGCATTGTTTTAGTTTAGCAGGGTCGCCGCTAGCTTAGCTTAGCATAATGAATGGAATCCTATGTTGCCAGCTAGCATGTCCTGAGTAAAAGTGATACAAAATAAATACCCCCCCCCCCACCTAATTACTTCTTGTGGCCTGCGTATTCACAAAGAATACAAATAGCGATGCAGATCAAGACTAGGCTATTTCCTTGGCAGATATTAACTTGGGACTATATTATGGGTAAACACAGGCGAAGCACTGCTACTTGGGCGCAGAGATATCACGCAACACATGAAATCCCACAACTTACATTTCCATTCATTAGTTGTGTCTCATTTCGGAAGGCTGTGTCCTCCGGAGGTCGTATTCGAAGGCTGCATGCGTCATAAGGCTGTCAGTTAAAAAAAAAAAACTGAGTAGGACACGCTGAATGCGCCCTTCAAATGCGCCCTACTTTCACAGGAATTCGGAGTGTGTATGAGGTGTAGCCTTCGCTGCTGCAGATAACCCACAGTTCTTTGCGTCGCCGTTAACAACCGTCCAATTTTTGTAATATTATTTGAAAACATGGCACCGCCGCCAGATATACATGCAAGCGCACATGTGGTGTTTAATGGTGAGATTCGATAATGGTGAGATTAGATCTCCGTGTGGAGCATACCAGCTCTTGTGCATACAAAAATCTCACGGATTATTACAATTAATGGCAAAAGGAATGTTTGGAAATGTAAACTGATTTAAACTGGTTTAAAATCATCCCTAAGACTTTTGCACAGTAGTGTGTACGTATACTCAGATTGAGCTCAATGTTTGTTTCAGGTCGCTGAAGAAAATCCCTTAGGTGTCCAATGTAAAGGTGTGGTGGACATCTCTAAGTGTAATGTTGGTAAGATTTTCTTTGTCATCTGCGTGAATATGTATTGTACACATACACACTATGCTTAGACCAAGTTGTGACTCGCATAAAACACCCCACCAATTCTCATCAGATACTATAAGAAAGATTATTTTCATTAATCAATGCCCTATGAAAAAAGCTTCTCATTGTTTACAAAATGTAAGACTTGAATACTCTGTTCCTTGTTGATTTTATTGGGTTCTCCTTAGCACGCAAAGCCAAACATGCCAGACGCCTGGTGGTGTCCCTGTTGGATAAGGAGAATTTGAAGCAAACTGAATTCACGTGTGAGATCTTGAAGCAGGTGGACGAATGGTATCAGGTGATCCTCAACATCATCCAAAGAGAGCAGAGTTTGGAGAAAGCGGTTGGTATATCTGTCTTTCGCAAGAGATGCCACACAAACTCACATTCAATTTATTGTGCTTGATTATGAATATATAGTGTACTGTATCTTTCTGTTTATATTAATATGGTTCACTCTCCCTTACTTCTCAAAATAGAGAATAGCAGAAATGGAGTCCAAAACCAAAATAGCTGTTGAGATGTCAGACATGGTGGTGTACTGCCAATCTATCAAAAAGAAAACTTTTGGTATGTCATTTCCAGAACGCTGCATGAGCGAAACACAAAAAGATCTGAAACAAACTAAAATGAAAAACATCTGTACTGTATCAAACACATCAACTTTAAGCAAAGCAATTTCAAGCCCATGTTTAAAGCATTCCAGAAATGTTTTGAGGTGAGTGAACCGGACATTTCATTTCATTCATTATTCCATTCTGCACTTTTATGACCTCTCAGAAAATTACAACTACAAAGAGGTTCGCTCGGTTCCGGATAACATGATTCCAAAAGAGGGGAACGAAACTGCTGTGGAGAAATCAGACGGCATTCTGGAGTATAACCGCAAAGCTCTCACCCGTGTGTATCCCCACGGAGGGCGGGTTGATTCTTCCAACTTTGACCCTTGTCCTTTATGGAAATTAGGCTGCCAAATGGTTGCGCTCAACTTCCAAACTGCTGGTACGTGAAAAAAAAAGAGAGAGAAAAGATTTCTTGCTGTTTTACACTAAAACAGTAATATTGTGAAAAAATATTACTATTTAAAATAACGTATTTCTATTTTAATATATTTTAAAATGTCTTTAATTCCTGTGATGGCAAAGCTGAATTTTAAATAGCCAGTCTTCAGTGTCACATGAATGTTCACAAATCATTATAATATTATAATTTAATTTAGTTCTTATTGAAAATATTTGTATATTGTAATATTTGTGTGGAAACCGTGATATACTTTTGCACTATTAGAAAGATGAGTAGAAAAGTCATAATTTATTTAAAATATATATTTGGAAACTGGAACATTATGTCTTTGCTGTCATGTTTGATAAATTATTGTGTTCTTCATAATAAATGTTATAATTTATTTTAAAAAGATATATAAAAATGAACAAAAGCCTTACAGGTTTGGAACGACATGAGTAAATGATGCCAGAATTTTTGGGTGAAATAACCATTTAATGTTTATTAATCTTAATGTCTTCATTGAATTCAAGGTGCTAGTCAAACAGCTCATTTTAAAAATCTTTGGATTTCTAACATAATCCTGAATACATTAACACTCACATTTACATGATCTGCACAGTCACCCTGCAGTAATGCTTTAAATATATTCCATGGTAAAAGTATAGTATATAAAAAGTATATATAAATATATATTCGATTCAGTTATTTTAGCTGTACAATACAGTCCGTTTAGCTGCTTGATATGGCAAACGGCTACATGTTGTCATATTATTTTAATTCATTATCGTAATCATAAACCACTGGTTTGTAGCGCAAATTATTTGAACAGCATTTTATATACCTATATCGGAAAATGAATTCGGAAGTCTCCACACACACACAAAAATAGGTTACTTACTTCCGCTTTGAAAATAAAACTGTATACAAAGAAAGTGAAAGGGTAGAAGCTTTCGATCTCCAAAAATACTGAAAACCAATGAACGTTATTGTTAAATAAAATTTTAGTTTAAAAAATAAGTAAATAAAAGTTTTCCAATGTTCATACATTGCTGTGGGAGTAACAAACAAGCCTCAGTACTTAAGGGGGCGATAGAGGGCTATGTGAACAATTCTGTTTGGAAGGAATGAAGTTTGCATGAGGCCTAGAACAACTACCGGTAGATGCATTTGGCCTTCATGTCAAGGATGCATCAATGACAGGATTGCTGTTAGCTTTAGGCCTACACTTTTCATGGCCAGATAGCTATCCGATAAAAAAAAAAAAACCCTTGAAGGAAAAATACAGTACCCTCAAGATCTTCAGATGTCTGTGCCAATAAACCACATCTGCTATTATTATTCATTATTCAGCTAACTATAAACATCTTGAATTTCCTGCAAGAGTCTTGTAAAGTTATTGCTCCACCATGACCGTAGCCTACTTGACCTTAGAGGAAAAGTTTACACTAATGTCTGCTGTATAATGTTCCTATTGCATGATTGTTATACTATGGCATAACCGGTCTCATATAAATGTGTCTAATAACTCTTGACCTCAGTGGTATGTATCTCTTTTCAGATAAGTTTATGCAGCTGAACAGTGCTCTCTTCAGTCTGAATGGAGGCACAGGTTATGTGCTTAAACCAGAGTGGATGCGAGATCCAACCAAGAAGAAGACTTCAAAGCAAAACATCAGAATCAGAGTAAATAAGCTTGTTGTTCAAGTTTTATTGAGTTCTAGAATGATGGCTGATACCATGCAATGTGAATGGGCTAGTTCCAACAAAAATAAAACATCTGTCCTGAGTTACTCACCCTTGTGTTGTTTCAAACGCATAAAGACTTAATTTGTGTTTTGATGTTCAACAAAAATCCTATGGGTTTGGAATGACAATAGGGTGAGTAATTAATGACATTTTGGTTGAACAATCCCTTTAAAGTAATTGGAATGACGTCACCATTTGCTCACTTTCATGTCATTCCAAAACTTTCTAAATGTTCCCTTCAGGTGATAGCAGCCAGGCATCTGCCCAATCCAGACCACATCGTCAGTCCTTTTGTGCAGGTTGAGGTGTGGCCCTACACAGGCGGTCAAGCAGATGACTACAGTTTCAAGACTACTCTCTTCAGTAAGGAAGTGGAAAAGAGAGTTATTGAGAGAAAAATTAGTTGTAGATTACAGTAGTGTGAGTGTTGGTTCTGTACCTTCACAGAGGATAATGGACTAAATCCAGTGTGGCTGGGCCCAATGAATCCACCGAAATGCTTTGAAGTAGACGAGCCGGACCTGGCTTTCCTGCGCTTTGTGGTTTTGGAGGAGGACACATTTTCTGATGCTAAGTTTCTTGCACAGGCCACTTTTCCTATCAGAGGTATTCGTTCAGGTAAATCGACCCAATGAATAATGGATTTGAGCCACCAATATGACTTATATTGAATTCTTTTAGTGAACAGTCTTTATATACAGGTCCTTCTAAAAAATTAGCATATTGTGATAAAGTTCATTATTTTCCATAATGTAATGATAAAAATTAAACTTTCATTTATTTTAGATTCATTGCACACCGACTGAAATATTTCAGGTCTTTTATTGTTTTAATACTGATGATTTTGGCATACAGCAAAAAAAGAAAATTAGAATATCATGAAAAGGTTCTCTAAACGAGCTATTAACCTAATCATCTGAATCAACTAATTAACTCTAAACACCTGCAAAAGATTCCTGAGGCTTTTAAAAACTCCCAGCCTGGTTCATTACTCAAAACCACAATAATGGGTAAGACTGCCGAGTCCGACCTGACTGCTGTCCAGAAGGCCATCATTGACACCCTCAAGCGAGAGGTTAAGACACTGAAAGAAATTTCTGAACGAATAGGCTGTTCCCAGAGTGCTGTATCAAGGCACCTCAGTGGGAAGTCTGTGGGAAGGAAAAGTGTGGCAAAAACGCTGCACAACGAAGAGGTGACCGGACCCTGAGGAAGATTGTGGAGAAGGACCGATTCCAGACCTTGGGGGACCTGCGGAAGCAGTGGACTGAGTCTGGAGTAGAAACATCCAGAGCCACCGTGCACAGGCGTGTGCAGGAAATGGGCTACAGGTGCTGCATTCCCCAGGTCAAGCCACTTTTGAACCAAAAACTGTGGCAGAAGCACCTGACCTGGGCTACAGAGAAGCAGCACTGGACTGTCACTCAAATTTTGCATGTCGTCTGGAAATCAAGGTGCCAGAGTCTGGAGGAAGACTGGGGAGAAGGAAATGCCAAAATGCCTTTAGTCCAGTGTCAAGTACCCACAGTCAGTGATGGTCTGGGGTGCCATGTCAGCTGCTGGTGTTGGTCCACTGTGTTTTATCAAGGGCAGGGTCAATGCAGCTAGCTATCAGGAGATTTTGGAGCACTTCATGCTTCCATCTGCTGAAAAGCTTTATGGAGATGAAGATTTCGTTTTTCAGCACGACCTGGCACCTGCTCACAGTGCCAAAACCACTGGTAAATGGTTTACTGACCATGGTATTACTGTGCTCAATTGGCCTGTCAACTCTCCTGACCTGAACCCCATAGAGAATCTGTGGGATATTGTGAAGAGAAAGTTGAGAGACGCAAGACCCAACACTCTGGATGAGCTTAAGGCCGCTATCGAAGCATCCTGAGCCTCCATAACACCTCAGCAGTGCCACGGGCTGATTGCCTCCATGCCACGCCGCATTGAAGCAGTCATTTCTGCAAAAGGATTCCCGGCCAAGTATTGAGTGCATAACTGAACATAATTATTTGAAGGTTGACTTTTTTTGTATTAAAAACACTTCTCTTTTATTGATCGGATGAAATATGCAAATTTTTTGAGATAGGATTTTTGGGTTTTCATGAGCTGTATGAATCTAAAATATATGAAAGTTTAATTTTTATCATTACATTATGGAAAATAGTGAACTTTTATCACAATATGCTAATTTTTTGAGAAGGACCTGTATATATTCAAGCATTTTAAGCATTTATCGACCAGGCTTCTAAGGGGCTGTTTACATGACACCGTTTTCAACTAAATCGGCCATCATTTTGGCCATCATTGTGTGATATCTCTGCGCCCAAGTAGCAGTGCTTCGCCTGTGCTTCCCCATATAGTCCCAAGTTAATATCTGCCTAGGAAATCGCCTAGTCTTAATCTGCATCGCTATTTGTATTCGTTGTGAATACGCAGGCACCAAGAAGTAATTAGGTGGGGGTTTTTTTTGGATCACTTTTAATCGTGACATGCTAGCTGGCAACATAGGATTCAATTCATTATGCTAAGCTAAGCTAGCGGCGACCCTGCCAAACTAAAACAATGCATGCACTGAGACAAAAATGCATTTGCCCACATATCTAAATGTAGGAAAGATGTTGAATAAGCCCTATTTCTAAAAATAGTGGAGTGTTCCTTTAATGGTCACATGAAATGCAGGTAAACAAATAAAATATATTTTTAGTGTTTTATTTCTATTATTATATGACTCTCATGGGTTTGGGAAACCCTGAACTAGGAGCATTAGTTTTATTACCTTTCTTTCATATTATTGAGCCTCTTTATTTATTATCTCAAAAGAGCTGTCGCACTTCTCTTCTTTCTATTAGGGTATCGATCTGTCCCACTGAAGAACAGATTTAGTGAAAGCCTGGAGCTTGCATCTCTTCTGGTGCATGCACAGCACTTAGAGGTGAGAAACACACACAAACTGATATCTTTCTCTCTTAGTCCTAAAGACGTCATTACCAACTGTCAATGTGTTAAGGATAGTTCACACAAAAATCTTATACTCACCCTCATGCTGTTCCAAACCTGCAAGACTGACTAGTTTTGAACACAAACGTTTTTGAGTAATGTTCGAATCAGTTGTCCATTTAGTGTATGTGAACAGTGAATCCAAAAAGACAAAGAAACTTAGAAAATAGAAAAAAGAGCAGAAGTCGCGCTGACTATACTTTTACCATGGAATATATTTAAAGCATTACTGCAGGGTGACTGTGCAGATGATGTAAATGTGAGTGTTAATGTATTCAGGATTATGTTAGAAATCCAAAGATTTTTGAAATGAGCTGTTTGACTAGCACCTTGAATTCTATGAAGACATTAAGATTAATAAACATTAAAGGGTTAGTTCACCCAAAAATTCTGGCATCATTTACTCATGTCGTTCCAAACCTGTAAGGCTTTTGTTCATTTGAATTTTTTTGATGAAATCAGAGATTTCTGTTCCTCCATTGACAGCTATGCACTACCACCTCATAAAGAGGTTATAAAACAAATCCATATGAATTGAGTGGTTTAGTACAAATTATACTAAAGAGACATGATCGCTGAACAGATTTCAATTAATTCATCAACACATTAGTTATGATAAACGAACTGAACTGTGTCAAATACTCCCTCAGGATTCAAATACGTTTTGGAAAGTTTTTTTTTAGTATGGCCCTGTATGACATCATAAAGGGCAGAATTCCTTATATGGGCACTTCTCCCAGATGAGCGCGTACACATATCAACCAGAACGAGAGCAAGAGCACGTCCATCAACGAGCTTCGTTCGGGTTACGGAAGCCGTCGGCAGCGCTGTCATTTTGTTTTCAGACCATGGAATCAATAAAGTTACTAAAGAAGAGTGTTTTTGACTGCAGGAAAGAGAACCTTGTACAGCTTCCAAAATAACCCAGCGTTAAGGAGACAGTGGATGCAGTTTGTTTTTCCAGAGAAGCAACAGAGTTCTGCAAGTGTGTTTGATTGTTCCCGGTTGAGTCGAAAAACTGCATCAATAGTCTGAGTTTTGTTGGCAATCTGTGCGTAAATGCATATAATGTCAACAACACGAACGTATAGTGAATCAAACGTTATCCAGGGATAATGCAATGATGTATTGTTTGTATGTGTGTGTGTGTGTGTGCGCGTGACTCTTTAGCTCCACCCACTGCACACCTCCACAAGCTCAGCTATTTTCTGAAAGAATTCATACAGAGTATATTCCTTTTACTAATATGATAAAACTAGACTCTTCGGAGATATGAAGGATGCAGTACTACTCTATAAGTACTCAAGATTAACATGAGATTGGCAGAAACTGTGTTATGTACCCTTTAAAAATATATTCATTTGTGTTCCGAAAAAAGACGGAAGTCTTGCAGGTTTGGAATGACGTATGGGTAAATAAATGACAGAATTTTTAAAATTTTGGATGAACTAATTTCACTTTGAGACTGCTGATATAAAAGCAGTAGCACGAGTCCAAACTACAATACTGCTACTTCTTCGTTCCAGTCAGTAATTAAATATCTGTTTTGTCAACAGGTGTAAGGTAAAGAGCAAGTCTTAACCGCCAGGAAATAGCAGACCTGTCAATGTGAATATGGATTTTTGCTTTGGGTGATATGTATCATTGCAGAAATACATTTTACTGTTGTGATAAATTAAATAAGATCTAAATAAACTCTGTATATATTACATAAATTAATTTGTCCACATGCTCATGGTTCATAATGATACCCATCTCAAAATAACATCAGACGAGTGCATATGTTGTAATATGAAAACCCCATCTTTTCAAATGTTTAAACTAGTGAATGTATACGTAAAATGCATCAATAAAAAAAGCTTTGAAAGCTTTCTATTTGAAACATATTCACAGACAGTTTATTTTGATTGAAACTGGTTCACATATTAGGCTTATTTTCCTGTTGAAGGTTGTGTGTTCTCATTACAACAGCCACAGAGCAGCAGCAGCAGCAACCCAGCTGTAGATAGAAGCAGAAAAACACAGAAGAAATAAGGGCAGCAGTTCAATCTGCAAAAAACTCCAGGAGTCATGGGTAATGTAGTTCATTCTGTATGTACACACCTGTGCTACAGGGGCCGCGAGGACCCCACCCATATCATGTTAAGACTCAGTCTCAATTCAACATCGCAAAAAGAGCTTTTCAAAGAAAAGAAGTTAATGAGACAATATGTTGAAACAAATAGCACAGTGAGCTCCACAGGATTAATTCAGGAAACAGGTGACTGAAGTATAAACTGGATTTCCACCCCAATAGATCAGCCATCATTTCAAAGAAATGGCATTTCTTTTTTTTTTCAATGAATTTTTAACAAAATGAAGACAGAGGGAAACCCTGCCCCCTTAATCCTTCCCCGCACAGAGAAAAATGATCCACTGTTAGGACTGAAGACCATCAAAGAGTGTCAGTCACATTACCACGGCTCGAGTTTCACCAGTGTACAGAATGGCACAGTTTCTAGCCACTCACAAACGCACCTTAATAACACACATTCCCAATATAATCCATCGGTTTACTCCATGCACGAAAACTCTGTCCATCTTTCACTTTTAGAAACACGTATCGATTCATATGGTAAGTGTTTGAAGGGGGCTAGTGCTTTTACCCTTTATATTTAAACCTGTATGATCAAACATGCAAAAGGAGAATTAAACAAACAAAACAGGCAACAAAAATGGATTAAACTTATCATACATTAAAAAAAAAGACCTGAACACAATGACAGTGTACTTGGTCTGGGGATGGGAAGGGGGAACAAAATTAGGTGACCATATATGCACACACGCATCTCAAAAAGTGAAGGCAACAAAGAGTCTCCCAAAAAACATGAAAGAGAAATGGGAAATTATATACACTCATATGTACATTATACAGTATGCAACTATGCAAGATGGCAGGTGCCCAGTACTGAACGCCCCCCTCTGGACGGCATCTACATCTGTGTGAAATCGAAATGCGCACACACAAGCTGGACCTACAAAAACTGCTACTTTCAAAACCGGCCACATGGACGGGGCAGCGACTCTATCTAGATATAGTTTAAAGTGGGAGTGGAGACAGACACGCCTTTGTAAACATAAGAAAAACTTGAGTTGAGACGGCAAATTGATTGTTTTATTTCTGACCGTCTTCTTTTTTTTTTTTCTACAAGATCCGTCTCATTTCTCTACACGTCAAGATATTGACTGTAACTTATTACAGTGGTCATTAACTATACGTTCGGAGAGACGCTGATCAAAAAAGGCGAGAAAATGAAATATAAAAAGGTTAAACTGCATAACGTTGCACAAATCTTGGCTCGATTTGATATAAATATGAGGAACATTGTCAACCGTTGTGGCAGGACACTCTTGGTGGACTCCTATCGACCACAAGAGGCGAAGTTTACAGAGAATAATAAAGTATATTAATCTGTTTAAAAGTCCATAATGTTTCTATGTACAGCTGACTTTCCTCAGAGTTGCTAGGTGATGCAATCTTTTACAGAAAATGTTTTAGGCACCATCTTGGTTCAGTATGTTTGACAAAAAGTACTTAATAAAAGAAAAAAGGACCAGAAAGTGGGGGCTCATAAATACAAAGTAGTCCCAGACTACTTCCTGGACGATGTTTTCTTAAATATGGTTGTGAAATTAAAATTACACTGTACAATGTGGCTAAAAAAAAGGAGAGAAGAAAAAGAAAAAGGAAATGACAAACAAAAACGTCTTTTTTTGTTTCGTTTTGAGCGAAGCCCCTGAAATGTTTGCATTAAAAATGGGGTTACGTCGATTTTCTTTACAAACACACATATATGAAAGCAGTGTATGGAAAAATATGCTTATTCAAGTTGATAAAAAATGATTTTCAGAGCGATAGAGATATAGAGATGAACATGTCAAGAAGTGGACATTGTTAACAGACACATTTAACACAAGAAATCTTTGTGAGGATGCAAAATTGACTGAACCGAGAGGACCAAGCACACATGTAACAAGAACAGAAAAAATAAAAACAATAAATGGTGTGGAAATTGGCTTTCCACTCGGGAGGTGATATCAAAAGTGTACTGGAATGTGGCTCTGAATATTCAGGCCTTCACCAGACGCTGGTACCACAGGGGAATTGGCTCCAGGTGGTTCAAGGAGAAAGGGAGAAATCAACTGTCTTCTATGGGGACAAAAAAGGGACGCTCTTACAGGTTAAAACGAGGGACATGGTTCCTCTGAGGGGGTTTGAGATAAAGGCGAGAACGAGAACGAGAAAAAGTCCCAAGGTGATGTCGTTAGAAAGGTTCCTGTGCTGTCTGATGATGTCACGGGACTTGATTCTTGCATTTTGATGCCGCTATGAAGAGCGCCTCCGATGAGACACTAGACGATTCTTAAACGTTTATGATATTATAAGAAGGTCCTTGTCGTTTGAATGATGTTCCTATAAATACAGTCCTCGTTTCTTCATTATGTTGTGTTCGGATGATGTGTCAGATTTCCTGTGTCTATAAATCTCCTCGAGCATTGTGTTCACCACGCCTCTGTGTAGCGAACGTCGACTTCCTTTAGATTGGGCAGCTTGGCCTGTGGGTAGGATCGGAGAGGGAGATTTAGATATTGAGATGCTGTATGCGACAAGTTCCTGGTTCAACATTCTTTGTCGTTCCTGGAACAACATTCCTATCGGCCTATCGTTCTCTGGTTTTAACAATTGACTGATCTATTGTTGAACCAGGAACATGTCCTGCTTGTGTAAATCACATAGGCAAAAAAAAAAAAAAAAACTGCATGATAATATTTAAGGGTGAATGTGTCATTTCTGCACCATTAGTGTCACCAAATAGAATTTGTAGAGATTGTTCAAACTTGTTTTCTGAACACTCCAACATTTGCTATTGGCCAACCAAACAGATAAAGCACTACAGAATCGCAGTATTTTGATTATAGGAGGGAAAAACCCATGAACACTGATTAAAAGTTTAGGGTCGGTAAGGTTTGATGTTTTTGAAAGAAGATTCTTAGGCCATGTGTCCACCAAAGCACTTTTTCACGCGGCTGGCTGGCACATTCAATTGTTTTCAATGGGAGCGCCGCGTATTTAGAACGCCATGAGGTGCTGAGCGAGTACTTCACGCTCAAGTGCTGAACGTTCAGCGTTTTTTACCGGTCGCCGAGAGTTGAAGAATGTTCAACTTTGGGGAAAACACAGCGCTCGCCACTGTCACTTTTCACCCAGCCGTCCAATCACAGTGGAGGAGGGGCGGAACAAATACAACAACGACCAACCACCACATTCTGCTTGTACAACGTCAACAGATGCCAACAAGCAGCATAATAACGGAACAAAATCATTTAAAACAAGAGCCAGAGCAGATACTTTATATTGTATTGGCATTTATATATATATAATCAATATAGAAACAAACTATGTGTGAAATTAGATACTAGTAACACTTCCGCGGATATTCCGTATCATAACAAGCAAAGAGTCTAAACTGCAAGGCATTTTCAGCAGAGCGCCTAGCTGAAAACGCTTTGGTGAACGTTTTTAGAAAAAAATCCTGGGGTGGGGGGTTGGGGTAGCCTAGAAATCTAGACGCACCCTAGCGGCAGAACTTATTTTGCCGTGAGTGTAGTCTAGCAACTCTCGATAGACCTGAGAGCTGGAAAAAACAAACTCTGGTCAGGCCAATCACAGCGTGTGTAGAGTCGGTGGGCGGGCTTAACATGATGACGGTACGTCACGGCAGAGTTGCGGAGGTTCTGCGTGCTACTCGTAAACAAAGAAGCTGACGAACAGCTGTCTTTTGAATCGCCTTTGGACGACTCTGTTAGACTTGGAGTTAAGCTTTTCTTTGAGAAAAGAACAAAGAACGGCACTGAAGTCATTCTTAAGAAAAGAAGATGTGTTCAGAGTTTTGCCGACCGGATACGGCAAAAGTCTATCAACTAACATTAGCTCGGCTTCACCTTCTTCGCTCTGGTTGGTTGTGGTGCTCATGGCGCTATCCAATTGCATGCAGAGGGAATTTGAAAGACAACCGTTTATCCCGGCCCTGTCAATGGTGCGTTCCCAGAACCAACATGGGTTGGGGGTAATTTCAGTGGAAATGCAGCTATAGTGTACTTTTAGTAGCTTCTGCATATTAAACTGGAATAGGTGCTTTAACATAGAATTGAAATTTGAATTTTTTTTTTTTCACACAGTCTGAGGAGTCTGGTGTCTGGAGTCTTACCTTCAGGTCCTCATAGGTGTCTGCTGTGAGTTTAGTACTGTTCATATTCAGGCTGCACAGGCTTTTCATAGCTGCAAGGGAAAGTTGCAATATGTTAGTGGTCCTACATGTTAACTAACATAAATCATAAATGTGTCAGGAGTCAGGACATACACTAAAGGCTCTTTACAATCAAAACAAATGACTTTTTTTGTTCACTGCATAATTTGGCAAAAGTTTATAATTTACATGGCTGTTTAGACCTAAACAACAAGTGTAAGGGCAAAGTGTAAGGACCTGACTGAAATCTGAAAGCTACATTTATCTACTAAATCTCATGGTTGCTCAAATAATAATAAAAAAAAGTGACGATGCATAACAGCACGTCTGTCTTCACCGACGACAAAACCCAATGGATCTTGTGCGTGTTATGTCACGTGGCAAGATTTAAAACACGACAGCAAATGACATGAGATCTACGGTAGAGAGGAAAATTATCTGCGAATATAATATAACTATAGCGCATGAGTCCCATTTTATGATACTTTGGAGCTCAAGAGTATAAATCACCATCCACTTTTTCTAACGGTATATGAAAAACAGAAGCTCGGACATTGTGTTCTTCTTTTGTATTCCACAGAACAGAAAGTAAGTCATACTGGTCTGGGATGACATGAGGGTGAGTAAATCACACATTTTTTTTAATTTTTGGATGATTTTGGACAGCTTAACAACGAATTTTGGACTCAGCAGCAGCTGTTTTTTTTACCAGTTTAGAATGAAGGTAGCTGAATGTAAGATGTGTGTCATGCGCTCTTACAGCTGAGGGAGAGCAGGCCAGCGTCCGTGACTGGAGTCTCACACAAGTTCAAAACCTGCAGACAGGCAAGATGCTCTGATAGCAGACGGAGCCCTGCATCTCCAAACTGAAAAAAAAGTCAATAAAAATAAAAAGATTGAAAAAGTTATTCAGCAAGGATGCAGTAAATTGAACAAAGATGACCGTATTATAATACTGATTATAATAACATTATAATAATAACAGGTTCATCTCATATTGTGACATGTTTTTGAAAGAAGTCTCTTATGCTAATCAAGCCTGCATTTATTTGATCAAAAATAAAGAAAAAAAAGATATTCATTTTTAACGTTATCGTTATCGGTCCAATGAGAAAATCTATAGCCGATGGATTATTTCCTTCAGCTGAGACACTCATGATGGTTTTGAGTTGCTTGAAATATGATTGAAAAAAGGAAAATACAGTTAAGTGCGACGTGCAGCACAAGTCTGTCATATAGTCTACATAAAATTATAATGAGAACATTATTATAATTGTGTGCTTGGGACATGGCTTTTAATGGTGAGACTTTCCATAGACTATCCATATCGGCCAAATTTCCTATTGGTGCATCCCTGGTAAGTGCATAGCAGTATGTCATCCACATTAAAGGTTATAAAGTTTACTGTAGCTATGGTAGCTCAGTGTTTTCTGTAATTTAGACAAAATCTCATGTTATTAAAGACAAAGTGCTTCTCACAGGCTATTTAAGACTACTGGCTATAGTTCAAAGGCTGTCCCAAATCAAAGGCTGCATCCTTCGAAGGTTGATTGCGTCACCGCAACGAAACAAAGACTGTCCCAATTCAAAGAATCCTTCAAATGTGGCCTTGAAATGCATCCTGCAGTCCACGGCCAATGAAGGACACAATATATGGATCCTTCACTGCCTAGCCTACCCCAAAATTAACTGCACATCAGTGAGGACAGGATTTCTTTAGAGAAATTGTCAGATTACACTCTTAAATGTAAGTTTCTACTTTAAAGAGTTCAAATGTTGACATATCTTACTAAGATGCAATTTGATTTGAGTTTAGACTCTTTATTATATACAGAAATGGAACATGGCAAACATATTTAGGTTGTGAAGGTGTATAGAATGCCTATGCAGAAATCCAGCCCTGATAAAGAGTTTTATAATGATAATGAAATATGAACATTTCAAAAATATTAAGCAGCACAACTGTTGTCAACATTGAGAATTAGAAAAGTTTTTTCAGCAACAAATCATCACATTATTAAAATGATTTCTGAAGGATCATGTGACACTGAAGACTGGAGTAATGATGCTGAAAACTCAGCTTTACCATCAGAAATAATTACATTTAAAAAAATAATTAAATTGCAAAGATAGTTGAAATTGTAATAATATATATTTTTTGTTTTTGAATAAATAAATGTAGCCTTGGTGAGCATAAGAGACTTCTGAACTGTATTTACAAAGCATTGGGATGGTGCTGTTTGTTCAATGGCACATTTGCTAGACTGTTAACAAAACTACTTCTCTGGAACTATGGGACTGTGGAATGAGCAGAAGTAAACAGAGACCTGGGTGGACCACAGGTTGAGCTGTTTGAGGGATGGCAGTTTGATGAGCTGTTCGGCGCAGGCACTGGTGACGTTGGTGAACGCCAAGCTGAGGTTCTCCAGATTGCCAAAGGAACCGGAGCTCAGTAGACGAGCCAAGTCAGCATCCTAGAGTAAAAAATATGAGGGGAAAAAAGTCTTGAGCAAGGGTTTGTGGTACTGTGTTTCACTAAGAAGCATGCATGCAAGCACGTACACACATTGTAATTTACACAAACGCACACTCACCGTAGATTTAGAGGGCAGGGTGAGTCGAGTAGGGCCTCCTTTTCTTTGCTAAACGGAGAGAAAGATATTACTAGTTCTGCAGTTTTCAGTTCAAACAACAGGTGACGCTTGAGAGGCAGCACTGTATACGTAGGAAGTCTGTAAATGGGTCACTTCTGTCTTTCTGTGTTAATAGGAGCACTGCGTTAAGAGCTCGGCCTGTGACGCAGCAATGACTGCACATTGACCGGCCACTGTTATCGAAATCTGCACGCGGCAGTGAAAATATCTCTGGGTTGATTGGTAAAATTGCTTAGTGCACTCACCAGTTCTTTAAGTTCCCTCTGCCTGTCGCACAGCTGCTCGTACATGCGCAAGCCGACCTGGGTGCTCTCCAGGGTAGAGATGATTTGTAGCTGAGTGTCCTTGTTCTCAATGATGTTATACTCCAGCATCAAACACAGGATCTGCACGGAAGAAACAAGGCATGAATGTTTTATCCTATAAGCAGGTTTCTATAGAGTTTCTTGAACTCTTCACAGATAATGCAGTGAGCTGCCTTGCTGTCTACTTAGGGAGCATTCACACAGAAATGGACCCTCATGGATAACTGATTTGATCCTTTTCAAGGGCAACAACCCTTAACGGCCACTTCGTAGAAACCACGTGCTGCAGAAACTGTTCCTAATGTGACGCACTTGTCTGAAAGGTGCAGCCCCATTAGCAAAACTTAAGAGCAATTTTGCAGGCAAAAAGGTCATTTGTCTACTGTCAATATCGTAGCAATTTTTTGAATCTCAGCTCACACAGAAATCACATTGTTGGTCAACACAACAAAACCTGTTGCGAAATCTCACGCAAAATTCCCAACTGTGTGGATTCAAATTGAAATGATTGGATTTCTCCCACGAAAATTCGCAAAAGAGTGGTAAATTTGACCACACCCTACCGCTCACCATGGATTCCAGTGGAATTTGATGTCCGAATGTTGCTAAACTAACAATTTGACACTCTAATAAACACATAGTGCATAAAAATACCGGATGAAATAGTAAAATATCGGCTGACATTTAAATTAGATTTGAATAACTGCAGCACATTCTGGGATTGCCAAATTCAAAAAGGATATATGCAATGTTGTGCTCCTGGATGCATCGTTGGCCACTACATAGTCAAAGTGTCGACCATCTGGTCCACTTTGCTGTTTATTCTGGTCTAGAACTGCCAACTTAAGACTTTAAGTGATCAGCTACTGTTTATTTTGTTTTGTCATGTTTTTTTTAGGGGCGAGTTTAGCTGAAATTGACCATACTACAACAGATGGCTGTGGAAAAAACTGCAACAGTGTCCGCAGAAAATTTCTGTCTGCATCAAAATACAGAGTTAAAGTGGAATATACAATTCTGCATATGGACATCTTGTTTACTAAGTCTAGCTGCTATTTCTTCCTCAGAAGCATTCATTAGTACCCTGTAAACACAACTTTGTTTCTCAGGAAGCTGCATAATGCTTGCCAATCAGATCTGCTCTTGCCATTTTTGGGTGAAATAATCATTAGGCGGTCAGTGAACAGACTGTGGGTGATCTTTGGTCAAGCCCAAAAGATAAGACTAGCAAAACTAGGGCTGTGTCCGAAATCGCACCCTATACCCTTAAATAAGGCACTTTGTAGTGGTCTCCGAAACCATAGTGGAAGTTATCGAGTGCACTCATTCAATCCCATAATGCACCGCAATATCAAGTGTACAACTGATGTACACTCAACAGCAAGAGAATATCCATAATGCACTGTGAGGACTGAATGAATTCCCATGCCACAACAGAAGATGGCGCCCGCAAGCTGAATCATCCATCCCTTTTCCAAACCACTGATCAAATGTGTACACAGCGTAATATCAATCAGGTATAAATTCCATTTTAATTGATTATTAAATTGTTAAATTAAGATTAATACATGCTAGTTTCCTGACAGAGTACAAGATAAATCTTTTCATCTTCCTACTGGAGCTGCCAGTTTGCTAAGTTTCAAATACTCACTCGTTTTTATTCACTCCTTCAAGTGGACTATTTGAGTAATGTAGGGAATAGTAAATGAGGGATATAGGGATTTTGAACACAGCTTAGGTCTTTGAAGCTAGCAGTCTACAGTTTTGAAAAGCCCTTGGTTTGAACCGTTCACAATGCCAAAAAAATGTTACTTAGGAGGGTAGCTTACTACATTTCATCTCAAAGCAAAAGCAATTTGTACCTCCACCATGGTCTGGTTCCCCCGCAGGGCCAAGAGCATGCAGGGCCCCAGTTTATTTTCAGCCAGCGACAGTAGAAATTTCTTCGTCTTGTAGCAGGAGCCCATGAGGATGTGGACCTGTGAGGACAAACGACATCAGACCATAAAAGTAGATATAGTAGCAGGACAAAAGACTTAACTAAATGAGACATCTCGTATTTCATACAAACACTTTCATACCATGCTAGCAAACAACTCTCCGTCATCGTCGCAAGCTACGCCTCCTGGACTGTAGAGCTGGAACCACCCGTCTTTTCCAGAGCGCACGCTGAGCAAACAGGAGTGGACCTGAGAGATACACACACATATGCATATACAAACCATTACTAAGCCTATAGCGGCAATATTAAGTAAGCATTCAATTGAAACACCCTTTCTGCAAACAACGGCTTCCTGTCTCACCTCTTGTCTGGGATCTTCAGCAAACCTCTGAATGACATATTTCAGCTCTCTGTTACAAAAAATAAAAAAACAGCAGATCTGTTATATGACATAAAACATGTTACACTGTTAAACATTCAACTTATTCCAAAGCTGTACCTTACTTTTTCTGAACAATAGGTTGCTCTGTCCCATGCAATTACAATAAAAAAAGACTGGAAGCTTCAAAAAGATGCAGAAGCACCATACATGTATAATACAATTACAACATACATTTCATGTGTTGCGTGATATCTCTGCGTCCAAGTAGCAGTGCTTCGCCTGTGCTTCCCCATAATATAGTCCCAAGTTAATATCTGCCTAGGAAATCGCCTAGTCTTGATCTGCATCGCTATTTGTATTCGTTGTGAATACGCAGGCCACAATAAGTAATTGGGTTTTTTTTTTTTTTGGATCACTTTTACTCGGGACATTCTAGCTGGCAACATAGGATTCCATTCATTATGCTAAGCTAAGCTAGCGTGTTTCCCTGCCAAACTAAAACAATGCATGCACGGAGACAAAAATGCATTTGCCCACATTTCTAAATGTAGGAAAGATGTTGAATAAGCCCTATTTCTAAAAATAGTGGAGTGTTCCTTTAATAACATGACACGTTTCCAAACATTTCCATTCGTCTTCCACCGAACAAAGAACGTCATACTGAAGTCATGTAAGACTTGTGTGAGAAAATGACTGAATTTGTATTTATGTATAAACTATCTCACTAAGTATCATAATGACTCAGGCTAACTTTCAGAATTTTACTCTTAAAGGGATAGTTCACTCAAAAATGAAAATTCTGTTATCAGTTACTCACCCTCATGTTGTTCCAAACCTGTATATCTTTTTTTTCAGTGGAAAATAAAGGAAGAATTTTTTTGAAGGATATTTTGAAGAACTTGTTCCACAGAAAAAAAGTCACACAGGTTTAGAACAACATGAGGGTGAGTAAATGATGACGATTTTCATTTCTGAGTGAATTATCCTTTTAACGAGTCAGATTGTTAGTCACTGATATTTTATATCTTAAAGCCTTGTTAAGCATCTCTCTAAATGGTTCTGTATACAGTAGGGGGGTAACATCACTTATAATGTCACTTACTTTGTAAATTTGGCATGTGCAAGGGCCCTGAAGAGGAAAGAGCAAACAGAGAAAAACATTGAATGATTCAGGTACACAAAAAAAGAGTGTGTCGTCATTCCACATAATTACACAAGTTGCTTTCTTTATATGTAGGCGTGTTTGCCTCGACACGCATGATGATACAATTTCAAATCATCTACAGTGTTGTGTATGTGTGTCTGGGAGGACTTCATCAAATGTTTTGCATGTGAGCTCTGGGATACGCCTGGCTGTTGTTAACTTTTTCTAATGAAGGCTGGAAGCTCGGCGTGGCGTACGAGCGCAGGTGAGCCCCCCACCTGTGGCAACTGCAGGGCTCTGCAGAAGACATGTAATGATGTGCTCTGTCCTGCAGGGCCAATTACAGGAGCCACAAAGGACCCTGCACGCCTCACCCAATACCCACAATCCCACTGCAGAGGCCTGCTGTGGCTCGCCCACGTCAGTACTCTCCCCTGCACGCCGTTCCTCGAGAGACCAGCCCACCGCACATACACAGAGCCCCTGGTATTGTTATGTAGGCTACACATCCAAAACATGAATTCATACTTTACATTCACTACTGTCAAAAGTTTGTGGTCATTAAGATGTTTTTTTATGGTTTTTAAAAAGTCATGGCTGCATTCATTTGATCAAAGACAGTTAAAATAGCAATATTGTGAAATATTGTTACAATTTAAAAATTTTAATTTATTTTAAAACGTCTTTTATTTCTGTGATAGCAAAGCTGAATTCAGCAGTCATTACTCCAGTCTTCAGTGTCACATTATCAGAAATCATTCTCAAGAAGCATTTCTTATTATTATCAATGTTGAAAATAGTTGTGCTGCTAGATATTTTTGTTGAAATCATGAAAAGAACAGCATTTGTGACCCGTGATGGCAAAATGCACAAACTAAATAGCAAAGACAATTTTGAGAAAAATCGAGTTAAAGTTTTGTGAAGGTTCCAAAACAAAACCTAGCAACCACACCTTAAATCCCTGGTAATAACATCAAATTTGACACACCAAGTCAACCCCAAATATCTACAGGAAAATATATATGTTTGTGCATTTTTCCAGCACACGTTCACATATTCAACGTTTTTTCTATGTGATACCACAATTGCTTGATTAACATTAATGAAACAGACAGCCTATATAGATATTAAGAACTACTGTACAGCACAGACCTAAAATAATGTCACACATCCAATGTTTTTCCCTAAAAGTTCACCATTTTGAAATACTGTAATTCTGTGTACATTGGGATCGCATGCTGTCTGAAGGATCTGTCAGTCAGCGCAAGTAAGATCGTTTTCATGGACAAAGGAAAGGTATTCTTCTCAGAAAACATACTAATAAATATACTTGAATTGCAATTTGGAGCATTGGGATCGCTAGACGAGGGCTTAAAGTGATATTTCACCCAAAAATGAAAATTAGTCCATGATTTACTCACCCTCACATCATCCTAGGTGTATATGACATTCTCCTTTCAGACGAATACAAGTTAAGCAAATCATTGCATTTGTGTAAGAAAAATATCCACATTTAAAACTTTTTGAATTAAAGTTCCGGCCGATAGTCTTCTGTGGAAAAGTGTTGAAAGTGCCTTCTCGGAGTTCAAGATGCATACGCGACGTCTGACGAGCGTACCTGGTAGCATAAGCCTTTGAACTGCAGAGGCACTTTCAACACTTTTTCCATAAACTGAATATGGAAGGTGATCGGCCGAAAAACTTTACTTAATAAAGTTTTAAATATGAATATTTTTCTTACACAAATGCATCAATTCACTTCCAAAGGCATTTATTAACCTCCCGGAGCCGTGTGGAGCACGTTATTTGATGGACAGATGGACTTTAAAAACAGAGCAACAGTTACTGCCATTATAAAGCTTGGATTAGCCAGGACTTTTTTAATATAACTCAACTTTTATTCGTCTGAAAGAAGAATGTAATATACACCTAGGATTACTTGAGGGTGAGTAAATCATGGGCTAATTTTCATTTTTGGGTGAACAAACCCTTTAATTAACAAATTTTTTGTGGAATCAACAATTTTCATTAGTTTTGCCTGTAACTTGAAATTAACCCATGTGCATTCTGACTCTTTTTGCCAGCACGGGTCACATTTATTTGAAATATAAATCTTTTGTAACATGTCTTTACTTAACTTTTGATCAATTTAATGCATCCTTGATGAATAAAAGATTTGTTTAAAAAAAAAAAAATTGTACTAAACCCAAACTTTTGAATGGTAGTGCATTTTAAACTTAGCATGGGCGTTCTTTGGAGCACAAACAAATTTCTTATTCAAAATTTGAATCAGTTATACACTAAATCAAGCATTGAGTGTGCCATGACATCCAGTGACTCAAGCTACAGATAATGCTTTTTGAATTTTTTCATCTTTTTGAGTGTCAGATGATGCAGAAATCAAGTATCTGTTGATCAGACTGGCTAAAATGTGCTCATTAGTTTCTGTTACTGACAGGCCTATAGAGTCATTTAATCAAAATCTGATTTGATTCGCCACTGCAATAGTGCGTAACCGCAAAAAACAAGTTGCACAGTAAGTAGAGATATAAACGGAATGGGAGTGGAGCTAAATTGCAGCAGCTATAATCATAATGGATTACCCATTCAATATCAAATTAAAATTGTGTGGCCCTAGTTAGGAGTTGTCATGCAACCAGTTACAAAGAAAGCAACTGTGAGCAGGATGAGAAGGGAGTAAATGCCCTTACTCTTTCGGGAAGGGGATGGGTTGAAGCAGGCTGGCCAGTGCTGGTCTCCAGTCATCGTAGTCCGATCTGCAGAGAGAAAAGGCCAGAGGAGAAATTAGAGATTCAGAGGCAGGAAGAGCGAGAACTGGAGAAAATAAGAACCTTATGTAAGATTGGCCAGTGAAAGCTGAAACCTCTTTGGCTTTGCTGTGATCTGCAACCGGATGGTTCAAAATAAGATCAGATGGAGGAGGTAAAGGCTAAAAATGGATTCAGTTCAATGAATCTGTTATAAATATGCAGACAGGTTTAAGGTCACTCCTCAGTGTGATTATAGTTGAGTCTGCTTTTTTATATACCAAAATGACAATCTAAACACCATGTGGGATGATTAGCAGTGTTAGAGAGTAACTAACTAAAAGTAGCATTGCTACACTACATTTTTTCAGTGCAAGCTGTTTTTAAAATAGCACAGGTTTTTCTGTAAGCTAATTATTCCAACAAGCAGCAGTGTTGCACTACAAAGCAACTTGTATTGCACTTACTCTTACTCCTAAAATGCTCCTCTCTTTCTGTTGCTTAAATAGCACAGGGATGTCCAATTCATTTTAGCAAATCGGGCGGTTAAGACAGTTTGTTGTAGTGAATCACTTTAATCAGGCAATTCATTTGAACTCCAAATCAAAAATACATTCAGCAAATTCATTTGACTCATCACCAGAATTCCCTGTATGCGTTTTTTCTTTTCTTTTTTGGCAGTGAAGTATTTAGTTTAATTAAATTTAGTTACATTTGGAACACATTAAACGAAAGGCCCCAATATACTTCAAACAAACCAAAAAAATGAACTGGTGTGACGTCATTTCGAATAAAATCTGGCTAAAACGAAGTTTGTTTGGAGTTTGTTTCGGGAGATTAAAACAGCTTGCCAAAGCAAACTTCACAGAAAAGTTTGATCCTCCTGGTAAAAACCTTTGAACTACCATTGGTTGGTGGCAATTACACAGTATATAGTGTGCGCTCAGGCTCCGCCTTCAATGAAGCGGACATATTCTGCGGTTCCTTCCGTTTAGTCAATACTCGAAAAGATGCAAGTAAAAACATGAACACACTAGACTAGAGAGCCGCTTTATAGTAGAAATTGAAGGTGTAATTCTTATTGAAAGCAATACTAGCAATGCATCTTCGTGTTTAAAGGTGCAGTATGTAAGATTGACATCTAGCGATGAAATGGGTGTGGCAGTTTAAATTCAAAATATTAGCGAGAATTTTTTCCCCGCCCCCTCCTGCACAGACTCAACGCTCACGCAGGTTGCCAGTTTGACGAAAGGCAACAGGAACGAGAGCAGTTGACAATGGAAGGTGAGGAGACACACACTGTAAGTTGATTTATTGATTAATGATGAGTTGATATCGCGTTTTAATATTCTCCCGTTCAAAGAGTTTTTTAGGTCGGGTAGAATCTGCGATCTCTGACCCAGGTTGTTTGAATGTTTGCAGGCAACGTGCCAATTTACCCATTTTACCAAAATAAAAACAGACATTCCAAACGGTACACACCTTTCAAAGTAAAATAACTGGCTGTAGCATTGTGAGAGAAATAGAAGTATGCAAAATCAGCATGTTTTGTAAATATCTGCAAACATATTATACTTTTTTTTTTCTCATTATTAATTTAGCACTATTTATTTGAGGTACAGCTACACACCTAGCATGTGGGCAGGTCTGGCAGCCTTTACTGCCTAGAGGAGCATCATAAAATTGGACGGAAACATGTTTAATTAGAGCGGAATAATAAAACAAAGATCCAGTGACGGCATACTTACAGCATCTTGAGAATGAGGGCGAAACAGCCCAGCACTCTGTCGGCATGCGCAGGCAGCTGAATGGACAGAGCGTTGAGCGCTGGGCTGACCAGTAAACAGTCGATCAGGTTGGGCTCGCTGTCACCCTCTGCGGGGGCCTTGCGCAGTGTGTTAGCGGTGTTGTTGTTGCGCTCCAGCTCTACCAGGATCTCGCTGGAATTGACGATGGAAGGTGGGGGTGAGAGGGGCAGGGCCGGGGCTGGAGACAGGGTGGTGGTCAAGGGTGGCGTGGGCGGCTCGGGCCGCAGCAGTCGCAAAGGCATGGTCGGTTTCCTCTCGCTTTGCTGCTGACAACCGTTTCGGATTTCCTTGAGACTGGGAGAGTTGTCCCGACTAACAGATAGAGAGGGGGAAAAAAAGATAAGCCACTTTCCGTGAATTAATCTACTAGCTATATTACACACACTACTGTTAAAAAGTTTGAGGCTGGTATGATTAAAATTTTTCTGAAAGAAGCATCTAATTCTACCTAGAAAACCTCTGGGTGACAGTCAACATTTTGTAAAGGTCAATCACCTCCTATCACTGTCCATCAGTTGAAAAAGAAAAGCACTTTTTAATAAATTTGAATGTAATATTATTTTAGAGCTTTTAGGCCCTTTCCATGGAAATGACCATATTTGCATGCAGTCATACACAAAACACCAGGTGTTCAATTTGCTACACAGCCACAGTATTTGAAAGACCTTATTTGACAAACAAGTAACTATCGGACATCAGGTTCTGGAATGGAACACAGAATGAAAACATGTAAATGTCCATCTTTAAAATATCCATGAACTGTACAGTAATTACGGAAATTTGTCTTTGACACATCTCACTCTCTTGAGTAATTGTGAATCATGGAAACTTTTGAAAATAGTTCCTTATTCCTCTCAGGTGGGTTCACCATGGCACAGAGGCTCAAAGTGATGACACAGACAGGAGAGGAGAGACCAAAATTGTCTCTATAGCCACGTCGTTGTTGTGTCACACAAATGACAGACCAATGAATGTGAGTATTTTAAGATTATTTAAGAACCGGCACATATGATATGGTGCCGTGGAGATGGCAAATATGATTCAGAGAAATGTTTTGAGCTCAGGTCTCAGGGGTACATCACATCTCATGGGTAGGAAAACCAGTGAATCGGACGAACCTGTTGATGAACTCTTCGTAGCAAGAGTAGATGGCAGCAAGGCACACCGCCACGAGATTGGGGAGAACCCGAGGATGAGGGCACTGTCCGGTGGGACCGTGCATGCTGTAGTCAATACATGTAAGAAAAGGTCAGGTTAGCACAGCTCCTGTGTCCGAAAGCACATAAAATGAAAGCTAAAAGAAAACGAAGCTGTAACAGGAAGTTAGCTCAGGGCTTGGTGCTAAACAAACCATTAAAATGACACAGTCTGATAGATAAAAGGATGTTACAGCTTGTGTACATATGAAGGCCTGTTCTTTGTACACAAGTGAGGTAGAGTCAGGAATCGTGTCCTAACCAGGCGCGATGCAATGAGATTCCAAGCTTTTTTCGCTTGCCGCATTGCATCGGGTAAAGTCACAGTGTTGTTTTCATTACTAGTTTGGCTTGCAGGAAAAGTGATGTGTGTTTGTACAAGGGGGAAAAAAAACCTGTCACTCACCTGTGAATGAACTTCTTGACCACTTCCATGCCAGCGTTAAGTTCATTCAGAGCCAAAATATACTCCTGAGTAAAGAGACGGAGTCTGGGGCATTTCCCAAAGTCCTGGATCGAGAAGAAAAGACCAGGAGAGTCAGATAATGATGGTGCGGTGATGCGTGAATTCGAGAGCACGTCTGGCGTAGTGCGCACACCCACCATGTTGTGTTTTAGGATTCTCTGAACCACAGGAGTGAACACTTCAATCACCACCATCGACCGAGGACGCTCCCTACAGTGCTGAATAGAGGAACACAATAAAAAATTTATATTGATTAATACATATATTATTATTAATCGTCAGAATCATTTATCCCCTTGTAAAAATATGGAGGTTGCTAAATGTTTTTCAATTATTTATCTTAAGCTCACCAAGGCTGCAATTATTTGATCAAACATACAGTAAAACAGTAATATTGTGAAATTACAATAAAAAAAATACTGTTTTAAAATGCGATTAATTTCTGATGGTCCAGCTGAATTTTTTAGCATCAATACTCCAGTTTTCAGTGTCACATGATCCTTCAGAAATCATTCTAATATGCTAATTTGCTGCTCAAGAAACATTTCTTTATTACTATCAATGTTGAAAACCGTTGTGCTGCTTAATATTTTTGTGTAAACCAAACTTGATTATTTGATTGATTTGAATATAAAGTCCAAAAGAACAGCATTTATTTGAAAAATAAATATTTTGTAACATTGTAAATGTATTTATTTTACCTTTTGATTAATTGTACGTGTTTTTGCTGAATAAAAGTATTCATTTCTTTTTTTTTATCTTAGTGAATTAAATACTGTACAAATAAACGGTACATCTGATATGACCATTTTCTCTTTTATTTGAAATGTAATGAACACAAGCCAAAAGATTTTAAACAGTAAAAAAACTAAATCATATTTCAGGCTTACACTACTGAACTCATCTGTAGAATAGCACATTCCTCTGAAGAATAGCCAGAATCATCACATTTACCTTGCAGAAGAATTCACACAGGTCAGGGGGAGGGTGGTTATTCTCCAGCAGGGGTGCGATGGCCTACAGACAGATTCTAACCATTAGTCACCTTCCCCACAGACATGTAGAGTCTTGTTGCTTTTCATCCACATTTTCAGGAACTGCATAACCTTCAGAAGCTAGTCCAGCACATCTGTGCATGCATGCCCTGTCTCTTTGGCAGTACACTACATTTTCAAATTAATTTTATTCTAGAGCATGTTTCACTGAGCCTTAAGACACATTATGTAACCCTGCCTGTGTTAGCAAAGGAGTTTAACACACTCTTCTGTGAAGGCAACATGTGTTTTCATATTTTCTTTGTAAAGAAGCAGCCCCACTCACCACAATGATGTTCTCATGGTCCTGAGCGCTGAGGTTAGTGTTCTGGGAAGGAAATGACATGAATTCACTGTTGAGAACTCATTGGCCACAGCTAAGTGACTCAAAAACCAGCAAACCCTGTTTTTAAAAATGTTACAATTTTTCTTGGGAAAGCCTGTGTGACCAGAGAGATCTGTTTTTAGACCTTTTAAAACATTTAAATGTTTAAATGCTTGGTATAGGTGAGCTTAAAATACATCATATTCATCTGCAAATCAAAGTACATATTCAGCCAGTGCTTTCATTTCTGCAAACACTCTGAGGAAAAGGAGATCTTTGTTCTGGAGCAGTTGTGTAGTGTTGCCAGACTTGCCACGAAAAAAAAAAGGCTCATTTAACCACAGTTACAAGGGCAACCACACCACAGGTAACTCATAACCTGAACATGACAACGAAATGAGATGCAAAACGTACCTCAATTCACAAATGACACTCATAACCAGAAAGGAAAGCAGAATGCTGCTTGAGTTCTAAAAGAAAGATGCCAGCTATACTATAAGAAGAAACTAGCTGAACAAATCAGAACCAAAAGGTCCTCACAGAGACTTTGCCTTGCAAACGATAAGTGATATTTGTTGTTTCCTTCACACATCTCATATTTCATATCAACCATGCTCTTCTTCACTGACAAGGCGTACTTAGATTCCTTGGTAACCAAATATTAAAGGGATAGTTCACTTTGAAATTAAATTTTGATATGTTTTAGCTTACCTCATTGGCATCTGAGATGTAGGAGTATTTGTTTCCCCAGTAGTTTCAATTTTGATCATTTTAGGTCAAACCGTTCTTGTCTGTGCCTCACATAATGCAGGTCTATGGTCACCACCTCAAAGAGCATACACAGAGAAGTCCAAATTAAACAATCCCCCATCGTAAGTACACACTGATGGCCTAAGACACAAAACGAGCCTATAATTTCACCTATAATCTCTGTTTTGTGTAAACAAGACGCTTTCCGCGCTTGCGCAGACTAAAGCCAGAACGCGCAAATGTCACAACACGAAACACGCACGCGCGCCCTCGGATCAGTCGGACGTAGTGGTGTACAAGAGGTAAAAACGATATAAATACTGTTCGTTTTCTCACACAAACCGCTTGTTTCATGTCTTAGGCCATCAGTGTGTACTTACGATGGGGGATTGTTTAATTTGGACTTCTCTGTGTATGCTCTTTGAGGTGGTGACCATAGACCTGCATTATGTGAGGCATAGACAAGAACGGTTTGACCTAAAATGATCAAAATTGAAACTACTGGGGAAACAAATACTCCTACATCTCAGATGCCAATGAGGTAAGCTAAAACATATCAAAATTTAATTTCAAAGTGAACTATCCCTTTAACGTGCTATTAAAGTCCTCAAAGAGAAAAATGACTGTTAAATGCATAAAAAAGTTATTTTCAGGTTTAGCATTGCTAGCTAGACAATTATTGCCTTAAATTAATAGTCAACTGCAAAGTTTACATGCAGGGTATATACAGGAATCATGGAGTTAAATGTAATACCTTTTTTAAAGAATCTTTCCATACATTTTAATACCTCAACACCACTTTAAGTTTTAACCAGTTACATCGGCGACACTAATTATATCATATATATACACTATATATTGATTGAATGGTAGCACAACTAAACAGTCTTAGTTTGTGATAACTCCTTATCAATTCAACATAATTCAGAAGGGGGGGGAACAAAGCACAAGAGAATGGTTGGTTGGTAGCGACGGTGGTGTTGCACAGAAATGCGTGATAGAGACCTGCATTTGACCTGCGTCCCATAGTGGCTTTTTGGCTAGAACATAGCATGTGGGACCGGACAGCGTTGATCCCCATTGAGGCTACGCTAATCATCTTTCAACACAGAGCAGTACACCTCATCGGTATTCCCATTGATGGCCCTCAACAATAGTTCCAAATCCTTATCCTCAAAGCATCTGCACGAAAACGCGAATTTTCCCAATAGTCAACGATGCTGTTTAACAACCGGGCATAAAGGGACAAGCGCTATAAGGGTTCCAGACTAACTTTTTTTGCTAGCACTGTAGGCCCTTACTGAAAATTGCAGGAGCATACACAGAACATTTAAGAGCACACCTAAAATCAACCTGCAGCACATCACATTTCTTCCCATTTTGACTGTTTACTGACAAATGCCTTGTCAAACCTGTCCTGAAGGACCCCAGCCCTGCACATTTTGTATGTCTCCCATATTTGACACACCCACTTCAGCTCTTGCAGTCTCTAATAATGAGCTCATGAGTTGAATCAGGTGTGTTAGATGAGGGAGACATACAAAATGTGCAGTGCTGGGGGTCCTCCAGGACAGGGTTGAAAACACCTGCCTTAAATGACTTCACTTGAAGACATTGCAAAGTGCAATTTATTTTAAGTTTGCAAAGCTCCAGATTAACATTTTTTTACAATAGCTTAAAAAGTAATAGCTCACTTATCAACAAGATGCATTATTTGAAGTATCATTGTTACTTGGATTACACACCAAAGTTTTGGGCAGACATATAAGTATGAGCAATAAAAGCGATGCATGCCTCAGCAAGCACAATTAATGAGCTTTGCTTAAGAGCAACACTCATTTTGAACTAAATTTATAACTAGTCTTGCCTCACCATTTAGGCATGTAGACATGTGTGACGTACCTCAGCAAGCAGGGTGGAGATAATGTGCAGTGGTGCCTGATGGATGGATTCGTCCTGCAGAGGTGAGGTGAGGGCCATGTCCACCAGGGCCCTGATTTCCTTCAGAACCACATCCCAGCGGCTCGGGTTATTCAGAACCTTGCGGTACTTGTAGATCTTTTTCTGTATATGAATCAGATAACCCAGATTACACACACCTGCCTTTTACCACTGAACCAACAGTTATGAAACCGGGATGCATTTACTGCCATAATGCAACAGTGGTTATAAATCTGATAACGGCTGTTATGTGAAGCATGTTGTGAATTTACCCAGAAATTAGCTGTGGTAATCAGTTTTAGGTATTTAAGGTGTAGAATTCTTATTTTGTTCCATTTGATTGACCTCATGCATGGATTTTTTTCTAAACCACAGGCATTTATAAAAAAAATGAAGCAGATGGCACACACACACACACACACACATGTTGTGTTTCCATGTTTTATGGGGACATTCCATAGGCATAATGCATTTTATACTGTACAAACCGTATTTTCTATCCTCCTACACTTCCCCTGCCCCTAAACCTACCCATCACAGGAGACATGCTGCATTTTTACTTTTTCAAAAAACATCACTTAGTGTGATTTATAAGATGTTTTCCTCATGGGGACCAAAAAATGTCCCCACAAGGACAAGGATTTTGGATATAGCCATCTTTGTGGGGACATTTTGTCCCCATACCGTAGGGATTACCAGTCCACACACACACACACACACACACACACACACACACACACACACACACACACACACACACACACACACACACACACACACACACACACACACACACACACACACACACACACACACACACGCCAAAAGTATTGGGACACCCCTCCAAATCATCTTCCATGGTGTTCCAATCACTTCCATGGCCCCAGGTGTATAAAATCAAGCACCTAGGCATGCAGACTGCTTCTACAAACATTTGTGAAAGAATGGGTGGCTCTCAGGAGCTCAAGCATGGTACCGTGATAGGTTGCCACCTGTGCAATAATCCATTCGTGAAATTTCCCGCTACTAAATATTCTATGCTCAACTGTAATCGTACTTGCCTGACTGGTTGTTTTCCAGGGGTTGGCCATGGCACCTTAGTTCCAGTGAAAGGAACTCTTAATGCTTAAGCATACCAATACATTTTGAACAATTTCATGCTCCCAACTTTGTGGGAACAGTTTGGGGATGGCCCCTTTCTTTTCCAACATGACTGCGTACTAGTGCACAAAGCAAGGTCCATAAAGACATGGATGAGCTTGACTGGCCTGCACAGAGTCCTGACCTCAACCCGACACTTTTTGGGATGAATTAGAGCGGAGACTTGAGCCAGGCCTTCTCGTCCAACATCAGTGCCTGACCTCACAAATGCGCTTCTAGAAGAATGGTCAAAAATTCTCATAAACACACTCCTAAACCTTGTGGAAAGCCTTCCCAGAACAGTTGAAGCTGTTATAGTTGCAAAGGGTGGGCAAACTCCATATTAAACGCTACGGATTAAGAATGGGATCTCATCAAATTTCATGTGCATGTAAAGGCAGGCATCCCAAAACTTTTGGCAATATAGTTCAAACATACCTAGATTCAGAGGAAATAATTTCTCACACATGTCTCATATTTCATATTAACCATGCCCTTCTTCACTGATAAGGTCTACAAAGATTCATTGGTAACCAAATATTAACTTCATTAATCATTATTGTGGCAAAATTGTTCACGGTGGAATTGAAACCACAACTGATGTACTGAAAGTAAATAGTGTAGATACTATACTACGCAAGCTATGATGACTTTCACCTTGATATTTTAGCGCGGATTTATTCCTAGCCGAATTGCACTGTAGGGAGCGAGAACGAGTCTTCGAACCTGCGTGTATGCCTTCTGTGAAATTACCACATCAAGCGTGAACGCTGGCAAATCTCATTTCTGCTCATCTTCAGCGTTCTTTAGAGCATTTGCAGTACATCCGCGGCAGATAGACGCAAGTGCCATTACGTACTGAAGCTTTGGTAACAAAACCAACCGTTCAAAAACAAAAATATGAAAAGTTAGGTGAACAACGTTATTCATTTTGCAACCTTCTCGCTCCTTTTGTTGCCAAGCAACGGGGTAAACAGCTGCTGCTCTGATGACGCAAACGCACCCCGGTTCAGACCCAAATAATATAATATGAACACGGTCCAGGCAGCAATCAAATTCGGGTTCGGTCCAGGCAATCGAACCAAGTGTGAAAGCACCAGTCATTATTTAAGCAGCACACATATTCTGAATGCTTTCGGCAGAATTCAAATGAGCCATTTTAATCTAGATTAATTCCAAAATTAATCTAGATTAAAAAAATGTATCTATGCCCACCTCTAATTATAAATCATTTGACAATAATATTCAAATGGATCATGACGGTTTTATTCTTCCTTACAGGCAAGATTCCACATAATCACATAATAAAAATAGATGGTTGAAATCAACCCATGGAACATCAAAATGCACGTACTTGAAGAAACCCACATACGTTTAAAATTAAACTCACTAAAACCATACAAAAAGTCATTACACAAATGCTTTTTGCAAGTCTAGCCTCTCTAGACGTGTGATCTTACCTTCCACTGAATAGAGTGAAACCACTGGTCCCGCAGATAGCTGTTAGCAGCCTGTAAGTGCACACAAACATTCACAAAATCAGTCAGAGTATAATCGCAACTTGAGTGTCATAAAACAGTGAGGTGGGGCTGGAGATACCTGCAGGAGAACCGTCCCTCCAGGGAAGCTTAGCTGGACACAGTATTTGGGGGCATTGTCCCAGGACAACAGCTGCAGGTCCTCTATAGTGCTGTAAGACAGAGGGGCCTCCATGTATCCTGTGGGCTACAGAGACAGGAAGAGACACGCTTATGTTTGCAGAAAACATTCAGGGCTTTAACACATCTCAGGATGAGCGTCACAGAACACATTGACTACCTTAATGAAAGCATCTGAAAATCTTCATAGAAGGGTGGTTTTATACTAATTTGCATAGAATATCAAATATGAATAATATGACTGCTCTTTAAAATGTCACACTACACCTTTGAAGTTGCATTGTACAACTCTTGACGTACAAATCTTTGAGCCAGTGTCACCCACATAATGATTGTTTTAAATAGTTTTAAAAGGTCCAATAAAACATTAAAATAATAAAAAAAGCACAAAATGTTAACTTGTACGAGGTTTGAAGAACACCAACATTCACTCGTCTGCACATAGTAATTATATTACATTAATGGGCTATACCACCAATAGTGCTTTTACTGTTCTTGCTCTCATAAATATGATTACTTCTGTTGCATAAAAAATAAAGTTTTTTAAAGTGTATTTTAGTCAGAATTGCACTCCTTTTCTACTGCACTGCATCAGTTTGACGTGCATTTATTTGACTTGTTCATTGAATTCTGTGAAGTTTAACAAGACTCGCTTGTTGTCAGAATATGCTAAATGGAAATACTTGCGGGATTTTCTAACATTTACAGATAAGGACGCAACCATAAAACGCAATTTATGCGCTGAGGAAAACACTTGTCAGAGGAATTAAACAGCACACACATCTGTCATAGCACGACAGGGCAATACGCGGTAAACATGCTTAAGTTTGAAGCGCTTAGAAATATAAATTCTCATGTTTCAGACAACTTGGATCATGTACCTTTCCTTCGGCAGCTCACTCTGTGTCCTACGCTATTTTCCATTTGTTTTGTCCATAAAAATGGGTCATTCACTAGTGTAAAGTGACATGACTGGGTGAAGGTTACCGAGCACAGAGCGCAGGCGGGACTAATCGACAATCAACTTTGTCGATTATTTTCATTATTGATAATAATCGATTGTATCGATTATCAGCAGCCCTGAATGAATCTCACAAATTAGAATTACCTAAAACTGCTGAAATTAATACAAAGTTAGACGCATCAGGACGTTTTCCGAGACGTAGCATGCAATTTCTAAGAAATTTGATGTGGACAACGGATTATGAACAACATCTGGTTGTCCATTTACAATGAATTTAAGGTTCCCCTTCTTAACGCTCTTTAAAAGGAGCATCTTCATTTTCATTATTTGTCACACATGAGCCAGCTCATTTCTCAGTTCCAAGTGTCAGTGATCACATGACCTCAAATGTCAACAGGCTGTTCCCAATCTCCTTCCCTCTACAAAAGCACACTGCGGCTGTTCCTTTATTAGCCGCCAGCCCTCCTTTGCAGCCCGACAACAGGCTCTTCCATTATTAGTGCCGCCCTCCCTCTGCTTCTTTGCATAAACAGGCTATTGCTTTATTTGCGCTGCACTCCCTCTAGACTCAAACCAAACCACAGTTCCTGTATTTGTGTCAGCCACCCAGTTCAGCAGAGCAAACAAGCTGTTCCTTTCTTTGACTCATTCTCTCTGCGTCTCTCGCATGCTCAAACAAACAGGCAGCTCGTCCGCGTTTAACTGAATAAAACAGGCCTGTCTTTTATTTACATCCCCCACTCTTAGGTGATAGAGCAACTGGCTGTTCTGCAACGGAGGTGCTGCTCCCTCTGATGGCTGATTTGTCTTCCTTTTAAAGGGCCACTGTGATAAGTATCTATTAAATGATATCTAATTTTTCAAGAAATCAATCACAAGTCTGCTAGCGGACTTGTGTAGGGTGGAACACGTGCCTCACGTGAAGCAAAACAAGTGGCCAAAGGTGGCAGAAACCCAGGTAAACAACTGAAGTGTACTTGTCTATATACATAAATATACACATAAAAGGTTGTCATATCTACAATATCCTGTATGACGATGTGACGGGAACTTGTGGTGAGCTTGGCGTTCTATCTGCTTATCTTTGTGTCACTCGCTGTCCTTTCCTCTCTCTCGCGCGCTATCTGTCCTCCTTTCCACATCTCTGTTCCAAGAAGTCAGATTCTTCTTCCTTCGTCTCATTCAGCCTGTTTTTCATGGTGCAATTTTTCTTTAAGGAGGACTTCAATAGCTCTCCTCTCACCATTGCTTTGTTGCCATGGAAACAAAGAGATGAAATAGAGACATATGTTTTTTTTTTTTTTGTTACCAGGGAGATCCAGATGGAAAACGATGTGGAGAAAAACATCAGTGTGTTCAGGTGGTGTCTCTATAACTGACAAACTGATCTTGGAGAGCTCCCATCAGCACTGCACCTACTAAACCATGAGGAAGCACAGCTTCTGATATTGATATATAATAGACAGAATGGCCAATAAATATAGACATGTATATTGCGAAAGACAGACAAATTTCAGATGATCACATCAGCAAATAACTGTATAATGCAAAGTTTCTGCATTCAAATATTGGTATTGAATTGAATAGGTTACTTATGATGTCAATATTCAGTATATTTTTAAAAACACATCTCTAAAAGTTGACCACTAATATATATTGAGAATACAATATGCCATGTTATGTTATGACTACAGTCACGGCTAAATATGTTGCTAGGTAGGGGTCTGTGATATACCTATATCGTCTGCGCTGATATTTGTGATTGCAATCTGACATTGAGTATGTCCCAAATTTTACAAAAACACCTAGAGTGTGCACGCCAGGGTTGCCAGGTCTGTGCAACAAAAATAGCCCAATGGCCAATCAAAAGTAGCCCAAAAATAGCCCAATGCGAATTTCTTCATCGAGCAGCTGAATAATTCTCTACTGAATTTGTAGGTCTGGGGGGTGTTTTGTGGGTGTTGGAGCGCCGCAATCGTACATATGGGGGTGGAAATCAACCCGCGGCAAAACCTTAAAAGTAGCCCAATTCCGCGGAAAAACAAGACTTGGCAACACTGGTGCTAGTAGATTAGACTAGGGCGCTTGGACATTTAGAGTGCACGCTTTCACTGTGTGATGTAGTCTATTAAAATGTTTTTAGAATGCCCCCAAAATTCAAGATAAGGGGGCAAAAATACCTCTATATGTCTTTTATATTCATAAAATTTAATGTAGGACTCAATATCACATAAAGAGTGTAGTTTTTTTCTCCAAATATCAGCATGATTGCAAATGTGATATTGATGTAATACAACAGTTCAATAAACAAGTAAATATTAAGTGACTTAAATAGACAATATCGCCAACGAAAATAGTTCCGAACAAAGCCACAGGACTGTTTTGCATCTCTGACCAACACACAGTGGTGTTTCCTTACTGAATGAACAAATCATTTAAATGCATGATTCAATGACTCACTTATTAAGACAGTCAAAGGCTGCATCCAAAAACTGCATAATTCCCTACTGTATAGTTAGGTGAAAACCAGTATGTCCAAATTCACAGTACTCATAAAAGAGTAGGCAAAAAGCACCCAGATGACCTACTAAGTTCGGCGAGAATCTGAAGTGTCACGTGATAATGACAGCATGGCGAATGTAGTACATCCAGATTACATTCATACTAGTATGTACTTTTTTAACGTATTCAAAATAAGTACTTACTTATTTGTGATTTCGGATGCAGCCAAATGCTTTGTTCCTGAATGAATCAGCCATTTGAACGAATCGGTTGAAACTCAATGCCACATTTAAAGTATCTTTTCATTTTTTAAATAATTTCAAATAACAATATTCAACATTTTATGTTTAAAATATAAAATCAACATTAAAAAAAATTAAAACATTATTTATGCATTTGTAACTGCATTCATATGCCCTTTGGGCTGCAATAAAAAGTCTGTGTAAATGCATCTAAAATGTCACGTCTAACTATCGTTATCCATAAAATCCCAGAAAATACTGAGATATAATTTGTCAATAATCACACACCCCTATTGCTGGGCACAACATATTGTGGATTTTAGCATGGCAGGACCAGAACTAGCCATTTCAATATTTTTATTT
Organism: Gobiocypris rarus; assembly: GCA_023029165.1. Lineage (NCBI taxonomy): Eukaryota > Metazoa > Chordata > Actinopteri > Cypriniformes > Gobionidae > Gobiocypris > Gobiocypris rarus. The sequence continues at coordinate 14,214,168 of CM040918.1, read as the reverse complement.
TATCTTTTTAATAAAATTATAGAATTTGAATCATAGCAAAAAAGAAATACTTAATAAAACAGTAGGAATGAATACTGATTTTATACTTTCATTTAATAATAATAATGAATTTTATTTGTAATGCACTTTACATTTCTGCAATCTCAAAGTGCTACAGAGCATCTAGAAGTACAATAAAAAAATAAAAAAATAAATAAAAAAAACGTATTTTACTTCTTTCACTAAGATTTTAAAATATCTCATGCTCACCAACGCTGCATTTATCTGATCAAAAACACAGTAATAACAGTAATATTGTGAAATATTACAACAAATTTAAAATAATTGTTTTCTATTGTAATATATTTTAAAATGTAATGTATTCCTGCGATGGGAAAAGCTGAATTTTCAGCATCGTTACGCCAGTCTTCAGTGACACATGATCCTTCGGAAATCATTTTAATATTTGGTGCCCAAGAAACATTTCTCATTATCATCAATGCTCAAAACATTTGCGCTGTTGTAATAAAACCATGATTCCTTTTTTCCCCCCTCAGGATTCGAGCAACAGAAAATTCAAAAGAAAAGCATTTAGAAATATTTTATATCGATGTAGAGAAGTCAGTTTTGATCAATTTGAGTGTCCTTGCTGAATAAGTGTTAATTTCTCTAAAAAAGCCTCTGCAAGCAGCTCTGCTTCTGAAGATGCACAACTTTGAAGCGACCACGGGTAAGTCTGTACCTGCACCCAGTTTGCTTTGCTCAATGTTCTGCTCTGTGTGGGCACTCTCTGCTCACTCACTCTGATAAGAATAGCTTTGAAGCACTATACTTTGTGTGATAATTGGTCAAAAGTAAAACAAATTAAAAAGAACTAAACTACTGCATAGAACTAAACTAATATATTGATATTTAATATTATTTAAATATATTTTCTGTTCAATTTTAGTGTGTTACTTTTAATAAAAGTGTGGTTATTTAATTTTACTGGCTTGTATTTTTCAATTCAGATTCAGTAAAATGATTGAATTTAATTAAAAAGTATAATATTATTACAAAAAATATATATAATTTAAAATAAGAAATTAATTTTAAAAAGAAAAGAAAAGAGAAGTAAGTTTTGGTTTTCGGCCAAGTGTGTCCAGAATTTTGTGTTTCGGTTTCTGTGCTTGGCCCAGAATTTTCTTTTAGTGCATCTCAATCGCAACATGAAATACTTAAAGACAAATAGGCTATTTATTTTCTAACTTACATTTTTTTTTTTTTACATTTTAATCTGGACTACGCCCTAGATATTGATTGAAAATATTATGATTCTTTATTATTGTTCGGTAACACTTTACAATAAAGGCTCAATTGGATAACAATACACTCTAAAAAATGCTGGGTAAAAAAACACCCAATGTTGGGTCAAATATGGACTAACCCAGCAATTGGGTTGTCTTAAGTTGTATTTGTAGCTGTATTATTTAATCGACTTTATTAACAATCAGTTAGTTAGGAAAAACCTTTCCTCATAAAAGGAAATGCTTTTCCAAACTGTCCAAGCCCATGCAAATTCTGTGTAAATAGACAAAAAAAGTAATGCATGGATAAGTAAAAACTCAGACAATGTGCTCTCTCCCAAAGTAAACATGGCTTCTTCCAGTTAAACTCTTCACCCATGATATATTAACAGCAAACCATGGCAGGCCAAGAGGAGGAAGCCAATATGCAAGCCGGGAAAAAAAAAATATATATATATATATATATTTCAAACCAGTAAAGCCAACTGTACAATAGTTTACTTGATCTAGTTATTTCCTGTGCATCTAAAAACACCAAAAGCAAAAGAGAAACTCAGTTACTGTACAGACGAGTACGACTGCATGCCTATGGGCTCTATACAGCAATAAAATCCCAAAGACAGCTGGCTTAAATTAACCCCATATATCTGTTCAAATATCCACGCACATGAACAGAAGTAAAGTCAGTACAGCTCACATTTGCATCCAGATATGTGGTCTGCACGTGGTGCATATGGTTAAAAACAAAAACACGTCTCTTGTGAAATCTAGTCCAATGAAATTCTCAGTATGATGCAAATGACTGTGGTATGCAAAGTGCAATGCAGTCAAAATAAAGTTAAAGTGAAATATCTATTTTAAACCTTTGGCTATTCTTCATATGGCCGTAATTCACACATACGTTTATCTAGGGAGTAAGGGATAAACCAGTTTTTCTTTTGGTGGGCTGAATAAGCAGAATTTTAGGATACTGTCATCCATTTATGCGTCAGCCTAACCACACATTTGATGATCTGAGATGGTTTATGTGACAAAAGGAAATTTGGCAGCGAGTTTCTACATTACGGATGTGTCAACGTCATTTCTGTTTTAAAACCTCAACAGCCAGCAGCTGAGCAGATAAAATAGCTCACACATAATCGGCAGAACTAATATCATATATGATACATCTTATTACACACTACATGATTTATAGCCAAACCTATTGTTTACTCTGAGGGTCTCTGCTGGATCTGCACCTATAAACCCAATGAAGTCAGAGTGAAATCTCCATTTTGGTTTCATGCAGTACAACAAATTCATGGCTAAAAAAATATTTAACAGTTCATTTTTTTATTTTATTTTTTTATTTGCATTTTATACATTTTTTATTTGCATGACATAATCAGTTAAGTAAGCTAGCCGCATTCAATTGTGTTAAATTATGTAACTAAAATATTGATTTTGGTATATATTTGGTATATTATTATATATATTATATTGTATGAAGAGTATGAGACATTTTTTTTTCAGCAAGAACACATTAAATCAATTATGTTACAAAAGCTTTTGATTTCAAATAAATGTTGTTCTTTTAAACCTTTTTATATACAAATATTAAGCAGCACAACAGTTTTCAACATTGATAAAAAATAAATAAAAAAAACTGTTTCTTGGGCACCAAATCTGTGTATTAGACTGATTTCTGAAGGATTATGTGACACTGAAGACTGGAGTAATGATGATGAATATTCAGCCTTGCCATAAGAGGAATAAATTACATTGTAAAATATATTACGATGCAAACAATTTAATTGTAATAATATTTCACAATAAAATTAATTCTGTATTTTTGATTAAATAAATCCAGCCTCAATAAGCAAAACAGAGTTCTTTTAAAAACTTAAGATCATAAGATATATATATATAGATCCCCAAACTTGTATATTAAGCAAACTTTATCAAAGTTGTTTAAGTACTCACTAAACCAATCTGACACTGTTAGCTAAACACATCAGTTAAAAATGTTGGGAATCCCATTCCAAGATACCTTCAAACTGCCCTAAGCTGATTATGTGGACTAGGGCTGCACGATATATCGTTTTAAGTCCAGTCAAGCACAAGAAGACTAACTTGCACAATTTTTTCTTTGCACGCACACAGAGCCGCGTAGGCAGTGCGTGAACACTGAATTAAGCAGTTCTCTTCGGCTGCGTCCGACTCAGAAAACTTAAAAATGCTGCTTTTGGAGCCTGCATTCCAAAGTAGGAAGGCATTAAGGCATGTCTGAATCCAATGTTAGCTTCACTTCCTGTCTCCAGAGATAACTTCATTTTATGGATTTTTGAAGGCAGCATAGCTGTATGGGTGGGCGATATACCAGTAGACACAATTAACTGGAAGTGATTTTGGGATATTGTCTCTATTGCGGTTAAGCTCATTTGACGTTGCTGTGCTGCGCAGTCATGAAAGTTAATTGTTTGCATGCATTTAAGCATTGCGGTAGTGCTGGTTGGTATGACCAAAAACTTATATCACAGTATTTTTCAAAATTATACCGGTTTCACGGTATGACAGTATTTTTTTTCCCCACATGCATGACTGGGTGTTAACCGCATTTTCTACTGACTGAGAAAGGAAATACTATAGATTGACTTGGAATGCCCTATGTTACTGTCATGATGAGTAAATGTTGTGGAAAAATTCCACACTAGAATTAATACAGGTCTGCAAAGCCCCACAAAATGAGGCTGTGGGGAGACAACCAATAAAACACAGACCTGCAACACGCTCATTACAGACACAAGAATACTAAAATATGACCACGGAGAGAAAAAAACTGAGTTAAGGGCACCTATCTAAACCTATATAACAACTAACTGCTAAACTGAGGGAGAAACGCGGAAGAACATTCAAAAAGTCTAAGGATATTTCCAGTACATTTAAGAGCACTACAGTCTCTGAACAAAAGACTAAGAATAAAGAATAAAGGCATAGTTACTTTTTTGCCCATTCTTCTTTGAACTGTCAGTCTACATCATTGTGTATCAGAATAATCCATCGTGTCATAGCGGTCATGATCAGACGTATGGCTGTATCAGTGTCATTTTTTGCACTTATATTTCATTTGAAGATGTGACTAAATATGTGTGCATACACGGTGCTGGTTGGCGTGTTGTTTGAATTCTCAGCGCTAATGCGATCTCAGCTGTGCCCTCACTAGAGTGCAACAGTGAAAAGGGACCCCTCTCAAACAGTGTCGCAGGGCTGTGTTCCGAATGTTGTTTAAGCGACATACACCGGTAAAAATTCATTTCATAACAAAAGTAAATACCGGTATTCGGTATGAACCGCTATACCGCCCAGCACATTGCGGTTTAAAAACAAGTGATTTTAAACCGTTAAAGCACAATTAGCAGTGAAAGAAACTCGTTTCTGTTTATGCGCACATTCTCTGAGAGACTAATAGACAGCACTGTCCAAGAGATGAGCTTGAATGGTTTAATATATACCTCAGTGCCAAAGTGACATGTATTTGCAAGTAAACAGAGTCATTTATGTCTTAAGTGGACAAACAGTTGAACAAGAATTGAGAAATTAAGAGAGAAAGATGCATGAGTATAATGGATCCGTGCAGTCGCGTCTTAAAGTGACAGCATCCAAATTAACCTACTGTCATTATTAATGCTGATCAAACAACAAAAAAGAGAGAAAATCTCTCGCTGCTTTTGACTGAATCACTTAAAGGGATAGTTATATTGTTCTATGCCATATGTCCTTCTTTCCTTTTCGGACCTCAAAAGCAGAATTTTTTTAATAGTTCTGCACGCCCTTCTTCCTATAATGGCAGTGAATAGCAACCAGACTAAAACATTACAAAAACTATAAAAAAGTATCAAGCAATGATACAGTGAGACGTACGTCATATATGGAAAGTGTTCAGGAGGCATACTATAAAGTTTTGCAAGAAAGAAACCGTATTATTCAGTCAAAACACTTAACTCTATGCGCGTTCCTGTAATGACTAGAGCGAGCCGTCAAAAGGCGCTGGCGCTCATGCTTACTATAACACTGTTGTCATGGCACCCAAGATAAGCACACACGCACCATTTTGAGTCTTTTCTATAAGGTCTCTGATAAGAAAAAATACAATACTAATAATAAAACCTCCTGAAGTGAATATTGTGTACTGGTTGTCATGACAACATTGCGTGAGGGGCTGCTGAGTCAGTGCTGAAGACTCGCAATAGTCAGCACAGGAACGCGTGCAGAGCAACGGCCGAGCTCAGTGTTTTGACTGAATAATATGGTTTCTTTCTCACAAAACCTTATAGTATGCCTCCTGAACACTTTTTATATATGGAGCGCATCTCACTGTATCATTTAGTGATTCTTTTTTATAATTTTTGTAATGTTTTAGCCTGGTCGCTATTCACTAAAATTATATTGAGGAGCACGTGGCGTGCAGGACTATTTTTAGAATTTCTGCTTTTGAGGTCTGAAAAGGATAGAAGAACATAAGACATTAGAACAACAGCAGGGTGAGTAAAAGATGGCTTTAATTTAATTTCAGGGTGAACCCTTTAAGAATAAATGTATATTAAATTTACACAGTAAAGACTATGCATTGTTTTTTTTCTAAATTTGATTACTTTATAAATTTCATGTAGTATTTGCTTGAAGTTTTTCAGGTAGGTCTAATCATTGGTGTCAGTTCTATTGTTCTATTGTTTTCTTTGCTCTATCGCTTGATAATTTTTCAGACTCACATTAGTTATTTAAATGACATTGAAAATGGTGATAAGAATGAAGAAATTTTAGTGGAATCAAAACTTTTTATATCATAAAAACCTTATTTAAAACAAAAATAACATTTTATATATATATATATATATATATATATATATATATATATATATATATATATATATATATATATATATACATATATATACATATATATATATATACATATATATATATATATATATATATATATATATATATATATATATATATACATATATATACATATATATATATATATATATATATATATATATATATATATATATATATATATATATATATATATATATAAAGTGTTATTTTTGTACACAGGCAGCAAATATATAATATATATATTGCTGAGTCAGTGCTTGTGGATATCACAGGCAGCAATATATATATATATATATATATATATATATATATATATATATATATATATATATATATATATATATATATATATATATATATATATATATTTGCTGCCTGTGTACAAAAATAACACATTATATATATATATATATATATATATATATATATATATATATATATATATATATATATATATATATATATATATATATATATATATATATATATATATATATTCGCTGCCTGTGATATCCCACAATCCTGTGCTTTCCATTCTGTGACTAGAGAAAGACAGTTGAGGCAGTCAGTTTTTGTGTAAATGTACGTTTTTGGCCAAGGTTTTACATATTTCCTTAGCTCTCTCTATTTTGCTGTATATCATTAAACTGGTACGCTGACTCAGAAGTCATTGCCTATAAAGCATTTACATTTATTTATTTATTCTGGAGCAAACAAAGCACTGCTTATTTCATTTGTGTTTTTGTTCTATTGTATTTATCTATGCTTGTAATTTGTTTATTATTTTCCATGCAGATGCACTCCCCTTCAAAATCACCCAGCATGATTACGTTTTTACAAATGGAGCTATTCAAATAATTTGGTGAAACTGTTTTCATATCGCAATATATAATCGCAGAAAAAAATAAATATCGCTGCGTCAGTTTTTTTCCCCCAATATCATGCAGGACATCCAAGAGACAAAGCCCTATACATTGCCTCTGGCACTCTCAAATGAAAATATCTCAAATATTTCATCAACATGGCTCCGCTGTGTGTTTCGCTTGAAAATATTGTAGTTTTAAATCATCTCTATGAAAAGCAACAACATCAACCAACCATCCATATTTGCAGCAACAATAATGAAAAATTGCTACAATATCAAGACACAAACAACCCAGCACATGCAGAACAATTAATCTGAAACCCTGCCAGTGTTTGAAAATGTCCTCCTAATGGCTTTTCTGTGCTACAAAAACAAAGCCAGCTCCTACATCTCAATTACAGAGCATATTTGGATGGTAGCCAAGGGGATCTCAGGGAGCCACAATAGTTTATGTGCCCAGTCATCACCGTAGCTCTGTTTGTTTACAGCAGAGAGCCCAACAGTCCCGTTAAAATGGTTTGTTATAAGTGCAACATAACCCCTGACCTGATCATATTTAGCTGAACTCATCACAACCAGACTTGTTTAGCTTTAGTCATCAGCGTTGCTTAAAATGCGGTGACTCTTCAGACGTGAACCGTACTGTACGGAGTTGCTTTGTTAACATGTCCTCAAGCTAAACTAAGACAACCAGAACAGCATTTCAAATGTACAGTGTTCAGGTGTTCAGCAACCACCCGGATCACAAAATGGCAAAACACGGCAACCAAAAACATTCATGGCGCTCTCACCTAGCTGTGCTATGTTTATACAAAGGATGTGTTGTGGTGTATACGGGCTGTTGTCTCATCTGGTACTTCATCGAATTAACAGGATCTAACTTGAACAGCAACTATACCCTGCAACACAAACAAAATGGTGTGCTGGAGGCTATATACATAAATGTGCCTTTAAAGGTAGGGCTTTTGATGTCTTTTTAACAAATGAGTGACAGGAAGTATTTGTAATGGCTTGCTGTTACGCAAATATGATTTAGACTCTGAGAGCTTAGAGACGGTGGTGAGTCACATCTTTCATATCTTCTAGTGAGATCATTTTCCAGAGCCGACTACACTTATCGAAAATGAGCTATCAAAATGCCAAATGTTTAGTCTTCGCTTAACACACGAGTACTTGAGAAAATCGTGGCATCTTCAGGAAAAATAATGCATTTATCATCAATCAGGCGTCATGTGCTACATCTACAAAGCAAGCGAGGTCAAATACTTTAAGAACATCTGAGTGAGATAATGTAATTTCAACCCAACCCTGGCATGCTTTGCGCAAGATAAACACCAGGTGAGGAAACCAAAGCATCAAAAATAGAACAATTTATATGTTTAACATTAACAATAAGGCCTTTCTGTTGATATACTGACCTCTTTCTGAAGCACAATGGTTCGATGCACACTAGAATCACAAACAGGCTAGTCTTTGCCAAAAGAGAACATTAGCCACAGACAACTACCTCCATTAGCTACGGTCAACTGAACACGGGTCACTAGCTAAACATCTATTAGAGACCTTGAAACTAAGAGAAAACCAATACTGAGTGACAGGACTGTCGAAGTACAAAAATCAGCTAACGCTTTCAGAACGACATAAACCGCTGCAAAATGACTGCATATAGTTGTAAACATAAACAGTCTGTGTTTGGCTTGGGTTAATCTCAGCTAGCCTCAGAAATCCCAAGGGCCTCTCGGTGTCAGCGGCTGAGCTTCATCCGACAGTCAGACCGTTGTTAAACAAGCAATCTAATTCATTCTGAAGCATTCATTTCAGGAAGAAGTCAACGGCTAATTCAATCATATCAAAACGATGAAATATAGCTGTAAAATTTAAACCTTTAATTTAATCAGCCATTTGATGATGGCTCCATGAGCAGGCTGTCAAGGATGTCCTGAACTAAGAGACTGTAGAAGACTTCATTGGCACATCAGAGATACGATTTAGGCTACTCATCTGAAACAGGCAGAGGGTAAAAAACTACTGTCCTCTTCACGGGCAACCTAACATCACATTCTGTGCAATTTCCTATGTTTTCGCTTTAACATAAAAAAAACAACTGCCATCGAGTGGATTCCCAGAAATCTCCCAGGTGGGCGAATCCATTGCGACTGTGACAATACTTTTCCACAGACAGGCCTCTTGAGCAGCAATTAAGATGTATGCAGTTATGTTTTCGAATATCTAAGCATCGGATCATGAGGCTTAAAAACTGAAGAGAACCGGATAAACATCAGCAAGAAAAATAAACCGAAGTACAAATACTCATTCATAATCCTGTTCATCATCTCCATTGACAATAATTCAAATTTAAGGTATCCCAACACTGCTTTATCTGACAAACACTGAACAACTCATGCGATGCAGATGAGCATCATTCATGCACCTGCTAAAGGCTCACATATTAAATTAGCAACTCCGCTGACCTATATAAAAAATTATGACAGCATATAGGACATAGTAGAAATCTCCTCTAGGTCCATGAACATTGAAATAAAGTTATTATTTCTGATAGAAGTCATTCTGAAGGGTGGCTGAGAGTCTGGGTGGGGGGTTCAAACCTACTGTGAACATCTGAATTACCTTTATTTATGATTTATTCTCCAATACACTGGACTCCGATCATGGCATTTGTTAATGACAAGTCATTACTTAAATTATAACTTACATGACATTCACAATGAATAGCTGCCACCAACTTTTGTGGTTTGTTTTTATAGCCAACCCACCTTCTTCTTGATATTAGCAAACATGGGAATTTAGATTGGTATGAAAATGTGTGCGTCAACCATGTTTGCATCAAAAATGAAATAAACAAACTGTCCTTATGTCAGATTACTGAAAACTTGAAATTTATAGAAATATCAGTAGGATTTCATTTTCATTTTAAACAAACCTTATATTTCTAAAAAAAAAAAAAAAAATTATAGTGGCATGACCCATAAATATGTTAAATTGTTAAGTTTGCTTGAGGTGGTGCAATACTTATCCCTACTTTTCTGAAAGATATTTACTTTAAAGACAATCTTTTCAAATTAAATAGGCACAAAATGTCATGGAGTGACCCCCCATTAAAAGATTAATCATAATATAAACCCGGAAAACGACGAAGAGGAAGCTGCTACATAGTTGTTATTATGACGTCACGGTGTTTCCATATCTATTTCGAAATACATCCGCTGGAAAAGATACAGTTTTCGAGGATATGTTTTATTAATTCGAGTAAAACTTTTCCTAAATTATCTAGATTTTATAGGAACTATGTTGTCTTTGGCATGTTAGTGGATAGTAATTATTTGTTAATGTAATATCGGTTCCGGGTCTGTCATTCAAAATGGAAAAGGTATGAAGACAAAAAAAAAACTTATTTTTCTTTTTTAAAGACTTCTTTCATCCATAAATGTAGGTGACATTCGGGGTAACTATCCAGCAAACCCATCAGGATTATTAAGGAATTTAATTTGACAGAATTTATTTTATTTTAATTAAAGTTTTGTATTGAGGTAGTAAACTGTAGGCTAGCCTACTATAAAACTGTACTTTGGCTTAAGACTGCTCGTCTGAGAATTGCCATTATACAAGTAACGTTACAGTATTTGGTTCACCACTTTAGCTTTATATATGTAGTAGAGTATGTATACAATGTTGAGCTCAATATGAAACAGTTTCAAATATGGCCATTCAAAAGCGACCCCTGCAGAGCGGTTCTTACCGTGGCAGAGACCAGGCTGCTGTCCGTCAAGGTGAGGTGGTGCGGCTCCCACCTCCGTAAAAATTTGGAGGTGAGGATCTTACTGAGGAAGGTCCGCGGATGTTTGACCACGCACACCTGGATGTCCCCCTCCTGGAGCAATTTGTATCTCATGCCGCTGCTGCTGTGTAAAAGGCTCCTCTTGCTGCAGGGCCCCGCTTTGTGATTATTATTCCCCTCCGGCGGCGGCGGCTGCTGCGCGGACATTTCCCCCAGTAGAGGCTTACTCTCTTCGAACGGATAAAACTGATTGTTGTGCAGCTCATTTCCCCCACCGCTCCCGTTAAAATCCATGTTTCCCCTCAGCGAAAATCGACGGCGTTGGATCAGATCAGGTGGCTGTCTTTTGATTTCGAGGCCAAATAATGGTTGTTCCCGTGTTTGGCATATAGAGGTTCACGCGATCCACCGTGATTCGACCTCAACAGTGGTACGGAAAAGACAAGGGTCTGTGGCGGCGAGGACTGAAGCCATTAAACAAGCCCGTCAAGACGAGGAAGGTTCGATAAAGTAATGTCTTTCCTTTGCGCGTCGCAAGCTACTCAATATGTTCGGGCCATTGCCGTATCCATTCCGCCTCTCTCCACTGCATATTATTCCAGTCTTCCCGCTCCAAATATGAAACAAGATCCACAATGTGTTCAATCCTCCGTATTTTATTTGTTCTTCAGATGCTCGGAGTCATGGTTCCCTTTTCTGTCTTTTTTTCCTCCCTATCTCGGTGGAGGAACCGAGTGCTTCGATAGGGCTGTGTGTGGATTGGTCCGGGCTCGTTCATGTGATACCGGAGTGACGTCAATGGGGAGGCGAACGGATGCGCGTTTCTGTTTGATAGGGAGCGCGCACTTCCCCTCTCTCGCGCAAAATGGAGAAAAGAAAGGGGGATTATGGCAAACCGTTTTAACAATGATTTCTTAAAACTAACTTGTAACGATTTAATGTTAACCAAATAACTAAATTCAATAATTGAATTACTATAGTAGGCAATTCAATCATGAATGGTGACTTTTCTATTTTACTAACCTACAATACATAGTTGATTCCCAAATGTGTTTATTACAGGCTTCCAGTCTTCTGTTTCTTGGCCAAACTGCACTCAGCCTGATGGTTTTGGCTATAGTGCTAGTGTGTTTGTTGGGGAAAAATACAGTAAATTTGTTCTTAAAAGTAGCCTACGTTATTTAATATAAACAATTTAGACAGCAGTTTGTTTAACCTTATAAGGTGTAGGCCTAGGCCGGTTGAGTTTTTCATTCTTTTCTGCACAATGGCCTAAAAGCTGTTTGACTGGTTGCGTTTTGCAGGTTCTTACGGAAAATAAAGACTAAACTTACCACTCAGAAGCATCCATTTCCAATCTCAACACAATTAGTTATTCCTCAAAATCTGCATCTTCGTCAGAAATAGGCTCATAAATATAAGGTTGGATCTCTCCATTGTCATGCCGGACAGCATAGAGGTTCTACAATCATTTTATGAAGCGAAGAGAATAGTTTTTGTGCGTAAAAAAACAACAAGTAAATAACGACTTATATAGTGATGGTCGATTTCAAAACACAGCTTCCTGAAGCTTCGGAGCGTTACAAATCAGTGTATCGATTCATTATTCTGATCGAGTGTCAAACGGCCAAACTGCCGAAATCACGTGACTTTGGTGATCCGAACTGCTGATTCATAATGCTCGAAGCTTCGTGAAGCAGTGTTTTGAAATCGACCATCACTACTGTAAGTCGTTATTTAGTTGTTTGTAGAGATGTGTCACTGTGAGCAGTGAAACAGCCAATCAGAGCAGAACTCCACATTACTATTCATGATCCTTCCAAATAAGGCAAAAACAGACCATTTCATTCTAAGGACAGTTTCTTGTAAATGGACATGTAACACCAATGCTGTCTCACGACCAATTCGTACGTATTTTACGAGGTGGCTAATTTGTGCAAATTTGTACGACCTCACTCATACAAACTTCTATGTTTTGTCTAAACCCCAGTGATGGGTAGATTTAGGGGCGGGGTTTGAGGTAGGTAATTCGTACAAATTCATACGAATTTGGCAACTCGTCAAATACATACGATTTAGCAAAAAACGTACAAATTTGTCAGATGAGGAAACTTGAAATTGAATGAGGAAACAACGAATTAGCCTCCTCTTAAAATATGTATGAAATGCCGCGAGATCGGGTTGTGAAAACTGTATCTGGACAATTTTTTGCCCTTAAATAAGCAACATACCCTCTATGTAGATATCAGAGAACAATTGATAATATTCTAGGTTACCTTTAACTTGTGTTTCAAAGATGAACAAAGGTCTAACGGGTTTGGAACGACATGAGGGTGAGTAATTAATGACGGAATTTAATTTTTTGGGTGAACTAACCCTTTAACCCTATGCTGGGTTTGTCCATTTTGACCCAGCGCTGGGTGGCCAAAAATGACCCAAACTGGTAATCTTAAAAAGTAGCCTACTACTTTAGCGTAAAAGAATAAATATTAAAACAGCTTGCCATAGAGGACACAGGGTTTATGTCATACTGTCATTTTCTGTACACATTCATTCTGTAAGGCTTCTTTGTTGCTGAAGATGAGCCATCTGTCCTGTGGTTCACAAGCTTTCGTAATATATAACCAGTTCAACTGAATAAAAAATGATTTTGGGGGGATGGGGAGGAAAGTCACCAATTATTTTTGGGGGGGTTTTGTTTTAAAGAAAAAGACATCAAATGGGAAAAGTTGTTTTCCAGAAAAAGTATATTTGTTTGGAAAAAATGTAAATGTAAAAAAAGGATATATTTTATGTTGGTATTCAAAATGTGTGACATTTGTTTCAAATGGCTTTCGAGCAGTCTTGTTTAAATGGCACAAATATTGTAAAACAAATCTAAGCATTTTTTTTGCTAACATAAATTGTAGTTTATTAATTGTATAAATTCTATAAATATAAAACACAGGTAAAAATTGCCCCAAATAAAAACAAACAAACATTTGAATCTTTGGTTTCAATCCATTTTTATTTTATAGTTGAAATATACTCTAATGCTGTGGTGTATTGTGTTCTCTTGTGTACTTACACCTATTACAAACAAATATGGTATTAGAACTTTAGTCATGACAAGATGGGAGAATTCACAAAATGTGTTCAATGTTTATGTATATGCTCGCAAAAATACAAGTTTGAAATTCCCCTCATTGTGTTGCAGTTCACAGCCCTCCGTTCAACTTCTGACTTAAAAAGCAAAGTCTGAAAATAAATAGGCCCACATTTGGTCATTTGAGTTAGATATTTGTTCAACTGGAATACTACTTCTGACCGCTCGCTCTCGTTCCGCATTAAGTGCACAAGATTTCTTGGGAGGGCGAAGCAAGCGAGGCCACCCGCACTCTAAACAAAGACTCAGTCACAAAAATGAACACTCCCCCGCCTCTGACAACATTGTTATTGTGCTTGTAATCTTTCCTAACGCATTAGTGGCAACATATTTTATCAGAATGAGCTGAGACAGTGTGGAGCAGATGACCAAAACCAACAGAGATAGTGTTTGTTCATGCACTTGCAAATTCAAGTGGTAAAATCCTTCACTGAAATGCACCAGTGCTCAGATGCAAAAAGACTTATGAAATGGCCTTTGTATCAGCAAGTAAAAGGGAAGTGAGATTCATTCTATCATAGACTACAGTGCTCCAGTGGAATCATTTTGTTTAACCCTCTGGTATTTTTTGGTCATTTTAGACCAAACAATTTAGCGTTTTAAATGTAAAAAAAATATTTTCACTTCAAGGTATAGAATTTGGTGACTTTTGTGGCACTGTGGGAATCTTCCTCCAGTCAATGTATTTTAAATAATTTTACTCCATTTGTATCTTAAATACTGTATTAATTTAAAAATACATTGTAAACCCTAATGCCTAAATAATTCATTGGTTTGAGTAGAGCCAACTCAAATTAAACAAATTGGTTCAATCCAATTAACTTTTATGAGTATTTAGAACTTCGTTTTCCTTTTGAGTTCACAAAACTGACACATTTTAAGTAATCTGAATTGTTTCATTGGTTTGATTTTTATGAACTTGAACAAGCTTAAATTTAACTGAGCTACTTGTTCAGAAAGTGCTGCTAATGCTATCAAAGCATTGTGTTACCAATTAGCAATGTAGCATTTATTGAATAAGCTAAAGCTAGCCACTTCTAAACATATTTAAGTTGATCATTTTAATTTAAATGAATGAATATTTGTTATATTTTGATGTAACTGATTGGCTAAATTTTTTTTTAGTTTTGCCAACTTTTTTGGGTTTACAGTGTTGTATAATTTTTTTTTTTTAATATTTTATTTTTACATTTTTATATAGAAATAGATTGTCCATAATTTAGACACAAAATATTAAAGAAAAACATTATTGAATACAGAAATTGAATACAGAACATTTGTTTAACAAAAATAAAATTATTATATAATTATAGATCACCAAATGAACAATATGTCATCCATATGTCGACTTAAGCCCGTATGACTTTCATTCCTAAAAAATATCCTATTTTCCAAATAGTAAAATTTCACACCTTTATTACATAAAGAAAAAAAAGTGGGCAAACCATTCTTACGAAATTCCCTTTCAGTGGAAAAAAAAGAACAGTCAAACAGGTTTGGGTTAACATGAGGTTGAGTAAATATATGAACTGTGCCTTTAACAATTTTGATAGGTTATCTGACTTGTGTCATATGTTTAGTGTCCGGATAGATTTTGGTGTACAGTGGTGTGTAACACGATAAACAAGAGCACAAACTTCCTCCATTCCTTATGACATACTTGGAAAGGGTGGGACTGTCATATCTAACACTGTATTCTGCGGATAGATTAAATGCGTGGAGGCAGTACAGACAATGAGATCACCACCTCAAGGACTGATACCAGCCTGATTAATCCCAGTGAAAAGATCCTGCCTGATGGCTTGTTCCATGCACGGTTACTGGGATGAAGGCATCACATCCCTGCTAGGAATGTGTGGTAATGCTGTGCTGTGTAAGCAACCAAAATGGTGAGTAAGAAAGGCAAACTGCATCACTTGACTTCCCCAAACAAATATATGCCTACTGCATACCTCCTGACCAGCTTCTTGACGAGGAAGTGAATCAGGCCTAACAGATCATACAAAGTCATTCACAAATCAAATCAAATGGAAAGGAGGAAGTCATTTGTTTATCGTGTGAGTGAACATGAGGTTGAAATAAGAGGTGTCAAAATGTGCAAATCATAAATCTTACAGAGTTTCATTCAAATGAGGTTTGCATGCACCCCACATAAGACAAAGAATCTGGTCTTTTCACACTCGCATTACTCAATCTGACCAATGGATTTCAAAAAGTTGCTTGTTTGGACCATATATGCAATACTCAAACTGCAAATAGTCACATGCTGTTAACTTTAGCTGAAAGTGAAACAGCTGTCTGTGGTTATTTGTTTCTTTGGGGCCTTTACAGGAAAACTCTCTTACAAAACACTTTTTTCAGTATAGTGGATTGTGTAAAAATAAGGTTTGACTTAGTGGATTTTTTAACCATTAAGTAGCCTACCGTGATTTTTGTAGCACATTTCCCCCACAATTACACCTCTGAATGTTTTACGTTTTACCCTCTCACTATCCTCAATCTCATTATTATTTTCTATTTATTCAAATATTTTGGTGTAATATTGTATTGCACATAATGAAAATAATAACTTTTTATTTTTTGTCAAGTGATTAAAATTGTTCATCTACGCAATGTGCAGATTAATTAATCAAATTAATCGCACATCAAATTTGGCTGAGAAATGACCCCCCAAAAATAAAGTCATTATTGTGTTAAATGAGAAAAGCTATAGACATTAAAAGACATGACATAGACATGTTTACAGATCGTTTATTGCAGCTCATTGGTGGCATGAATGCATTTACACTGCAATTAACTGCATTAAATAAAGCCATGAGATTAATGGATTTTAAATGAGTATGAACGTGATAGTTCTCACTTAGTCACATTTACTCTCCCTCATGCGTTTCAACCCTATATTTGACTTTCTTTCTTCTGTCAAACATAAAAGAAGACAATTTGAGAAATATTACGGTATAAAAAATTGGGTGAGATGTGTTTAATTGGCATAAACATACTGTTATAATATATAGATTTGAAATAGCTTTGTTCCCTTTCAGTCTTAACAAGAACAACAACAATTGTTTTAAGTTTTATTAAGTTTATCACAATTTTGTTTTATTTCAAGTAGTTAACAATAATAACCCTGGATTGCATTCACACATAGAAAAGCTAACAGACTAAAAGCCACAATTTTTGATTTTATGAGTTATGTCTAGAAATCGACACCTGCCCTTTTTAATACATTTTGCAGGTACAAACCAGGAGAGACCCAGCATGCCTGCCTTGAGCAGCACTAGCTACCCATCAGTGTCACAGTCACAAGACCTCTGGTTAAATGTAAGTCCCGTCATGTGAGTGGCCCAGTTTGAGTGAATTTACCCCATCCTGTTTATCTTCAGTAATCCTGTTAATCCCTTGCCTGTCTGCGCTGTTTATTCATAAACACGAGACCCAACTTGTTCATGGACACAACTTATGATGACACCCATTACACCACAAAAAAAAATCCACTTTGGTAGCACTTTGGCATACCAGAGTTATGCAACAATAAAGACTTGCTTACAGGAGACTAAATTCCCCGCCGTGTTTCAGTTTTACGAGACGTTATTATGACTTGTGTACTGAGTGAACGGATGCTATACTCACTCAAATACCTACCGTCACATTCATCTTCTTGAAGGAATGCCTCTTGCTAATTTTTATCTGTATAACTGAGAGGAATCAATACTAAATACATACAGGTAGCAGTCGAAAAACCATCTGAATGCTACTGTTCAAAGTTAAGTGTCTATGTCAGAGCTGGCATGAAAGCAGCGGAGTGCATTTAAGCCATATACAGTGGGGCAAAAAAGTATTTAGTCAGCCACCAATTGTGCAAGTTCTCCCACTTAAAAAGACACGGATTTTCAACTCCCTCCAAAGATTTTCTATGGGGTTGAATCTGGCGACTGGCTAGGCCACTCCAGGACCTTTAAATGCTTCTTACGAAGCCACTCCTTCGTTGCTCGGGCGGTGTTTGGGATCATTGTCATGCTGAAAGACACAGCCACGTTTCATCTTCAATGCCCTTGCTGATGGAAGGAGGTTTTTACTCAAAATCTCACGATACATGGCCCCAATCATTCTTTCCTTTTGCAGAAAAACAGCCCCACAGCATGATGTTTCCACCTCCATGCTTCACCCCAAGGGGTGAGATCTTACGTGGAGCCCCAGATCAAGGGAGATTATCAGTGGTCTTTTATGTCTTCCATTTTCTAATAATTTCCCCCACAGTTGATTTCTTCACACCAAGCTGCTTACCTATTGCAGTTTCAGTCTTCCCAGCCTGGTGCAGGTCTACAATTTTGTTTCTGGTGTCCTTTGACAGCTCTTTGGTCTTGGCCATAGCAGAGTTTGGAGTCTGACTGTTTGAGGTTGTGGACAGGTGTCTTTTATACTGATAACGAGTTCAAACAGGTGCCATTAATACAGCTAACAAGTGGAGGACAGAGGAGCCTCTTAAAGAAGAAGTTACAGGTCTGTGAGAGCAAGAAATCTTGCTTTTTTTGAAAGTGACCAAATACTTATTTTCCACCACAATTTGCAAATACATTCTTTAAAAATCAGACAATGTGAATGTGAAGTGATTTTCTGGATTTTTTTTTCTCATTCTGTCTCTCATAGTTGAAGTGTACCTATGATGCAAATTACAAGCCTCTCTCATCTTTTTAAGTGGGAGAACTTGCACAATTGGTGGCTGACTAAATACTTGTTTGCCCCACTGTAACATGGTATGAGCGAATGTCAAACATTTCAACTCAATATCAAAAGATTCTTTTTTATTATAAATAGCATTTTTTTATTATTTAAAGGTGCACTGTGTAAAGGGGCATCTAGCAGTGAGGTTGTGAATTGCAACCGCTCACCGCTCACCCTCCCTCTCGAAGCACATAGAAAAGCTACGATGGCCGACGCAGGACAAATATGTCATGACAAAGACAGCAGAGAGTTACTAGCGGTCTGTAGAGAAGTTTGTCCATTTAGGGCAACTGTAGAAACATGGTGGCGCAAAATGGCGATTTCACTGTAAGGGGACCTGCGGTGTATGGAGATAGAAATGGCTCATTCTAAGGTAATAAAAACATAACGGGTCATTATGTAAGGTCTTTATACACCACTGAAAACATATTTATGTATATTATATTGCATTTTTTTCAATAGATCCTCATAAATACTACACACTTTAATTTCTATTATCAAATTGTGATAAAATGCTATTTTTTTATACAAAATGTAAAGCCTATTGGCATGGTGCCATTATTTTCATGCCAATTAAGCACATTTCCCTAAAAAAAATCTCATTACTGCCTCCTTTCACTTTTCATTTTAAGCATTTATTTTTTGTGGATATTCAAATGTTCAAAGGTGATTCTTACTGTAATTTCCACTCGATTGTACAAAAAAAAACTAACAACAAAAAAACTGTATGTATACTTTGATATTTAATTTACATTTAAAATAACTGAAAACTTAAATAATTTTAATGATACATTTATAACTTTCCATATTATATAATTATTTTTGATGTGATGTGGTTTTGTTGTAAATAAATTGACATTTAATGTCAATTAAACAATGCAAAAACAATCTAATAGTTCTTTAAACACACACACACGTCCGTCTGGTTCACTATCTTCACTCATCCTGTGTGATTTATAAGCCTTTTGAAAAGTGGGGACCGCTGGCTGGTCCCCACAATGTAATATAAACAAGGATGGGGACGAACACGGACACGGACAAACGACACACACACATATACGTATATATATAAATTCCCTCTTTCATACATGTTTTAAAAACCACATAAAAAGAAAGAACAACAGATTTCTGCATGAGATTTTATTTTTCAACATTGCTGTAGAGGCTAATTTAAGCCTGACTCGCACTCCAAAACATCATAAAAAATGGTGTGAAAATTCCACAGTGAAAATGTTCCTTTGATACCAGAACACCACATTGCATAAACATTATGCTACATTTTCATCACGACGTTCTGGCAGACGCCAAGTGTTTTAATGTTTTGTGCAAATGAAGTCATGACAATGTTTATAGTAAAGTGAGTGTGTTAACCCTTTTTTCATAAGCTTGTATTGTGTGTGAAATCTTGGCAAGAAACACACATTACATATCATGCAGAGTTGGTAAATTCTACAGAGTACAATTTTATATTAGATGTCAATAACAACAGCACTTTTTGTGATGATACAGAAAGAACTTACACAAACGTTGGTATGCCAGTGCACATCTTCAGTGTAGTGACCACATTGGTGCAGACACCACAAATTGGTCCTGTAAATATTTTGTTTGGTCTACACATTCCTCTCATAGATTTTGATTTTGACAAATGTTAGTGTCTAGTGTGTGAAAGTGTGGTATTTATTCCTGCTATTGGTGTGCATTCCCATGGTGGTGAATATGCAAAGTTTGTCCCTTCAATTAGAACAGACAGCAGCAGCTGAATCATGCACAGAACAAATGGGGTCACCAGATGCCAAAACCATCCACACTGACAGGAAAGCCAGTTCAGAGGTCATTCACAAAATACATCTCGCCACATAAGGGTGAGACCAGCAACTTGCATCTATTTCTGACATGCTGTGGTGTTTTGAGTCCCTGGATACAAGACCAACATCAGAATTTGATTAGTAAAGACGGGAAGACCATCACACATAAAACAGGCAAATATCCCCCACCTTCAGTTTTAACTTAGACAATAAAGCGCATATAAATTTGTCTAAAATGTAAACTTGTGATATTCTTGCCCAAGAACCTCCGATAAGAAAACACTTAATTTACATATTAACTAAGGCTACCGAAGTTAACCTTTTGGACTAAATAAATTGATGAAACTAATTTAGCATTCATTAAACTAATTTAAATATATATATATATATATATATATATATATATATATATATATATATATATATATATATATATATATATATAT
Source organism: Gobiocypris rarus (assembly GCA_023029165.1). Taxonomy (NCBI): domain Eukaryota; kingdom Metazoa; phylum Chordata; class Actinopteri; order Cypriniformes; family Gobionidae; genus Gobiocypris; species Gobiocypris rarus. Next base: position 14,193,243 of record CM040918.1, on the reverse strand, counting down.
ATATATATATATATATATATATATATTAGTGGTGGGCCGTTATCGGCGTTAAAGTGCAGCGTTAACTCTTATCGGGCGATAAAAAAAATATCGCCGTTAATCGATTCTCAAAGTTGGGTTGGAAGCTGGGTCTATACTACGCAAGCTATGATGACTTTCACAGTGATATTTTAGCGCGGATGTATAGCTACCTAGCCGAATTGCACTGTAGGGACTAGGGAGCGAGAACGAGTCTTGAACCTGCGTGTATGCTGTGAAATTACCACATCAAGCGTGAACTATGGCTTCTGAACTCGGGTGCGCACCCGCGAACCGTACTCGAGTCCTGACGAGCGTGTCGTCGGTGTTCTTTAGAGCATTTGCAGTACATCCGCGGCAGATAGACGCAAGTGCCATTACGTAATGAAGCTTTTGTAACAAAACTAACGGTTCAAAAACAAAAATATAAAAGTTAGGTGAACAACGCTATTCATTCTGCCACCTTCTCGCTCGACGTTGTTACCAAGTAACGGGATAAACAGCTGCTGCTTTGATGACGCAAACGCACCCCGGTTTCGGACCCAAATAATATAATATGAACACGGTCCAGGGAACAATCGAACTCGGGTTCGGTCCAGTCAATCGAACCTAGTGTGAAATTGTGTCATTATTTGGGTAGCACACATATTGTGAATATTTGAACCGTTAGTTAGTAGAATTCAAATGAGCCATTTTAATCTAGATTAATTTCAAAATCCCAGTGAGATTAATCTAGATTAAAAAAAAAAAAAAATCTATGCCCACCCCTAATATATATATGTGTATATGTATGTGTGTGTGTTCGTGTGTGTGTGTGTATTTTTACACTCACCTAAAGGATTATTAGGAACACCATACTAATACTGTGTATGACCCTTAATTCTGCCTTAATTCTATGTGGCATTGATTCAACAAGGTACTGAAAGCATTCTTTAGTAATTTTGGCCCATTTTGACAGGATAGCATCTTGCTGTTGATGGAGATTTGTGGGATGGCACGAAGCTCCCGTTCCACCACATACCAAAGATGCTCTATTGGGTTGAGATCTGGTGACTGTGGGGGCCATTTTAGTACAGTGAGCCCATTGACATGTTCAAGAAACCAATTTGAAAAAATTTGAGCTTTGTGACATGGTGCATTATCCTGCTGGAAGTAGCCATCAGAGGATGGGTACATGCTGGTCATAAAGGGATGGACATGATCAGAAACAATCCTCAGATAGGCCGTGGCATTTAAACAATGCCCAATTGGCACTAAGGGGCCTAAAGTGTGCCAAGAAAACATCCCCCACACCATTACACCACCACCACCAGCCTGCACAGTGGTAACAAGGCATGATGGATCCATGTTCTCATTCTGTTTACGCCAAATTCTGACTCTACCATCTGAATGTCTCAACAAAAATCGAGACTCATCAGACCAGGCAACATTTTTCCAGTCTTCAACTGTCCAATTTTAGCTCGTGCAAATTGTAGCCTCTTTTTCCTATTTGTAGTGGAGATGAGTGGTCTTCTGCTGTTGTAGCCCATCCGCTTCAAGGTTGTGCGTGTTGTGGCTTCACAAATGCTTTGCTGCACACCTCGGTTGTAACGAGTGGTTATTTCAGTCAAAGTTTTTCTTCTATCAGCTTGAATCAGTCAGCCCATTCTCCTCTGACCTCTAGCATCAACAAGGCATTTTCGACCACAGGACTGCCGCATACTGGATGTTTTTCCCTTTTCACACCATTCTTTGTAAACCCTAGAAATGGTTATGCGTGGAAATCCCAGTAACTGAGGAGATTGTTAAATACTCAGACCGGCCCGTCTGGCACCAACAACCATGCCACGCTCAAAAATGACCTCTCTTTCCCATTCTGACATTCAGTTTGGAGTTCAGGAGATTGTCTTGACCAGGACTACTCCCCTAAATGCATTGAAGCAACTGTCATGTGATTGGTTGATTAGACAATTGCATTAATGAGAAATTGAACAGGTGTTCCTAATAATCCTTATTTATATATATATATATATATATATATATATATATATATATATATATATATATATATATATAAAATTTAAAAGTTATAAACTATTATAAAGGCAAATTTTAAATTCAATATTAATCTACTTATCAGCAAAACAATGAGATTAGTCACTCTGAAAGGTCTAATATTAAGACATTTAAATAATCAAACATTCCCACTTTGATTGCACAGTAGCTAGACAAGACACTTGCATTAGCAAAATAATTGTGCTTGATAATAATATACCACTAACCGTGGTTAGTACTTGATTTGTTCCCTTACTTATTAAACCCACATTTATCAGTATAAAATAGTAAATTTTGACCTCCTTCACCAATGTTCTAAAATGTTTGTGTCAAATAAGCTACAACAACTGCCAGGTAAAACACATTGTAAACTACTCAAATGAAGCAGGTAAAATAGTGAGCAGGTCCCATCTAATGTAACAGCATTTCCTGTGACTGGAAGTCATGTAAAAAAGAACCAAAAAGGATGTATCATTTATCCTCTAAGTAAAGGCATCAAACTTAAAAATACAAGACAATTCATTCAAGCTTTCCCACGTTGTAACCAAACCTCATCCGTAGCCAATGTGATCCAACAATCCCCTGCATCCTCCTCCAAACCAGCAGACGACGGAGGAGTGACATAAAGTCAGTGGTGAGGATGCGGGTTGTTTATGTGGATGGAACCCGGATCTGGAACTGTCCCTGATGGAGCTGGAGGCGGAAAAGCTTACAGTTGGCGATGCGTAGGGCGGCACAGCTCGTCTTACTCAGATCAGAGGACATGAGGGGTCTGGTGGAGTGCCAGGTACCCGTATTTCTGCGGAACTCCCGGACATAGTCAAAATTGGAGCCTGCAAACAAAACAAATAAATCTGTATATGCAGTGGGTATTTTAAGCTCTGCTCTACACAAATATTGTGCACGTCACGTTTTCGTATGTCACGTTTTCAACTGAACAAGCAAGTACAATTGCAAAGTGTGTCTCATTTGAGCAAATGTGTTCAATTTAATCAATTCAGTTCAAATAATAATCTGGTGACAAAAAGATTCAATTCACTTCCAGAAATCAAACAATTGTGATTTTGTATTGTAATATAGTACATTGTTATTTTATTATAATGTTTATTTAAATACTTATAATTTGTTGAATTAAGTGTTTTTGATTATCATTGATTCTGAGCGAAATAAACACTGGTCTGATTCCTCTGATTCACATAATTCATAATTCAAAACAGCGTTATTTTAGATACTATTATAGGTTATACTGTTTTTTTTCATTTATTTTTTAAACATACCTTTTTTAAAAATACATTTTATTTTTGGTTTTATTTTTAGTTATGTTAAATTAAATGAAAATAATACATGTTTCCTATAGGCATCCACCTAAAATTAAATAGCTTTTGTAGTATTTTATTTGATTTCAGTAACTTTTAGTTAACTACAATAAGCCTGATTCAAAATATAATTCCTTTTTAATAACATTAATATCGTTTTTGTGTACAGAAATACTAAATAAAAAAGATAGCTTGAGTTAATTTACCTACCTATAATAAATTAGTTGCTTGTAACTTTTCAAAGTATCTTGTGCTTACTGATTTTTGGCCCTTGAAAATGTTAAAAAGTTAAAATATGCAGTAGTTGTAGCTTGACACATTTTTTTGACCTTCTCAAGGACTGAATTTGAAGCTATCTGAGTAAAAAGACGTATCTAGATAGAGCATAAAGTGCAATTATAAGTCCTTATCAGCTTACCAGTGTCAAGTTCTCCGACCACATATATACTGGCACCAATGGGAACAGCTCCATACACAAAAGATGATGTGGCTTGTATGCAGAGATTTTGGTCATCTAAGAGCACCCACCTGTGGGCAATGAAGGACATGCATGAGCATATACACTCTAGTCCTGCTCTGCATGAGTGTTGCATCGGAGGGATCACCTTTTTAGCTCATCATGGAAGAACTCAGACTTGCAGATGGTCATCTGACAGGATTCTGGATTGTCGGCGTCTCTGTTCCGCACTCCGCCAAACACGTAGAGCTCTTGTCCAATGCCACATGCTACCGCCCCAAATCTGAGGAAAACCAAGTTTGAAATAACTAGTGACATTTTTTAGCAGAAACGTTCTCAACAAAGTATCACATTGTCAATTAGCAAAGAGATACTTTGCACTAGTGTAAAATGCTCACAAAGACTGCATTTATTTGGTAAAAAAATATTATTACAATTTAAAATAACTATTTTCTATTGAAATATTTTATAATGTAGTTTATTCCTGTGATGGCAAAGCTGAATTTTCAGCAGTTATTCGTCCAGTCTTCAGTATCACATGATCCTTTAGAAATCATTCTAATATGCTTATTCGATATTCAAAAAAACATTTATTAAGGATTCAACAAGAAAAAAACTTAACTGACGTATGACGTTTTGTGTTCATCAGAAAGAAGTCATAGACACCTAGGATGGCTTGATGGTGGGTAAATCATGGGCTAATTTTCATTTTAAAGTGAAGTAATGCTTTAAAACTGTTGAAAAAAGTTGTGCTGCTTAATATTACTGTGGAAACGGTTATATTTTTTTGGGGATTCTTTGATGAATAGAACAGTATTATATGAAGTATATATTTTGTGTAAAATGTCATACTAATGCCAAACTCTTTTTTTTGAGGGTTAGGATGCTGCCTTAGAAGGCAGTAGGCTGCTCATTAGGTTGTGTAACAGAGAACAGAGCTATGGACAAAATAATACTCCAAACAAGACTCAAACACCAAGAAAAATGACTATTTATGTTCCTCCAGATGTTGATCAAATGTTTCCATTTATATGGGTTAGACTGATAGGTCCCTTGACTACTATTGTTCTAAAGACACATCTGTAAGACATCACAGATCATAGGGCGTCTCTCAGTTTTTACAGTTGTTAGACCCATATGAAGATGTGCTGCCTTTGACTTAAAATGTAATCTTTATGCAGGATGGGAAAAAACATTCTCTAAATTCACATCTACAAAGCACATACCACTTTGAGCATTCAGTATTTGCGGTTTGAATGCATGGGGCCAAGTTATGCTGAATTATGTTTCTACTTTTCCCCATTATCTAATAATAATACAACCTCTTTCACAGCTATTCAATGAATGCCTGGTTACCTAAACGTAATAAAATTACATCACCATCTTTTAAAGTTGAAATAATGTTTTGTAACAAATTGCTAAGGCACACTGAAACATTTTTCCAGTTATATAAAAATACAGACCCTTGGCTTGCACAAAATGTTAAAGCGGTCATGACATGAGAAAATCACATTTGCCTTGATCTTTTGACATACACTATATTGCCAAAAGTATTGGGACACCCCACAAATCATTGAATCCAGGTGTTCCAATCACTTCCATGGCCACAGGTGTATATAATCAAGCATCTAGGCATGCAGACTGCTTCTACAAACATTTGCTCTCAGGAGTTCATTGAATTCAAGCGTGAGACTATGATAGGTTGCCACCTGTGCAATAAGTCCATTCGTGAAATTTCCTTACTAAATATTCCATGGTCAACTGTTAGTGGTATTATAACAAAATGGAAGCAATTAGGAACAACTGCAACTCATCATGCCATGTAAAATCACAAAGCAGGGTCAACGCCCTCCAAAGTGCACGGTGCGCAGAAGTTGCCATCTTTCTGAGTCAATAGCTAAAGACATGGATGAGAGTTTGGTGTGGATGAACTTGACTGGCCTGCACAGTCTTGACCTCAACCCGATAGAACACCTTTGGAAAGAATTAGAGCAGACTCTGCGAGCCAGGCCTTCTCGTCTGACATCAGTGCCTGACCTCACAAATGCGCTTCTAAAATAATGGTCAAAAATTCCCATAAACACACACCTAAACCTTGTGAAAATCCTTCCCAGAACAGTTGAAGCTATTACAGCTGCAAAAGGTGGGTCAACTCCATATTAAACCCAACGGATTAAGAATGACATGTCATTAAAGTTCATGTGCATGTAAAGGCAGATGTCCCTTTTGGCAATATAGTGTATAAGAGTAACATCCTGCAACTTTCATAGCTTAAAAAGTCCTCCTCATTTTAAAGAGTTTATTTAAATCAAGCTTTCCAAAAAAGTCTAGTTTTGATATTGGAGGATCTGTGACGTCACAAGGGCAATACGTCTGCATACGACTTGTTCTAAAGCAAGACATCAACAAATAGTTATACACCATTGCAACTTAGGCCCCACCCACTGGCATTCGGCTGACATTTGCCTACACTGGATGTGAGCTTTGTCGCGTCAAAAGCAAACAGAACCCATTATAAAATGACTGACGCTGTCTCAATAGCGAGTGGGCGTTGATGCGGTTTCCTATGGAATGATAAAAGGGCCTATGGCCAATCATAAAAGTTTACTGACAAGCCTTAAAGGAGCCAGCCCTTAAAAACAGATCATTTCAGACAGAGGGTCAGAATGAAGGTTGAACATGATTGTTTTTCTGCATATTTGTTCTTCGTTTTTTGTGTGTGTGTGCAAAAACCTTTATCAACATTATAAGTGAACCGCGATTAACATATCAATCATATAAATCCATGTCATGACCCCTTTAATAGTATAGGCATGTTTTCCACAAACTTTTTGCTTACGTTTTTAAAGTCGCCATTAAACGGAATTTGCGATTTTTTCACTTTTCTTCCCTATTGTGATGTATATCCGAGTGATAAGACTTCTTGAACAAGAAAAAATGTAGGGTGGGACATGATTTTTTTTCCACCTGGAATGATTGGATCACTGTTGTTTGCTATTGCTGTGATCTCACATGAGTGACAGGTTGTCCCGCCCTTGCCAGTAAACATGTCATCAGAGAAGAGATGTTGTTACAAGTGGGAGAGGAAGTTATTTTGATTTAAGATTACAAGGGAACATGAATCTGCGCGGATAAAATATGTATAATAAATGTGGCAATATTCCATAAAAACTTGTTGATCATGAACAATTATTTCCATACTACATTAACGTAATACGTAATAATATGCAAGTGTTTGTAAGTGGCTTTGGAAAGTATCTTCTGCTAAATATTAATAATCATCCATGCGCACATTTACCTCCTCTCCTTAAGAGGGCAGACTGTTGTCCACTGTTGGGTTTTGGGGTCGTAGCACTCCACAGAGTCATAAATCTTCCCATATGATCCGCCGCCCATCACGTACAGTCTCTTTTTCATGGCGGCACAGCTACCAAACTGAGGAATAGAGAGGCAAAAGCATAAGAAACATGAGCATTGCAGTGTGCGGATTAGTGGGAAAAAAAATAGCTAAATCTCACCTTGCGCACTGTAGTCATTTTTGGCTGTGTTCTCCAAACGTTACAATGGGGGTCAAACACCTCCATCGTGAGAAGGACCTCAGTGTCCTCATTTTCTCCACCCAATACATAAATCATCCCATCCAGCTCTGCCATGGCGAAGTGTTGTCTGGCCTGGGCAGACACAATAAAATTAAATATCACAATACTGACACCTAGTGGTTCCTTGTAAGAACGGCATCAAAATGTGATTATTTTATTTTATATACAGTATAGCATTTTCAACCACTTGAAATCAGTAAACAGATTATTACCAAATTTAAATTGGACATTTATCTTTAACTATCTGAAATACTCTATGCTGGTTAATTTACTAGTCCAACAGTAGCACTGTCATTCAAATTTACATCCCCATTTACCAGAAATTGTTATCCAAAGCGACTTGCAAATCACAAGCCTTTTCATTGACCTTCTGTTTTCACTTACATAATTCATGCTTTATAGGATAAGTAATTCATCCAAAATGTAAAAACATGTCTTAAGACATTCTGTTTAATTCTGTTGTGCTCTGTTCCTTTTTTAAACAGAACACACACTAAATTAGCCTAATACAGGGTGTCCAAACAGACTACTTGACTAGGTATTCAGACAACCCACCAACTAGTCGATAATGACACTACAGAGCACATCTCTAAGAGGGATACCTGCATCATTGGTGGGATTTGGGTCCAGGTGTTGGTCTCTGGGTCATATTTTTCTCCACTGCTCAAGACAGTTTTATTCTCATCCATTCCTCCTACTGCAAACACGAACCCCTCTGATTGGACAGGCAGATTATCAGTTAATTATATACTACCAGTGATTACATATTCAAGTAATAAACGCACAATAATACTCTGGATGAACAATGCGCAACAAGTCAGAACTCATACGAAGTCTTTTCTCTACCATTTACAGTTTTATGTTGTTAATGCTAAAGATAGTAAATTATTCTACAACAAATAGCAGACTGAATCAGGAACATTTAAGCTAAAGGGTTTCTTTCGCCTGTATAAGCTAAATGACTGAAACATTTTTTTTAAAGAAGTCTGCATTTAATTAATCAAAAATACAATAAAAACATTAATATTATGAAATATATATTTTATTTAATATTTTCTATTTTAAATTGTAATTTATTTGTGTGATGTCAAAGCTGAATTTTCAGCAGCCATTACAAAAGTCATTCAAAAATATTTCTTATTATTATCAATTTTGAAAACAGTTGTGCTGCTTAATATTTTTGTGAAAACAGTGACACATTTTTCTGATGACAGGGGTCAGGCATGGGCACCCTGACTGGTTGCTATGCAACCCCACATGCAACAAACTGCGATGCACTGTGTATTCTGACACCTTTCTATCGGAACCAGCATTAACTTCTTGAGCAATTTGAGCTACAGTAACTCGTCTGTTTGATCGGACCACATGGGCCAGCCTTCGCTCCCCACGTGCATCAATGAGCCTTGGCCGCCCATGACCCTGTCGCCGGTTCACCACTGTTCCTTCCTTGAACCACTTTTGATAGATACTGACCACTGCAGACTGGGAACATCCCACAAGAGCTGCAGTTTTGGAAATGCTCTGACCCAGTCAGTAAAAACAGAATTTATGTAACAATATGTCTTTACTGTCACGTTTGTTTATTTGAATGCATCCCTGCTGAATAAAAGTATCCATTCCTTTAAAAAATAAACAAATAAAAAAAAATTACCACTGACCCCAAACTTTTGAATAGTAGTATAGATCACAGGAATATTTTGATTACAATTGTGGAAGTTATTCATAAATATAAGCCTTAAGAGTTCAAATAACTACAAATAAACAACTAATAGCAGAAGAATGTAAGCTCTATTCCCTCACAATGCTGAGCTAGTACAAACCTGCTGACACAACCCCGTGACCAACTCGCCTCTCATTCATTGGCTTCAGGTCAATCCAGAGCTGCCTGTTTCGGTCATAAAGTGGACACATGCAGCGAGCTGCTGCCATGGGCTTCCGAGAGCTACATGGGAAACACACAGGAATTCAGGGGAAAAACTTGTTGCAAATCTTTTTTGCATAATCTCATAATCTAGTTTTATTTTTTTTGCATGTTCATACTTACGTCCTCTCCTCACCGCCTACTGTGACGATACACTCAGAGTATCCACGGGGTTTAAAGGCAGCAAGCAGCGCCTCCCCATGCTGCACTGCTCCTCCTAGCGACTCCATACAATAATTCCTTATCACCTCCCTCATTAGGGAGTCTCCGAGCATCTGCTCCTGGAGGTAGCACTGGTCCAGGCCTTGAACCCAGACGGCAGACATCACCTCTTTCATATGGACCTGGAAGAAAGGTATCCTAATTATACAGGATTTAATAAAAACAAACAAATAATACCATTCAAAAGTTTGTGGTCATTAAGTAATTTAAATAAATTTGTTAAAAATGTTTATTCAGCAAGGATGTGTTTAAATAAACTGATCAAAAATGCTGTAAAGGAATGTATATTCTTATTACAAAACATTTCTATTTCAAATAAATGCTGGACTTTTAAACTTCTATTTATCATATTATCCTGACTAAATGTATCACGGTTTCCACAGAAAAAATAATGAACACACACACACACGCACGCACTTTTTCAAAAAACATCACTTAGTGTGATTTATGGCCTGTTTTCCTCATGGGGACCAAAAAATTTCCCCACAAGGACAAGGATTTTGGATATTGCCATCTTTGTGGGGACATTTTGTCCCTATACCGTAAGGATTACCAGTCCACCCACCCACCCACACACCCACACACACACACACAATTACTGTGTTTTTGAGCAAATAAATGCAACATAAGAGACTTATTTCAAAAACAATACCAACCCCAGACCTTTGTATGTATGTATGTATGTATGTATGTATGTATGTATATATATATATATATATATATATGTGTATGTGTGTGTGTATATGTATGTATGCATGTATGCATGTGTGCGTGTGTGCGTGTGTGTGTGTGTGTATATATATATACACACACACACACACACACACGTTATAGTGTGTGTGTATATCTATATATATATATACACACTATAACGTGTGTGTATATACATACACATACACACTACCAGTCAAAAGATTTAGAACGGTAAGTTTTTTAAAATGTTTTTAAGAAGTCTCTTCTGCTCACGAAGGCTGCATTTATGTTATTAAAATACACAAAAACCCTTTACTATTGTGAAATATTATTAAAATGTAAAATAATGTTTTCTATTTGAATATATTTTAAAATGTCATTTATTCCTGTGATCAAAGCTGAATTTTCAGCATCATTACTCCAGTCTTTAGTTTCACATGATCCTTCAGAAATCATTCTGATATGATGATTTGATGCTTAAGAAACATTTATGATTATTAATGATGAAAACAGTTGTGTAAACATTTTTTTTTAAAACAGCATTTATCTGAAATATAAAGCTTTTGCAACATTGTACTACCGTTCAAAAGTTTTTGGTCGGTAAGAAATTTTTGTTTGTTTTTGGGAAAGAACTTAATGAAATGAATACATTTATTCAGGAAGGATGCATTAAATTGATCTAGTGACAGTATAGACATTTATAATGTTGCAAAAGCTTTATATTTCAGATAAATGCTGTTCTTTTGAATTTTCTATTCATTAAATAATCCTGAAATTGATGGAGTAATGATGTAATGATTTCAGTAATGAATTGTGACATGAGGATATTGTTAAACACCTAATTTATATATGTATATTAATTAATAATGTATAGAACCCTCCCGAAACACCTGTTCCACTTACTCGTCGAGCTTCAATGTCATGGTCTAGCCAGCGGACCACAGCCTCCAGCACGTGCCTTTCGTTCCCCACATTGAGCTTCTCTATGGACAGCAGCTCACACAGGCGATCTGGCGGCTGCTCCAGGAACTCCTCCGTGTTGGCCACGTCTCGAAAATGCGTCTGCAAGAACTCTGTGGCCACATGGTAGACGTGGTGCAGGCAGTAATGCAAAGAGAAGACCCGAATGCCAATGCAGTTCTCTGCAGTAATGCAGCTCTCCAGGAATTGACAGCACAGAGATTTGAGATCAGTGAGGAGCAGAAGATCAGCAGCCTGGACCACATCCTGGATAGTGTCTTCACTTAGAGTAATCTAGAAAAGTATTGATGACAATCAGCCAACTAGAAACGCAAAGCTAGTACAAAGCTAGTTTTTTTTACCATATTTAGTCAACAAGCCTGTATTTTTTTTGGTTGAATTTTAGTTGACTAAAAGTCTATGAAATTTGTTCTAGTTTTAGTCAATTAAAACTTATATTTTAGTCATGGTGTATAATGGTTTAACTCATAATCATAATTATGTCACTTAACATCTGGCAACCACAAACATGAACGCTTGTGGAGGCTTTTACTTCCTTAAAATATTATTTCTGCACTTTTTTGTTGAAAAAAATAGAGAGATTTATTATTTTATTTGTTTTTAAACTACATTTAATTATTGTCTTTTTTCATAAACAACTTTGCATGTTGATACACCATAGCCAGTGTGTAGTGATGTTGTTGTCTTGTCTTAATCGTGAAAAAAAGGTTGTCAACGAACATTAACACTACTAATGAATTTCTATTACTTTTCCATAACCTTTCCAGCTGCTTGTGTTTATAATTGATTCTAATGGAATTAACTGATTTACAATGATAAAAATTGTATAGAAACCGTAGCCTGGATGCCAGCCGAATTTAGCCCCACTCACAACATTTTTGCTCGGGCAATTCGGTCTGGACTCGATCCATAGAGGAGTAATTATGCCCGAACAAAAACAGTTTGGATCAATGAAATTGTCAGGGGAGGCTTTATATGATGATGGACAGATGATAAACAGTAACGTAATCAGCCACATAATCGAAGACGCTTGGGTTGAATTTGCTCTTATCCTGAACGGAGAACTTGTTCGTATATGCGTTCACCTTCACTATTTCTCTCAGAAATTATGATCGTGTTGGTAAGTACTCTGTGTATCCTTAAATAATTTTTATACAACACTGGCAAAGATTGTTTACACTCTTTTCTTCTAACGTTACTTTCCAGCGTGCGTGCTGACAGGGTTGCCAAGTTTTTTTGCAATGTCGCAAAACTCAAAACTATAGCCCAAAACAATAGCTGGGATCTCCGGGAAAAAGAACAGTGTTTTGGGGGCAAAATATGTTCTTTTGGTTAGGTTGCCTGCTAAAATTCGCATTCCAGGGTCTATATATCACATAATTGGGGTCGATTCAACCCGCGGACATGGAAAACACTGCCGGGGGAAAAACACAGACTTGGCAACACAGTGCAGTTGAGTTCTGTTGACTTTTGACTACTAACGTCGCTCTGATTGGTTGCAGGTCTATCCAATTGAGTTCTTTCCTGGTTTGGCTGAAACAAGCCCCATAATCACAGCCCAATGGAGCGGTATCAGACTCATTTTCAGACTAGATTTGAGTATGACCACGTCAGGCTATAGAAACCGCACTCAGAAAGAGAAATCTGCCATAAAATATAAAATAAAAGTTTTATATCTATTTTAAAGGGATAGTTCACCCAAAAAATGAAAATTAGCCCATGATTTACTCACCCTCAATTCATCCTAGGTGTGTATGACATTCTTCTTTCAGACGAACACAATCTGAGTTATATAAAAAATTTCCAAGCTCTTTCAAGCTCTATAATGGGAGTGAATTGTTGCTCTGTTTTTGAAGTCCATAAAAGTGCATCTATCTATCAAATAACTGTTCCAAACGGCTCCAGGGGGTTAATAAAGGCCTTCTGAAGTGAAGCGATGCGTTTGTGTAAGAGAAATATCCATAAGAAATATATCTAGCTTCCGCCAGATCGGGAAAAAACTGGTGAGCAATGTTTGAATGTCAGACGTTGCGTAAGCATTTTGAACTGGGAGAGGCACTACACTTTTTCTGTAAGTTGAATACGGAAGGCAATCTGGTGGAAGCTAGATAATTTACTTTATAAAGTTTTAAATATGGATATTCGCTGCTAGTGTTGTCAAAAGTACCGACCTCGAGACCAAATCGATACTGAAGTTTTAAAAATGTGCCGCTTTGAGCGCTGTTGAGCTGTAATAGTAAACACCTGTGACTGGCCATTGTGCTCACGCGCTCATCCGATGTGCCTGTGATTGGCTACGATGATCAACGCACGGCAGCGCTTGAAAGCACACGGAAGTGTTTGAAAATGTTTGAAAGCGGGAGCGGCAGTGTTTGAAAGCACAAGCAGGCATCGACCAGTGGACCGGTAGGCTGACAGACGCCTGCATTCAAACGCTCCGTGTGTATCTGTGCAAGCACTCTGAGAAAAGCGTCATTGATGTATATTTATAACATGTTTGAGAAGCGCTGATCATTGAAGCCAATCACAGATGTGTTTGATGAGAGCGATGCCCATTCAGAGGTGTTTATGATTCCGCTCAACAGCGCTCAAAGTGTCACAATTGTAAAACTTCAGTATCGATTTGGTATCGCGTTCGATACCTTTGCCAACACTAGTCGCTACACTTTTATGGACTTCAAAAACGGAGCAACAATTCACTGCTATTATAAAGCTTAGAAGAGCCAGAACATTTTTAATATAACTCCGATTGTGTTTGTCTGAAAGAAGAAATGTCATACACACCTAAGATGACTTGAGGGTGAGTAAATCATGGGCTAATTGTCATTTTTGGGTGAACTAAAACTTTCAAGATTTTTACAGGCCTTGAAATCATGATTGTAAAATTCCAGATATTTAATGACTATGGGGAACATGCATATAGTATGAGTAAAGTAATATAATTACCTCTCCACTGAAAACGTAGTCCAATATCTGCCTCATGGTCGTGACCGAGATCCCTTGCAACTCGATTTTGTATACAGATCCATCCTCCTTTGGTGGGTTGTAATTCAATTTGGTCCTGCAAACATGTAGCAACACGAGTTCATTCACTGTGGATCTAATAAAAGGACGGACTTAATATCTTGAAATGTTGCACTATATTTGGGGCAGTTGTGTTCTTATGGTTAGAGTCGGTCAGACTTGTAACCTGAAGGGTCGGGTTTGATTCTCAAATCAGGCAGGAAATAACTGAGGTGCCATTGACCCAGGCTGTGCACTGCTCCAAGTGTGTGGGTGTGTGTGTTACACTTTATTTTAAGGTGTCAGGTTAGAAAGTATTTATATCGAAATACTGAGTCATATTATTTAACTAAATATACTTACTATAAGGTTAGGGTAGGATTAGGGTTTGGTTGAGGGTTAGTTGCATATTCTTAAGAATAATTTACAGCTATGGTAAGTACATGTAACATATAACAAGGACACTGTAAAATAAAGTGTTACCAATCTTTTTTTAATAGTTTTAGTTTTTAAGTTATGAAATGAATATTGGAGCATTCATAAACTCACATGGATGTTCCATGAAAAGCTAAAAAAGTATTCATATCATACTTTCACTGTGATTTTGTGTCCTTTTGGGATTTTAGTCACCAGCCACTGTCAATGCATAGAAAAGATTGAGCAGGACATTCATCAAAATGTCCCCTTTCATATTCAGCAGAAGTCTTAAAAGCTAGTAGTTGAAAAGAGGGTGTGTAAATGACTTTTCTTTTCTGTTTTTTTGTTGTTGTTGAGTGAACTATTGCTTTAATTAACCCAAGCAACAGGCAAGGTGGGGCCGTGTGGCACACCCATATGACACATTGCTCAAGGGTCTGCTACATGTCTGAGCAAACATACCAGCTCTACTGATCTGATCTAATTTCATGCAAATGTATCCTAGTTTCAAGCTAATTCTCATACCTGATGTATGGGCTAGCAGCAGCCAGAATGTTTTTCTGAACAGGAATCTGTTCTCCTTCCAAAACCAGCACTGCATCTTGAAAACAATCATCTTGTCTTAAAGCCTGAAGGACCCTTAGAATCTTTTGGGAGTGTTGAGGGTCTGAAACCACTGATCCAGCATCAGCTCTAGCTGTTTTAGGGTCTGACATGCTGTTGAGACAGACAGACAGACAGACAGACAGACAGACAGACAGACAGACAGACAGACAGGTGATCAGTTAACATAACAACAACAACAACATGGTTCACTCTCGTAAATGTCTTATATAAACATAATTACAGGTTTAATCATTTAAAACATTCAAACTCACTCCAGTGTACTCGAATTAAACTTGTTCTTTATGCTCGCTGAAACTTCAGCTGCTCATTATCAGTCAGAGGACCGTACGTACACTGCAGAAAAACAATTCACCAGGAGGCTAGTGACGATTCATGACGTAGGGCCAGGAAGCGCGGTTTGATTTTTCATAATAAAAGTAAACAAAAAAAAAAATGTATTGCAAAATGTACATAAGACAGGGAACAGGGAACACTTCCATTGAGACAAACACACAGAGTTAAGACAAACAGGTAGCCGATATAGAGATAAAAAATATATACTAAAATAATAAATTGGAATACAATTATTGTATAAAATATTATATAAATTTACACTAAATGCTTAATTTTATAAATAAACTTTATTGGGCAATTTTAAGATTTTTTAAAGATTATATTTATACATTTTCATGCCATTCAACAACTTTTATAGCATTCAACAACTTTAAATGCTGTTTATTTTTGTAAAAAAAAATCCAAATTACATTGAATATGGATTATAATCAATGTCATTATGAGAAACATGAAATGATGACCAAGAGTGCATTTACGTATAAATATTTAATAGCCTCTTGTTAATGTGTCAAGGAACCTGTGAATGGGCTATTATAGATTCATTTCTAATACGTTTTGTGAGGTATGGTGAGTTTAAGCTATTATTTGACAAGCAATAAAGAGTATTTCACTGTAAAAGAAATTATCCTTACTAAAGCATTAACATACAAATTAGTGCTACATGAGGACAAAATGTACTGCATATTTATATGTATACTCAAGGGATTTCCCTTTAGATAGGCCTAAATGTCACATGTTGATTAATATCAGTTTTCATTTCAGAGCCAAGATTCATTTCTTTGAAACAGCCACTCTTGCACAGGTGTAATGCATTTTAATGAAACATTTATAGTACAGTAAATCCCTCTGTTGCTTAGACATTAAAGATGTCATCAATCACGAGTTCCTGTCAGGACATTATGGGAGAAGAGGTTTGTCAGAAGGAAGTGGACAAATCTGTCCTTTATGCATGAAAAGAAAGAGAATTAAGCTGACGCATTAATGTGTCGATAAAAAAAAAAGAATCCGTGGAGAGGTTTTGATTTATGAGGACTCGTGACCTCAAAGGTGTGAATGAGTGAGACGAGGAAGAAGATTGAATTAATATTTCATTAAGAGAGAGCTATATGGTGATTTAACACCCGTTTGTGGCACTGATCAGCTGTGCCAGTTATCGTAAAGAGGCCAGAGCTATTCCCTTTAAGTGATTCATGTGTATTTCAACGGAATATAAAGAGGAGATTTTAATTACAATCTGTAGGATATACCCTTTACCAAGTATAAAACCTTTTATAGTGTATTAAATTGGCCTGGACCTTCAGTGACTTGGAAAGTCCTTTGACGCCTAAATTAAAGACCATCCCACCTCTAGATGGCGCTCATAGAACATACATTTCTGATTCAATGCCATTTCAGATTGTGGTTAACAAATCTCTCCATCGGTCCATCAGATAAAAAAATAATAATAAAGAAAATATATAAAAAAGACATAATTGACTGAATGTTATCCATCTTTAAAAGCTTGCGTGTGTCTGGTTATCTTTGATGCTAGATTCTACATTCTGTCCCTGATTATTCTGTCTCTTTCAAGCTTTATCCATATATTAATCAATATCATTCCATTTTATATTCACTCTTTGATGTACCAGGGATGTCTCAAAGACAGGAACATGCAAGCTGTTGAAAACAAAGAAAAAAAAATGTACGCAGCAGGTAGCACAAGTGCTCATGATGTAAGAGCTGCTGTCTCACAGTCAGGAACCCAGACTTAAGTCGGCCTGTCTATCTATCGGTCTGTCTGCCTGTACCATTCAGGCATAACATTCTGACCTAACATTATCTGTTGGTCCCACTTTTGGTGCCAAAACAGCCCTGACCCATCGAGGCATGGACTCCACTAGACCCCTGAAGGTGTGCTGTGGTATCTGGCACCAAGATGTTAGCAGTAGATCCTTTAAGTCCTGTAAATTGCGAGGTGGGGCCTCCATGGATCGGACTTGTTTGTTCAGCATGTCCCACAGAAGCTCGATTGGATTGAGATCTGGGGAATTTGGAGGCCAAGTCAACACCTCAAACTCGTTATTTTGCTCCTCAAACCATTCCTGAACCATTTTTGCTTTGTGGCAGGGCGTATTATCCTTCTGAAAGAGGCTATAGCCACCAGGGAATGCTGTTTCCTTGAAAGGGTGTACATGATCTGCAACAATGCTTAGGTAGGTGGTACGTGTCAAAGTAACATCCACATGTATTTCCCAGCAGAACATTGCCCAAAGCATCACACTGCCTCGTTGACTTGTCTTCTGCACATAGTGCATCCGGGTGCCATGTGAATGTATCCAAACAGTTGCTCACCTGTGTAATAAAACACATAAAATATTAAAACGTCTTTGGTGTTTCCATGGTTTCTACAAAATAAAACCGGGAAATCGAGGGTTACAAGGGTATGATGTTATTGATAGGCGACACATGGACACAGTCTGTGTCCTGGTTAAAATTGCTTATTTCTCTGGACTTAAACATTCTTGGAAACATTTGGGATATTTGGTATCTGCCCACATCTCATTTGACTCAGAAGTGTGTGTATAAATTAGTGTACTAGAACAAATTGTCTTAACAGCATTACATTTAATAAACACTCAACTTCAGTATACCTGTGTAAACAACATAGGCCGATTAAAAAAACACTGTTAATGTGTGAATAATTTATTAGTTCAGGCTTGGTGGGCCCACTGCATAGGGCACATTTTACCCACATTTCCATTGGCAAGTACACTTCGAGGGCGCATAATGGCTGCAAAGGAGGTGCTCGCGAGCGCCCTTCTGAGACCTAAAATGACAAATGGGACACCCTGCGGATTCGTGGGATTAACGGACACGCACATGGAGTGGCCATTGTAAGTCCACAAGACCGAAAGTGCACATGAAGTGTGCCATTTGGGACAGGGCCTTAGAGTGTGCATCGATCCGCACTTCGGATTCTGACCGGAAATAGTAAACCATCCGGGTATCTTTGGAATACTCTTTTCAACATACTACGATTTGGGACATACTAATTCTATTTTCGAATACTATTTAGTATGGATAGTATGCGAATTGGGACGCAGGGCCGGTCTCTGATAAAACAAAAGTTGTGGAAAAGTGCTTCCAAGGTCAAACTTCCGATGAAAAAGCTGTGCACTTGTGCTGCGTTCTCCACACCACTTTCAGACACGCACTCGCAAACTTCCCTAAGCACTTCCCCTCAGGGGAATCCCTGCTGCCATTTTTAAGGGTGTTCCACTTTGTGAAGTGGACGAGGGAAGTTTATATGGACAGAAGTGTACATATGAAATAGAGTCTACTTCAGGCAGCTCCGTATACCACAATGCAGCACGATTGTGACGTCATCGCATTTCGTGTTTAATTTACCGCACCACAAACAACGCTATGATATTTTAATAATTTTTAAAAAGCATTTAAAACAACCCAAACACACCTATACATATAGAATGCTGCATTAAACAATATCGTAAAGGATAAAAAATAAATAATAAAAACAACTCCATAGTGGATTCCAAGTGATCAAGGGCTTAGCCTTAGGGCGTTCAAGTTCAGTCCATTGCAAAGTTTCCGCCAGTAGTGGGCACTCATGCAATGTAGGCATTGACGCACATCCAAGTGAACGAGATGAAGGGAAGTTAGCAAATGAGGGGTTTAATAAAAACGAACTGGAACCAAGCGGCAACCTCCCGGTCTTTTTTGAAGCCAGGACGGAAGTGACTTAAACTGTAATTCATCAACTGGCCACAAGGGACAGGCTCCAGAAGGGAGCAGAATCTCATTGAGTCCCATGTTAAAATGCCTAACTTTACAGCAGAAAAAAACATGTTTACAGCCTGGTACAAATTCTGGTTTTGGTCTATACAGCTAATTTTCCCTTCATGACAACTGTGAGGGGGTGAATTTTTTTATAACTCATTCATTTACATTATATAAAGCCTTAAAGTTCTGCACAATTAAGGGTGTGGTCAGTTTGAGTGACAGGTGGATTGCCAGTTATCTGCTGTCTGTTAGACATCACATCACCTCAGCTCCACCCATGTCCCACCACTTATCCCATTTTCTATTATCCGGGAGTGACACGCGATGACGCGCTGACAATATGTCAACAGCCAGCTCGACCCTACTTTATACGTTTCAAAACTGCTCTTCAAAATCCAATGGATGACTTCATGGAAACTACGTCCATATTTTTTTTCAGTCTATGACTGGAACACAGCAATGGTGAGTTAGCAATTTTAACAATTAATAATTTACATTTGAATGGTATATCATGCATTAATTTTAGTCAATAACTTGTGTTTTATAATGCTATTGATGGCAAAATGACTCGTTTATGAAAAGATGTCACTGGTGTTACAACCCTTACTTCATTCATGAAATAATCTTTTATGACCGGGGAAACTGAATTCTATTAAGGTCAACATATTCTCAGTGTCGTTAAAAAGTTCAGTGAGTGTTGTGTAGGAGCAGAGAAGAGCTTTAGAGAACTTTATGACGAGACACCATCATTCGCTTACCTCTCAAAAACGTCAGAACCAGGCCATTGCTCTCCTGTTGATATGCAGCACCTCACACCTGCCCTTAGCAGTCATTCCTTTTCATTGGGATGTTTGTGAAATGCTGCTGTGAGCCCAGAGTTATTAGAGACACTTCATATGGAATCTGATTAGCATCTTTGAGAGTTCTTAATTATTTCTCAAGTGCTATTGTCTGTCTGCATCCCTCCCATTTCGAAACAAAATGAATTAATGGAAAGTAAAGTGAAGGCAAGGTCAGGATGTTTTGAAAGTGGCGTGTGTGGACCGATTTCTCTTTGTTCAGTCTGAAAGACAGAATAAATGTTTGATAATTAGCTGAGCCTGCGCTGTCCAGAGTTTTCTAAGCAGAGGGCAGACTGACAGAATGGGAGCAACTTGAAGACAGAGGCACCGTAAGCATTAGTCTATTAACCTCTCTTTCTCATCTGTAACAATCATTCTTGATGAAGGCATGAGCAAAGGTGAGCCTTCAAGTTCCAGATCTGTCTAAGAAGAACAGCAAATTTAGTTTCTCACATTAGTCCCCTTTCATATCTCACCATAGTTTTTCACCTTCCTTTCTCTTATTAGGCATTAATGGGTTTTCAATGGAGTTCAATATTCTCAACCCCTTCTTTGACTCGTCAGGCTCCACTGCTCATAACCAGGAGAATTAATTACAATTGATTAAACTCATCTTTGTGGGAACCCATTCCACATCTAAAAATAATTCACCATTTCCTTTTGTTCTTTAATCAGGCGGGGAAGTTTTCAACATCCCGAAGGAAATTGCCTGACAAAAGAGGGATGTGTTTTGTGATTGGGTGGTCAGGAGACAGCGGGTGGTTGGATTGCTCTTTTATGTCTGACCATAATGATGTAGAGCATGAACTTAAAAGATTTTTTAGGAAACACTCCACCACACACCACTGGGGGTTACAGTGAATCACAGTCAACTGAGCTATTCTGAAGGCAGAATATATTATTGGTCAGCAAAATGAAAATGATTTGTATTCAATTTTACACAAATTACAATTTTTTTGTGACACAACTTTGGCCAAACAACTACAAATCTGGTAGTTGGAGAGACTTAATTTTTTTGAGTAATCAACTTAAAAATTTGTATATGCTACAAATTATTAAGTCAGTGTAGCTTGTTGGTTAAACGTAAATTCACGTTGTCGTAACAAAAAAATGGATGCAAACTGTTGCGTTAATTTATTCTGTTGAGCCAACACAATGTATTTTTTCATACAGCTTGCGAGAACTCAATTAAATGTTAATTAAGACATTTCTGGCCTTTATTTCATGCTATAATGTCTTTTTATCAGATCACAATCAACACAGACGGCCAATTCACATCCAAATCAGCTCAGGTGAAATATAATTTCTTTTGCCTTGGCACTAAAGATTTAGCAGCAGGGGAACAGTACACTGCTGAAAAGCGGTGAGGTAACAGTCATTCTTCTCATTTTTTTCTTTTAGGAATTTTATGAGACATCTGCGACCAAGCTGATATATACCTAAAAAAAACATTTAAGTAAAACAAGCTATGAAAGAAACCTCTGAGCAAATAACCCCAATTCACACAAGGGAAGCAAAGCATTTGAAGACTCAGCCATGTCTCACTCTGTCAGTGGTTGATACCTGTATAGTTCATTCAAATGTGGGATTTGAACCAGGGTTCACTTTCATTTGGTTGTTATCTTCAGTGACCTGTAAGATAACTGTGCCTAGTGGTTTTCTCTGCTGCTTTGCTTTTCCCCGTTTTCCCCTCTTAAGTGCACTGAAGTTAGCATCATCTCCAGAGAAGTCTCTGGGGTGGAAAAGGAGTCTCCAGGGGTGGAAGCATTTGTAATGACTGCAGCAAACAATCTCTATTTTCCCTCTTACTGATACCTGCATCTTTCCCAGGAGAATGGAGAGCAGCAACATGCCATCACACATTATTATAACATGTCAGGCATGCTTCGTGAGAAATGTTTCTTGTGATGACAAACCTGGAAGAAGACTTCATCACTAGAGTGCCAGCCTTAACTATTCTACATTTACTTATAGTTATTTTTCCCCAAACCAATTCACCAGAAATCCCGCCCTGTAGGTAATTTTATTGGTTAATGTTACAGTGACGAGTAGGTGACAAGGGCGTGGCTTCTGACGTCATGATGTGGGGCCAGCCAATCATCAATTCCCAATGGACAATTGGTCCTACATTGGACAAGTCCCGTCCTATTCTTGTTCAAGGAGCCGTTCATGCTGACTTTAATGCTGCCAATGACGATGCAGACCCCATGCAGTGCAATGCATTGGCAATCCAGTGCATTAATAGCAATGAAAATGACATGCTGTTTCTATCATGTTAAATCCAATGGACGCTCTTTCTCATGTATCAGCTTGCTACTTAGATCGATGCTGATTTATCCTACACAGTGTGTGTTTCTTTGTGGTTCAGATTGCATTTACATCAGAGGACTCGCTACTAGTGAGCTAAACTTATTTTGATTTACACTATGGGGGCTGGTTAATATACATGCATACAGTTCATGTTACAGATAGGTTCAGGTTAGATGATTTTTAATGTTTCCAGATGACAAGCTTCATTAGCTCCCTGCTCTGGGCCACGCAAATGCATATGAAACTATGAGGGAAATATTGCAGCGCTTTTTAAAAAGCACCTTGGGGGTTTAGTGTCTCATAAGTGCATGCAAAACATGTGCTTTTCATAACTCCCTCTGTTCATTCACTAGTCCACATTTTGATCGAATATGTGCATGAACTTATTAATTCACTTATTCATTTATGCACACTCAAGGAACGTGGTGACATTATTTTACACTCATCAAAACAGTTCTCATACTGTTGTAGCCAGGGAAATACAAGTGTCACAAAGATGTATGATCCTCTATAAAATTAAAATTCTGTAAATGCGCTTGGCCTGCTGTGAAAACAACATGTAACGTGCTTTGGGTGGATTTGTGTGGGTTGAGTGCACATGTGTGTTCTGAATGTAATGGGACACTCAGAATGAGTGCAGAGCATGAAAAGACAAAGGAAGTCGGACAGAAGGAATAAGAGAAGGGTTGATAATTTTGCTTTTATCTGCTCCTCCTTCATGTGTTGATTTTCCATGGATCAGTCATGTTCCTGCTGTGTGCAACACTAAGCTTCTGGAATTAAAAATCCCTTTCATTCACTCCATAGATAAGGATTTTTAGAGATAACGTATAAACCTTTTGAGACCAATATAAGCTTTGAGATTGTTAAAAGATGAAATGCCTGCTTCAGTGTGATTTCAGCTTTATTAAAAAAAAAAAAAAATAGTATAGTATAGTCAAACTCCTATTTAAGAACAAATACCTGTAATCCTGAGAACCACCAATCAGAGAAGTTGCCATTACGGAACATAAACCATGAGCTCAGCTGTGACCCCCCTATTCCTAAGCACTGTGAATGATGTAATTGAGTCGGTATCCCACCATAACATTACTTCTATAATTAAACACATTGCTATACATACGTGGCAAAAATATATTTTTTACAAAGCCCGAACCCTAAAAAATTATTTGGTTTGAGTAGAGCCAACTTAAATTAAACAAATGAGTTCAAACAAATTAAGTTTTATGAGTATTTAGAACTTTCCTTTTCTTTTGAGTTCACAAAACCGACACATTTTAAGTAATCTGAATTGTTTCATTATTTTGAGCTTTATGAACTTGTTTTCTTTTAACTTAATTTTGAACTGAAACTGGGGTAGGATTTCTATTTCCCGGCATGCTTTGCCACTCAAAAGGGAGAGTAAATGCTATAATTAAGTGTCATAATGTTTTGATTTATGTACGTGTGAGCTTAAATATAGTGTTTAATGTTTAACTATGCTAATTTAGAAGAGTTTCTGTTATGTGAGGTATTTTGAAGGGTTACCATCATGGTGAGTGGCAAAATATCAAAGTATTGTGTTATCAATGAGCAAGTTAGCATTTATTGATTTAAAATTGTAAAACTTTGAAATTTGTTAAAGCTTGCCAAGTTTCCACTACTAAAAATATTTAAGTTGAGTTTACATGAGCATTTTAAGTTAATTGCATCAATGAGCATACTCAAACATTTCAAGTTAAGAGCAATTGTACAAATATATGTACAAATATACAAAATAATAATCTGCAAATGCTTAACCTTTGAATTTCTTAACCTAAAAAGATTTAGGTTTTAAATGATTTTGTTTGAGTTTTTCCAACTTTTTGATTTAAAAAGGTTTTAATATAAATATGAATATTTAAAATAAAAATAAAAATGAAATATGTTTTATAGCTTACATTTACAGATCAGCACAGTACAAAAATTATATTCAGTGTTATATTCAAATGTTTCCATTACTCTTTTTTTTTTTTTTTCTGACTGGGAAACTTCACAACTTAAGTAGGTAATTGACTCATTAAATGACATTAATACACAGTTTTATAGCGTTCTATTTATTATTGTTGTAAGAAGACTATTATTAATTGCTTTAATCAACGTTTGTAATGTTGATTATGAGTAATGTGATAAATAGCTGGTTAATTTGGTTCATGGCTTCTAACTTTTAATTAGGCCTAAATATTTAGTTTAAAAGAAAACGAATGGGAAAAATGCTTTCAGAATCACGGCTGTTGAAAAAGTTACACTGTCCAATGCCCATCCACGTGGTCCACAGTGGCAAGGCCATGGAAGCCATTCGAGGTTGATCATGACCTACAGAGGGCAGCAGCGCTCCACAGTCCAAAACCTGCAGTATGCATCAGAACAGTTTCAATGGCTTTGTAGGATTGGGTTAATCTTTTCTTCTCGTTTTGATTCTCAGCTGTATTCTTGTGGGCAGATATAATTAATGGATCACTATTTACATCCCATCTTTTATGCCCCCACCTCCCCCTTCCTCCACCTTACAGAGGCAAGTGTGCAGATTGACAGATTGGCTATTTCTGTATATCAGCTGTAATTAAAACTCATTTAGGCTGCTGATGGCATTTTCCGCCCCCTCCATCCGCACCAATTAGAGACAGTATTAGGTTCCAAACATTGCAGATTAGAAGGGGAATGCAAAAGGTTCAGGGCAAAAAAATGTACCCTGTTGTCCTGGTGGTAGGCTTTCGGGGGTAGCCGTGGAGTTATGGATGTTCTATAATGCATGATGGGCGAGCGCTTGGTATTGATCAGATAAACACTCAGAGCTCAGGATGCTATAGATCACACGTAAGATAAATCTTCGGTCTGCTAGTGCCTATTCTGTTCTGTTCCTCCCTCTCCCGCTGTCAGGCTTTCTGCGAATATGCTCAGTTCAAGAATGCTAAAGCGACCAGATGTTTAAGGACTCAGCATGAATAGGTATACTCTTTTTTGTTTTTCTTTTTTTAATATTACTAATGTTAACGCACATGCATTCTTCGCCAATGCATACGGAACACATAGGCTGAATCCGAAATCACCCCCTAAACCCTCATTCACTATTCCCTACTTTAGTCCAATTTGTAAATTTGGACAGCCGTTGTGTATATCGGCTGTACACTTGTTATTGCGGTGCAATGTGGGATAGAATGAGTGCATTCAATAATGTCCACTATAGTTTCGACACCACTACAAATGGCTGTCCCCTCAAATAATGCCATATTTAAAGGTATGGGGGTGATTTTGGATTCAGCCATAGTAAAATAAATCAGTGGGCCTACGGATCGAGTGAAGTCCAATTCTCGAGCAAATGACTTTAAAGTGTCCCTATTATGCTATTTTAAAAGCTCTGCTCCTAATTTTGTTCATATCAAAGGTAAAAAAAGAGAAAAGTTTCATTTTCTCATATAGGCCTATACATTGCACATAACCACATTTTTCAGTGATTCTCAAACGACGACAGAACGTTTCTCTGTATATATATGTGGTTTTGTTTCATGAATAGAGTGTATACTTTCTTCTCTGATTTACCCCGAAAGAATGGAAGTGAAATGGGACAACATGCCCCAAAGGTGGGGTACATTGCAACATGTGAGGGGCACAATCTAACATGATCAAATGACAGCTTAAAATGTTGCTTGATATAACAATAATAATAAATAAAAAAATCCAAGACAAGCTAAAATATTTTGTCAATAAAATACAATTATTAACTTTTTAAAATAAAATAATGGCATTTTTTAATCATTATAAATATACTACTTTTTGAGTTTGACAACAAACACATATCTAAATACAGCTATACAGCATAGCTAAAAACATAATAATAATGAATAATTTCTGAACATTGACTCTCAGTCATTATTCACCCTTTTCTCATGGTTTCTCAAAATAATTAAATTAATAAAATTATAGAATATAATAGCATGTTTCTAATAGGGGCTCATTGTAAAGCAGTGTGTTACTAATTATTCAACCCGAACCTTGAGCAGGATGTTTCTCAGTGATACGCTACTCACTTTGAGGTACATTATGAGATGATTCAACAGTAGTTCTTCACCATCAGCTTTAACAAGTGTGTGTCCATCAACAAACCTGTCTGTGTGTGTGTGTTTGTGTGTTTCTAATTTATTCCATCCTTTATCTTTACTCAAAGTAGTAAGCATTACAGACAATCTGCATTAATAGACACAGTTTTAGGTAATACTGCATCCCACAGCTGATTTACAGTAGTATTTCAGTAAGACAGTAACGGGAGTTAGCCGGTTAGCCAGACACTTAAACAATATGAAACACAATAAACGCATTCTCGATAATGATGCTATCCAGTATCCGCTGCAGTATTTGAGGTGGTTCAAGTTTTCCGTGGTGTCTGCGCACGCAATAAGTGGACGGCCAATATGCTAAGGTTTTGTCTTGACGTCACAGCGAAGCGGCTTGCAATTCGTTTGAAAAACTATTCGGTCAATTGACTCAATTGTAGTCGACTCTTACTTTTGAGAGACAATAACTTTATATACGGTGCACTTTCAGATTTAAAACTTTGCAGGATGTTTTCATTCACTTAGAACTATGTTACACCATACATGAAAGGGTCATTTTCAAAAATCAATAATAGGGGCACTTTAATTAATCTGACTGTATCACCACCTGACTGTTTGCTCATGGCAAAGTGAGATAGGCTTATTTATAGAAATAAAACAATATGAATGGTACAATTTTTTGTTGTTGTTGATGTTGTTCTTTTAATCCGAGCATTTGGCAGCAGAATTGCATTTATTTTCCACATATTTCTTCCTCAAATGCAAAAACGGCATATGCAAAGAAGAACTTAATGTCTTTTTTTTTTTGCAGCAAAATAAGAAGCACAGATATCATGCTGAGAAGAAAAGAAGGTGAATACTGAGACACCATTACCGTAATCTGGATACACTCCAGTAGTATCCTTGTGTCCGGTAAATAATTTATTCTAAAGATTTTTTTTTCTTGCAAATAAATACTAATCTCTCTCTCTCTCTATAAAGAATTGCATAATTCATTACTTACATTGAGCCATGCCAGTGTCCCTGTATAGACCTGGTCTTGTAAACTCAGCAATGGATAATGGCAGTTACGATTCTGTGCTGGATTCCAGGTGGACTTTAAAGATCTTTTTTAAAGATTTAAGAATTTCAGAAAGCATCTAAGGCAAAAATTCTATCCCTCAGGCATTTTCCTCTTGCTCCACTCAAAAACACTTTGTCATGGTAAACACTTCTTTCAGAATGTGTTCAAATGCATGTCTTCTGTCCCAGCACACAGCATGATGCCCAAAGAGCTACACAAACTTCCCATAATGCTCCTAATCAGCTGGCTTGATGGACAAAATAAGTAAACCTTTAGTTTGGTCTGTTGTCTATGCTATTTACAGCAGAGACGCAGTGGAACTTTCAAAAGAGTTTCTTTCTCTTCTACTCCTGCCGAGAGACTTTCAGAAAACTGCTAATCTATTCCCAGCCAGTCAGTCTTTTAGTAATTCACTGGCAGTATCAAATGGACACTTAAATGGTGAAAATGGAAAAGAAACAAAAAGATGATGTGACAGCATGGTAATCAAAAAAGTTACTGTTAATGAAGATATTTGAAACCACCAAAATATTTTTTTCTACATGAAGGGAAGTAATTATTTGGTTATTGGTGGTTTGGATGGAAGCATGTTTCCGGCTGCAGAGTAAAAAACTATAAAACGGCAATTGTGACTTTTATCTCACTATGCAAACTTGTAATTTAAAGTTTTTTTTTATTTTTATAATTGTGACTTTTTATATTACAAAATTATATTATAATTTTGACTCTATCACAGTGGGTGTGACATAACTAATAATAATTATATTATTTCACATGTACACCATTAAAAAGTTTGAAGTCAGATTTATTTTTGAAGAAATTAATACTTTTAGTCCCCAAGGACGCATTAAATTGATCAAAAGTGACAGTTAAAGATTACTATTTCAAATAAATCTTGTTTTTTGAACTTTCTTTTCATTAAGAATCCTGAGAAAAATGTATCACGGTTTCCATAAAAATATTAAGCAGCAGCAAAACTGTTTTCAACATTGATGATGATAATAAGAAATGTTTCTTGAGCTCCGAATCATGTGACACTGAAGATTATGCTGAAAATTCAGCTTTGCCATTACAGGAATAAATTATATTATAAAATATATAATAAAATAGAAAACAGTTACTTAAATTGCAATGTTTTTTGAGGAAATCAATGCAGCCTTGGTGAGTATAAAAGTCTTCTTTCAAAAACTGACCCCAAACTTTTGAACGGTAGTATATCTGTTTTACTCTGTGGTGGAAACGACTTCCATAGTATTTCCTTGTGTGTTTTTTAGTGTATTAATTTTATTTTGCTTTACATTTTGTCAGTTGAACTGCAGGAAATAAATGCGATATGTCCAAAATTCGCTGTTCCAGGAATTAAGCATTTGAAAATAAAATAAAATAACACTTTGTCAAACTCCCAATACCAGAATGCATCACTGGTAACTTTGCACCCTGCCATCAGCGTTGATCTGATGCATTGATCACAGGGAAAAATGCTTTTACCAATAATGAAAGAGCTCTAAGCAGGGGAGAGGACAGCCAGTAAGATGTTCTTCCATGTCAAGAAAGAAAGCAGAAGGACATAATTTATGGATGAATGATGATAAGGGATATATATAGACATATACGGCATCTGTGGATGACGGAATTAGCGCGTGACAGCAAAGCGGATGAATGTTTGTGATGTGCGCTGCCGTACGAGTGTGTCTTGAGTGTGGGGGTGGGCTACTGGATCAATGAAAAAAGCATTAAATGGAGGGATTGTTCTGTGATGTGAAGTTGAACGCAGGCGATTTGGTGGGGTGTGATAACAAGACTGTTTTCTGATGCCCCGTGCACCCATCAGCATCTGTCAGAGGGGGCATATTCGCTATACTCAAAAAGCATCCAGGAGTTATCGAATATGCTTTTATAAGAACCTCAGGACAGACGTTTGCCTGCGACAGATTCCTAGATGTACTTAATGTGCTCTTTCTCTTCTCCTTCCATGTGTGTGACTCACACTCGCTAACACTAATTATCAATTACATTGGTGTGTAATTATTGGGTCAACGGGGAACACAACACACCTTTAATGAAAACAAGAGACTTTGAGATATGCTTATCTGCTTAGATATACACTAATTATAATCATATTGCCAAAAAATATGAAAGAAATAATAATTGTAGTCACTGAATACGCTTGGTCGTCTCTAATATTAGCAGCCGCAGTGTGCAGGGTTCAGTTTTGGGTCAAGGTATGTGTGATCTGTGCGGACGTGAATCTCTTTTCTGAGAAAAGCTTACTTTGTGCAAAAACTTACATTGACCTGGACTAACCTTGAGACTAATGCATTAACTTATTTAAAAAGCTTTCATAATCTGCTCCGCAAACAATGATCTGAGGAAACCTTGTTCTGACATTGGCATAAACCGATCATTGCTGATACAGTATAAATACATTATTGCCTTCTTGGGGCCCCAAAAATGGACCTTTAGCAGTGGAATCTGTCGGTATGTGATATGCAGCTTAACAAGTTTTCAAAAACATGTAGGTCTGTATTTTACAGTTTCTTCTGCTGACCCCAGTAACAATCTTGGGGGATTGAGCTTCTGTTCAATAATGGTCCAGTGTGTCTACTACCTTGTGCCTGCCGTGCATGTAATCGTCTTACAGAACCAATATGCTGCAGATAAAACAGAGGCGTGAGATACGAGAAGGCATGGTAGACTGAGACCTTGAGCATGTGGCTGTGGGTACATGTGAGATGGAAGTAGTGGCACAGTAGTGGTCAAAAGTAATGTCTGACCTAGGAAAATTGATATTGTCACCCTTTATTTAAATATTATAAAAAAAACGTGTTAAAGATTTTGTTAGCATATATGTAGTTGTGGTTGGAGTCAATTGTTTTATTTGTGATAACATGACTGTGAGGAGCAGGATTAGTGAGAGCTTTGAGAGAGCGATGCGAGGCCGGTGAGTAATTGGATGATGAGCGTCAGCTGCGCGTCACACCGGTCTCGGATCTATCATGGACGAGCCATGACAGTGAAGGACGAGAGAGGACCAGGCCTGGACTTTATGTTGTGTTTTGTTTGTGGTTTATTATGTGTATGCGGCAGTTGTCCGCGAGGGGCTGCCTGCGGTTTACTTTCAGTTTGTTTATTTATTTATTAAAGTTTATTAAACGTTCGCTGGTTCCCGCCTCCTTCTTCCCTGAACAAAGAACAGTATTACATTGGCGCCGAAACCCAGGAGGAACGAGGGACATGCTGTCGAAGAGCCCTCACAGCGCGGAAAAGAGAAGGCCGCGAGTGGCTACCCGAGGCCGTGGTGCTGGAGCAAGTGAAGACCGGTGGGGCGGAGAGCTCGCTTGCGTGCCCCTGGGTTGAGGTGGGGTGGCTGCCGTCCAAGAGGGAGCGGAGGAGTTGTCTGCGTTTGCCGTGGGCCGGAGCCTGCTGCTGTCCGCCATGATGGGGAGGAGCAGGGAGCGCGGGACTCGCTGCCGGCGGCCCTCAACCAGAGGAACGGAACAAAAAGACCTATACTTGGAAGGAGCCGTCCACCGAGCATCCAGTACCATTGCATGGCACCGCGAGGAAGAGCCTCTCGGCTGACTGAGGACAGAGTGGCACAGTGTCTGGGAACAGGACCAGAATTTTTTTTGTCTCTCTTCCCTCTGAAGGACGAGAGAGGACCAGGCCTGGACATTTTTGTTATGTTTTGTTTATGGTTTATTATGTGTGTGCACGGCAGTCGTCTGTGAGGGGCTGCCTGAGGTTTACTTTCGTTGCCTGTAACGTTGCCTGGTCTGATGCTTCTCAATTTCTGCTGCGACATTCAGATGGTAGAGTCAGAATTTGGAGTAAACAACATGAAAGCATGGATTCATCTTGCCTTATATCAACGGTTCAGGCTGCTGGTGGTGCTGTAATGGTGTGGGTGGGGGATACATTGCAACTGTGTGATGTGAATATGGAGCGGTTATAAAGCTGGCTGCTTAAGAATCTGTAGATAATTTGTTCCTATGGTATACTGGAAAACAATGATAAACTTTTCATAAGTTTTAAAGGCTATTATTGGCAAACACATTCAGTATATGCAAAGAGTTATTATTTACAGGGTTTACCCTGCTTCATTACCCTTCCCTGACAAAGTGTTGCCAAATCCATGGGTTACCCGTGGAATTGGGTTACTTTTACACTGGTCCTGCGGATAGTTTTTGTATTCCGAAGTTGAAGCGACCCACGGAATGCGATTTTTAACCGGGGGCTTGATACCATGTTTTATCCCTGTTAATGTTTTTGGGCAGAATTGTGAGAGAGCCCTACTTCTGCAATCCAATCCTTGTACTTCCTGCAGAATTTCAGTCTGTTTTTCTTGGAGAGAAGTGGCTTTTGTAGGCCATTGTCCAAAAGTCTTGGCCTCACTGTGTGTGCAGAGTCATTCACACCCACCTGCTGCCAATATTGAGAGCTCTGCACTGGTGGTGACACTCACACTTCAGTCTCACTATGATCGTTTTTTTTTGCTGCATAATGAAATAAATCAGGAATCTGGGTTTGAGTTAAATAAGTGTGAATAAATACATTTATTAAGCATTTACAACATGTGAATTAAGAAAGGCTGACTATCTGGTAGGTATTGCGTTAAAGTAACCCTTTTTATGCAGTTATAACTGCTTATCAATGATATATAAAGCATTTGTAAATGAGTCATTAGTCATTAACAAACACCTTTATAAACCCTTTACAAAGGGAACCTTAATGTAAAGTGTTAGCGAAATATATGCTTGAACTTTTCAGTTTCTAAGCTATTTTATTGATAAATCACAGAACAGTGTCGATCAATTTTGAGAATCCAGTTGGTATTATCAAACATGTCTTGTGGAGAGCTCTCTAAATATGCATTTATTTGTCATTTTAACTTTTGGAAATGTGAGTGTCAGGAAATGGCTTATCCTGTTGCACTCTCTATAGGCCAGCGACTAGTCGACATCAAGCTTAAAGCATCATACCAGAGCATTAAAGTCGACGAGTCGATTAGTCGACTAGTTTGTGCAACCAGTATGTCAAAGTAACATCCACGTGAATGGCAGGACCCAAGGTTTTCAAGCAGAACATTGCCCAAAGCATCACACTGCCTGTGCCGGCTTTCTTTCTTCCCATAGTTTATCCTGGTGCCATGTGTTCCCCAGGCAGGCAATACACACTCACCTGGCCATCCACATGATGTAAAAGAAAACGTGATTTATCAGACCAGGCCACCTTCTTCCATTGCTCCGTGGTCCAGTTCTGATGCTCACGTGCCCACTGTTGCCATTTTTGGTGGTGGACGGGTCAGCATGGTTACCCTGACTGGTCTGCGGCAAAGTGTGATGTACTGTGTATTCTGACACCTTTCTATCAGAACCAGCATTAACTTCTTCAGCAATTAGAGCTGCAGTAGCTAATCGCTCCCCATGTGCATCAATGATCCTTGGCCACCCATGACCCTGTCGTCAGTTCACCACTGTTCTTTCCTTGGACCACTTTTGATAGATACTGACCACTGCAGACCGGTAACATCCCACAAGAGTTTTGGAGATGTTCTGAACCAGTAATCTAGCCATCACAATTTAGCCCTTGTCAAACTCGTTCAAATCCTTACGCTTGCCCATTTTTCACTCAAACACTCAAACTTAGTCCAACGTTGAGGACAAAATGTTCACTTGCTGCCTTATATAAACCACCCACTAACAGGTGCCGCGATGAAGAGATAATCAGTGTTATAGTATCATAATGTTATGCCTGGTCGTTGTATATATTAATATATAATATAATCTTCCATTGTCTTGGACTTGTAGGTTACATATTTTGCAGAGCGTCCCAGTGTCTCGACTTGTCAGCTGATTAACATTTAATATGCATCCTCCCAACGCCACTTCCTCAAGTCCTTCACTGTTCCTGTGCTTCAGTGCACTTACATCATGTCGAGATTATGCTCACATTATATACATCAGATTCACATCAGATCTACATTAAGCAAAATGCCCAAGAGGTGCATCGCACTTAGTTATCATTTCATTATTTTACTGCTGAAGGTAGAGGATAAGCCTGTCACATTCTATTCTGTTCTATCTTCTCTCTCTTTCTTCTTTTTCCTCTACTTAGCTCCCACTCTGTCTTTTTCAAGCCAGACTTTGGCGATACACTGACACACAAATGCATGGAAACACACTTATTGCTAATATATTCAATTTGAATGGATTTTCAGGCAGTATTACCTATGTGTGTAAGCTACGGATCACACAGGAAATGACTAAAGATTACAGCCACCCCGCTGAGAATAATGCGCTAATGTTGTTATTCGCTAACTCTGCTATTATGCTCAGACTTTTTTATTCACACTTGCAGACAGACATAAACTGATCAATCTACTCTTTTTAGGCTATTTTACCCGTTCATCCTACAGGAAATGACCTAAATCTACCATGAAAGTGCAGGTGATTTGTTACCTCTCCCGTGCTCTCTCTCGTCCCTTTCAAACATACTCCCACATAACTGTATGTTACATCACTTGATTGTGTCTAACTATGTATGAAGAAATGAACTAAGACCTCTTGCGCTCCTCCGGAGAGCGTCGAGGTAATTACAGTGAGTGGTGGTGAGGCATGGTCAAGTGATTTACGTGTATGTGTATTTGGCTGCAAATCTATAATCACATCCAACACATTTTACATTACGTGTTCATTTTTGTCCCCTGATCTTGAGGTCTACCCATAATCCTGGGATTTGCATCCAACAGAGGACAAAGCTTCATGTTTCCATCATGTCCTTGGTTATGCATCATCACCATGTTGATAAAAAGCAAACATGATGCGCGTATACGAAATGAATAAAATTCTTGTCTATTCTGTGCATCACTTATGTCAATAGGGATGGGGGGAATTCAAGCGCTAAATTACCCATTACACTGTCCATGCATGACATATTTAATTTGCATATTTAATCATGATATGTGTAAGATGGGTCATTGCTTTCCCCATTGGGCCCTCTGTACTTGTTCAGTATATGGTATAGAATAGCACAATATATTTTCAGTGCTTGAAAAGATATGTTAAATAGCAGAAAACCTGCATAGCTTTTGTTGATTTTTCTTTTTTTTTAAAGCCCTTTGTGTCTGAATCAATTTGCACAAATTCATTGTATTCGAGTAAAAATGGCTAAATACAGTTCAACTGTATGAAAATGATGAAAAGATGTGCAAAGAGTTTAGATTTAAATAAACATTGAATTTAATGAACATTAATTATTTTTCTACAGACTGTCTTGCCTGTACCTGGGAGAAATGGTCCGGCAAAGGAATTTTAGCTGGGAGAGGTATTATGCATCATAATTAAATTAAGAATATTGGTAACACTTTGTAGCTAGTAAGGTACTAACCCCGAACCTGTCCCTAAACCTAACCTTAACCCATACAATTACCAGTACTTTTTTGGGTAAGTACACGTACTGTAAAATAAAGTGTAACCAAATTATTTGATACATTTTATCAAGGGCGTTTTCCCCCGAGGAGGCAAGGGAGGCAGTGCCTCCTCAAAAATTTGATTCATATTAGAAAAATAAAACAATGGACTCCACTAGACCCCTGAAGGTGTGCTGTGGTATCTGGCACCAAGATGTTAGCAGCAGAATCCTGTAAGTTTCAAGGTGGGGCCTCCAGGGATCAGACAACACAGCTGGACGCTGCGTCTCTCTTGTGCCTCTCCTGAGCTTATTGCTTTTTAACAGACACCCTAAAGCGTGCTGTGGTTTTATTTGTCCATCGCATTATGAATGTATGTGATGTGGTGATAACTGATATGACTGGTTCTCGTGATAAGTCCAGCCTCTTGTTTTCGTGTGTTTTCCATTTGCGAATCAGTCTGAATGATCAAACTGAAGGTGTTAAAGGTCCTGTTCTTCGTAATCCCATCTTTCAAACTTTAGTTAGCGTGTAATGTTGCTGTTAGAGCATAAATAATACCTTTAAAATTATAAAGCTCAAAGTTCAATGCCAAGCGAGATATTTTATTTAACAGAAGTTCCCTTTCAAAGCCTACAGCGAACAGCTGATTTGGACTACATCCCTGTACTTCCTGCTTTAATTACATCACTAGAACAAAAGTTTGTTGACTAACCTCCGCCCACAAGAATATGCAAAAAAGGGGGCGTGGTCTTGTTGCTCTCCCACGTGGAGAAGAGGAAGTGTTGCGTTTGTAGAGTGTGTTTGTCGCCATGTCTACAATAACATTGAGCGCATGCGTCTCCCCGTTATAAGAGACGTGACCTTTCCGGGCAACGTGCGCTAAGCTGCTGTCGAATCACAACACGGGAACCGTTGCCACAATCAGAACTCGTTACATATTTCTGAAGGAGGGACTTCATAGAACAAGAAATCATCAGGCCGTTTTTAGGACAGTGAAAACAGCGGTATACAGATAAGTAAATTGTGTGAAAAATACTGTTTTTTTATACACGAAACATGAACACAGGTTATATTGCACACTGTAAACACAGGTTATATTGCACACTGTAAACACAGGTTATATTGCACACTGTAAACACGATCAAAGCTTCAAAAACACATGAAAAACGGGACCTTTAATAGGGAGACTTAAGACTTAGGAAGTAGAAAGTAAGTAAGCAGCTCAGCCACTTAGATATCACTGCTTTATGTAACGTCAAAATAAAACTTGAAATGGCCTGAAAACATGATGACTTTGGGCGTTTTTAGTAAGCAATCAGCTTGGTGGAACTAAAGATACATCTCCGTGTCTGTGACCAGTGTTTATCGAGCATGACTGGTGATCTGAAATAAATGTAAAACTGCTTAAATCACAAATTTGATGAAATTGATACTTGGCTTTAAAAAACAGAACATTCATTACATTGTTAATGTAAAAATACAAAATAGAATTGTATTCTTATTTTTTATATTTTTGGGATGTAATGTAAGGTAATGTTTATTTAACCAGGAAACGTGACAACGTTAAGTGTAACGGACATGAATTTACATGTGATTTATATATATAAAAAAACCCTCTAAAAAAGAACAACAATGCCCTCCACTGATTTTACATTATATATATTATGACCACTGACAGTTAAAGTGAATAACACTGATTATCTCCATCACGGCACCTGTTGGTGAGTGGGATATTAAGCAGCAAGTAAACATTTTGTCCTCAAAATTGATGTGTTAGAAGCAGGAAAAATGGGCAAGCATAAAGATTTAAGTGAGTTTTACAAGTGCCAAATTGTGATGACTAGACGACTGGGTCAGAGCATCTCCAAAATTGCAGCTCTTGTGGGGTGTTCCTAGTCTGCAGTGGTAAGTATCTATCAAAAGTAGTCCAAGGAAGGAACAGTGGTGAACCGGCGACGGGCTCATGGGCGACAGGGTCAATGCTCACTGATGCATGTGGGGAGTGAAGGCTGGTGGCCTGGTCTGATGAATCACGTTTTCTTTTACATCATGTGGATGGCCAGGTGCGTGTGCGACGGTTACCTGGGGAACACATGGCACCAGGATGCACTATGCGACAAGCCGGTGGAGGCAGTGTGATGCTTTGGGCAATGTTCTGCTGGGAAACCATCCATGTGGATGTTACTTTGACAAATACCACCTATCTAAGCATTGTTGCAGACCATGTACACCCTTTCCTGGAAACTCTATTCCCTGGTGGCTGTGGCCTCTTTCAGCTGGATAATGTGCCCTGCCACAAAACAAAAGTGGTTGAGGAATGGTTTGAGGCGCACAACAATGAGTTTGAGGTGTTGCCATGGCCTCTAAATTCCCCAGATCTCAGTCCAATTGAGCATCTGTAGGATGCGCTACACAAAAAAGTCTGATCCCTAGAGGCCCCACCTTGCAACTTACAGGACTTAAAGGATCTGCTGCTAACATCTTTGTGCCAGATACCACAGCAGACCTTCAGGGGTCTAGTGGAGTCCATGCCTCGACAAGTCAGGGCTGTTTTGGCAGCAAAAGCAGGACCAACACAATATTAGGTCATAATGTTAAGCCTGATCAGTGTATTAAACACTAGTTAACTCTGCCTATACCACCTAGTCCTGACCCCTAAATACTGTCTACTTTCTTCTTTTACAAGAGAGATACACTCTCCGTAACTATCTTCTGCTGTCTACGTCCTTATCTAGCGAAGCTGTCTCATCAGACTTTAAAATAGTGCATATAGCCCAAGTACTAGAGAAACCTAACCGGGATTGCCCAGAAACTACCAGCTGGTCTCACCACATCCTTACAAGTTCCTTCTCATGCCACATGTCAATCTCTTTACTATTAATAATCATATTGGCACATATCAGTCAGGCTTCAAATGTGGCAATGACATATCTAGGTCAGTGC
Source organism: Gobiocypris rarus (assembly GCA_023029165.1). Taxonomy (NCBI): domain Eukaryota; kingdom Metazoa; phylum Chordata; class Actinopteri; order Cypriniformes; family Gobionidae; genus Gobiocypris; species Gobiocypris rarus. The sequence continues at coordinate 14,155,200 of CM040918.1, read as the reverse complement.
TTTCTGTGTTTACTGCTATTTCACCAAGTTAGCCTCCTCAACCTGCTTGATCTCTCACCACAGGGATCACACCTGGGACCTTTACTTATCTCCATCACATTACTATTATTTATTATTACCATTATATATTTTCTACTACACTGACAGTAAAGATACCAGAGTTATGTTTTTTTATTTTTGAATATTTTTTATAAATATATATGATTAATTAATTAAATTTTAGTATCAAAGTTAATACATGAGCTCAGCGCCAACTTTCTCAGCACTTATCTAGAGGCATTTTCATGTGTAATGCAGGCAGGTTGAAAACATGTTTTTTATATAACATGTATCAACGAAACAAAGATTTGTTGTCATTTTATTTTCATTTTTATTTGATGTCCTGTTCAGTTTTCCCCCATTAGTGTTTGGTTTTCTTTCTTTCTTTCTTTCTTTCTTTCTTTCTTTCTTTCTTTCTTTCTTATTGTTGCTGTTGCTATTGTAATTGGTTACATTAATCTGTAACATGGGCACTAATTTAAAAAAATGCTTAATCAGTGTTTTAAAATGGTAATCTTTGTGTTAAAAACAGCATGATTAAAAGATGATTAAGGTCTTAGATCTGGGTTATCAGAAGACAACACAGAGATGAAAAGACAAACATGTGTTACAGTTCTGACACGCATTCGCACATAAATATGAAAATACATGGACACATTATCAATTAAATAGTTTCGCAATTAAAAAGATTTGCAACATCCCTCAGTTGCGATGTAGCAATGCCGCTTTTTCTAGAAGCACATACAGCTAGGGCTGCTCGATTATGGAAAAAATCATAATCACGATTATTTTGGTCAAAACTGAAATCACGATTATGTAACACGATTATTTCACATGACTTTGGGAATGTGTTGCATTTATTAAAAAGACATTTCAAGAATTCTTAAATTGAAATTGTAACGTTTGTTGTACTTTTTGAACTATTAAAATAAATAACATATTCAAATAAATGTATAAAAGTATTCAAGTAAAAATTATAAGATCAACAATAAAGTGCACTTCCACAATCTCTTGAAAACAAGTAGGCAACATTTTGGCAACAATATATTCAACAAATTCCAGCTAGTAACTCGTAGTGTTGTCAAAAGTACCAACCTCGATACCAAATATTGAAGTTTTAAAAATGTGCCGCTTTGAGCGCTGTTGAGCTGTAATCGTAAACACCTCTGACTGGCCATTGTGCACACGCGCTCATCGGATGTGCCTGTGATTGGCTACAATGATCAACGCACGGCAGCGCTTGAAAGCACACGGAAGTGTTTGAAAATGTTTTGAAACCGGAAGCGTTTGACAGCTCAAGCAGGCATCGATCAGCGGACCGGTAGGCTGACAGACGCCTGCATTCAAACACTCCGTGTGTGTCTGTGAAGCACTCTGTGAAAAGCGTCATTGATGCATATTTATAACATTCACAATATTTGTGAAGCGCTTATCATTGTAGCCAATCACAGATGTGTTTGATGAGCACGATGGCCAGTCAGAGGTGTTTATGAATGCACTCAACAGCACTCAAAGAGTCACATTTTTAAAACTTCAGTACCGATTTGGTATCGACGTCGGTACTTTTGACAACACTAATAATCCATGTAGCATGTTTCTGCTCGTCGTCTGATTCCTCGAAGCCAAACTGTTCCCAGACAACGGAGTTGGTTTTGCCTTTTTAAAATTCCAGCGGATGATATGCACACGAGTCACGACCTGAGAGTGTGTGTGGCTTCGGGAGGGGCGGATGTGCGCGTTTCATTCAGAACGGAAGATAAAATAAGAGTGTACTTGCAAAACAGAACATGGCAAAATAATCGTTTTTTCTCGATTGTACTATTTTGGTGATCGTTGGGAGCCGAAATCGAAATTCAATTAATTGCACAGCCCTACATACAGCTTCGCTCTGTTATTGCCTCGGAGGCTTGGGATGAGATATGTAATAAATAATTACACACAAGATTGTTCTAGGCCTTACAAATTTCTTAAAATACAATATTCAATGTATTGAGTGTGGTAACCCAGGAGGAATAACTGACGACGGGCCGTTGAATTGCGCTTTGAGTCTGGCTGCATTACAAACTCGGAAGTGCATCATTTTTTTAATAATTCAACGGCCCGTGGTCAATAGCCTAGCGTTAACATCTGAGTTTGACGAACAATAACTAAATGCCTCACCCGTTGATGTCTGTCTGTCTGCAACACGCAACTCATGTTAAGTAGTACAGTCAAAAATATCTAATGAAAAGGGCGAAGTAGGGTGCAACATAAACTAACAACAAAGAAATAAACATACCTTGAACAAAGTTTGAATCAAAGTTTGCTTCTTTGGCACTCAAAGTAGACACAGGTGGTAAGAGTTTTGAAGAGATTCCGTTGGTCTGCTGTTGACCGCTTTCTGCAGGAAAACGAGGGCTCGTGTTGAAGATGCCCCACCCCCCATGTTCTGCTTTTTACAGCGTGATACCGTTTCTTTCAGGAACAAGCAGGTTTACTGCTAAATGCTGTAAATTTACCGCAAGTGCTTAATTTACGAATCCTTAGCTGTAAATGTACATATTTTAACTGTTTTTTTTTTTTAACTATATTTTACTGTTGGAAATTTGGCTGTAATTTTACAGCCATTTTTTACAGTGTAATAAAACTCTAAATAAAAATTTGACTGTGTGCTTTGGATGGTGATATTGATTGGTTTGAACAAGATATGTGGCTCTGAATGCCTTCTTACAGAACTCGGGTCCTCATCTATTAATCATGAATACATGGTGGAACATCAAGCTTAAGTTATCTCATTAAGCATGTCTCATGAGGGGCTATGCATTGGGTTGTATTTTATCTTTCTTCATCAGTGACTTTGCTTCATAAGCGAAGTTGCTAATAAATCAAGGGATTCACCATGTTGTGTATGAAAAAAAAGAAGAAGTATGTTTCCTTCCTGTTAAGTAAGCTGCTGAGATACATTTAATGCTTTGGAGCATTACATATATTGTGTGAGTGTGTTTCAAAAAGAAGATTCATTCTGACAAGGGAAAATGTGAAACAAGAGCTAAGCGAAGAGAATATTCAAGGGGGGAATCTCCTCAACCGCCACTAATCCACCTGGATGGTGTGACGGCATCCACATTGCGCCAGAACGCCCACCACACACCAGCTGATAGGGGGAGAAGAGACCGAGTGATTAAGCCAGTCAGTATATGGGCATGATTAGGAGGCCATGATGGACAGGGGCCAATAGGCAAATTTGGCCAGGATGCCGGGTTACACCCCTACTCTTTATCGAAGGACATCCTGGGATTTTTAATGAACATAGAGAGTGAGGACCTCGGTTTAACGTCTCATCTGAAGGACGGTGCTTGTTGACAGTATAGTGACCCCATCACTATACTGGGGCGTTAGGACCCACATAGACCAGAGGGTGAGCACTCTCTGCTGGCCTCACTAACACCTCTACCAGCAGCAACCTAGTTTCTGGTCTCCCATCCAGGTACTAACCAGGCTGCTTAGCTTCAGTGGGAAACCAGTCTTGGGCAACCTCAATGATTACAAATTTATAGTTGGGTTATACTGAAGTTCTGATTCCAAAACGAATGTATTCACTACCAATTCAACACCATTTCCGATTCCAATTACTTTGGAATACAATTATATTCAATTCATTTGACTTCTAATCAGATTAAATTGGGATTGAAATTCAACTCTAATTGAAAATCCTTTTCAATCAAATCTCAGTCCCTTGACCCCATATTATTCCATTCCGACTCCAAGTTGTTGTGCTCATCCCATTTATTTCATTTCGGTCCCATTAAAATCCAAACATTTTATTTACTGCAGCTAATGTTACACTTCTTAAGAATTAGGCGGTGCTCTTCCTTTCTGCAACACATATATTTTCTGTATAAACATATGAAACAACAGGTTAGATCAGGAGCACTTTCCGTAGCGTGTACACTCAAACTCACTCATTACATACTGAGCGCTCTTTTCTTCTACTAGCGTCAGTTTTCTTAACCAAGTATCAAAAATAATGTCTCAAAGTGCAAGCATTTATGCATATTCACAACACTGACTGGACACACTATACAAGATCCTTAAAAAGTTACCTTCTCTAAACCCATGAACACTGTAAAACAATAAATCTAAACATGTTCAATACTCACTTTTACACTATGCAGAGGTAAATATATTAGATAGCAATAAAGTCTCACATTACACTGTTAACATAAATATAGGTGAGTAATGTACAAACTCTATTCTCATAAACACTGAAAATCACAATTCAGTATAAAGCTACATTACCCCAGCATTTATAAACATTTTCTTATTGCTTTTTATTATTGTATGAATTACTTTAATCAGTTTTATTCTGTTATTAATTAAATCGGTTTTAACCGAATATCAGTTTCTATATCAGCAGCAAATTGATAATAAAATCATTTTAACAACAAGTCTGATTTTGTATTAATAGTGCACCATGAAATACTCTTTTTACAATTAATGGCTGACGGAATGACACTAAATGAAATTAACTCGTGAGCAGGGTGATTAAAGGCCTATTCACACGTGTGAGTTTTAGCTTCACTTCTCTAACACTACACAAGACTATTTCAGGTCCTTACACATCGATCCAGTACATCACCTATCACTTGTCTCAGATTTTAGTGTGAACCATGATATTTTTAAACTCTTACTACTAATTTTAACTCATGATGAAAGTTACGAGCTTTTATCAGCATTGTTAATACGATCGTCCGCCATTTTAGGTGCAAAAACTCAACCACAGTAACGTTGAACATCTCTATATTTCTTGCACAAACTACCGTTTTAAACGCACATAATACTGTTTTGTACTACTAGAGGGTTCATTTTCATTAGCTTACCTGTATAAACATATGAAACAACAGGTTAGATCAGGAGCACTTTCCGTAGAGTACACTCAAACTCACTCATTACTTACTGAGCGCTCTTTTCTTCTACTAGCGTCAGTGACCAATCTTCAGCCTAGTGTTACGCTCAGGGTACCCTCTATTGGTGGAGATAAGTATCACAACAATAACTCTTTTCTAAAAAATACATCGCAACAGTATCAACATGCGTCACAGTAGTGCTTATTATCGTGCAAAATTTAAAGGGGCAATATTTATCTGTCTCACTTAAAGGGGCAACAAACACGCAGGGCTACACTAAGATACTCCTTAATGCAGTTATATAAAAAGAACATTTTCATTAAAGGATTTGATCTACTGTAATTGTGGATATAAATTTAATACCACACCTTTCTGCCAAAACATTTTCTTGTATTTCAGTCATATCAGAGCTGTTCATAAACATTTTAAATATCGCTAAAATATAACAGAGAGAAGCTAATCTAATCATGCTGAAACTATCTAATTGTGCTGAAACTTTGCTTAATAAACAAAAGCAGTGATATAGAACTAAGCAGATTTACACTGAACTAAGGAAAGACACTCAAAATGAAGATATGCACATCTAATTTCTGCACTGGCAAGAAAAGACATTTTATCTGACAGCTACACCTACGGTGGCCTTTGACAATTATCTCTAGATATTCAATGATGCTTTGTCACCAAGATATGTCATCTGTCAAACCTCTTTTCTTTTCTGACACTGCGTCACTATTTACGGGATCTCGCATTGTCATTTCAGGGCAGATGAGGCCAAGATCCATGGTACACCGATGATTTTGAGATGAATCAGTTTTCCACCGTTTGCTCTGTCAGTCTAAATGAAGTCTAACAGCTTATTTAACATTCCTGGGAGCACAAAAGCGTATGTGCCAAGTATTGGTTGTTTACACAACTGGATGTTCTGTCCTCATTGTTGTTCACTTTAGCTGTGCTGCAGACTTACTAATCCCAGGCCATTCTTATTGAATACATGGTTAAATCTCTTGCATTGTTGCGCACAGATGCAGCTGGTTCTTTCCGGATCAGTGACTATGGTAAGAATATCTCATTCAAGGGCAACCGCAGCTTAGCCATACTTAACTTCTCAGACCATGGCTGAGGGGCAGATATGTTCCTGTGGGCTACGATTCAGTATGGAATGATAACCAGAGACAATGTAAACAGCTTTTTAAAGATCATTTTAAAAAGTAAATAAGTTAAAAGGAAGCTGTTAGAGCTGGAAAGCTTTAGCGGAGGCTAATTGTTCACTAATTTGTTTAGTGACGCTTTCTGTAGTTACATCGACGAGTGACCGTGTTTTGTTTGTGAGTGGGTCATCAAATCCTAGTCTCCAAAGATTTGTTCACAATCTGTGTCATGTCTACAAATCTACAAAGAGACTTCAGAAATAGTGCTTTATCTCAGCTGATCTGTTTCATCTCCATCTTGTCAAGCACTGGGGTTTTAATTAAGCTATAGAAAACAAATATAGACTTTCAATAATGCCAACGGTAATTTTTGTACATTCATGAATTGGTGCCATTTATCCAACCCCAAATGTCAAAAATTTTCAACAGATTTACTTTCATGCCAAACTGAACAAATGACCTGTTCCCTTGCAATCACTGTCAGATCTTTATGCCTTTTCGTTCAGTTCATAACGCCCCATAATTAACAAGAAGAGTGTTCATTAATTCTTTACATGTAGTAACAGTTCTATTTAGAACCATATAATCTTGAAGAACTATTCTATGCTATAATGGTTATTTGTATTAGAGTTTAAGGTTCTTTATTCTCTACTTTTTTTTTTAACTGTCAAAAAATCCTTTCAAAGCCACCTCATTATTGCTTTTCTGGAACTCAACCATCCAACTGCACAGACTGTCAACACGCTCTTAACTGGTACTTAATATCCTTCTCAAAATGTCTATAAATTTTAACTTTCAAATTGTTACTGGGTTCCAACTGTACCAGTCATGTGTTTTTTCTCTTTTCTTTTTTATTGTGAGCTAAGTGGAGACCATTGGTGGCAATGGTTCTACAATCTGCTTAGGCTTACAATGCTTTTGGGAAACACAGTCCTATTACTTCTCTCCTCTCCACTAAGCAAATGGCAGATGTCCTGTATTGAATTTATGATCCATTGTGTTAGAGTTATCAGTTATGTCTCTTTTTATTAGTATCATTGTAGCAATGTTAAAGGTTCAGGGAATGAGGAGAAACGGGCGGACGTTTAACACACTTTAATCATAAAATAAACAACAAAATTAAAGTGAACACAAAAATACAAAGTAAAGTTCAGACCTGGTCCTCTTTCGTCTTGCACTATCACTCCTCCTTTTATCCTTCTGGACCTCCTTTTGTGAGACTTTAAGACGGGTGTGCCTCGCTCCGCTCCAGTCCCATTGCTCTTGGCCCTGGACTGCTTGCCACATACCCCCATTGCCCCTCACAGGATGGGAGGTATCCTCGAGAATTCGCTCTACTACTACCCCCTACCCCCTCCGCAGCACCTAGGGGTAAGGCAGACGAGAGAAAAGGAGATGGAGAGGAGAGCACTGCCAGCAAGTATGAGGTCTCTGGGGAACAAGAGTGGGCGTTTCTAAATTTATGGTGTTTTCAAATTTATGGGTGTTTATAAATCACACAATGAAAATGATCCCCTTCACCCGACCCCAACCCTAAACCCTACCCACACTCTGACATGGGCAAATCAGGTAACACAGTTGAAAAATTCCCTCTGTTTATGGCCACACCCACTGATGTGGTAAACGTCTATTACTAACCTGCAGAGACATATACGGTAGAGCTGGACATCCCTCGGTGGACAGCATTTTAGCTCCTCTGGCGCCTGGTGGATGGAGACCGCTACTCAATATTTAGGCAGCCAGCAGCGAGTCCCCCATTCCCAGCTCCCCCCATCATGGCGGACGGCAGCAGCCAAACGGGCGGATCACTCAGCCTGCACTCGAATATTATTTTCTCATGCTATAATCAGTCTGTATAAGAAGGGAAGTTGTAACTTTCACAGAATTTTTTCAGTAATCAAGACGATCAATCACTTAAATATTAATTCAAAAGATTCAGAATTGTTTACAACCTAATGGGCAATATCATGTTTGCACACTTCTAAGTATTTTGTTATTTTCATATATATACATATATGATTTAAAAGATTATATTTGAAGTACCTATAACAAAAACTGCTTTAATTGACAACAGCTTCCATCAGAGGCCAGTACAGCACAATATAGCAGCATTAGCAATACCAACATTATTATGGGCAGGCAGTCGTACTGTTGGGTTTCTGTCGTGCAGGCCTCAATCAAAACTCATCTGGGAGCTGCATGAGAGACATTAACCTCACCATGTTGTTTTGTGCAGCGCTGCTAATGGAGGGTAATGAAGCGAGGCCATTAGACTCTGTGTATATCATCCAGAGTGCCGAAACAGATAAATAGATAATTAAATCACATCCTTAATTGCGTAATGGTGCCGGGAGTGTGGTCAGTGCGACTGACGCCTGGGATTCGATCTGGGTGTATCAAAATTCGCTCTCAGTCCCTTGTATCCTCCATAGGCTCCACAATTCTTGGAGGAAAATGTAACTGATGGGTGTATAGGCCTTACAGCAAAACCTCTCCTTCACTATCAGAGCTTGGATTATAGCCGACCGCCTGCCTTCTTTATCTTGAATCATCAAGCTCCTTTATGGTTGCAAAGCAAACGTAATTGAAAATTTTCTTGCGGAATGGCCTTTTATACTTCAAAAAATGAGATCCATCTATCTCTAGATCAGTCTGAGTTTTGTAACCTGTCACTCTGCGTGGCTTCCGTTGCTCACAGTAGTAGTTTTTTTCTCCTGGTCTATCTAATTATTCTTCAGATTTATTCAAGAGGGTCTTTAATCATTTCTGAGAACAGCTATGCATCAGACATATTATAATGTTTTTTTCATAACCAATCACTGGTACATTGTTTACACAGAAATTACTTGAATTTAGAATTTAGTCTTGAATTTAACCATAATCATATTCATAGGATTTGTGATTCTAGACAGCATCTAAAGCAAAAAACCTTTTTATGTATGAAAGTGGTAAATCAAATTAATTATAAACAATAAAATGATCATGATCATTGCGTTAGGGCATAAGAAATCCTATTTTACCTGCAGTTCTGAATGTGAGTTTGCAGTTCAATGTGTTTTGATGAAAACATATTTTTTTTGCTTATGGAATGTTAAGGGAACATAGCATTTTATCGTTTTGCAAACATTATGGGAACATTCTCTGAACATTCTGAAACTAGTAATAAAACATTTATTAGACAAGCAGTAAAACATTCCATGAAGAACGTATAATAAAACGTTTTGAGAACATTATTAAAGGCCAGATAACTCTAAACGAATGTTTTATTAATGTTACTGGAAGAAACAAATGTATTTCATAACTGTTTTTTTTGGTTAAGCAAACGATTAAAGGGTCATGAAATGCATTTTTTAAATAATGTTCTCTGAGGTCCACTTCTTAGTAGTCCACTTCGTCGAAAGTTTGGTATTTTTTTCAAGATTTTTACATAAAAGCAATGCAATTTAGAAGAAATAAATAAGCTTCGTAATTCGTAATACTTTTACCATACTTTTACATGGCAGAAATAATAGAAAAAAATAATAAGAGCAGCGTGCTACATTTTTTTTACAACCACGACACATTACATACAAGTTCATCCACACTTTCTTAATAGATAACAAGGAAGGGAATATAAAGACTTAGTTTTTTTCACAACTTGGCACTGTACATCTCAGAGGCATCTCTATCATTTTGTTGCTGGAGTAATCCCATATTTGAGTCTCTCTCGTACTACTACATGATGTTCGAATCGGTGGGCGGGGCTAAAGAAGCAATTATGTAAAAGTAGGCATTGATCATCTCATTCGATCATTCATCGCACTGATGTAATAATGTTTCATTAAAAGCTGTTTTTGGACTGACAAAGCAGCTTTGAGTTATTAGTTATTCTAAAAGAACATTACATTGAGAGTGAGTGTATTTTCCCACTTTGTATGTCACTTATCTTGTTTGTGGCATCCCCAGATGCCATTACACATGTGAAACATACCTGGTACCAGGGCTGACTCTCCTTTCATCTGGTCTTGTGTGTGTCCTACGAGGCCCTGACTCCACTATTTCTACACATTGCTTGGCAAACGACAGCCCGTCTCCTAATTTGACAGGAACACATAATGGGGTTTATAATTAGCCCTGAGGTCATGGAAGTTGTGCTCGGCAGTTCCTGTGCTGTCAGGTTAATAGATATGCCTGTGGGTGATGAGGACTAGAGGGATGAAGAGATAGCACTGCGGAAGGCTACGGTGCACGACCTGCAGTGTCAGGTGCGGTTTGACAGCCCACATCTATAAGAGCGAGCCTACCTGATAAAATGCAATTAGTGTAAATTCGTAATAATATGTGCTTGAGAAGAAGGGGGGACTGTAGCCTCTAGCCAGATATATATATATATATATACACTTGTGATCAGAATTATTGGCACTCCTGGGAAGTATGATTAAATATGGCTGTAAACATAAACGTGCATTTTTTATCCCTTTGAAATTTCATTAAAAAAAAAATATATAGCTGAAAATTCTAACCTTTCATTAAAGTTTAAGAATTGAAAGTGAGGGGAAACTCACATTATGAAATAAATGTTTTTCTCCAAAACACGTTGGGCACAATTATTGGCACCCCTAGAAGTAAGATACATAGTATATATTCCCATTAATATTTACATGTTTTAGGGTGACTAGGAACATGAAATTGTCTATGACTTAACAGGAGTATAAATATGAGGAAACACGAAGGCCAAATTCCCTTAATCATCTATCACAATGAGTAAAACCAAAGAATATAGTTCTGATGTGCAGCAGTAAGAAACTGTAAAAAAATAGCTAAAGCATTGAAAATCCCCCCTTTTTTGCCATCATGGCAATAATTAAGACGTTTATATTGTGATTTGGTAAACCCTTACCTAGTAAACCCCAACTCCACACAACACTCTAAAAAATGCTGGGTTGTTTTAACCCAATGTTGGGTCAAAAATGGACTAACCCAGCAGTTGGGTTGTTTTAACCCTGCGGTTGGGTTAAATGTTTGCTTAAGACAACCCAATTGCTGGGTTAAAACAACCCAATGCTGGGTTAGTCCATATTTGACCCAACATTGGGTTGTTTTTTACCCAGCATTTTTCAGACCAGAATTTTTGACAAAGGCATAAATGATGTGTTTTTGAAAATGTGATATTTCTGTGAGGGGTGTGCTACTTTCTGACTCTTTCTGAACCTTTTGGAACCTTTATTTATAAGATTGTATGTGATTTGACTGACCAACTGGAGACAAGGGGAGAGTTCAGGACACCTATTTGAGATTACAATGCCGTTTGCACACTTCAAATCTTTACATTACCTTATCAGTATTACTTTAATGTATGTAAACATCAATCACAAAATTTTACCACATGCACCTATGGATTTAGTGCATTAAATAACATTAGGATTTATCCCATTGGCTTCGCAATCTTTTAAAACCTTTTGCAAACTTTCTTAGAACAGATTCTGAGATAGTATTTGTCTGTGGAATTAATGGTAGGTGCCATAAACCTCCTTTGTTCGTTTTAAGGGTATTGAGATGTCATTCCTGTTCGTTCATTGTAGTCTTAAATGCTATTGATCGGTCAACTGTCATTTTCCCAACGCTAGCGAATTTGCTCTCACCAGGCTCACAAAGACTATCTATGCAGAAAATATTTTTAAAAGAAACACAACTGCCAAAACGCAGAGAGCAATTCAGAGATCTGAAATGGTCTATTATATTTATTTTTCTTTCTATATCCGTGAATAGTAGTTTTGCAGTATGATATTCAGATAATTCTGGCTGCTATTGCTTATTATCAAGAGATCCATGTTCTTAGGAAATGAAGCAGGAATGGTCTATAATTCACCACATCCATCAAGGTATAATTTACAATCAACTTACCGAAGGAACATTGAAAGCACTGTCATTATTCCAGATGTACAGACTTTTCACATAGATCAAACAATGGCCTTTAATGAAGACTTAAGGAGTCACTCACATACAGTGCCTCTATGGCAATAATGTGGCATCCTTCTAAATTAGACCCCAAGCATCAAAATCAAAGGACGTGATGGCTATAATACTATTTCAGAGGCATCACTGTTATAGCAGGGGTATTTTATTTATCTATGAATGAGAGTTTGAAATATTCTCGTTTGTCATTTTTATTGTTTTGCCTATTACGCTCAGACTGGAATATATTGGCTATTAAACTTGCAACTGCTTTAACATGACGTAGGATTATAGGGTCTTTCAAGTCACGGTTTACACCCTGTGACCACTAGCCTGGATGCCAGCCGAATTTAGCCCCGCCCACAACATTTTTTGCTCGGGCAATTCGGTCTGGACTCGCTCCATAGAGGAGTTATTATGCCCGAACAGAAACTGTTCGGACCAATGAAATTGTCAGGGCGGGCTTTAGACGATGATGGACAGATGATAAACAGTAACGTAATCATTCACGTCTTCAAAGGCACTTTGGGTTGAATTTGCTCTTATCCTGAACGGAGAACTTGTTCGTATATGCATTCACCTTCACTATTTCTCTCAGAAACGATGATCGTGTTGGTAAGTACTCTGTGTATCCTTAAATTCTTTTATTACAATACTGGCAAAGATCGTTTACACTCATCTTTTTCTTGTAACGTTACTTAATCCAGCGCGCGTGCAGACAGAGTTGCCACATTTTTTTGCAATGTCGCGCACAATTGCTACTCAAAACTATAGCCCAAAACAATAGTTTTCCGGGGGGGTCTCCGGAAAAAAATGGCGTTTGGTTGGCAAAATATGTTATTTTGGCAAGGTTGCCTGCTAAAATTTGCATTCCTGGGTTTATATAATCACATAATTGGGGTCGCTTCAACCCGCGGACATTGAGAAAAACACGGACTTGACAACACAGTGCAGTTGAGTTCTGTTGACATTTGACAACTAACGTTATGCGTCGCTCCGTTGCTCTGATTGGTTGTGGGTCTATCCAATTGAGGTCTTTCCTGACACGCCCCATAATCAAAGCTCAATGGAGCGGTACCAGATAGAATTGAGTATGGCCACGCCAGGCTATGTGACCACTAATAAGACTTCTAACCTATTGAAATTAGGGTCTGATGATATAAAGATTTGGGGAACCATGCAGATAATAGGGCTTTGCAGACCACATCCTTTAGCTCAAAATTGGCTCCTAGTTCAGGGTTAAGGCCCCTTCTGTCTATGTGGATCAATCTGTGTGTTTGCAGGCCACTTTTGTTTGCTTTCACTGAAGCCTCAGACCGGCTTCTGATTGAACTGTCTTTGTTTTAGTCGACTGCTCTCTCTTTGAACATAATTACAGTGTGTCTCGCCATAGCATTCTGCTCGTATACACATATGCCATTGATCTATTTCCTTCTCAACCTCTAAGATCTGTTGCTCTTCAGACAGCTATTGCTTTTATAGTGATGGCGCAGTGGGAGTTCAGAGGCAGGAAAGATGAGAGGGATGAAGAAAACATATTTTGAGGCGAGTCATTAAAAAGAGACCTTAAACATACAGTTTTATTAGAGAGCAACAGATTCCATAGTTTCCAAGGTTCACCTATGCTTCATATATTCATTTGGGGTTTTGGAGGTAAGACTCTTAAGATGTGTTGGCCTGGTGATCCCGGGGCTTTAGTTTTCAAAGCCTGAAATATAATTAACACTATCATTTATAATGGTATGTTTACACAACAACAATGTACTAAAAATCATGTACCTTTGCTTTTTTTGTGTTCAGATAACAATGTTGTCAAAACGATGACCGTTCACAGATCTGTAAAAATGACTAAAAGCGCTGTATTATGCATCCCAGGCCGGTAGTTGTCACTTGTAAAAAAATAACTGCTTCTATAGACCGAACACACAATATGCATCAGCATGATGTCACCGTTTGCACAAATTAACGGAGACGATAGCGGTATTGTTTTTAAACACTTTGAACACTTTGCTTTCAAAAGTTAGCATTTTTATGAATTAATAATTTAATCATTGACGTAACCGATTAGTTCAAAATCACGGATTAATTTAGAAAGAAACAAGTGACATTCTCTATGACTTCATTCAGAAAGGAAGCAAGTGCTTTTGTGTCTTTAGTAAATGTACAGTTAAATATATTGTAAAATCATGTCAAATCAATTAAAAAAAATAAAATAAATGTGTCATGGACAGTGGCTTTACAGTTCAGAAAAAAATCACAGAGCATTGGGACAAACAGATTGAGAAAGTGCTGTTGTGCTTATATAATAATAATAATAATAATAATAATAATAATAATAATAATAATAATAATAATAATAATAATAATAACAAAACAATTAATAAAGTAGTAAAAATTTATAATATGAACATATTTGCTTCACACGCATTGTGTTTTCATGTTTTCTGGGGACATTTCATAGACATAATTATTTTTATTCTGTATATTATATCCTCTAAACCTAAACCTGATTTCAAAAAAACATAATTCTGTATGATTTATAAGCTGATTTCCTCATGGGGACCAAAAATGTTCCCACAATGTAGGGAATACAAGAACCACACACACACACACGATATTATACTTAACATGCTACTATATATACACTGATCAGGCATAATAATATGACCTAATATTTTGTCGGTCCCCTTTTGCTGCCAAAACAGCCCTGACCCGTCGAGGTCGAGGCATGGACTCCACAAGACCCCTGAAGGTATCTGGCACCAAGATGTTTGCAGCAGATCCTTTATATCCTGTAAGATGCGAGGTGGGGCCTCCATGAATCGGACTTATTTGGAGGCCAAGTCAACACCTCAAACTCGTTGTGCTCCTCAAACCATTCCTGAACCATTTTTGCTTTGTGGCAGAGCGCATTATCCTGCTGAAAAAGGCCACAGCCACCAGGGAATACCATTTCCATGAAAGGTTGTACATGGTCTGTGTCAAAGTGGCAGCTGGATGGCAGGACCCAAGGTTTCCCAGCAGAACATTTCCCAAAGCATCACACTGCCTCTGACCCCTTGACTTATTTCATAGTGCATCCTGGTGCCATGTGTTCCCCAGGTAAATGACACACAAGCACCTGACCATCCACGTGATGTAAAATAAATTGTGATTCATCAGACCAGGTCACCTTCTTCCATTGCTCCGTGGTCCAGTTCTGATGCTCATGTGGCCACTGTTGGCGCTTTTGGTGGTGGACAGGGGCCAGCATGGGTACTCTGACTGGTCTGCGGCTATGCAGCTCCATACGCAACAAACTGCGATGCACTCTATCAGAACCAGCATTAACTTCTTGAGCAATTTGAGATACAGTAGCTCGTCGGTTTGATCAGACCACACAGGCCAGAGTTCGCTTCCCATATGTATCAGTGAGACTTGGATGCCCATGACCCTGTCGTCGGTTCACCACTGTTCCTTCCTTGGACCTCTTTTGATAGATACTGACCACTGCAGACCGGGAACACCCCACAAGAGCTGCAGTTTTGGAGATGCACTGACCCAGTCGTCTAGCCATCAGAATTTGACCCTTGTCAAACTCGCTCAAATCCTTACGCTTGCTCATTTTTCCTGCCTCTAACACATCAATTTTGAGGACAAAATATTCACTTGCTACCCAATATATCCCACTCACCAACGGGTGCCGTGATGAAGAGATAATAATTGTTATTCACTTCACCTGTCATAATGTTATACTTGATTGGTGTAATTATATGAACTAAAATGTTTAGTTTAAAAAGTGTTTTTTTTTATTTTTTATTAATTATTTTCTGTGTGAACTTGATCAAACACAAAATAAACTGGACCATTGGAATGGATTCACAAACAAATAATTCCCTTTAAGTTTAAAATAAAATATAAAATGCTTTTCAAATCATTCTGGCCTTTTGGGATGAAGGTCTATTGAATTTGATACAGAACTAAAAATCAGTCAGTGTGAGTCAGTGTACCAATTGAAAATAAGTGAGATGTCTGATAAAATAAATGAAAAGGGCAGATGATTTCATCTTAGATTATTGGATGCAGATCATCCACAGCCCTGGTGATAAAGATGAAGGGAACAGTACCAGACAGACAGTAACTTTTTGTGAGGGCAGTATAATTGTGTGTGGGACGGACAGTCTGTGAGCAAAAGATAAAAACATCTCAGTACTTCAGACACTCTGCTCTGCACTGTCTTGAATTGTGTTTACTGGGCTCAGCTGTAACAGGAGCTTTTTGTACAGGGATGGGTTTACGACAGGGTTGTTGGCTAAAAGCTTTGCTGTTAGATCTGGTCGGAATGAGCGTGTGTGTGTTGGTTGATTGCAGTGTTTTTGATTGGAGATGGAACTCCCAGCTCTCACATCGGACAGGTCGGGTTATCTAACCCTCTGCGATTTTTCAAATGGCATTTCCTAGCAGAGGTCACTGTCTGCCTGACCCGCTCCCCCGTTTACCCTACCAGCACATCTCCTGCGTCCTCTTTACTCTATCTCAGATTGGATGTGGGCAATATTGGCAGCTGTAAATGTCACAGCGCACTCATCCAGTGTAAATGAGAGAGTGTTGTCCGGCTAACTGCACCTTTCCCTCCCTGTGTTAGCTCATTCTACAGCTATCAAAGTGTTTGCATTTGCTTCACTGCTGCAGTGCAGCATTTCACAAATTTTAAAAATAACTTTTAGCTTCTTCGTTGGTCTTGAATTCCAGCAACAATCACAAAACACACAGTCAACATGTTTGGTAAACTCAATACACAACAGTCTAAGCACAAAATGCCATATCAATATACATCACACTTATTGTATTCTAAAATGACTCCAAATTATAGTGATTTGAAAAGAATCAGAATTATATTCCAATAATATAATATCCATGTTGACTGGTTCCAAAAAAAAACAATAGTGTGAATTAAAAAGGGAATGAGTAGAAGGAAAAAGAGTTCACAATCCTGGGACAGTTTATGTGTAAAGAGAACTGGGCTCTAGTCAGTTCACTTTCAGGTTCAGTCAACTGAAAGATATGAGTTTGATTATTTTAAAGTGGACCTGAATTAATACTCTTAAAGTTTCTGTCTGGCAGATGAGTGTTTGCAGAACATCATGTGAATTGTAGACAAAAGAAAGTGTAGTTTTTCATACCATGTGCAAGTCATTTTGTTCTTTTAGCCTGATATTTCATGCAGCAGCAGCAGTTTTTATGTATTTTATAGCTCAAAACTTCCTCAGTACAAAAGGTTTGAAAAAAAAAAACTGAAAAAAAGGTGAAATATTATTACAATTTTAAAATAATGGTTTTGTTTTAATATACTTAAAAAAATACTTATTTCTGTGATGCAAAGTTGAATTTTCAGCATCATTACTCGAGTCTTCAGTGAAACATGATCCTTCAGAAATCATTCTAATATGCTGAGTTAATACTCATTTATTATCAGTGTTGGAAACAGTTGTGCTGCTTTAATTGTTTTGGAACCTGTGATACTGTTTTCAGGATGCATTGATTAATAAAAAGTTAAAAAGACAATATAAATTTTTACTATGATTTCTGAAGGATCATGTGACACTGAAAAATTAAGTGATGAAAAATTATGCAAAAAAATTCAGATTTGAATCACAGAAACAAATTACAATTTAACCTGTTAACCAGCGCCCCAATTTTTGAAATTTTCTGAAAACGACATTCCCAAATGAAAATGTCTGCAGCTCTTAAACCCTATGGTCTATATTCATAAATCTGGTCTTATTTTAAACTAGACACTTCAAATAGTGTTACCCAAGAGTCATAATAGCTCAAAGTTGTATATGAACAGAGTAATATACATGTAAATATACATGTAAGTGACTCGCGTTTTTTATTTTTTATTATTCACTTAGGGAAAAATTATGAGATTTTAATGTTAAGGTCCTGAAAATAAGCATAATATAAAACTGAATGTCTGATCATGTTTTGATTCAAATTTGAGGATGATTCTGTCAAAAATGTAGCTTCTGTAAGCTTTTATATCAAGAAAAGACTAGGCGTCCTTTCCAAAAGGGCTTTTATTTTAGAACATTTGTAATTGCAAAGAGTAGTTTTTTTTATTCAAATAAATCTGCAATAAACTGCTGATTATGATTAATTTACAGTTACTGAAAAACTAAATGAACTATTTACAGAATTTTTAAAGTGTAAAAAACTCATTTAGTTGATAAAAACAGTCTGTCATAGAGCCTGCGCTCCACTGCAGTGTTGCGCAATATGACTGGCAGGCGCTTGGCTGCTATGGAGATTGTGACTAGAGGCATATTCACCAATAATGCTTACAAACACAACGTAAGATAATGCCTTGTGATTAGTTACTCGTCCGTCAATCAAACCTTTGCTGGCAAGGCATTGGCTGAGCATTGATTGCCTTCATCCAACGAAAACCATGCGCGCTTTGATTGACAGCTGGCGGAGCGAGTAATGTGCCAACTCTGTGTAATGACTCCTCAGAGAGCCTGTGATTGAAGCAGAGAGACCTGGGAGGGTTTAACGTGACAGGAAGAGTCCACAGCACAGGGAGATCGTCAGAAGCGTATTTGAATCACTATTTCATTGAAAATGGACACGATTGATTACTCTAACTCAAAACGCCCAAGCAAACAAAGGAGTATTTTTAGTTTTTTTCCTTATTTTTTCGTTGTTTTGGATTAAAAAGTGGGATGCATTTGGAAGAGTGGACTCTTACATGGACATGTATGCGGTTGTTTTTTGGATTGGTCCGATCTGATCTGCACGATAGGAGATGAAAGATGAGTACTGCATTATGCTAATGTTTAAATAGCTACTGCTACAGCATTTCATTTAACCTTTTCCTCTCTGGTGTATTTATTGCAAAAACGAGTTCAGAACATGAATCTCGAGTGTTTTAGCTTTCAAATGATGCATAGTTTGTGATGGTTGATTAAATAGTTTGTATAAAACAAAAGTGAATAAAAGTAGAGACACGCCCACTTAAGTCAACCCCCCCGCCCACGAACCGGTGCGGGTTAACTCGTTAAAATATACTAAAATAGAAAACCATTATTTTAAATTGTAATAGTATTTCACAATATTACTGTTTTTTTTCTGTATTTTTGATCAAATAAATGCAGGCTTGATGAGCAAGTAATGTTTACAAACTTTTGACCGGTACAAATATATCCAATGGACGAGTCTAGGTTTTGCGGTTACTAGGAGAATGGTACTTGTCTGACTGCATTGTGCCAAGTGTAAAGTTTGGTGGAGGGGGGATTATGGTGTGGGGTTGTTTTTTAGGGATTGGCCATGGCCCCTTAGTTCCAGTGAAAGGAACTCTTAATGCTTCAGCATACCAAGACATTTTGGACAATTTCATGCTCCCTGCTTTGTAGGAACAGTTTGGGGATGGCCCCTTCCTGTTCCCCATAACAAAGCAAAGCAAGGTCCATAAAGACATGGATGAGAGTTTGCTGTGGACGAACTTGACTGGCCTGCACAGAGTCTTGACCTCAACCCGATAGAACACCTTTGGGATGAATTAGAACGGAGACTGCGAGCCAGGCCTTCTCGTCCGTCATCAGAGCCTGACCTCACAAATGTACTTCTAGAAGAATGGTCAAAAATTCCCATAAACACACTCCTAAACCTTATGGAAAGCCTTTCCAGAAGAGTTGAAGCTGTTATACCTAAGCAAGGTAGTGCATGACTAAAGGAAAAACACACATATATACAACTATATACAAGACCAAACATATCCACATTGTCATCTCCATTATCATGCCAATCACTCTGAGAGTTTTCCTGACAGAAATATATTAACATATACATACAGTTACTGTAGGGCACCAAGAGAGCAAAGGCAGCTGCAAAAAAAAAAAAAAAAAAAAGGTATCCTGATATTGGTGTCATCATAGTTGTCATAAAATGACAGGGTGCTGAGACACTAAAGAAAGAATGAGAGAGACACAGAGGCATGGCTGTTTAGTAGTCATCTGAAGTGCTGGATGTAATTAGAGCGGTCATGCATTCCCTTCTCGCACAGCAACAGAAGGAATACAGGGAAGCATAGAGTTTGTTTCATCTAGTCTTATGCTGGCATTCTCCTGGCAGAGTTTAAAACGACTCGTCTCCATGGAGTTCATATCTAGACAAGCTCCCGCTCAGCACACACATGGACATCAAGTAAATCAACCTGAAAAGAGAGTGAAGGAGGTAGAGAAAAAGAGAGAAATGAGGAGAATGAGTGTGACACATACAAAGAATAAAATACATCATAAGTTGGAACAGAATGATAGGACCAAATGACATTTCTTTCTTCTCCTGACACCCATCATCACAAGGTATTTTTGTTAAAGGAATCAGCATTCAAGCAAGTCATTCTGACCTTGTTGGATGGAACAAAATGGACATGCATTTTGCAGGGCAGATCCATTTGTATTACTCTATTTATAGGCAGGATGTGATGCATCCAAGGCTATATATATATATATTTGGGCTGTAAATAGATTACATATTTTAATCGCGATTATTCGCACACTTATTGTGAAATTAATAAATACACCATTTATTTACACATTCATTTTGTCATAATTTGCTATATCCAAAGTAAACAATCAGATTGAAGGGTGATTCTTACAAAACTATATTTTCTGCAAGCTTTCAAGGATCACTGGAGACTCCAAAATTACACCAAATAACCAAATATAAGGCGTTCACATAATTCTATTATATAATACATACACGGTTCGTTGTTTGTGCATCAGACACTCACGCGCTAACTGTACGACTCCGGTAAAGTTACGTCACCGAAATTGCGTTCTTCAGAAACAATCGCAGAATACAACAGAACTCGTGTTTTAAAGGAAAGCTGGAACGAGTAATTCACACTGGAACGAGTAATTCACTAAAAACGCAATGTGACTCTTTTTTCTCTCTGATATGTCTGATGTAATCAGCCTGGCCTTCTTTACATTGGCGCTGTTTTGTAGCCTGGATGCCAGCCGAACTTGGCCCCACCCACAACATTTGAGGTCGGGCAGTTTGGTCTGGACTTGAGCCGTTGTGGTGTAACTATGCCCAAACAGAAACTGGTCGGACCAATCAAATTGTTTTTATACGATGATTGACAGATAACGCAACGTAATCAGCCCTGTCACCAAAGAGCGCTTGGGATGAATTTGTTCTAATCCTAAACGGAGAACTTATTCGTTTATGCATTCACCTTTACTATTTCTCTTAAAAATGATGATCGTTTTGGTAAATACTCAGTGTATCCTTAAATTGTTTTTACAACATCGGCAAAGATCTTTTACGCTCATCTTCTTCTTCCACTTCTTCCAGCATGTGTGCAGCTGAGATCTGTTGTGCCGTTCATGAACGACTCGTTTTTTTAAAAACTAATTTTAATTTTTTTTTAATTTTTGAAAATTTTTTTGAACGAGTTGTCTCGAGCGATTTGTTCTTTTTTTTTGTTGACCGTGCATGCTACAGGCCATTGGTTCTGTACAAGATCTTCTGCACTCAGCCTGCGGGGCTGTGAGTTGGTGAACGAATTGGACTGAACGTTACTAATCTTTCCAGGGAACAGACGTGATTAAATGTGAATTGACAAAAGAAAAAACGACTGGGAGATTAGGTTAACTAACAGACTGCATGAAGACCCAGCTAAGCAATTTATGAAACATTTCTTAAAGTTTGGCCATGGCTGCATTAGCTTATAATTAATTTTTTATTCCAAATGTGATCAACGTTAGCATAAGTACTAGATGTGTTGGGGAATTTAACATGTGACATTTTAATTATGTTCGTCTGAAACGATTAAATGACTTGGAAAAAAATATGTTAATTTTGCTGAACGAGATTCAAAGAGTCCAGAAAATGATCCAAGCTTCCCACTACTTTGCGTCACTCAACCTACGTCACTTACTCCGTTGCTCTGATTGGTTGTAGGTCTATCCAATTGAGGTCTTCCTGGTTCTGTTCAATAATCACAGCCCAATGGAGCAGTCTCAGACTCATATTCTGACTAGAATTCTGGCTAGCTGTTTTGGACTGTTTGAAGGAATTTGATTACTGGATCACGGAAAACTTCCCAGAGTTTAACTGTTTAAAATAGCCTGATCACAAACAGAGAAACAAAATCGTGTTTAAGAGTTAGATAGTGGATATTTCCTCCTATCAAGGATACAGGTGTTTGTAGATACTCAGTGTAATTGTGATAAATTCCCAACTCAATCTAATTGCGTGACGAAAATTAAGTTAATGACGCAGCTTCACATACTTCTGTAATTTATTTGCGTTAATTGCATTAAATTATTTTAACACGTTAAGTTCTTTGAATTAATCGCATGCTTTAAGGCGTTAACGTTGACATCTCTAATATATATACATAGTTATTTAATATTGCACATAATGTTGTCATTGAATAGAGGCTTACTACTTCCCAATGGGTAGTATAACTTACTAATTAAGGGGTGTAATGAACTGATTTAGTAGAAGTAGAAGGATTGTTTCTTGTGTTGAATTAGTATTCTCTGTAGAGCCCCATTCAGGTCTACAGCAATTACATTTTCAGGAAGGTATAATTAAAAGCTGGGAAAAGAAATGGATATTTTTGTGTCTCAGTGATCTGTAAAAACGATAACAAACAAGTTAATTAAAATCAATAGTATGAGATTTTAGGTTGGGGACAGAAAACTAAGCACTCATTTTGAACTTGTATTCTCTGTATTTCCCCCCTGTACCTATAATTCAGCTCTAGAACCATCTAAACCGACTAGTGCCATGACAGAAATGCAAATATTTATGTATGCTGCAATTTGGTACTTGACAGTATCTCTCTGATTAAGTTGCCCTGGCTTTGCCACTATATCCACGGACCTTATGTGATAATTTAATTGCTTAATAACCACTAATTCATTGCTAATTGACAGCAAATAAGCTGTGCTTAAATATGAACTTAAACTAAAATTGCTTATTAATTGCTAATGTGATTCAAGTTGTCACAACTGTCAAGCTCGATAACACTGGGTCGCCAGCTTGCTCTCTCATTTTAGGCCTAGTTCGTTAACTTCCCCTTTTTTATGTGTCATCGGCGTGTGTCTCTCTGCACCATCTCACAATGTCACGAGTCGTGTCTGGATGTCTGTTTAAAGCTGCGTACTGTCAGGGCAGAATAATGTTGAAATCACTTTATATGACTAAATCCTCCTGTTTATTCCTGCTGCGGCTGATAAGATGCTGTGTGAAGAAGGTGATGCAATGCTCGCTGCTTCTTTTAGAATTGCAATCAAGATCAAAATTACTTTTATCTGTCATGTGTAATACTAAGCTCGTGTCAGAACAGTCTACGCACAAATTCATATTCCTTTGATGCATGGTGCTAATTGTTTTAATGGCATAAGAAGGCACAGTATCAGTTTAAAGTATCACAAAGTGATGTTAATCTGCACAAAGAAAATATGTAAATGTGCAAAGACAAGACCTGCCAATTACAGACTGAAAGAAGATGTGTCTCAACATTTGTTTTGTCCAGCCAAAGGGTCAAGGTTATGAGTCTTCACCATCGAGCTTTCGCCTACTACACTGGTACCGTCCGGCAATCTGGATGCTCCGGTCTCATCCAGAAATCTTCCTTCTCCAATGTTCCCGCCTGACTTCCTGGTCCCATCTCCCTCGCTGGTTCCGTCCTGTTCCCTGGATTCGCCGGCTTTACTTGTGTTGTCCTGCTCCTCAGCTCTGTCCCCACTGCTAGCTCTGTGTGTCTCTTCAGCTCTGCCTCAGGCTTCCCCTCCACCAGCAAAGCATGACGTTGATTGCCCAGCTGTATCTCGGGCCTCCAGGCCCATGTCTCCACCTCAGCCTGTCAGCCCGTTGGCGTCGCCTCTGCTCTGTAATCTTTCTTCCCTCAAGATCAACCTCAGTTAGCAGTCACTTGGCTTATTCCATGGACTTCCGGGTTGGACTCGACCATCCACCCTTTCGGTTCCACCAGGCTCCTCCCTTCCTCCTGTTTCTCATCATCCTTACTCGCTCCATTGTCACCCCAGTCAGCCGAGTCCCCGTCTTAGTCCCGTGACCCAGCAGCTCCACACTGGATTTTGTCCGTCTGCCTCTTGACTCCATGGGTTTCTCCACGCACCCTGGTTTCGCCTTCTTCAGTTGGTTCAGCAAAAGCTCCACCCTGGCTCCATCATGGTGTCTCTCTCCATCGACTCCTGTACATCACCAGGTCTGTACCCTCCTCCAAATCCTCCTTCCTCCCTCCATGAATGAACTATGAATTATGTGGCAAAGATCCACCTTCCGGGAGGGGGGAGTACTGTCACGGTTATGGACTCTCATTTTGATATTCTGTTCTGATATCCTTAAGTTCCTGTTTCCCTGCTCTGTTTAGTTTCAATTTCAGATCATGTACTGTTTGTTTCTGGTTAATTATTATCAGTTGTTTCTTACTTAGTTCCTGATTATCCCCTGCATATATACTCCTTGTTCTGTTTAGTCCTTTGTCGGTTATTGCCGTATCCAATGTGGTTGTGTTACTCCCGTGTTCAAATAAAAAACATCAAATACATTAAGTAATTATCTGTTCTTTCTTCACTTTGGCTCATTAAGTAAGAAGAAAGAGAGTTCAAGAATGGAGAGTGGAAGAGATATGGAGGCACATTATCAGGTTATTGACTACAAAAGGAGAGAAGTACTTGTGTAAAATCAGTGGATGTCTTCAAAGGACAGTTAGAAAGGCAAAACGGAAGCTGAGCTGCATTGGTGGAAAAGAAAAAGTTTAGAGTGAAGAAAGAAGAGGCTTCCGAAATTTATCACTGGTGCTGAGGTCACTCAAAAAAGCGTGTGTGGTACAATTCAATAACAAAACCCTGGTGGTTTTCTAAAATATGGTTCTTTCACACTTGTATTGTTCAATGTCTCTCTCTGAGGTGGTGAAATATAATGGAAAATTATTATGTTTGAATTAAGGGGGACCCATAGGGAGGTAGTGGTCCCGGACTTTCCTTTATGAAACTTTTTATTAGTGATTTAAAATGTATTTACCTGAAAGACACTATGCATTCTTAATATACATGAACAAATCTGTTAACTTGTGATTGTCAGTACACTTAATTACTTTATTTACATACTATACTATATACATACTATATAAACCGATCAGGCATAACATTATGAACGGTGAAGTGAATAACACTGATTATCGCTTCTTCTTTACGGCACCTGTTAGTGGGTGGGATATAATAGGCAGCCAGTGAAGGGTTAGAGGATCTCCAAAACTGCAGCTCTTGTGGGATGTTCCCAGTCTGCAGTGGTCAGTATCTATCAAAAGTGGTCCAAGGAAGGAACAGTGGTGAACCAGCGACAGAGTCATGGCTCCAAGGCTCACTGATGCATGTGTGGAGTGAAGGCTGGCCCGTGTGGCCCGATCAAACAGACGAGCTACTGTAGCTCAAATTGCTCAAGAAGTTAATGCTGGTTCTGATAGAAAGGTGTCAGAATACACAGTGCATTGCAGCATAGCCGCAGACCAGTCAGGGTGCCCATGCTGGCCCCTGTCCACCACCGAAAACGCCCACAGTAAGCATCAGAACTGGACCATGGAGCAATGGAAGAAGGTGGCCTTGTCTGATTTATAAACATCTTCTTTTACATCACGTGGATGGCCAGGTGCGTGTGCGTCGTTTATCTGGGAAATACATGGCACCAGGATGCACTATGGGAAGAAGGCAAGTCGGCAAACGCAGTGTCATGCTTTGGCCAATGAACCTTGGGGCCTGCCATCCATGTGGATGTTACTTTGACATATATCACCTACCTAAGCATTGTTGCAGACCATGTAAAAGCTTTCATGGAAGCTGGCTGTGGCCTCTTTCAGCAGGATAATGCGCCCTGCCACGAAGCAAAAATGGTTCAGGAATGGTTTGTGCAGCACAACGAGTTTGAGGTGTTGACTTGGCCTCCAAATTCTCCAGATCTCCATTCAAGGCCCCACCTCGCAATACAATGATTGCTATAGCAAAAAGTATTTTTGAAAAAACATTTGCATTTTACCTAAATGTCTAATGTTGCACACAGTAACATTCCACTTCTTCCGTGAGCTCAAAAAGTTGATGCAAGTGTATGATATTTGATGACATCATCACAGCTCTTTTCTGACTTGTCAAAATGACAATGTATAACAGCTGACCCCGCGTTACAACACCTTTTTCTCTATAGCGCTTTAAAATTCAGATTGTTTCAAAGCTTTACTGGGATAAACAGGAAAATAATAATTCAATGATGCAAACCGGGATCAATTCAGCTATAAAGCAGATCTGTAGATAACAGTAATATCATTGTCCAACTCAGTTCAGTTCTCATCCAATAGTGTCAGTAGCCTACAGTCAAAGTAATAATATTGCTGAATATTATCAGCTGAATATCAGTTGAGCAGGGGCTGTCACTAATGTGTGAAAAAATCATGTAAGAGTATAATCCATTCATTGTATTATACATCATTCTAAATATTTAATCCACAAATAATGTTCTATGTGATGAGTTTTAATTTTTCACATGGTCTACCTCACCCTCTCCAAAAGTCTGATCCACTGCTCTAATGCATTTAAAGATAAATTACATGTAAAAACACCTCTTTACTGTTGTTCTTTAAAAACAACTATTAGTTTTAATGGACAAACAATAGTTAGTTTTTTGTTTATTTATTTCACTATAGTGTTACGATTCCTGTCTTGTGTTCCCCTGTTTCTGCTGTTTGATTAGTTCATTCACTATTCCCTACATTAGTCCACTTATATAGTAGTTAAGAGAGAATGAAAACCAGTGTGCGAATTCAGGCACTGAAGAAACATTTACATTTTTAAAATAAAACATTGGTTTATCTGAATTATGATCAGTTTATTTAATTTAGATATAATGATACATTTTTTTATTTATTTAACACCATTGTATTAGGTTTCTCATTCAAACAAAATTGCATTGTGTTAAACTGACTTGAAACAGTTGCGTTTTAGCTCTACTCAATATTTTCATTGAAAGAACATGTTTCAGATAAGTAGGCCAGAAATAACATTTGATGCTTGCTCAATTTACTTAAGTAAATTAAGTTAATCCAACACAATTATTTTTGACCACATTACTTAATCCATTTTGAGTTTAGAGTACATAAATGATTTTAGTTGTTTTAAAACTACATTATAGAAACCAGGAACAGGATTTCCCCTTTCCATCATCATTGCAATGGACTGGATACAGAGAGTAAATGTTGAAATAAAATGTTATTGTATGCATTTTTTTCCATCAAGATGAATACAATTTTTAATATTAAATGTTCTTTTATTTTTATATTTATAAGAGATTCTGGTATGTTAGTGTTTTTGGAGGTTACCATGGTGAAGAGTATGTGCTTGGGGTGAGGACCTGCTAATAACAATTAAAGTTGTTTTAATAATAATAACTACTTTGGGCATGCCATGGATGTAATAAAACCATCTTCTGGCTAGCCAATAAGATTTTGTAAAAGATGTTCTTGTTTTAACATTTCTAAATGTTGTAAAAATTGTATTTCACAATATAAAAATAATCAGTTTAACTGGATTACTTTTTTTAGTTTTTGTTTGATATTCATTTTAGAATAATCTAATTTAATAGTTTTGGACAAAATTAAGAATGTTAACCTGATTCAACTAAATGGCATTGAATTAACCTTATGTAAAAAGTTTACTGAAATAAACAAATTTAATTCAACATAACCCAGTTATGTGAAACCCATTGACATAAAAAAGTTAAGTAAATCCAACGTATAATTTTTTTGAGTGTTGGTAAGATCTGAAAATGACTCACGATTAATACTCCAGTAGCAAAAGCATTGTCCACGATGCCATTGATCTTTTCATTAATAATCTTAAACATACATTTTTACCAGCCACAAACAAATCTGTTTAGAGGAAGGTTTGGAGTGTCTATTGACAATAAGTGCAAACAGCCCGCAAGCAGTGTTAATGACTTCTTATGGCATTCTCAAAGAATTGAATTGATGTCAACTCATTACCATTAATTATTTCAAGGAAAGAGACTTAAGTCAGCAACAACAAAGGCATGATCTAATCACATCGCCAAAGGTAAGTTATTCATTCTTGGCTCCTTTATCACTAAAAGACAAGAATCAGTGACAAGATTCATCAGCAATTGATATGAATGTTTATTTTTCTTATACTGACAAAGCTTGACACCACAGGGCTGCGCTGTCACATGAACACAATTAACGCCGCTGTTCTTGTGCAGCAAACAGAAACTCTGTTTTTCAGGAAACCATAATTAAAACTTGGAAAATAAATGGATATACCGTCTCAGTTATCTGTAAAAACAGCAACAAATAGGGAGTGTGAAGTTAATTAAAATCAATGATGTGAAATTTTTAAGTTGGTGGCAAGAAAAAAAAAAAACATGTTAGGCATGACCGTTTTTAGAGGACAGAACATCTCAAGGCCTCAGGTATCACTATATATACTGTATAGTAAAAAGCATTCATGTGTGTAGAGGGTTGGGTGCCACATGACAGCAAATTCTTCTCTTCAATTACTCGTCTAGAAAAAAACTCACTTAATGTCATGCATCTTAACATCCTCCAATTAGAAAGCTGCTGAACACTTGAAGAGGGTGTAATTACAGAGGCAGTTAAGAGCTGACTGGCGGCGCGAGAGAATGAAATATGAACTGAGGGACACAAGCGTTCTGATCGTAGAGTGCCCAACTGAACAGCACCGTGGGTAGATTAGGATAGATAAGTATGATCCTTCACAATAACCGCCTTCAGAGCCATAGCTATGCAATTCTGTCACATGACTAAATATTCGTGCAACATGTTTAAAGTCACCATGAAATCAAACTTGACAATTTAATTTTTTTTTATGGAATATTGCATTGATTATTATAAATGAGTTATCCGTATAGACCATTACTTTTTAACGTTCACTCATAATCTTTCATCAAAAAACTTACCCTCCCACTTGCAGTTACATCTCTTCACTTCTCTGATGATGTGTTGGTGCGAGGGCGGGAAAACATGTCACTCACATGAAATCACAGCAATAGCAAACAAGGATTAAATAAATTCACAATGGACAAAATCATGTTCCTCCCTGCATTTTTCTTGTTCGAGAAAACGTTTTACTCTGATATACAGCCATTTATATTGTGTTGGTCCCCCTTTTGCTGCCAAAACAGGCCTGACCAGTCGATGCATGGACTCCACTACACTCCTGAAGGTGTGCTGTGGTACCAAGATGTAAATATCTTCTGTTGCCTCCAAAGGTCAGTACTAAATGAAAAAGAATGAATATATTTAAACAAAAAAAGAAAAATGTGGACATCACCCTGTTCAAAAGTTTTCACCCAATGAATGTTTGAACCTTTTTTACTTGTTAGTTTGAACAGCTGTGGATCATCCAGGTAACGACACAGATGGAGTCGTATAGCCATCACAATTTGGCCCTTGTCAAAATCTCTCAAATCCTTAATCTTGTCCATTTTTCCTGCTTTTAACACATCAACTTTGAGGACAAAATGTTCCCTTGATTAAATATTCACTTCCCTTGGTCATAATGTTTTGCCTGATTGGTGATACATTAGAAAAAAAAAATACTATGGACCCTTTTCACATTTCAGGTTTCTCAGAAGAGGAAGTCGTCATTGGGTAAACTTCTTTAGTGGTGAATGAGAGACTATATTAAATATTACTTAGTGTTAGCAAAATAAAAAACTCCTCAATAGTGTTTTCACAACTTTTATAATGAGGGAAAAAATTGAGAGCGATTGATAACAGCAGTCAGAAGTGTCTCCTCAGTACCACAACTCCCAGAATCCTCCCTGCTCACCACCTGCACACACTCCACCATCACCCGTGCCTGTCAGCAATCCCCCTCGTTATCTCACCCTTTATTAAGCAGTCACTTTCCACCTCACAGTGGTTTGGTCTTATCGTTGTTACCCAACACAAGCCTGCCTTCTTACCTGCTCAGCCAACCTTACTTACCTGAGATTCCAGCCATCATTGAACAAACATTCAATTAACGTTGGAAGAACATTTATTTATTTATTTATTAGTTTATTTAACAGGGACAGTGTATGGCACTTAGCCATACCAGAATTAGCTACAAGCTAAATTTCATCTGTAGTCCCTGGGCAGGACAAGGTGACATACGATTAACAATCACATACAAGTTGACCATAAAACGTCATCACACAAATAGCCATTATGTGTTCAACATGTGTTCCAACATAATAGCCAACATGTGTTCATAACTTTGAGAGAACCTTGCCAGAATGTTAGCTAAAGTTCTGTGAATGTTCCCTGTTAGTGAATGAGGCCTTAGATGTTATGTACATGGGATTACTATTAATATCGTTTAAAACGTGTCAAGTTTCACAGCAAAACACTCTAATTGCCACATCCATATGCCACACTGAAGGAATAAATGAACATATCTGTATGAAATGATAATACACCGCAAGATGCAGCGCAACCCCATGACAACCATTCTGGAACTGTGAGATATAACATGACCAGAAAACATCTACCTGTTCAGCATAACAAATAAGTATGTGCTTTGAAAAAAAAAAAAAAAAATATTTGTTTGTGGAGCTGTTACAACTCTCATGGGGTTTGGAAGGGCAAGCAGCAGCTGATGTTTGATGGAGAACGGCAGCTTTTTTCTCACCTGTTTTGTACATCTTTGGCACCGGCATGCAAAATACTTCATTATGCATCGTCAGAGTCTCCTAATGGAAGGCCGAATGCCTGTTTCAATATTCTGCATAAATTAGCAATGCCTTTTCAGCGTTAAAGACCTCAATGCATTCCGGACACCAAATGTAATACTTTAATTGCAGTCTGGATTTATAGTATATGCAATTTGGCCAGCATTTGTGTTGAAATACATTTTATACATTTTGTGTGGTATTTAAATAAGCAAATAGTATATGCTTGATTAAAGGCAAATATTTCCATCTCATAATGATGATACCATTTTTCTTGAATCAATTTAACTTTATAACCTGTATATGGATTTATTAACAGTGTTTTCTCCTATCGGTTTTAGGTAGAGAAAAACTAGTTTATTTAAATAAATAAACTTGGTATTTTGACACTTAGGCTGTTCCAACATTATTTTGGTCAAATCGCTTCACGGGAATTATATGTCGAAGGCATTCCCAGAATGCATTGCGATTCATAAAAATAACAACCTTAAGATGGTTAATGGTTGATTAATGAGTAATTCATAATAATTAAATTAATATTTTATTCAACACCTTAACAGTTTAATAAAATAAATAAAATATCTATTAATAGTCTAAGTGCTTGTTTTCTGTGGCAAATGGGTGGGGCAGAGGATTAATTGGGAAACATGTTTGGAAACAATTCTGTGTTGCTTCCATTTGCTGGCTCAAAAATGGCACTTTTTGCATTTAAATGAGGCTTATATTTGTCCATGCAACAATAAAAGTGCTAATTGCAATTGTTTGCATTGTCTCTTTCATGTTGGAATTGATGGCATGTTGTTCTTTTCATGATTTAAACATGATTTGAAAAGGTGGTAATTAAGGGCAAGAGTTTCTCTGCCTCTCAGCGAGGTCTGCCGACTTGATGTAGATACATATATATAGATTCATATGGGATTGTTTAGAAAATTAAGTAGTTATGTTAATGATTCACACGCAGAGTCCAATTGTTAGGTGATTGTGTCCTCGTTAGGGCAATTGTTATAGGGCAGTTGAGTACCTGAAACATAGGGAAAGAATATGTGTCTAAAGTGGCAAGAAAAAGTGACCTTTTGCAGAATCTGTTATATTAATGATATTACACACACACACACACACACACACACACACACACACACACACACACACACACACACAAGATGAATTTAAAAAATGACCCGTTCAAAAGTTTATGAACCCTTGATTCTTAATAATGTGTCATTATGATCCCAGCTTTTTGTTTTGTGATGGTTGTTCACGAGTCCTTTGTTTATCCAGTTAAACTGCCCAATGTTCTTCAGAAAAATCCCCCATCTCCAGAAAATTATTCAGGTTTCCAGCATCTTTTCCATATTTGAACCATTTCCAGCAGTAACTGAAGGTTCAAACATTCATTGATGCTCCAAAGGAAATGTGATACATTAAGAGCCTGGGTGTGAAAGGTAAATTGTACTTAATTTGTCTTCTGGGAAACATGTAAGTATCTGCTGTTGCTCCCGAAGAGCATTATTAAATGAAAAAAAAAAGAAATATTTAAACAAAATTTGAAAAATTTGAACATCTTCATCCTGTTCAAAAGTTTTCACCCCCCAGCTCTTAATGCATCGCGTTTCCTTCGGCGAATCAGTGAATGTTTGAACCGTTTTTTAAATAGTTGTGTTTGAGTCCCTCAGTTGTCCTCAGTGTGAAAAGATGGCTCTCAAAAGCATACTGTCACTGCTGGAAAGGGTTAAAATTATTCTCATTTTCACAGATTCTGCAAGGGCTTCACAAACTTTCTTGCCACTGTAAATATATAAACATTTAGGCAACTAATAAATCACTAATCACAAATTCATCAGTCTAGTCCATGAAGGACGATTCTTTGTTCATGTTTGGACGGTTGATGAAATAGAAATCCATAGCAAACAAAAACAAGATCCCCCTATTTGTTTTCTATTACATTATTTGTTGTCTGTCTCTTCATTCTTTTGTCATTTCCATTGACCACATTTCTTCCCATCCTTTTTCTTTTCTATCTAACAGCATCTCCTCCTCTATCCGCCCTCATTGAATCGCCCCATCACATCCTGGCTTGGGTTTTGTCTATACCACCTTTGTTGTCTTTAGGTAAATTACTCAGACAGAATCAATGCAGCATCTCCAACCTCTCACTTCCTGTCGCGTCGGCGCTGTAAGCAGGATATTGTGAACTGATGTGCACACTGAGAAGAACTCACAGGCCCTTGACTCATTTAATGCACTTTGAATTATAATAGGAAAATCTGCTATGTATAACAAGGTCATCTATCTTTCCTGAGTTTTCATGAAGAAGTGTTCTATTTGATATTGCGTTAATAGAAGGATTGAGTTCAGGCGGCTCCTATCTCCAATGCTTTGTTTTCCCTTGCAATCTTGGGTCTTTCATTTCATTGGAAATTCATAAAAAAATGACCTTTCCAGGTTTCATATAAATGTATTTGCCTGACAGACTCCCATTCTCATTGCAATGTAAACAAACAGAGGACATAGTGGAAATCATTATTTAATTATATTATTTATCTCAGCAATGAGATATTTAGGAGAATATTATTCCCATAGAAATGTATAATGCAAGTTTTGTTGTGCATAAAAATCTTATATAAAAATTATCAGTTATGTCTTCATAGTCGTTTTCCTTCGTTGACAAGTGAACTAAATATGTAGACCTTTTGCTCTCCAGTCTCTTGCAGCTGCTGTTAGTGTTGTGTGACAAGCTTGTTGTGCCACAATGGAATTCAGATTGTGATACATCTTTGAATGTCACACACTTTTAAAATAAAATCACCCTGAGGGAATCAGTCAGAACATTGTGAACTTCTGTGTGAAAAGGTTAATAAAAGAATTTGGCAACATTGTACCTAGTACACCTTGTTCCTCTGGCTGTCACGCTGATATGCACAAAACCCAAATGTCATAAAGTGTGGGACTGAAAGGCAAGTCAGCCTTTATGGACTTTTTATTCAGATCTTTTAAGATGTCAAATTTATTTTAGAGGTGAAAAGTCTTTAATCAACATAATAGTCAGATTTGTTCTTAAAAATGTGTGGGCCTGACTTAGCTCGAGAAACAGATCCTCAGCATAGTCTGCAGTTTGTGACGTTAGAAACTTTAGAAAGCACCATTTTGACAAACGTCAAGAAGTGCTTTCCCGCCCACCTTGCGGAACAGCTGAAATATTCTTATCAGTTCCGCTTTGGTTTTTCCTGAAAGGTTCACTTGAACTGGTTCCCTCTGTTTAAAAATCTCTCTGTCCCTGTCAATGTTTCTCTTTAGTTCCGCTGAGCTTTCAGCTTTATTTTGTTCTCTTTTATATGCTGTCCTCATACTGTGAGTGCCACGAATGCTGCTAAATGCTCATTATCTCAACTTGTCTTCTCTGTAATTGGCACTTATTATCATTAGTTGTGTGCAAATGTTCTAGACCTTCTCACAGAGTTTCAGGTCTTTGCTTATCAGAGAACAGAGATGATTTTGCTCCACCCCATCCAACAAAATCAGTAATATTTCGAAATATTATAACATTTTAAAATAATGTTCTATTTTAATACATTTAAAAATGTAATTTATTCATGTGATGGCACTTCATTCTCCAGTCTCACATGATCCTTCAGAAAACATTCTAATATGCTGATTTGCCGCTGATTACTATCAGTGTTGAAAACACTGGTACAGTGTCCGAGAGAGTTCAACCCGCTGCTCCCTCGTCCCTCTGGCTTCACCTTGTTCTCTCACTGTCCTGGTTTTGCTGCGGACTTCCGGGCTTCAGTCTACGCTTCTATCCTCCACCAGTTGGTCCTCACTCTCTCCGGGTGTCGCCACCCCTTCTGCCAGGACCTCATCCTCATCTCGGTCCCTCAAGCAAGCGGCATCGCCTTGGAATTCCAGGCCTTTGATGTCGCCCTGGGCTGTTGTACTCAAGGCTTCGTTGGGTTCTCCATGAATTGGTCTCTATCTTCACCTTCCTCAGTCTGCCCCCGGGCTCCGCCCAGGAAACCCATCACAGTTCCACCTTGGCTCCTCCTTCCTTCATCTCCGCCATGGGGTTCCCCTCAGCAGGGGCGTCGGACTGGGGGTAAAACCAATACTGATTACTAGGGCCCCAAGGGGAGAGAGGGCCCTTAAAAGTCTGGAATATTTTTTAACATGGAAGATGGGGGCCCATCAGGACTGCCTATGCATAGGGCACGGGATCTTGGGTTACACCCCTGCACCTCAGCAAGTCTCTCCAGTTCCCTTCGCCAGCTCCTTGTCCACCTCCAAAACTCCCTACCTCCTTCCACTTTGGGACAGTTGGTTAAGGCACGAGGCCGAGCTTGGTGGGATGGGGAGTAAGGTCACATTTAGGGTACATTCACACTTGGCATGTTTGGTTTGATTAAAGCGAAAGCCTGGTGTGATTACTTTGTTAATGCGGTTCATTTGAATAAGCGTGGACACTACCATCCGAACCCTGTTGCGCACAAAACAAGCGGACCAAGATCGCTGCAAAAGTGAAAAAAAAAGAAGAACTCTGGTGTGATTTGAATAAAATATGGGACCCACTTTATATTAGGTGGCCTTAAAGGTAGGGTAGGTAAGAATTATCTAAAACAATTTTGTCCAAATTTGATTAAACTTTCTTTATATGTCAATACATAATTAAATTGTAAGTAATCTGAAAAAGAGAGTATAAAAATCGAGTGACTCTAGACTTTTTAATCTGCAATAAACACCGCTCATTATTTTCGTTCGGGACGAATCAAATAATTGGCTTGTGCGACTGTCACTCTCTCTCGCTACCATGGCTACCACCCCTTTTGCCACAGGATCTGCCCACATGCGTGCACCTCTGCTTCCTCGGATCCTGTTGCCCACCCTCTTGCACAACCTCTTCTGCTTCGCCCTCGACCCCGGCCTTGTCCTCGAGCCGACGATGCGGTAGGCTACTTGTCTCCGGAGTGTAGTCCTCATCAGAGTCAGCAATGCTTTCATCATGGAAACTCTTACATGACAAACACCGTATAGGCCTACCTATGTTATGAATCTTACACGAATTTCATCTTCATCACAGTATAACTGATGTTATTGAAAAACATGTATCAATGCTACCCGTTTTTAGCTTTGCCTTATAAATATAACTAGCTCATTAGCGAATCAAACAAAAATATAATTTAAACTTTACCAGTATCGGTATTCTAGCTTGATAGTGAGTACTAAAAGACATCTTATTTGTTTATATTCATACTGATAAAGTTAGATTTTTTATTACATGTGATTCTGACATGATTCCACTACATGCACTCCGCTCCTTCTTCTCCGCTCGTCTCAGGTAAATAATGCGTCTTCCAGATGAGCGGCGGAGCGCGTCCATGTGTTCTGGGGGCGTGGCTTTGGAAGGAGCCCAGAATGGAGAAGGTGGAGTGAATGGAAATAATTAGCTGTCTTTAAAACAGTTGTGACAGGTCTACAGACACACAATTTGTATACTTTCTTTTTCAGAGTATTTACATTTTAATTATGTATTGATATATAAAGAAAGTTTAAACAAATTTGGAAAAAAAGTTTTTTTTACCAATTCTTACCTACCCTACCTTTAACTACTTTGTACTTACATTTAAATTAATAATTTGATACAATGCACTTATTGTGTACTTGTTTTTACACTGTACTTAAATTTTTTAAATTGCCTGCATGTTATTACATCTGTTATTCATTTCTGTAGTTACATTTATAATTACATTGTTGACACTTCCCTTACACCTAACCCTACCTTAAATTATTAAATTTAACAAAAATGTTTTAAATAGTTTTGGTTAACTAAAATAAAAATTACTGCACATTAAAAATATATACTGCACATTTTGATAAATGATAAGTAGATAATTTGGGTATTTCATGCATAGAAAATGTACATACTGTACTGTTGAAATAGTATGGTGTATGGTGATATGCTAATCTGCCCCCCCCCCACCCAGTTGTCATCTGTAACGTGAGTACATTTCTGCGTCTGGGGTCACCTTAAGGATTTCAGTTGGATAGAGAGACAAAAAGAAAAGAGACACATGCAGGTGGAAAACTGGCGTTCACATTCAAATGTCTGACAGACGCACAACAGGGTCCTTTTATATTCATTATGCCTGACTGCCAGTTGTTACCGCTCCATAGACAAGCTGGAGAGAACAATATGCTTTTTCACGATTACAGGAGAGTGTAATACATCCATTTCCACAAACTGCGCTGTGTTGCTGAAAATGACAGTGACTCCATGTTCATAACTATTGTGTTTCAACTATTGTGACTGTTGGCTTTTTGTGCTCATAAGCCTGCGCTATTAATATGCAGATTTATTTCTGTACAGGCAAACGCATACACACAATCTGTTCCAAAACCTAGGGAGCTGAGTTTAAGGCGTCATAGGTGTGCTATAACGACACAAAGTCATCTTAAATTTGAAAATTTTACTTTTTAGAATTAATATGTTAGCCCAGCCCAATCTCACAGCAATTCGTATGTATTTTACGAGTTGGCTAATTTGTAGGAATTTGTACGAGCTGACTGAATTGGTACGATTTTTGCTATATTGTACATATTTGACGAGTTGCCCTATTCGTATGATTTTGTACGAATGACCTAACCTCAAACCCCGCCCCTAAACCTAACCGTCACTGCAGTATAAACAAATCGTACAAATTCATACAAGTGAGGTTGTACAAACTCGAACTAGCCACCTCGTACAAATACGTACGAATTGGTCGTGAGATAGCGTTGGTTAGCCTTACTGATATCTATAAGCTAGTGTGCTCCAAAACACTGACATAATTCATATTTGGAAGATGTAATCATTCAAAATGTACAGTCTCTCACTTCCACCAAGAATGCTCTCTTCAATCTGAAACGTCCCGTCCCCTGCATTATATGGTGAATGGCACATAGTGTAGGGGATAGGGAACAATTCAGACAGTGTAACTATGCTTTCCATTGTGGTGAATGAAGTCTGGTTTCGGATTAGGGTGTACTCAAACTAGGCACGGTTGCCTTGTACTTTGCCCGAGCACGATTGTCCCCACTCCCCCGCTGGCCTGCACTCACATTGCACTTAACGTACCGGACCGGAGCACACTTACGTCATTCACAATGCAACTTTTTGTTTTGAAGAAGATAATCGCTTTCACTAATAGACTGTCTAATAGATTTATGGGCCCCACTTTATATTAGGTGGCCTTAACTACTATGTACTTACATAAAAAAATAAGTACAATGTACTTACTGTGTTCATATTGTGTTGCAAAACACCTTTGCTGATATTGAGGTGGGATACGGGTAGGGTTAGGGACAGGTGTGGTGGGATGGGTAAGTTTGAGGGTAGGGTTAGGTGTAAGGGAAGTGTCAACTGTGTAATTACAAATGTAACTACAGAAATTAATTACAGTTGTAATTACATGCAGGTATTTTTTTTAAATGTAAGTACAATGTAAAAACATGTATGTACACAATAAGTGCAATGTATCAAATTATGAATTAAAATGTTAGTACATAGTAGTTAAGGACACCTAATATAAAGTGGGTCCGACTTTGATGGAGGAATTTGCAGATTTACTCGCAAACTACAATTCATGTTCATCAATAAGGTGAGAACCAGGATCGTTATAAATCTAAATATACTTGATTTAATCGAAAAGTGTATCCAAGTTGTAATAGTTTGTTTTTAGCTGACATAATGATGACAGTGGTGCATAGCTGTTCCGTGCTCTGGCATGATTAGAGCTCACACTGCAGGCGCACCGTGCTAGAGCCCAACCAAATTGGGGCACGGAAAAAGCGCTAACACTTGTCAAACGAACCAGGCTTTGGGGGTCAGAGCACCTAGTGTGAGTACACCCTTAGTGTCACGCGAACCACCGCATAAGCGCGCACTCTGTCTGCTCCAGTCCGGAGATACGATAGCACAGAGCGGATCATATGCCAAGTCGGCGCAGACCAGAAAACACATCGGACCCATTTGAATTCTATAATAAATTATATATTTTAAAGCGAAAATGGAGAATATTAGGAAGAGAAACAATTATGGCGCTTTTCCATTACCAGTAGCAGCTCAACTTGACTCGCCTCGGCTCGGCTCGCTTTTCGCTCCGTTTTCCATTGCAGAGTACCTCTACAATAGTACCTAGTCGTCATAGCGTGGCCGCAGGAAAGTGCCGTGAAGTAATCTTCGCAACACACACCCGCTAACCAAACAAAGGAAAGTCTGCACCTCCTTGTTTGACCTCGGCGTATTCTTCTGAGTTGCCATAATAGTAATGGGTATATCACTTTTACTGTCTATGGTATGTCACGCAATCTCTGGCCAAACTTTTTAAAAATGGCGCGGTTATTCAGGATACTCCGTCTGGCGCATGCAATGATGATGCATTGAATAGTGACGATTCTCTCTGACCAATCAGCAGTCTGCTGTGTTTTCTCATCACATTTAAGTATCGCCTCAGCTCACTCAGAACCTCACCGGAGGTGATACGAAAAAAAGTACCTAGAAGTAGCTACAGGTACAACTTTTAAAGGTGAGCTGGTACTGTGTAGTGAAAAAGATTAGAGATTAGGAGGAAACTGCAGCTTATTCGCTCTGGCCGACCTGTGATAAACAAAATGCTACTGGCTGTTTTAAAAAAGGGGAGGAACTGATCAATATGTCCCGTCCTGTCTTCTTGTTTCAGTGGAAATTACGTCAACACATTGAATAATGCTACACGTTTCAAGGCACTTCTATGGGCCTTTAATTATACTGCTTTCTCATAGATCATTTTACTGATTCTTATGAAGCACATACTGTATGTGAGGGGAGAATGCTATCCCAGAATGCATTGCAACAAGCTCAGTGAACAAAAGATGGACAGATGAGGTGAGAAAAATTATAAATAGTTTTATTACTGAACTCTATTACTGAACATGTGGTTAAATATAGTTAATTGTAATTAAAAACGGAACATTTTTACATCATATTTTATATCATATACGAAGCAACTGTGCAAAGGTGGTGATGCTTGTGAATGTGTTCTTTGAAAATGAAAACAGTTTCTATTACAGATTTTCTATTATACTGGGAGAGAACTTCTTTATTTTGCTAAATGAATATAAATGATCCTTTGTGTTTGTGCAGTTCTTAATTGAGCCAACAAATTAGAGCTCATCTAATAATCCCACTCTGCAAACAGGGAAGGAGACAGATAAGGATCGTAAAAAGACAAAACAAGCGAGATTCTTTTAAGAATCAAGCCAGATCCATTAAACGGATGACTCAAACACATCGCAAGCTATCTGAACGTTTATGAAGAAGAAAGAGACAGACGTTGTTTTGAGACACTAAAGCTCCATCTGTTCTGAGCAACTGTTACAACAAGACTCTTCTGCAGTCTGAGTTAGCAAACATCTCTCTCTCGCTCTCTTTCCTTCTCTCCGGCTCCAGTTTGTCTATGCATTCTAATTTTGCTGATTGTTTTGTCCCTTTGTTGCTCCGTTATAAATGGCAGGCAAAAATAAGACCAACTTATTAAGACTCCTTATAAAGCCATTGTCACAGGAAGACACAATTAGCCCTAATGATTGTGGCCACATCTTCATCTGGAATCGAATGAAGGGAAGCTGTGCTCCAGAGGGATGACATTTAAGAAACCGGTCTAGACTCAGTGGTTCGTGAGAATCGAGCCGTCCTGCTTCTGTGGAGATCATATTGTGCTCTTCCCATTGTATTAGGTAGACATAATGTAAACATGCAAGTTGCATGACTTGAGATGCAGTAGCTGTATTGAAAAAGCCTAAGAATATATGTTAGGCCATAGTTCCCATTTTGAAAAGTTGGCCCAAAAACTAATTTTCATATCGTTCCAAACCTGCATGACATTCTTTATTCTGTAGAACACACAAGAACATTTTTTGAAGAACTGTTTTTGCATGTAAATAAAATGTTCTCTGAACATTCAAAATCTTTTTCTTGGTTATTTGAAAATTTCAGAATGTTCAGAGAACATTCAAAAGTAACAAGTAGTAACATTTAAAAAAACATTAAATAAATGTCCAACTACAGGAAGAAAAAACATTCCAAGAAACAATATGTACAATTAATGTTTTTGTGCTAGCATTTTGATAACTTTATTGAAAGATCAGATCACTTTGAAAGAACGTTCTGTTAATATTACTGGAAGAACGTTTGTTCATAAAGTTGAGAGAACTTTGCCAAAATGTAAGCCAAAGTTCTGAAAACATTTCCCTGCTAGCCGGGATGAATGTTTATGGTGTGTACACTGTAAAACTAAAAATGTAAGTGTTGGTGCTTCCTTAAAATGTTAAGTTTAGTCAACTTGAAAAGTGAAGTTCCACTAAGTGATAACTTGGAGTTTTAAGGCCACACAAACACTTACTTTTTAAGTTGAAACATCATTTTTTCAAGTTCCCTTTTGAAGCGATCACTTCAACTATGCGTCAGCTTGATGCTGTGGGAACTCCTCCCCTTCTCCACTTTTCTGAAACCTTATAGGATAAGGTTATGCCAATGACATGAACATCAAATCTTGCAGCATGTTAAGTTGTGATTACTATTTTTAAATATTCAGACTTGTGTTTTTTGCTTTACAGATGATAAAAATGATAAAAATTTTTTTTGGTACATACCTTCACAGAGCTTCCTTTTTTACTTTCACTTGCTTACAAAGACAAGCCAATTTAACCAATAGCTCAAGAAACAGTGTGAATAAAAGCAGAGTATGTTTTAATTTAGGCAAAGAATAATTAAAGACCCTCCCCCCATGTATTGACAGATTGCATCTTTAAGAGGAATACCGTTTGCATCCGTCTTTCCACAGTTTAAATGATGTATTAGAGGCTCGGTGAAGTTATTCGCTCAGAGTGAAAAGCGCCGCCATCATTTAGGCATTAAAACATCATGAATATGGAACAAGGGAATTCCTGAGGCAATAGATAACACCCTATTTCTGAACAACCGTCTGTGATTTCTAATTAATAATTGATAACTGTGACATTATTACCTTGACAGCTAGCATTTTTCTGTTTGTTTGTTTGTTTGTGTTCATGTAGGCTGTGGTTGTCAGGGATTTGCACTTGTAATTATTACAAATTCTCTGCTGCACGCTTCATCCGAAATTCACACCAAACTACAGTATAGCCATCAGTTTCACACTCTATCTCTATTTGCACTTCCCTGTGGTGTCAGAGAATCTGAGATGCCCTGATAGAGTTGTTGTTTTATGATTTTTATTGCATATAAACTGGAAAATGGTAATGAGATTGCAGCTTTGCAAGGTTGAGCCTTTGTCTTTGTTTGAGTTTACTGTCTCCCCATTGACACTTCAAACCTCTCTTTGGCTTTGTTTCATTCTGAATTGTTACTGATGCTGGGGAGGTTTTTGCTCCCTGTATTTATTTTGTAAACATCTAAATTTACTGCAAGGCTGTTAAAATTACTTTCTCCCCAAGCTGTTGTTTTCCCGCCCAACCTGCCTGAGTCATCCAACAGTCTGTTAGTTAATTGCAGCAAACAATTTCATTTAACTTAAAGCTTTGACAACAATATATATCGATGTCTGAACTATAAGAATGCTTAAGGTAACACATCCATTCTTTACGTAGCTAATGTATTCGGTATGGTTGGGCAACTGCTTACGTGAGTGAAATATTGATGCATGAATATGCCTACCATCTGGGAAAATATTGACATTGAAACTACCCTATTTTCCACCAGTGAGAGTTTCTAAATTTACAAAATGAGAACACTTCTTGTGGAACTTATTTAATCTGTAAAACAAACAGTCAGTGGTGAAAATAATGAAAAAGGGGAAAGCAAGAGCGAGGGAAAAATCACCATGTGAAGTATGTCAGAAACAAGACAACTGAAGTGAAAGGAATTGCTCACCCCAAAATAAATCACCCTAATTTAGTTCCAAACCAGGTTACTGTTACTACAATGGGACATAATTTTTTGTAACTGTGAATATATATATATTTTTTTGTTATTATGAATGTCTTTTGATGTCTCAGGCAAAATCATCAACATTTAATATCATTGTAATCAACACTGGCATTATGACCATCAGTCAGCATCATGCCCATCACCACCAGCGTCATCTTCTGTTATTATTATGATCATAATCATAATCACTGTCATTTTCAGTCACCATCATCATCATGAGTGATGACCATCACCACCATAATCGAATCATCACATTTCAGATCAGGCATTAAAATGAACACAGTTGCTTACATGTTGCATTATGAGTGATATCTTTTATAATTCAGAATTTGGATAAAACTTTTGTTTTCCATTCTTGACTAATGGCCACACACATGATTCAATTTAGGCTCATCCGCATATATATTCGGATTCTCTCGAAATGTGATGACCAAAAGGGATAAATATTTATGTAAGTATCCAAACAAATAAACACTATATTGAGTCCAACCTTTAGTTTAAACTGATAACCGTTTGTATTACTCACGTTTTCGCCTATTAAATCCAAACATGCAGCAGCTCTTCTGCCACTCAGTCCCGGATGAGGGGGCGTATTCCGGTTCTTAAGTGACAGGAGCCTAATAAACCTGCTGCTGTCTGTGTCATTATAACTTTTGTATCTATCAATTACAAACCCGACCCAAAAAGTTAGGTCGCTACTCCCACCACGCGCATCACATAGGGCACCAAGTGCTGAAAATTCTCTTAGCATTTTATTAGAATCTTACATTAGAGGAATTTTTGAGGTCTCTGGTAAAACAGGGCAGACA
The DNA here is from genome assembly GCA_023029165.1 of Gobiocypris rarus. Classification (NCBI taxonomy): domain Eukaryota; kingdom Metazoa; phylum Chordata; class Actinopteri; order Cypriniformes; family Gobionidae; genus Gobiocypris; species Gobiocypris rarus. Next base: position 14,111,648 of record CM040918.1, on the reverse strand, counting down.
GTAGTGTTGTGGTATTCAAGACGAGATGAGACTGGATTTGAACCCTTTTTTGGTCTCGGCCTTGGCTTGGACTCGAATTAGCTGGTTTCAACTACAACACTGGCAGGCAGTTTAGTCTGGGTTTTTTTTCTCTCTCTCTTGTCCTGCTTTTCATTTAGCTACCTGTTATGTTTTCCTTATTAACCTTTTATCATTTTCAGTTGTAGACAGATATTTGGCTGTATTTTGTTAATGTTGAGATGCTTCGCCATAATACATTCTAAAGATCAGAGGCTACATGGCTTTCACTTCTTCATAAAAACCTCTCATGAATGCAAACCCTCCGGTCCATAACATCACCTAGCAACAGTTAGCCTGCCAGTATGAGCAATTAATGTGTGATTGAAGGAAGCTTCAAAAAGCACAGAATGTCTTTATCAAAAACCGCTGGATTCTGTGGAGCTGCTCTGCTGATTAAACAGAAATATTATCACCAGAAAGTTTAGCTTTAAACAGAAATATTTTCACCCAAAAGTTTAGCTTTATGTTGAAGACTTAGCCCCTTTTTGGCTAGTGTTCACTGTACTCTTATAAATGTTTACCAGCATTTGCATATTAAACCCTGTAAAAATACATATGAAATAGTCCGGGTTTTTTTATTTGTCTGTTGAAACTTACACAAAAAATATAACAAAAATAGACTGACTATCCGCTTGTTAAATCGTGACGTAAGGAATGCCGCTTTCTGGGTCCAAGCCTCAACTCATTTCACTTGAGAATCCCATTGACGGCCATTTATGAGCGCTATTTACTCATATTAAACATCAAACATTTAAAAAAGTTAAACATTTTAAATACTTACAGTCTACAAAACAGTCTCAGTGCTCATAGTGTCACAGACTTTAATATTTTAACGATTTATAAAAGATGAATCACTGCCTGGCGATCTGGAATTTTGGTATGGAGATAAAGGTTATGATTATTATTTTACACCACATTGTGTGTGTATATTTCTTGTGGTATGAGAGAGAGAGCGTTTGGACCCAGAAGTGTATATATACACCGGATATATACACTCACCTAAAGGATTATTAGGAACACCTGTTCAATTTCTCATTATTGCAATTATCTAATCAACCAATCACATGACAGTTGCTTCAATGCATTTAGGGGTGTGGTCCTGGTCAAGATAATCTCCTGAACTCCAAACTGAATGTTAGAATGGGAAAGAAAGGTGATTTAAGCAATTTTGAGCGTGGCATGGTTGTTGGTGCCAGACGGGTCGGTCTGAGTATTTCAGTATTTCTGAGTCTTCTCAGTTACTGTGATTTTCACGCACAACCATTTCTAGGGTTTACAAAGAATGGTGTGAAAAGGGAAAAACATCCAGTATGCGGCAGTCCTGCGCGAAAATGCCTTGTTGATGCTAGAGGTCAGAGGAGAATGGGCCGACTGATTCAAGCTGACAGAAGAGCAACTTTGACTGAAATAACCACTCGTTACAACCGAGGTATGCAGCAAAGCGTTTGTGAAGCCACAACATGCACAACCTTGAGGCGGATGGGCTACAACAGCAGAAGACCCCACCGGGTACCACTCATCTCCACTACAAATAGGAAAAAGAGGCTACAATTTGCACGAGCTCACCAAAATTGGACAGTTGAAGACTGGAAAAATGTTGCCTGGTCTGATGAGTCGGCCTACCTGAGCATTGTTTCTGACCATGTCCATCCCTTTATGACCACCATGTACCCATCCTCTGATGGCTACTTCCAGCAGGATAATGCACCATGTCACAAAGCTCGAATCATTTCAAATTTGTTTCTTGAACATGACAATGAGTTCACTGTACTAAAATGGCCCCCACAGTCACCAGATCTCAACTCAATAGAGCATCTTTGGGATGTGGTTAAACAGGAGCTTCGTGCCCTGGATGTGCATCCCACAAATCTCCATCAACTGCAAGATGCTATTCTATCAATATGGGTCAACATTTCTAAAGAATGCTTTTTTTTTGCTGAATCAATTCCTCGTAGAATTAAGGCAGTTCTGAAGGCGAAAAGGGGGTCAAACACAGCATTAGTATGGTGTTCCTAATAATCCTTTAGGTGAGTGTGTGTATATATATATATATATATATATATATATATATATATATATATATAGTATAACAGTTCTTTGTTCAGGGAAGAAGAGGCGGGAACCTGCTCACGTTCAACAACTTTTAATAAATAAACAAACCGAACGTAAAGGACATAATAACATAATAAAACATAAACAAAACACAACATAAAAGTCCAGGCCTGGTCCTCTCTCGTCCTTCACTGGAGTTGCTCATCTTAATTTGCCTCCGAGCTCGTGTGCCTCGCAGGTGACGCTCATTCTTATTCACACACCGGTCTCGCTCGCTCCTCCCACGTCTCTCGCTCGTCCACCTTGCCACACACCCCCATCGGCCCTCGCAGACCGGGGGGTACACCCAAGATGGCGTCTACTTCCCTCCCCGGGGGGCCCAATCTCCGCATCTCCTGGGGTATAACGGAGACACAGAGAGCGACAGGACGAGAGAGTGGAGAGAGTAAACAAAAAATTATAATTCTGGTTCGGTTTCCGGACACACTGCCTCAGCCAGCCAAGAGGCTCTTCCCCGCAGTGCCATGCGATGGTACTGGATGCTTGGTGGACAGCCCGAACCTCCTCCCGCGCTCCCTGCTCCTCCCCATCATGGCGGACGGCAGCAGGCTCTGGCCCACGGTGAAAGCCGGCGACTCCTACACTCCCTCTAGGACGGCTGCCACCCCACCTCGACCCAGGGGCATGGCAGCAAGCTCTCCGTCCCACCGACCGTATATTTATATATATATATATATATATATATATATAAATAAAATTGGAAGAAGATTGTTAAAGTGAAAATCTAAGGGATTTTGTCAGGACTGTTTCCGTTTATAAAAACATAAATATCTAAATATATCTTAGTAAATTATATTTAAATTTAATTTAATGATTAAATAATTTGCTGGTATTGTAATTGTGGCAGCCATAATACATTACATCACAACACAGAGGTGGACATTTTGGTAATTATAGAAAAAGTGTACCGTAATTTGTATACATTTTAATCATTTTTACTATATAGCCTACCTATGTTAGTGAACATGTAAAATAAGATTTAATAAAAATTAAATAAATTAGCATAATAGAAATACTGCCAGGACTAATTTAACTGACCACTTTCCCACTTGTATAATGTGAAACAGAGACCATGCCTAATTTTAATTACGTCAAGGCTAACAAGTGACTTTAATGAAAAAAACAGTGGACGCCATTATGTTCATAATAATGGCCAATCAATTAAATGCTGAAAAGCAGTAACTGTTTTATGTGAGCTCTATGTAGGAGCCGCTTTCTAACAGTTCTGCTGTTAACAATCACTACACAAGGGTAATGAGAAGACTAATTGGAAAATGTTGAACTTTGTACACCAAATCCTGTGGGGCGACACACAACAGACATGAGTATTGTTTTTTTTTTTTCCTTGACGCTGTTGCTGTGGATATTTCCTTTTGTTTTTAAGTGTGCTTGTTTTGTTTTGATCTGGGATCAAACAAGACCATCCACTGATTCCCTCTACACCAGGGGTCTCCAACCCTGCTCCTGGAGAGCTACCGTCCAGCAGAGCTCAGCTCCAACCCTCATCAAACACACCTAAAGCAGCTAATCAGTGTGTTCAGGGTTACTTGAAAATAAGGGAACTTGGAACTGAAGTCTGCAGGAAGGTATCCCTCCAGGAGCAGGGTTGGAGACACCTGCTCTACACATATGTCGCTGCCAGCTCAACAAATGTGTTATGGTGGTGCTTATGTGTCTGAGGACCGACATTAGTGCAACCCATTTGGTGGCCCACGAGCTCCCGAAACTGTACTCAGTGGGAATTTAGAAACACTGGCTGCCTCACCCATTAAAATCACCCAGATAAATGCACCCGTGGAGACCCCCTGCTGCACCGTCTGTCAGACACTCCAAATGTGTTCGCTATTCTTCTCACTCTGTCTTTCTCTTGCCTTACACTTTGTGTTTCTATTTGCCTTTATATTGCTTCCTTTTTTCTTTTGTTGCCATACTTTGTTTCCGAATGTCTTTAAATGACTACAGATTGTTATACATGTAGGGGAGACCGGGGATGGTTGTAACATTTTTCCCATTTCTGTCTATTTCTTAGAGTACTTTTAAGCCACTGTAGCCACAATGACGTCTGTTCCTCTGGCAGGCGGCCAGATGGCTCGCACCTCTCGTGAAGCACGTTATCAGATCACGATAAGGCGATTGATGGTATGAACCACGCCAAAATGTCTGGAAGAGCATTCTTTGATCTCCCCGGGGAAAGAACTTTTATTGCCCAAATAGCCCTATCATGAACTTTCACACCTCACACACACACATAGAGAGGCACAAATGAAATGTTCACCCAGCTCATGGAAAAAAGATGGTTAAAAGCCCCCTAAAAACGTACTAAATGTATACTTTTCTGTCTGAATGTTTGTATATATGTCTGTAATTAGGAGGGTTATATGAGTGTTAACTCAGCTGTTTAGAACAATGGACAGTGGAAAGCTTGTATTTGTGGATTCCCACATCTCAGACCTGTGTTTTTTGGTATTTTTAGAAACAGAAAAATGCAATCATATCGAATCTTGTAAAATAATTTAAAGGACATGCATTATTACAAAAGTGCCAACTTTGTAAGGATAAATGCATTTGTATGCCACCATGGGCGTGCCAGCCAGAAGGAGGAACTGAACCGAACAAAGAACTTTTTCGCGCCGAAAACGATCAGATCGATTGGAGCATCCAGATAATGGGCATCACTCTCTTATCGATAAGTGCCCATGCAACCAGCATTCCAACGCCTTTGCTTTGCAATCCGCCTTTGCATTGCAATCCGCCACCCCCATTCTTCAGAGAGGAGGATACAGCACGCTTCAGCACTTCCCAAAGGACCGGCCGCATCCAGCTAAACTTCTTTGCAAACCGAGAGCCAATATCAACCGACTTCAAAGGGAACCACGGAACGCGCGGGACATTTGAACTCAGAATACAAGCACAAGCGAGAAGCCAAGACCAAAGCAAGTATTCTTATTTTTACAATTCAAGCTGCTGTTGACAAGTCGTGTTACATCCGTTTTGGGGATGAGATTAACTCTTTGAGGGCTCTTTGTAACGAACTGAAGCGAACGCTGTTATCCTCTCTCTCTCTCTCTCTCTCTCTCTCTCTCTCTCTCTCTATTTTGTCTTCTTTTATTCTTTTCGTTTAGATACAATTTTAGTTTCATGTCCTATCTATATTCTACTCTCTTGATGCATATTTAGTATGTACTTTCTGTGTTTATTGTAGTGTTATCTTTAGTCTGTGTTACTAAACTTCCAAAAGATATTTCTGAATTGAAGCTGTTATTTTTCCACAAACACGAAGTCAATGAAACTTACAAATCTTGAACGTTACCTAATGCTGACTAGCGCTACGATTTTAGTAACATAACTGTACGAACATACGAAATATTAATTTGTCCTGATCAGTAAAGTTAATGCTTCTTATGCTCTCGTAAAGCAGTAATCCCTTATTGAGAATTGATTTGAAAGTCTATAACTAATTTGCAGGACAAACTTAGTAAGATAACTTCAAGCAATTCCTTAAAGGTTACTTGTATTTAATTAAACATTTTCCTTATCGGAAAATTTTAATAAACATAATGAACGACTAGCAAATTATATTCATAAACTCATGAATATTAAATCCCTTTTGAGTTAATTATTCCCCGAGATATCAGACTCATAGTCGATATTGTTACACCAGTGTGTTCAAAATGTTATTCAAACTAGTCACAAGTGTCTGCTATTAAATGAGATTGATATTATCTTTGCAACACAAAAAGAAAATGCATGGTTTAGTTTCAAACACGAGGAGTGAAATGTTACAATTCACCCCATAGTCTGGGTCAGTTGTAACATACCCTGGGGTGAGATGTAACATTATGATATCCACCGGGGTGAGATGTAACATAATGAAATAAGAATTATGATAAAAAAATATTTTGAAAGCTTTTTATTCAACACTGACCAGTCATCAGTCATCTCAATCATAGTAATTGACCATAATAAATTGAACTTGAACACAAACATTGTGTGTAAGCATGTTTGTTACAGTCAGTCATAGTATTGGCCATAGTAAAATATTGAAATTGAACACTCGAACGTGTGTGTGTGTGTGTGTGTGTGTGTGTGTGTGTGTGTGTGTGTGTGTGTGTGTGTGTGTGTGTGTGTGTGTGTGTGTGTGTGTGTGTGTGTGTGAGTGACTCTGAGACTCTCAGTCATAGTAATTGACCATAATAAATTGAACTAACATTTTATTATTGTTACAACTAACCCTGAGTCTTGTTGTTACAACTGACCCAGAGTCATGTAGCCATGAACTAGCTCACCTTACAGCTAACAACTAAAACATTAGCACTAACAACTTGCAAGAAAAATATCTACACAGACACACAATAAACATAATTTAAATTTGATGAGTTTAACTACAAAGCAGAAATTCCCATAACAAAAATAAAAAGAAGTAAAAAAGTTACTTTCTTACCTCAAAATAGTTTTTTTCACTCTAACATCTGCTATGTCTCCCACAGAACGCTACTTTATCACATATGGAATAAGGGCTAAATTTAGCATGTGCGAAGTGAATTAGGTGATTTGTAACTAGTTCCTGGTTGGACAGATTGGAGTTGTTACAACTGACCCATGTTACAACCATCCCCAGTCTCCCCTACATACATTCTCTAAATAATTTAAAAACAATGCACTACAATCTAAATTCAATAATTTTAAGAGCTACAATTACAGCATTATAATGTACAGTATGAAAATGGATATTCATTTTGAGATTAGCTAAAAACTACATTTAACAGTGCTATTAAAGATTAAATGTACAAACAACAGAAATCCACAACTAAATATAGAATATTGCATATTATATACAGTGCCCTCCACTAATATTTGGCACCCTTGGTAAATATGAGCAAAGATGGCTGTGAAAATAAATATGTTTTGTCGATCCTTTTGATCTTACATTCAAAAAAACATTCTAAACTTTCATTGAAGTAAACCAAATGAAAGTGCGGGGAAACACAGATTATGTAATAAATGTTTTTTCTCCAATGCATGTTGGGCGCAATTATTGGCACTCAATTACTGCAACGTCCTTTTCCCAAGATAACAGCTCTGAGCCTTCCTCTATAATGCCTGATGAGTTTGGAGAACACCTGCAAGAGATTAGAGATCATTCCTTCATACAGAATCTCTCCAGATCCTTCAGATTCCCAGCTCCATGTTGGTGCTTCTTCTCTTAAGTTTACCACATTTTCTATAGGCCGGAGAACTGGGACGTCCATGGCAGAAGCTTAAATTTGTGCTCGGTGTGGGATGATTCCAGCCTGTGTTTCCCTGTCTTGTGAGGACTCTTTTGTTATTTCCAGTCTTGTCATATTTTGTAGTCCTTTGTAATTTTTCATGTTGATTAGTTCTCCCAGGTGTTTCCCATTTAGCCACTCCTTCTTGTTATCTTGTTAACCTTGTTTCCCTGTGTGTATATATACCCCAGTGCTTCAGTTGTTATTTGTCTGTCTTTTCTCCTGTATGTGAGTTCCTGTCGTTGCGGTTCTGGCAGGTTTTTTTTTACTACTACTATGCTTGTTTGTGGATTTACTTTTGATGTTGTTTTGCTATTAAATCGGTTATGCTGCATTTGGATTCTCACTCTGCTTCATCCCTTCTCACACGTTACACAGTGACACATTTCTGTGTTGATTGATTTTGATGTCTGTTTTGGATCATTGTCCTGATGGAAGCTCCAACCACAGCCCAATATTCGTTTTCATAACATGTAGATCCTAAAAAGCAGAAGTTGTCGAACCGAGGTGTTTATCACAGATTGAAAGAGTGTTGGATGGAAGGAGGAAGACGACAAAACTCTTGCAAGCTTACTAGTAGTAAATCACCAGCTGAACATAGACAGCTGCAATAAACTGATGGCTGGATTGAAGATATCGAAATCTTACTATAGACATACTTGTTTTGAGTGTGAGTTATTCAAAAGCCAAGTGAGATACAGTATATTAAATGACTGAAGTATAGAGTAAATTCATTAAGCAGAGAAAATGATCCTTCTTGCTTAATAAAGATTCTATGGCTCGCTTAAGAAAGATTCTATGGCCTACTCACACAAGGAATTTTCCAACAGCTGGCAGGAAATACACTAACACACCACTTCATCACCTACAATTGGATGCTCCACTTAAATTCAACCTTTCCTCTGGTTGAATTAGATGCTCACCTAAATGTTGCAAACATCAGAATAGATGAAAAGTGAATAAAAACGCCACTTAGCTCACAACGTGCATGCTTACAATTGTGCATGAAGCAGCTCTCACTCTTGCAGAGCTTGTCGATTGCCAACCAATTTGATATTCAACCTCAAACTGAGATTAGTTTTCACACCGTAGGGAATGCAATATTCTCACCAAATTGCTGCAGAAAATATAGTCAGAAACCCTCAACTAAAGGTAAGAAACCCTATTACAGAGCAGTACGAGGTCATGCCTTTCATCCAAGCAACACAATACTAAAAAAACATGTCCAAGAGAAGTGGCCAAGGAAATGTATGCACTTATATTGAGAATTAAGCTGCCACACTATGTTGGGGAAGGAACTAGAGATGTTCCAGTCCAAAAAGTACAAACAGTGTTCTTGTGCTCCTCCTAGAACATCTAAAGAATTTCCCATCGGAGCAGCTAAAAGGCAAGCAGAGACCATTTTAGAGACACTAACATTAGGTGAATCTAAAATCCAGTTTTATTCGCTTGCATTTTAAACAGACACCCTGCTGGGCTCACACATCCTCAGTTGTTTTACGCTCAAATGCAGAAATGAATGATAAAAAAAAAAGATGAAAGAACAATTTTTCTTCTGTGAACTCCGACGGAGGCACTGATGCAGTGGCTGGGTAAGGGCGGACAATGATCTGATTACTGAAACCTGTGAGGCTTAAAAACACATCTTCTTGTAATAGTGTAGGCCTGCTTTGCTTAAGCAAATGTAGCAGAATTAAGGGTTGAACTAAAGTCACTGAAAACTTCTCATTAGCCTTTCAAAATTGAGCTTTGAAGCATTTTGCAAAAGCAGAAACTGAGAAATTAATCAGGAAAAAATATGTCCCGAACATCAGATGAACAAATGATATTCAACAGCCTAGAAGTTACTATGAAATTTGTGGAGTATTGCAGTATTTATTATTTGTTTTTTTTTCTGCACAAATCATAATTTTTTGTGCCCTCATAATCTTTAAAAAATAACTTCCCCTCCCACTTGCAGTGCCATCTCTTCTCTGATGACATTTTTACAGGTGTGAGGGCAGGACAGCCTGTCACTCACATGTGATCACAGCAATAGCAAACCACAAGGATACAATAAATTCCTGTTGGGAAAAAAACAAGTCCCGCTCTACTTTTTTTATTGTTGAAAAGCCGTTTCACTCAGATATGCGTCACAATAGGGAAGAAAAGACTATTGCGACTTCTATTTCATGCCGACTTTAAAGATTATTAATGGATGTATGTTGAATTTAATAACTCACACCCAACAGGAAGTGAAAGTGACTCTGAAGGAAGGACAATCCTGAAGGAGGCAGGATATGAACTTGCTCCAGCACAGAATGTTGATATTGAAAAGTAATCACTGGGCTTGCTGAGACTGGATCCTACAAATATGTTTCCATATAGACATGACATAAGCAATATCTGCTGAGCTCGTTGAGGCTGATCCCAGCTGGATTTTTAAACAGATAGATAATATATTCCTTTGGAAATTGAAGTGAGGAATGTGGCCATACAGCGTTTTGGCAATGCTCCCAGTAAGGGACGGTGGAGAGAGATTGATAGGAGGGAAGTGGTGAATGTATTCATATGGTGTTCCTAATGGCCCCGTGATTAAACACACTTTCAGATGTTTCTGGCAAGCAATGGGAGAAAATGGAGAACTCCTCTTTCCTGTCGCATTTACTATGGCTCAAATACAGGCATGTACACACACACACACACACACACACACACACACACACACACACACACACACACACACACACACACACACACACACACACACACACACACACACACACACACACACACGTTGTGTTTTCATGTTTTATGGGGACATTCCATAGGCGTAATGGTTTTTATACTGTACAAACCTTATATTCTATCCTCCTACACTGCCTCAACCCCTGAACCTACCCATCACAGGAAATATTCAGCATTTTACATTTTCAAAAAAACACCACTTGATTTTCCACTTGACCAAAAACTGTCCCCACAAGGACAAGGATTTCGGATATTGCCATCTTTGTGGGGACATTTCGCTTTACTTAACTCCCGTCATGCAGCAGCTCTTTTGCCACTCAGTCCGGCTGAGGGGGCATGTTCCGGTGGGAAAGTGACATCAATGCATACCCTCTATTTGTTCTGCATTCATGCCATGCCATAATTACCATAGTCTCAAGATGACAACATGTGGCGTTATACTCAGAGCTGTTCATGTCCTCAGACTGGGAATAATTAGGCATTTCTATGGCACCACTATAAGTACATAAATGAATCTGCAGTGGTCAGTTGTCACGTTGTACAAGTAGGAGCTCTCAAACAATTCACCAAAATGATCCTGAACTGTAAAATACCTTTCACATGCTTGTACAACTTGTAATTGCAACATGTAAACATGTACGAGCTACTTGTACCACATGACCCTTGTACCACTTGACCACTGGAGAATTAAGGTGTGTTCGACTTGAAGTGGCGCTGTGCATTACATCAAAGTACCGCAAGAGCCATTCGAGAGCATATGGAGCTTTACTTACGGTAATTACGACATGACATAAACAATGGTCCCAAACCACTTCACCTGAAATCCCGCCCTGCATTTAATTGGTTAAGGTTACAGTGACGGGTAGGTTTAGGGATCAGTGTTGGGTGTAGGCAATCAGTACTGGGATTGACATGACCAATAAAACCTTAAGAATCGGCTGCAGGGTCAGCGGAAAAATGACACCAGTCCAACAGATGCCCGTTTTAAAGCAGGGGTGAGTAATGTTTCACTTCTTAATTTGCTTAATAAAATTACATTTGTATTTGAGTGAGTGATATGAGAAGCTGTTTACGTATTGGAAGGAAAAACCGGCAGGTCTAGAGACGTCTAGTTTTTAGAATGCAGTGTCATCATGGCCAAGGAGCAACGGTCAAACTCCAGTCTAGCGCATATTTATATTATAAAACAATAAACTCAGTGGAATGTAAAATCATTCTTGGTAAATTGCACTGGGGAGAACGGACACACCGGTTTCTTGCTGAGAGTCTGCGGGAAATCTGAGAAAAATCCAAATTCTGAGATCCTGCTATTGCCCTTTAGGTTAAGATCTGGTTAAGATTAGCATGGCAGCCATAAATAAACAAAGTATTACAATACCTTTAAGGAATAAAAGTTCAGGGGGACTGCAGCTACTAGCCACAGGCCATTTATTTTGGCGTGCTATGTGTCACACTTGGTTCAACAGATCCTCAACCCCCACAAACTCAGAGACAACAGAGGAACCCGCAGCCAAAAAATGTGGCCGCCTGACATGTTATCCTCTGGCAGTGTGAGCTCCAGGAGTCCACTCTTCTCTCCATCTCATATGTAATCCAAGCCTTCCAAGCCTCTCAGTGTGTGTGTGTGTGAGTGAGTGAGTGTGTACAGAATTTCTTTCTTAAAGGAAATGAAAGTTGCCATTATTTATTCACCCTGACGTCTTTTTTAAACCCTAAAAGCAAAGCACAATGAAAAGTGCAACAACAACAACAACAACAAAAAACACCTGGGAAAAACATGGAAATGTCCTTATTAACACATCACTTTAGACCCTATTTATAAAGACTTTTCTTAGATTGTATGGCTTCATTACACTTGCAATATGTATGGGTCATATGGATCACTTTTATAACACTCTAATTATCCTATATGTAGTGTGGTGGCCAGAAATAAGTATGATCCCCAAAAGAGCAGCACAGAAACTTTCAGAACCATGGACAGCATACTGTTTCTGTGCTGCTCTTTTGGGGATCATACTTATTTCTGGCCACCACACTACATATAGGATAATTAGAGTGTTATAAAAGTGATCCATATGACCCATACAGAGGAGGCCACGAGGTCTGGGCAACCCAGTTAGGATGATCAGGACCAGATTTAGCTCCTCGAATAAAGGTGAGCACCGTTTCTTCTTTGACAGGGAGCCGTAGCTGTAGGCTGTTAGGCACGATCAACTAAGAGGCCAGGAGAGGAGGAGGGGAGGTGAGTGGACGCAAAGTGCTGGATGTCCCACAGCCCAGATGTTGAACAAAACCTAACCCTTGAGCTCTTGAGGGCAGACGCAGAGCGGAGGATTAGCTGATCCACCTTAACTAATCCAGAGGGAGTCATTTGCTTCAACAAGGACCAACCCAAGATGGAAAAAGTACCTTAGTTTACAGTTTTCTCCCTATCCCCTCTCCTACACCTAATTAAGAATAAAGAAAATGGAGTTTTGCCCTCGCTCAACTCCTGCCTGGTGAATTGTTTGTTCTGAAATCCTGAGTTGAACTCCAGAAATCCTGTGTTTAAAGGTTACAAAATGTCATGCCTGCACTGCTAAAATTTATGTCTTAAATGCAGTGTCTTTGGATAAAAGAAATTCATGAATGCACGCACAATTTAATATTGATAAACATCACCTCAAAGTAAGATGTGTTGTTTCACAATCAGGAAGATTTAAAAATACATGCGCTAATGGAAGGCAGCAACACAATCTTCACCCTCTTATTTTAGTAAGTAGGTAGAGTTTCAGGAATAAATGACGTAAATTTAGACTGCTATTTTGGCTCTAAGTCCTTAATATCTTCAAAACTGAAAATATGTCAAAGAGAACAAAGTTTCAATTCACAGGATGAAACTTTCAGCACCCTGGACAGCGTCAATCTTTTTCAGAACTCTGGACAGCAGCTTTTAGGGGGAAGTGAAATGTATATTTTTGACTGACCTTGCCTGGGATATTTTCCTGTGAACTGCAGTTTCTTTGCTAAATCCCCGTGCAGTTCTAGCTCCACTCAGCAAGCAAAGATTTCTCCTAGAGTGCATGAGTGCATCTCCAGAGTGCTGGGGAAAATGCTGTTTGCTTACCCTTTAATCAACAAAAGGGAACAGATGAGCTCCTACAGAGTTGTAGTATTTACTCTGGGATATTTTAATGACCCAAATTACATTGTGTTAGCCCAAACAACATGGCATTGATTAAAATACATATCATCATATTTTTCTCTCATTATATTCTAATTTGCTCTGAAGCAGACAGACTAATAAATAATTATTTACAAGGAGCACAGCAGTATCTTAAAGCCTGACAAATTTAAATACCATAATCAAAAGACATATTCTTCCTCTTGGCATAAATACATCAAAGTGTCCACTTTGATCTTTTGTTTTAGAGAAAAGGAGAGATAATGTGGGAAATAGCCAAATGCGTATGGCAAGAGCGCACATGAGCTTAGGTAACAGCGGGATTCGCGGCCGCATTCACAGCGCGTGTTCAGTCTGGCGCATTTTCAGTTCATGTCTTTGGAAGCTGAACTTTCATAGGAAGTTCATTTGAAAAGTTGAAACACTCACTTTGCTCTCCACCGCTCCGTTTACATGAATCTCCGCAGCTCCCTGAGCCGAGTGCTGTGAGTGCGATGTTGAAAACATGCGGAAATAGCGCCCACTGCTGGCTGTAGTCTTTAGCCTCTGGACAAAACCTCCTCCGATGACGCACAATGATATTTGTTTTCTGTTTATGTTATGTCTAGGTGTTGATGACCATACAAAAATGCATTGAATAAGCATTTAGAGGGTTCTGTAAAGCAGTGGTTGATGGTGACTTTGTACTTGGATATTCTGATTTAATCTAAGGTGGTTGGTGACCTGAAGGGTTTAAGAACCATTGCTACAAAGTAATGGTATTATCATCAACTTGTTTAAATTGGTTTGTAATGTGTGGAGGCATTAGATATACAGATGTGCAAGATGCCCAGAGAATTGACTTGGTCTTTAGCACACAATCCCCATGGAGCAATTTAGGCAAATGCCTGGGGCACAATAGTAATAGAACAGAACTGTTATCTCAGAGGCTCTGCAGCTATTAGATTGTCCTTCTATGGATTTAAACCTTCAACCTTTGCATTAGCAGCCCAGATATTTAACCCAAACCACAGATCTCTAAAACTAGCACTCTAACACAAATGTGTTGTTTTGACGTATGTGTGTGCACATCACTTAAGTCTAATTATAAATGCTGTTGTATATATGCATTTGCATGCTGAGGAACAGGACGGATAATGCGATGGTTTTTATACTCTTGTTAGCTCAGACTATGCACCAATATATCACAAGACACTTTTTGATGATTATGGTCACAATGGAGCCTGGGAAGGCTAATTTTCCTTTGAGGACTCATAAAGCAGCCTGCAGTCTCTGAATGGCTTATTAACTGTACTCTGACTCTCATGTGCAAAAGAGAGCCTATCTTCTAAACACACCATCATTCCACTCCTCTACCCCACTATAGCTCAGCAATGGAGCCTCCATTTGCTTTGTTGCCATTTGCTTTTACTTTTTTCCCCAAAGCAAATTACAGCACAGTCCATTCAATCTTTGCATTGTGCTTCACTGGGGCTCAAACCCATAGGTTTGTCAGTGCATCAGTAATAACAGAATTTTTTTTTTTTTGCATGTGACTACAGAAAGCTGGAAGGGCCAAATGGCATTTTCAATTATGTAGAGTGATTAAAACACACTGAAGGTTAGTACTGTAAGTCCTTTTTAGTTTTTTCTCTAGTAATATTTAAAGTCATGATATTAATGTTTCAATGTCAAGTTATTGTAAAGTTCTTTTTCTTCTTTGCAGTGTATCATAAATGGTAATGGTAAATGGACTGCATTTATATAGCGCTTTTTAGAGAGCAATGGCCATCCAAAGTGCTTTACATGTTACCTCACATTCACTCTCTCATTAATACACAAACGGCAGCGTCAGCCATGCAAGACACCAGCCAGATCGTCAGGAGCAGGTGGTGTTAGGTGTCTTGCTCATGGAAACCTCAATACTTGGTCAGGTGGAACCGGGGATAGAACTACCAACCTTCCAGTTTGTAGACAATCTACATGAACCACTGAGCCACTGCCACCCAGGACATATTATTGTTGCCAGCTTACCATTGGCCGATGCTGTTCATGTGAGCACCACGACGCATACGTGTGATGCTGACCCAGGAGCTGGCCAATGTAAACTGCGTAGGAGACAGACACAGAAATTAGTCATTATTTTTATTTGTTTTTTACGCAGAAAAAGTATTCTCGTTGCTTCATAAAATAAAGGTTGAACCACTGGAGTCACATGAACTACTTTATTGATGTCTTTACTACCTTTCTGGACCTTGAAGATGGTGATTAAATTGCAGTCTGGGGTCAGAGAGCTCTAGGATTTCATCAAAAATATCTTTGTGTTCCGAAGATGAACGAAGCTCTGACAGTTTTGGAACAACATGAGGGTGAGTAATTTTCATTTTGGGGTGAGCATTTTAAAAATGTAATTTAATTTAATTCATGTTCCTCATTATATAATATAATCTTTTCGATTTTTATAATTTCCAGTTTTTAAAGGCTTTAAACTGCTATGTTGATTTCCCATGCCTTATGGCGGTGGGCACTAGCATTTATTTTACACACTCTTCAACAGATGCACCCCTACAAAACACAGTGGGTATTTATTTGACTTCTGAGTCTGACGGAGGCTTTTGTGTGTGTTGCTGTATGCGTTCATCACACTTTCTACAGGCATTTCCTGTTATCTGTTTAATGACAGAATGCAATGTAATTGCCCTCACTGGAGCAGAACTCAAAGAGGTTCATGGGGGTTCTCATCTCACTTGCTGAAGGGAACCATTGTGTTTTATTTGTTCTGCACATCATTATCCCGGGGCTTAATTGATCTTCTTATTGAACATGGCTTTGGGTTCCTTTATTTATCCAGTGCACCGCACTCTTAAAGATAAGGGCATCTTATCATTCTTACTCATGACGGTTCACGCCGAATCATTAGAAATGTTGTAACACTGTGAAACCAAGTTAATTGCACCATTAAAGAACATACTGTTTGAAGTACAGTGTGTGTTTCAAGTTACCAAGTGATTTTTTTTCTTCCAGTTGTACACCTTAGGCTGTAAGTGGTAATTGCAAAGAAAATAACCAACAAAAGGTTAATGCAAGCAGTGATTTGATGCCATATTATGAAAAAATGGCCTTTATTTTTTGGGATAAAGAATAAGTTAATTACTGCTAAATACCAATAATAAAATTCAACTAACATGCATAATTAGGATAGCAAAACAATAAAGATTCTCAGTTTTAAAATGGAGGAGAAAACACTTTCCAAATCTTTTGTCAAATCCGTACCCCCCAATGAAAGTTGAAGAAATCAAATTTTTTCAACTTAAACTGAAATATCCATATTTAACACGTTATAAAGTAAAATATCTAGCTTCCGCCAGACCGTCTTCCATATTCAACTTACAAAAAAAGTGTAACTGGCGAGATGTATGACGTGGGACGTAGCACAAGCATTTCTAACTGCGAAGGGCGTTACACTTTCTTTGTAAGTTGAATAGGGACGGCGATCTGACGGAAGCTAGATATTTTAATTCATAACATGAATTATTACCGCTTTGCTTCAGAAGGCCTTTATTAACCCCCCGGAGCAGTGTGGAGTACGTTTATGATGGATGGATGCACTTTTTGACCTTCAAACTCATGGGCCCCGCTCACTGCCATTATAAAGCTTGGAAGCATCAGGATATTTATTAATATAACTTGATTGTGTTCATCAGAAAGAAGAAAGTCATATACTGGGTGAGTAAATATTGGGGTAATTTTCATTTTAAAGTGAACTAATCCTTTAAATGTAATAAATGAACCATAGTAAAACAGTGTTTGGCTTTAAGGACATACTTTTTTATTTGATAGACATATTTGGTGCTGTGTTCAGTCACCTTTTAATGGCCAATGTAAAATCTTAGTCTTAAAACAACATCAGGTTTAATGGTTTCGAAGCCACTTAGCAGTGATATCCTACTTAATCTGTAGTCATGGTAACTGATCTTTGACCTTTGTGGCAGCCATCTTGATTTGGCTCAAAGTTTTCAATAATTGTCACACTTTTTAACACTATTAAAGAACAGCATCCTTCGTCATGCTTCAAAAAAGCTCTTTGTCTATATTAATGCGTTTATAAGAGGCTTTTCTTCATGTTAATATTTGTGTGATACTATTTGTATTGAACATATATATTCAGCAAATTTAAAGAAAGTGCAAAGGTAGGTGTCAGTGTTGTACTGCTGTATGGCAGAACTTTATTTGCTGAGATGGCTTGTTAACTTATGTTTACTTGGTAAATCAATTTGCCTCTATTTAGATGTTGGTGTTGAAGTGGTGTCAGCAAATCTATCTGTTCAGTTCAACACAAGGAAGGAATTGAGCTCTCTGCCTTCTTAAAGGGGAATGCTTTAATGAAGCCAGAATAAATGTGTTTTGTACATCTTGTAAATGTTGTTATTGCCAACACACTCTCATGACAACTTGTAATAACATGTATTAATTACAATCATGTTTGGTTGCACATTTGTTTTTACAATTTTGCCATCTCATGGGAATTATTATTATAATAGTTGGTATGGAAAATAATTGTTATTTGCTGTTTTTGTTTCATGCAACTTCACTGTAAGTGGATCTCTGGGAAAATGGTGAACAATGAACAATGATTTGTTTGTTTTTTCAATACAGGGAGAGCTTTCTGGACACATTGAGGTTTGAATCTTGATGAGCAAATGAGAAACACAGTTTCTCAGTAAAGTAGGGTTACAGTACAGACAACCAGCAAAAAAATGTGGCATGTTAAGTGCGATTATTTTCATTGACAGTCTACCTTTGAAACGCAGAGACAAGGACAGCGTTGAATGATGCCAGTCAAACATGGTGAAATACAGTAATCATCACTGAAGCAAATGTATACCTGCTTTCAGAAGCGCAGGTTATGAATGCATGCTTCTTAAGCTGATGTGCCTTAATTACCTGAAGGACTGCAATTTTGCTGTTTGCAGATCTAAAATGTAGTTAGTCTCGCATCCGAAAGGAAAGAATGCAGAATGACTATGAAAACATGTAGCTTGGATTCAGAGATTGTTGATTTGGAGAATTTTAATGACAATTGACTTGTCAAGGAGTTGTGTCAGACGCCTGAGCTTTTCAGATTGCTTATTCTTTGTCGACTTCAGCCTTTGGATTCTTTGTTTTTTCTGTAACATTTATGAATATAGCCACTGGTATTCTGCAGTTTCGCCAAGGAGGGAATGGCGATAAGTCATGAGTGGGTTTGTTCTGATTAGAGCAGCACACACACATGATTAGATCATCATTATTGCAGCCTGATGATGCACCCACCCACAGTGCCCAGATAACACTGCCAGTGTCCTCTACGGGTCTATCTGCCCACACACTGTCTAGCACCCTAAATACACTTTCTGTCTGACAGAGCGCAGTTCTCATCGTGCACTCATCAGGACTCTGTGACCTGATCACGCTTTTGCAGTTTGCTCTGTGTTTAAATGAAATTATCATGCTGTCACACAACAGGTAACCATGCTTCTGGGTTCTTTTAGTTCATTCAAGTTGTGTTTAGTTATGACTTTGAGCAGCACTGAGATTCTGTGTTTTTTATATACAGGTCCTTCTCAAAAAATTATCATATTGTGATAAAAGTTCATTATTTTCCATAATGTAATGATACAATTTAAACTTTCATATATTTTAGATTCATTGCACACCAACTGAAATATTTCAGGTCTTTTATTGTTTTAATACTGATGATTTTGGCATACAGCTCATGAAAACCCAAAATTCCTATCTAAAAATATTAGCATATTTCATCCGACCAATTAAAGAAAAGTGTTTTTAATACAAAAAAAGTCAACCTTCAAATAATTATGTTCAGTTATGCACTCAATACTTGGTGGGGAATCCTTTTGCAGAAATGACTGCTTCAATGCGGCGTGGCATGGAGGCAATCAGCCTGTGGCACTCCTGAGGTGTTATGGAGGCCCAGGATGCTTCGATAGCGGCCTTAAGCTCATCCAGAGTGTTGGGTCTTGTGTCTCTCAACTTTCTCTTCACAATATCCCACAGATTTTCTATGGGGTTCAGGTCGGGAGAGTTGACAGGCCAATTGAGCACAGTAATACCATGGTCAGTAAACCATTTACCAGTGGTTTTGGCATTGTGAGCAGGTGCCAGGTCCTGATGAAAAACGAAATCTTCATCTCCATAAAGCTTTTCAGCAGATGAAAGCATGAAGTGCTCCAAAATCTCCTGATAGCTAGCTGCATTGACCCTGCCCTTGATAAAACACAGTGGACCAACACCAGCAGCTGACATGGCACCCCAGACCATCACTGACTGTGGGTACTTGACACTGGACTTCAGGCATTTTGGCATTTCCTTCTCCCCAGTCTTCCTCCAGACTCTGGCACCTTGATTTCCGAACGACATGCAAAATTTGAGCGACAGTCCATTGCTGCTTCTCTGTAGCCCAGGTCAGGCACTTCTGCCACTGTTTCTGGTTCAAAAGTGGCTTGACCAGGGGAATGCGGCACCTGTAGCCCATTTCCTGCACACGCCTGTGCACGGTGGCTCTGGATGTTTCTACTCCAGACTCAGTCCACTGCTTCCGCAGGTCCCCCAAGGTCTGGAATCGGTCCTTCTCCACAATCTTCCTCAGGGTCCGGTCACCTCTTCTCGTTGTGCAGCGTTTTTGCCACACTTTTCCTTCCCACAGACTTCCCACTGAGGTGCCTTGATACAGCACTCTGGGAACAGCCTATTCGTTCAGAAATGTCTTTCTGTGTCTTACCCTCTCGCTTGAGGGTGTCAATGATGGCCTTCTGGACAGCAGTCAGGTCAGCAGTCTTACCCATGATTGCGGTTTTGAGTAATGAACCAGGCTGGGAGTTTTTAAAAGCCTCAGGAATCTTTTGCAGGTGTTTAGAGCTAATTAGTTGATTCAGATGATTAGGTTAATAGCTCGTTTAGAGAACCTTTTCATGATATGCTAATTTTTTGAGATAGGAATTTTGGGTTTTCATGAGCTGTATGCCAAAATCATCAGTATTAAAACAATAAAAGACCTGGAATATTTCAGTTGTTGTGCAATGAATCTAAAATATATGAAAGATTTTTTTGTATCATTAGATTATGGAAAATAATGAACTTTTATCACAATATGCTAATTTTTTGAGAAGGACCTGTATTTTGTAAAAATGTGATTATACTGTATAAGAATGTACTTTTGGACCAAAGCAGTGTTTTAACTTTACTCAGTAAATGATTTTTGTCCAATATAAAGTCCAGTATAAATATTTTGGGTGTGTATTGTTTAAAGCACATCCTTGCTCATAAACTCAGTAGAAAAATTACAATTATTGCCCATGCACATTGTGGCGAGGTGGGCGAGCGAGACCGGTGCGTGATTGAGAATGAGTGTCAACTGCGAGGCACAATAGGAATAGGAAAAATATCTAAACTCTTTGGTCATTTTTGAGCAAGATGTTAACGGTCTAATCAGATTCAATGAATTATGCTAAGCTATGCTAAAACTGCTACCGCCAGACCCGGAGATCGGCTGAATGGATTAGAAAATGGTAAAACTCAGCTGTTTAACTCTAGGGGAGTTGGAAAATGAGCCTATTTTCAAAAAAATAAAAAGTGGAGTGTTCCTTTAAGTATACCCACTTCTATGTCATTCCAAACCCATAAGACCTTTGTTCATCTTCGGAACACAAATTTAGATTTCTTTTGATGAAATCCGAGAGCTTTCTGATCCATTCTGCAACGTTATTACTACTTTCAAGGCCTATAAATGTAGTGAAGACAGTGTTAAAATGTCATGTGGCTACAGTGATTCAACCTTAATACTCCTTACATTACTGCAATGTAAGACGCCTAAGACAGTGCTACAGAGAGGCAGGAAGGATAGCTGATCAGCCTTGCAGTGCCAAACCATGTGTAATATGTATAAGAACTTGCAAGTGCTTTGGTAGAAGAGTGGAGTAACATATTCACAGCAAGAATAGGCATATCTGGCTCAGTCCATGAGAATGAAATGCTCTATAGCATGGGTTTTTAAAACTTTATGATGCCAAGTAGTCCAAGGACCCCCAAATATGATATACCATTATGGGAACCCCCTTCCAAAAATCCATCTATATATTTTTATTTATGAAAAAACATTTAAACTGTTAGATAAATAGTAAGTGTGACATTATAAATACAAGATATTGTTTCCAAACTCCAAACAAATTGGCTATACGTAATGTTAGGTGTATAAACCTGAAGAAGAAAATGTTCAATGAAAAATGACTTGTATAAGCAACTTTTACAATAAATGTATGTAAGCAGCTTACATACTACGTCAATAAAACTGCCTTACAACCCCAGAAAGCATCATAAAGCGGATTTTTAATGTTATGGGACAGCGCTTTTTATCCAGACAAACTTTTAAGGACTTGTTTATGAACCAGAAAAAAACATTTACAATTTTACAATCTATTTTTTCACTTTTTATAGAAAATGACCTCATTTTGTACATGTATTTATTTTTGTTGGATTTTTTTTTTGTCTAAGTTAGATTTAATAAAAAACACTTGTTTTCATTATATTGAATGCGGTGATGCTGATGTGACAATACACTCAAATACTACTCCTGCTTTATCAAACATCTGTGAAACTTGTTCAGTTTATGCCCCAGTTGTTGGATCTTTTAATGTTCATACAAATATTTACAGTGGAAAGTGAGATGATTACACTGTTGACACTTTCCTTACACCTAAACCTACCCTTAAACTTACCCATACCACCAAACCTCTCTCTAACTTTACCCATATCCCATCTCAATATCAGCAAAAGTGATTTGCATTACAATATGAACACAATGGGTACATTGCACTTATTTTCTGATGTAAGTACATAGTAGTTAAGGCCGTCTAATATAAAGTGGGGCCAAAATATTTGATACTGACCAAACGTCTTGAATCAGTGATTTAGAATGCATTTGAATTAAGATATATATCTTAATTATATATATATATATATATATATATATATATATATATATATATATATATATATATATATATATATATATATCTTAATTCAAATGCATTCTAAATCACTGATTCAAGACGTTTGGTCATATATATATAAAGTATCAATTAATTATATGTATAAATGCATTAATGTGCAATTATCATTCATTTTGATTTCCTTTTGTTGTTTTTTTTAGTTTTTTTTTTTTTAAGAGCAGACAGTTACTGAATTAAATTTGGCCCAGGCCTTTTTCTCTCTCTCCAGATTATCCCTTTTATAGCTAATTGATAATTAAATTTAGTACACTACATATATTTTTAAAAGGTTTAGAAAAAGTTAGCATTTTAATTTAATGAAATATGTTATAGTTTGTTTTGTCTCTTATCAAAGCAAAGTCGTCATAAAAATGATTCATGCTGATAATTGTCCAAAACCTCATTTTTCAAACTTTTGGGGAACTTGTGCCATACCTTTGCTGCAGTTCAAATCTTTAAACACCATCTGTTGCTCAATCAAGTATCAGATAAAAATAGACCATCATAATGTCATCTGTGAATGGTACTTTATTTGTGGAATTCTAGTCTTACTTCACTGGACTGAATGGAAATGAAGCCCACGTGTGCAGAGGTTTAATGTGAAATAGCTCTTTTCCAAGCTTCTCAAAAAACTAGGAAGTGTTATGTGAAGTGATAATGAATAGAGGCACACTGATTTTTAAAAGAGGCATGAATTGAGAAATCATAATGTACTTGATCTTTTAACATGTATAATAAGGGATTGTAAGGCAAGGCAAGTTTATATAGCACATTTTATACTGAATGTAGCCTGGATGCCAGCCGAATTTAGCCCCGCCCAAAACATTTTTTGCTCTGGCAATTTGGTCTGGACTCGATCCATAGAGGAGTTATTATGCCCGAACAGAAACTGTTCGGACCAATGAAATTGTCAGGACGGGCTTTAGACGATGATGGACAGATGATAAACAGTAACGTAATCATCCACGTCATTGAAGGCGCTTGGGTTGAATTTGCTCTTATCCTAAACGGAGAACTTGTTCGTATATGCATTCACCTTCACTATTTCTCTCAGAAACGATGATCGTGTTGGTAAGTACTCTGTGTAACCTTAAATAATTTTTTTACAACACTGGCAAAGATCGTTTACACTCATCTTTTTCTTCTAACATATACTTAATCCAGCGCGCGTGCAGACAGGGTTGCCATGTTTTTTTGCAATGTCGCGCAATTGCTACTCAAAACTATAGCCCAAAACAATTTTTTTCAAAATTGCGTTTGTTTGGCAAAATACGTTATTTTGGTAAGGTTGCCTGCTAAAATTTGCATTCCTGGGTCTATGTATCACTAGCCTGGCGTGGCCATACTCAATTCTAGTCAGAATATGAGTCTGGTACCGCTCCATTGAGCTTTGATTATGGGGCGTGTTTCAACCGAGCCAGGAAAGACCTCAATTGGATAGACCCATAACCAATCAGAGCAACGGAGCGACGCGTAACGTTAGTTGTCAAATGTCAACAGAACTCAACTGCACTGTGTTGTCAAGTCCGTGTTTTTCTCAATGTCCTCAATGTTCATTGGTCCGAACAGTTTCTGTTCGGGCATAATAACTCCTATATGGATCGAGACCAGACCGAATTGCCCAAGCAAAAAATGTTGTGGGCGGGGCTAAATTCGGCTGGCATCCAGGCTAATGTATCACATAATTGGGGTCGCTTCAACCCTTGGACATGGAAAATAACCCGCGGGAAAACACACAGACTTAACAACACAGTGCAGTTGAGTTCTGTTGACATTTGACAATTAACGTTACGCGTCGCTCCGTTGCTCTGATTGGTTGTAGGTCTATCCAATTGAGGTCTTTCCTGGTTCGGTTGAAACACGCCCCATAATCAAAGCCCAATGGAGCAGTATCAGACTAATATTCTGACTAGAATTTAGTATGACCACGTCAGGCTATACTGAATGGTAATTCAAAGTGCTTTACATAGAAAGGTATTAAAATAGTGATAGAATAATCACAACATAAGCATAAGAAATAAAAAATACCATAACAATCATTTTTAACTGAAGGCTAAAATACTATTCCTGACTAAATTTGGGGCTCCTCTGTCTAGAGATTTTAGACACACTAGTAGCAGTCAGGCTTCCTTGTGACCTCCTGCCCTTCAAAAGACTCTACTGTAAAGACCCTGTAAGTTTCAGAACTTAAAAATGCCTTGTTAGTCCAAAAACAGCTTTTATTGACTTTTGATTTTGTCACATTAAAAAGTTAAAGACCGCCTCTGCAGAATCAAATCAAGGCTTACTTCTACAACATTGAGTCTTCGCCCACTGTTAGTGATATGAGAAGAGCGATACAGGATCACTAGACTAAAAATAACATTACCTTCCAAAGGATTCTAATGCTTAGAAAGTGGTTATTTATTTTTAACTATATGAATGTCTCAGTTGAGCATTATTTGTTTAGTCAGTATATCTCACTGTGGATTCTTTGATAATGCTATAATCAACACTTTTCATGATTAGTTCATCTCGACAGCTGTAGGCTGTGTGTCCACCAAATTGCTTTTTCACGTGGCTGGCTGGCGTATTCAATTGTTTTCAATGGGAGCACCGCGTTTTTAGAGCGCCATGAGCGTAACGAGGTGCTGAGCGAGTATTTCACACATTTTTTACCGGTCGCCGAGAGTCGAAGATTGTTCAACTTTGAGTAAAACGCAGCGCTCATCACTGTCACTTTTCACCCAGCCGTCCAATCACAGTGGAGGAGGGGCGGGACAAATACAACACTAACCAACCGCCACATTCTGCTTGTACAACGTCAACAGATGACAACAAGCAGTATAATAATGGAACAAAATAATTTAAAACAAGAGCCAGAGCATATACTTATGTATTACTATATGTATAGAATCAATACAGAAACAAACTATCTGTGAAATTAAATACTAGTTCACTTCCACAGATATTCCGTATCAAAACAAGCAAAGAGTCTCAACTGAAAAAAACAACCCAGGCTCATTGGAAATACGTTACTCTGCCTACATTTTTGCAAACCCTGAAATATGTACCTCCAGGTACGTTTCCCTGCACTTTTCGGGTGAAACGTCCAGTAGAGGCGCTAAGTGGTATCAGTTTTTCTCAACCCCTTCCCTAAACCTTACCATTTGTGTATTATAAAAAAACTGGATATAAAAGAAGCAGATACGACTGCAGGCACAATTTATTTAACAAGTACAAATATTCCAAGTGTTTCGAGCCCAAACGATTGATTTTTGTGAAGAAAATCCCCAAAAGCGATCAGTGTTGAGTCCATCCGCCGAAGATCATATTTGAAAATTGCCGCCGTTACATCAGCTTTGACAGCATTGGCTGTCGTATGTATCGTGACCAATTGCGTCATTACGTCGGCTTTGATTGTAAAATGCCATTGCCTCTGTTGTGTCTCGTGACCGACCGCGTCACACTCAAGAGTTAAGAGTATTATTTGAATGAAATATGAACGAGTGGAGGTTTCACACGGAGCGGCGGATTGGATCATCATTTCAGCGATTAAAACGTTAAGATCCACTCTGTGCTTGAATATATCGTATGACTTTAGAAGACTTGGAATGCAACATGAGTTAATACTTTTACACTGTTTTAGTTAGTTTTTACAATAAATACCTGTGAAATACTTAAATACTTTTTTTTGTCTGTTATGTGTTTTAATGTTGAGAAGTGTATAGGTTTAGGGTAGGAGTGGGGTTAGTTGCTCCAAAATATAAAAGTAGCCTTTAAATATTCATAAAATCATTTCTACTTTTGCAAATTCAAAGAATTATATGTATTTCAATAGGAATTGATTTTTGTGCTTACACCACGTTTTTCTTGAATTGTGTAGGGAGGTACATATTTCAGGGTTTGCAAAAATGTAGGCAGAGTCACTTATTTCCAATGAGCTGGGTTGAAAAAAATGCTTCGCTGCCAAAAACGCTCTCAAGCGCCCACGGCAAGGTGTTTTCAGCAGAGCGCCTAGCGTTTTCAACTGGATAAAAATGCTTTGGTGGACACAAGGCCAATTGAGAGAGTTCCACATGTAATACTTATTTCATATGAAAGATGTTAGCCAATCACAGCAGTGGGCGTTAACACTGAAGTCTGACAGCGGACACGCCCCTTAAAACAGAGCATTCAATCAGAGGGTTAAAATCTGGGTAAAAAATTGCCTGTTATTTCTAAATTATGAAAAAAAAAATAATGTAAAAATAAATACTATCACTATAAATGCACCTTAGGAAACATAAAATATTACAAATATGCAGTTCATGACCACTTTAACATTAATCAAATAAAATCTGGCTCAATAGTTTTTTAGAGCAAATAATAAGGGATGCAAATTGTTTAATGTCCATTAACACACTGATTGGAAGTGTACGTTCTAGTTTGAGTTTACAAAAAGAGACACTCAATGCACGTAGTCCAGAGACTCAAACCTATGATTCTATAATGCCAATCAGATGCAAATGTAGTGTAATATTTGGCGGCGCCATCAAATCCCAAACCATTATGATTTATAGCCCAATCTCAGCTGTAGGTGGTGAATGAGATTGACATTTGGGTTAATTTATTCTTTTCTATGCTGTTGCCTATTCTTCTCACAGACCCTTTTCTTTGTCAACCGTCTGCAAGATCAGTCAATAGTAATTGATCGCTGTTGCAGGATTACTCCGTTGCTACTTCACAATGCATTCAGAGAAGTCATTTATATCATTCTTGCTGCCCATTCATCATAATTTACCTGTTAACAAGCAATCTCATACACTCATAGAGAGCAGATACATTTAGCATATGAGATCACTCAATTCTATTAGAAAACAAACAAGGAAGATAAACTTTAATGGATTCAGCTACTAAAAATAACCTTGACGTCAAGGAGTTCTTGTAAATTAGAAGAAGTTTTATTCCTAAACTCTTTGAGGCTGGGCATTTTTTTTACAAATATATTTCCCATATCGGTTATTGTGTCGAGGTAGACGAGCGAGAGACGTGGGATGAGCAACCGGAGATCGGTGACTGACTGATAATGAGCGTCACCTGCGAGTCACACCGCTCTTGTGTCTTCTCATGAGGGTGCTCGGAGGCATATAAGGACGAGCGACACCAGTGAAGGACGAGAGAGGACCAGGCCTGACCTTTATGTTGTGTTTTATTTACGGTTGTGTTATATGTTCGCGGCAGCCGTCCGTGAGGGGCTGCCTGCGTTTTTGTTTTCATTTTGTTTATTAAAGTCTTAATGTTTGCCGGTTCCCGCCTCCTTCCTTTCCATATAAACGAACTGCATTAGATTGGTGCCGAAACCCGGGAGGAAGGAGGGACATGCTATCGAAGAGCCCTCGTTGCTGAGGGGGATCGCGGTGCTGAGGAGTTCGGGCAGCGCGGATGAAGAGAGACCGCGAGTGGCAGCCCGAGGCGATGGTGCTGGAGCGAGTGAAGACCGGTGGGATGGAGAGCTCGCTGCCGTTCTCCTGGGTCAAGGTGGAGTGGCGGCCGTCCTGGAGGGAGCGGAGGAGTCGACAGATTAGTTTTTTCCCTCTCCACTCTCTCGTCCTGTGTCTCTGTCTCCCGTTTCTCTCGTCTCATCTGTCCATACCCCAGATGCGGGAGATGCGGTGATTGGGCCCCCGGGGGGAAGTAGGTGCTGTCTTGTGTGTACCCCCGGCCTGCGAGGGGCGATGGGGGTATGTGGCGAGGTAGACGAGCAAGAGCGATCGGAGATCAGTGCGTGACTGATAATGAGTGTCACTATTTTAATTTTAGTTTTGTTATGCTGCCTAATATGCTATGCTTACTGGTGTAATTGAACAAGTCTAATATTATGTATTTAATATATTTAATATTATATATATTCACAGATCAGGTATAACATTATGACGGACCTTCCTAATATTGTGTTGGTCCCACTTTTGCTGCCAAAACAGCCCTGACCTGTCAAGGCATGGAATCCACTAGACCCCTGAAGGTGCACTCTGGCACCAAGATGTTAGCAGCAGATCCTTTAAGTCCTGTAAGTTATGAGGTGGGGTCTACATCGGACTTGTTTTTTCAGCATGTCCCACAGATGCTCGATTGGATTGAGATCTTGGGAATTGCTTTGTGGCAGGGTGCATTATCCTGCTGAAAGAGGCTACAGCCACCAGGGAATACTGTTCCCATGAAAGGGTGTATATGGTCAGCAACAATGGGTGGTACGTGTCAAAGTAACCCAAGGTTGGCAGGACCCAAGGTTTCCCAGCAGAACATTTGATGTTGTGTTTTCATGTTTTATGGGGACTTTACATAGACATAATGATTATTTTACTGTACAAACTGTATATTCTATCCCCTAACCCTAAACCTTCCCACTTCACAGAAAATGTTCTGCATTTTAACATTTTCAAAAAAACATAATTAAGTAAGATTTAGAAGCTGTTTTTCCTCATGGGGACCCAAAAATGTCCCCATGCAGACAAGGATTTTGGTTATTGACATCTTTGTGGGGACATTTTATCCTCATAACGTCGGATTTACCTGGCCCTCACAGTTTGATGTCACACTTGAATGATGTCTCACTATGTCTGTGTCATTGCGGGGCAAGTGTAACCTTTGTACTCTGAAGACAAATTGCACTTATCTCATCTTCCATAGCACAATGGATTGGTGTTTTATTAATTGAGAATCATTAGATTGCTGTTAATGGAAAGTGCTTTTCTGTCTCAACTTCTAATGAATTGACTCCATGATGCTGCGGTTGTGGAGCTTCTGTTAACGCGGTGTAATTCTAAACCTTAATGGACTATTATGCCACTACCGGGATCATTTGCTTTTTTTATGCCTATGTCTTTCCGTACTCTACAGAAGAGGAAAGCAGCTCTTTTGTCCGTAACCTCTCTTACCATTTATGTCTGCAAGAAGGACAACGGGTCCAAATACTGCATCTTTATGATCTGGTTTATGTTAAGAATAATGCAGATCCTTATATAGACAAAGATCAATAAGGATGCAGATGGGAAAAATGAGAGCTGCTTTTTACCGTAAGTAAGATTTTTGGTCTTGATAAAATGTACTGTCCAAAATAAATAAATAAATGAATTAAAATTGCTAGACAAATATTGTCTTAAATATTATACTATATACTTGTGGCACTTTTTGTGGGTTTCTCAGATTTATTCCAGTGGGGGAATTGCATTTAAATTGCTATTGCTATTCTCTGAGGAACTTGCAACCAAAGTGCTAATTGGAATCCACGTTCTGCAAGAACTAAGCAGATGTTCCAATAATTTAATCATAAGTAAATACTTGCAAGATATTTGAGGCAGGTGTGTGTTTTTTTTTTTTTAGTGTATAGGGAGCCACTCTAATTGTGCTACAGTGTGGAAAAAAACATTCACATACACCGATCAGGCATAACATTATGACCTAATATTGTGTTACTGCCAAAACAGCCCTGACCCGTCAAGGCAACGACTCTGGTGTGGTATCTGGCACCAAGATGTTAGCAGCAGAACCTTTAAGTCCTGTAGGTGCAAGGTGGGGTCTCCATGGATCGGACTTGTTTGCTCAGCACATCCCACAGATGCTAGATTAGATTGAGATCTGGAGAATTTGGAGGCCAAGTCAACATCTCAAACTTGTTGTTGTGCTCCTCAAACCATTCCTGAACCATTTTTGCTTTGTGGCAGGGTGCATTATCCTGTTAAAAGAGGCCACTGCCACCAGACAATACCTTTTAGAAAGGGTGCACATCAGGGGTCGGCAAGTATATTTGGGTCAAAAATATTTGCCACAAGATGGTGGGTCGTAATATAGTCAAGGGATAATTTAAGAAATAAATTGATGAAAAATACAACTACAATTGTCTGACATCCTGTTACATTGTCTTTCATAACTGGTAGTGAGCTGTTTTACTAAAATTGGATAATTTAATAAAGACACATAACCTGGTAAGTATCTTCATTCACCAACTAGCAACACAGACAGCCTTGCTAAAACAGGCATATGTGGGAGATGAGGAATGGATAAAAATAACTCAAAAAATAAAAGAGGACTTGAATATGCCCATTAATGGCATGTTTGAGTCATGCTCTTAATGAACTTTGTTCTATTATTTCCTCTTTCCTTATTGTGAATAATAAATGTGTATTTTAATTTGATTGTTACACAATGGAGCATAACTTATTGTAATAATTATTTAATGTAGCCTTCTTTTACACTCAGAATTATTTCTTGGCGTCCCCGTACTAAACTGCATTTTTTAATTGTTTGCGTGCTGGAGGTACGCGGTTATGTCGCTTGCAGAGTGATGTTAACATTTAAGATAGCACTATCAAATCTAAAGAGGAAAGTTGACAGCGAAAATAGGGCATACAATGAAGAATGAAAAGACAATTGTGCGTTCATCCTACCTGGTTTTGTGAATACAAAGCCGGTGTGTCTTATCTGCAACAAAGTTGGGAATGTTTGTAAAGATAATAATGTCAGACGGCACCACGAGGCGAAGCATTGCACCTTTTTTTTGCTGGTTGTCTTGTCAATATTTTTGATAAATAAGAAGCTGAATCTGAGTTGTTATTGTTCACATGTTGGTGCTGAGGCACAGCGTTATAAGCAAACGTTTCAATGGTTCACTGTTCGTTTTATCATACCACACATTTCATGGCGGCTATTTTAGAGGCGTGTCTATCGATCCGTTCCACAGGAACAGACTCTTTTGAATGTCTTGCAGAACATTTCAAATGAAAAGCTTTCAATTCATCCCAAAATAAAACCTTGCTGCAAAAACGTTCTCATACTTTTTTTGAAGGCAAAATCACTCAAGACAAATTGATTGTGAGTAACTGTTGTAGTAATTTCTCCGGTTCCCACCGCCGGGTCTTTCCGCATGGAAGTCTGACGCTCTAAGAATGAGGCTAAAGGCTACAACCTCTTTCCTAAGCCACTAGAGTGTCTCTTGACATGAGGGGAGTTTACCTGCACAGCTCTAGCTCTACTAGCTGACCTCCGTTACACTATCATGACAGATAAATGGCTGATATATTTCAGAACCAGCCGCTATCAAAATGATCTGGCTGCGGGCGTGGGCCAGATATTATTATACTGGTGTACATGGTCTGCAACAACGCTTAGGTAGGTGGTACGTGTCAAAGTAACATCCACATGGATGGCAAGGCCAAGGTTTCCCAGCTGAACATTGCCCAAAGCATCACACGGCCACCGCCGGCTTGCCTTCTTCCCATAGTGCATCCTGGTGCCATGTGTTCCTCAGGTAAGTGACGCACCCGGCTATCCACGTGATGTAAAATAAAATGTGATTCATCAGACAAAGCCACCTTCTTCCACCTCCAAGGACACCTTTCTATCAGAACCAGGCAATCAGCATTAACTTCTTGAGCAATTTGAGCTACAGTAGCTCGTCTGTTTGATCAGACCACACGGGCCATCCTTTTCTCCCCACGTGTATCAATGAGCCTTGGCCGCCCATGACCCTGTCGCCGTTTCATCACAGTTCTTTCCTTGGACCACTTTTAATAGATACTGACCACTGCAGACTGCACAAGAGCTGCAGTTTTGGAGATGCTCTGACTCAGTCGTCTAGGCATCACAGTTTGGTCCTTGTCAAACTCGTTCAAATCCTTATGCTTGCCCATTTTTTCCTGCTTCTAACACATCAACTTTAAGAAAAGACCACCTAGAAATAAACAGGATTATGAAACATGTCATACACTAACGTGTTATAATTTAAAATGAATAGTAAATATTTAAGATTCTCAAATCATGTTGAAAGACATGATCATCATACTAAGACATTCTGAAATTCATGTTATTTTTTCCAATTCATGTTTTCCCTCTAATGATGAGGGTGGGGAGTTTCACTAGGGGTTTCAGACTTTTGGTCCTCACTGTATATGTATTATTTATTTTATGGTTGCTTGTTTCATCTTGTTTGTTCAGTCTCAGAAGTTTATTTGGCTGAACTGAGAAGAGACAACAGCAGAAGCCTTTCTCTGATCTCTCCAGGTGATTATCTGGAGATTAGATTCTGATGAAATGTTGCACCTTCTTATTTAAATATTCATTTAATCTGTCATTTCCTGCAGTGTGCTATCAGAAGAATGAAGCCCAATTTGAATCGCCCGAAATTCTTCCTCTCAGCTTTCTGATTGCCCATACTGAGCGCTTGACTCTAAAGGGAGATTAGTTTATGGAGATGGGAAAACATGAATTTAATTGCTTTTCAAAGAGTATGCAAGGCATGTTTATTATAAAGCTGAAAGCTAACACCTCCTTTGTACATGTCTCCTCTCTGCCAATATTCCAGTCTGCTTGGATTCCTAAAATAAACGCAGTACTAAAACTCTATTTCCGTATGCTTCAGACTGAAAGGCCCCGAAGACACACGATGCACCTCTCAGTTCTTTTCAATTTATCAAAACAGCAAACACTCCTTTATCACCCTCCCGCAACATGCAAGCCAAATCTAACTGAAGAAGAAACTAGTGATGTACCCT
Organism: Gobiocypris rarus; assembly: GCA_023029165.1. Lineage (NCBI taxonomy): Eukaryota > Metazoa > Chordata > Actinopteri > Cypriniformes > Gobionidae > Gobiocypris > Gobiocypris rarus. The sequence goes on along the minus strand of CM040918.1, from coordinate 14,078,788 downwards.
GCGAGAAAAGAAATAAATTTAATTACCGTAGTGTATTCAGGATCTTGGCTTAAAATATTTGTAGATCTCACCACCACCAAGTGATGAGAACTTGTAGAAAGAGTGGATTTTTAACTGTTAGAGGCATTTGGCTGCAGTGTGCTGCTCTTTTCAAACATGCTGTGAAAAGTGCTTGAGGTGGATGTGTCGACTGCCGCCGTCGGTTTCTCAGCACAAGGATCACGCTGACTGACTCAGCTCCCTCCTACATATGACAGCAGGTAAGGCAGCGCTTTCTGACTATTTGTGGCACCATCTTGTGACTTCCTGTTTTAATTCACTCTGCGCTTGTGGAACTTCTCTGTGCATATATGCACTTCTCGCTGCCTCTTTTGGTATGTGTGTTTGTGGCTTGTAGTTTTCTCTTCCATTCCCATTGTTCGAGCTCTTTACATAAGCAACTTTGGATTTTGGTTCTAAACATGTTCTAAATTTTGGATAAGGTGATTCTACGAACGCTTTCATTCCTCATATGCACCTCTTTCCTGGCACCTTTTGAGCCTGAGGCATGATGGGATATTATAATAAAATACCCACAGAGATGTTAAATTAAAGCCAGGGAGAAGAGCTCATCTGAGATCAGGGGCTGTATATGTATAAAGCCACTCAGAGAAATTTTTAGTTTTAAGTGTGTCAAAATTCTAAGAATGTCATAATTTTAGTTTTAAGAACAAGTGTGATTTTAAAAGGGTTCCCAGGAGACTAAGTCCCAGCTCACTCTTAAATTATTTAGGAGTGCCTGCGGTGTCCTAACCTTTCCACACCCTTTCCAATGAAGATATAATGGAGTTATATGATGACAAATAGTTAATAAAACCATAGAAGCTCACTTAAGGACTTTTTAAAGTAAGATTTTTACAATAAATGGTTTTAGATTTTTTCACCACATTAATGTTAAACATCCTAATTGCTGTATTTTTTGGTTTGCTTGGTTTTTATTTTTATACATGTAACTCTTGTATTTTTGTAATTCAGTTTTTGCCATGACGATGCTGACATGGCATTAAATAAAACTATATGATACTGATAAAACCATTCAAGTGTATGGTCAAGATGTTCTTTTTGTAACTGACCCAACTGACCAATGCTCTAAAAAAAGGCAAAAATATTTGTTTTTAACAACACTACAAGTTCACTTAAACCATCAAAATATGTGGAGAATATTTTATATTTTCTAAATGTTAAATATGAGGGAAGAACTAAACTATAAACTTATTTGACAAAATTGTTTGGCAAAAAAGGCAAACAGTTGAAGGTTTTATTTTACTATGCAAATAAAAGGCATAGAAAAACAAAAACATTGCCTACAACATAATGTTTCATTGTTGTTGTTTTTTTTTGGTGCATGTGTTCATAATGTGTGAAAAAAAAAGTGTAAAAAAAAAACAGCCTGGCCAAAAATCCTGCTCACATAATTGGCATGTTTCATCGCTTTATCAGAAATAAAACAATTCACTTTAAGCACAACTATGCAATATGCTTACAAAATATTTAACAAAATTGTATCAATACTTGGATAAGGGGTGAACATATCAGTTCCAGACATTTCTTTTGGCCAGTACTTATTAGCAGTTCCTTGACTTTGTTCTACAAATCATGTGGCAAAAGCAAGCCACTAGTTTCCCTGGGGTTGTTGAAAGGAGCCATTGATGGAACTCGTGTTCACATCGTTGCCCCAACAGTAAATGCAGAGATATATAGAAAAAGATTCCACAGCATCCATATGTTTTTGGGATCATTTTGCACAATGCAAAGCAAATTTTATGATACATTTAAATATTAAAATAAATGTCTTAATTAAATAATTGTATTATAATTAGATTAAATTATTGGTGTCATGCTGCTGTGACTATGCTTCCAGGCTGATTCTTATTGGCTGATTCAGAAGTTGAGGTCAGCCATTTTGGGGTTTGTAGTCTTTAAATTTGTTCACAATACTTAAGTGCCACCTCAGCCAGAACTTAAGAGTCAAAAGTCTTAGACTTTCTTGAAAATTGCGTTTCTTCTTTACAAATACCTCTTACTCTTACACAAATGCTACTTTTTAATAGGAACTGTTGACACTTAAGTCAAAGCTTAAGTCTAGTCTTAAGAGCATTTTTGATTTATAAATAAGTTTTATTAATATGGCCCTGGGTTTGTTTTTTTAACTAATTTTCTGTTTTACCCTGCTTAAGAAAACAAACAAAAACCTTTTTAACCAGCCCATTCTATAAAACCAGCAAACAGACCAGGCTGGTTTAAAGTGTAATTTAAAGTGTTTCTCTCAAACTGCAGTTATAAATGAAAGATGTTTAAACATATCTATTTTGACTTAGACTTAGATTTCAGTAATCTCCATATGTTAAGAAATGTAAAGTTAATATAAAGTTCAGTCATGAAACTCTATTGATCACTGATTGTTTTTTTCAGTTCTACGACACCAACCAACCAAAGGTACTTCCTCAATTACGTTGGTTTATACCGTATCCTAGCCGCCATCAGCATGAGAACTCCCATAATCCCACCTCCTCCCCAGCGCCTACTGTAGAGATCTGCTACGGGGGGTTATATCATTCTGCAGCAGCCTTTCCTTTTGTTATCTTTAATAAGATGAACTTATGTATTTGCTCAGCAGCAGCAGCAGCGTAGCAGATCTCCTCCGCCAAAATCAAGCCTATATACATTCCATGCTCTATGCTAATAAAATGCTGTTGAATCTATTTCCCTCCGAGAAAATAGAGATAATAAAAAGATAATACAAATCATAGCTTACACCATGTATTCTTTTAGGCAGAATTTTTTAGGTCATCTGAAATCTTTGTAAGAGGCTGGATCCAAACTGGAGCTGGCGTAATCTCTAGTTACCAGAAAAGCAAACGGAAAATAATTAGCGTAGCTACTGTTTATAACATTTCAAGCAAAAGATAATCATGTGCATTTTATCTGGTATAACTGGAGTACAAGGTTATGAGATGCATTATGCAAATGCTTGGCTAAAGAGATGTCTCTAATCTAGATTTAAACTGGGTGAGTGAGTCTGACCCCTGAATATTATCAGGAAGGCTATTCCAGAGTTTAGTTTTGTGACCTTAGAGAGTGTGATGGATTGTAAGGCGATCAGAAGAGACACTGTCTGGAGCTGAACCATGTAGGGCCGTATACTGTCAGTTAGCCTGACGTGGTCATACTCAGTTCTAGTCTGATACTGCTCCATTGGGCTGTGATTATTGGGGTGTGTTACAACCCAACCAGGAAAGGCCTCAATTGGATAGAACTACAACCAATCAGAGTGACGGGGTAAAGGCTGATTTATACTTCTGCGTCGGACCTACGCCGTATCCTCTACAGCGCAAGTTATACGTTGGTTTTCATTTATACTTCTGCGTTGTTGTCCGTGTCAATGTGCAGTTCCACATGCAGACCGCTAGTTGGCAGTGTCCACGGGCATGTTGATGGTAACCCACAGTAGCAAGGCAAAAGCAGAAGAAGAAGCAGCTTGTTTACATTGTCGGAGTACCAGCAGCCGTCATGACGTCAGATAGCGGCTTTTCTTGCAGCTTGAGTTGTTGTATGTAATACAAATTAAGCATCTCTAGTTGATTAGTAGAGTTACATAAGAGGCGATCTGGCGCTGGAATGCGTTTGTTAAATCATGCAGAGCTCGTGGCGCTGTTTTCAGTATCGGTAGCTCGTGCACAGGCTATAGTGCTTCAATCGATTGCTGTTGCGGAGACTATTCATTCTGTTGAAATCACAAAACTAAATGAACCATAATGTGTCCCTGTTCTTGATATATAATCACTGATTACCATCTTTGGTTTTAATGAGAAAATAAATAAACTATACAGAGCGGATCTATGTATTTATTCACTAACATGAATCTCAACTACAAAATATTGTGTTATATAGCAGATGTAAGAATTAAACTATAATCCCATTTCTGGACACACACACACACACACACACACACACACACACACACACACACACACACACACACACACATGTTTGTTTTGTGAAATGTGGGACATTCCATAGGCGTAATGCATTTTATACTGTACAAACCATATTTTCTATCCCCCTACACTGCCCCTGCCCCTAAACCTACCCATCACAGGAGACTGTGCAGTTTACTTTCTGTGAAAAAAACCTCATCCTGTGTGATTTATAAGCATTTTGAAAAGTGGGGACATGGGGAACGTCCTCATATTTCACCCTCTTTTTGTAATACCAATGTCATACCCATGTCATTATACACATTTGTGTCCTGATATTTCACAAAAACATGCCCACACACACACACACACACACACACACACACACACACACACACACACACACACACACACACACACACACACACACACATATGTTGTGTTTCCATGTTTTATGGGGACATTCCATAGGCGTAATGCATTTTTACCCAAATCGTATTTTCTATCCCCTACACTGCCCCTGCCCCTAAACCTACCCATCACAGGAGACATGCTGCATTTTTACATTTTCAAAAACATCACTTTGTGTGATTTATAAGATGTTTTCCTCATGGGGACCAAAAAATGTCCCCACAAGGACAAGGATTTTGGATATTGCCATCTTTGTGGGGACATTTTGTCCCCATACCGTAGGGATTACCAGTCCACACACACACACACACACACACACACACACACACACACACACACACACACACACACACACACACACACACACACACATACACACACACACACACACACATGTTGTGTTTCCATGTTTTATGGGGACATTCCATAGGCGTAATGCATTTTATACTGTACAAACCGTATTTTCTATCCCCCTACACTGCCCCTGCCCCTAAACCTACCCATCACAGGAGACATGCTGCATTTTTACTTTTTCAAAAACATCACTTAGTGTGATTTATAAGATGTTTTCCTCATGGGGACCAAAAAATGTCCCCACAAGGACAAAAATTTGGATATTGCCATCTTTGTGGGGACATTTTGTACCAGTCCACACACACACACACACACACAGCCACACACACACACACACACACACACACACACACACACACACACACACACACACACTCCTATCACAGATTTTATTATTTATTTATTTATTTATTGACCTGAGGGAGGGGTTCTGGCAGACCAATCATTGCGGTCCGCGTAGAATTGACACGTGGTTACATTTTTGGAGAGGTGCGCGTCAGTACGCACGCATCACACAGCCTACGGCGGAGCTATGGCGTACAACCGATGCAGAAGTATAAATTGGGCTTAAATGACGTATGTTGAGCAACGCGTAGTAGTGGGAAGTTCGGATAATTTTACGGATCTTTGAATCTTGTTCAGCAAAATGAACAAATCTGGACCCACTTTATATTAGGTGTCCTTAACTACTATGTACTAACATTTTAATTAATAATTTGATACATTTCATATACATTGCACTTATTGTGTACATACATGTTTTTACATTGTACTTACATTTTAAAAAATACCTGCATGTAATTACATCTGTAATTAATTTCTGTAGTTACATTTGTAATTACACAGTTGACACTTCCTTACTACCCTCAAACTTACCCATCCCACCACACCTGTCCCTAACCCTACCCGTATCCCACCTCAATATCAGCAAAGGTGTTTTGCAACACAATATGAACACAGTAAGTACATTGTACTTATTTTTTTAAGGCCACCTAATATAAAATGGGGCCACAAATCTTTTTTCAAGTAATTTCGTTCATTTCAGCAGAATATAATTAAAATGTCACATGTTAAATTCCCCAGCACATCTAGTACTTATGCAAACGTTCAGTTGATCTTTTGTCAGTTCAAATTTAATCACATCTGTTCCCTGGAAAGATTAGTACACCTCTCCTGTCTTCAGTTCGAGCCGTTAGTTTCGTCATCAGTGTCTGATCTGGGCCTTGACAGCCCTATAAGCAATGCATGCAGTCCCGAAAAATAGAATTGATTAGTTCACCTCCTAAATACACAGTATTTACCAACACGATCATAATTTTTAAGAGAAATAGTATAGGTGAATGCATATATGAACAAGTTCTCTGTTTATCTGTCATCCAGTCTAGAGGTCATAATGCATGAAGATGTAAATCATCTGAATCTATATGCAGTTGCTATGATTATTATTTAGACTCTTGTATTAATTGTAACTAACTGTTTTCATACATTTTAAACTGAATTTGTCAGGGTTCTGCCTTGGCAGCCTTGTCTGTGTTGTCATTGTTTAATGTCTCTATGTTTGTGTTGAGTCTAAGCTCATGGCTGTGTCTTTGCTTGTGTTTGCCATGTGCTCATTGTGTCCCACCTTTCTTGCTACCACACCCCCATGTTTAGGCCCCCTATACCCTTAAATAGGGCACTATTTGAGGGCCAAGCCATTTGTAGTGGTGTCCGAAACCATAGTGGACGTTATTGAGTGCACTCATTCTTTTCCACATTGCTCGCAATAACGAGTGTACAGCCGCTGTCCGAATTTGCTCACTTGTTTTCATTCACTCCTTCAAGTGAACTGTGGACTAAAGTAGGGAATAGTGATTGAGGGTTTAGGGGGCGATTTCAGATTCAGGCATTGTCTAGTCCTTGTTTTTTACTAATTGTGCTCTCCTGATCCTCATGTGCTTAACCCTTAATATTGAGCTCCTTTTCCTCTTTGCTGGTTTGTTGTACATATTCAGTGTTTCCTTGCATATCTTGTCAAGTCCTTTGACGATTTAGGCCACGTTTACACATAGCCGGGTATTTAGAGAGCCGAATATTTCCCCGCCTCCATTTTCAAAAATAACATTGTGCACACAACATCGTTTTCAAAAAAGTTGTCGTTTACATCAACCCGCATAAATACGCCGCCGAGCGCCATCATAACTATGCCAAACATATGGGTGGCAGTGTAGGGAGAAGGATAAAGCCATGCAAGCCAATCAGAATCCTCAAACTCGACAACAACGAATAGCACGAGCGACTTCCTGTTCCTTTCAAAACAACAGACATGGCACGAGGTTCGTTCGTGTGGACAGACAGCGAAGTGGAGTTACTCCTAAATGTCGCGTTAGTACAGCAGTTGTGTTTGCATATGCAAACAGGCCAAAAGCGTTTGCACAAAAGTAAAAATGAGTACCAACAGCATCCATGATCAAACAAACTGTAAACATAGGGCTCTCACATGACGTAAGCATTTTCTGGCGCATAATGTGACGTTTGAGAACCTAAAACCCCGTTTCTCCCCGTTGACATGGCAACACATAACCGGCGTTTTCAGAAATCTCCACTTTGGCCGGAGTTTTTAGAAATAATCGTTTTCTGGGATAAAAAAGGCGTTTTCATGTAAATGACAGGTCAAAACGCAGGGAAATATCTGCGTTTTCCCATCGTGTAAACGGGGCCTTAGTGTCTCTGTCAGTTCTAGATTTGTATTTCATTATTTTCGTATTTTGTAGTATTCAGGTTTTTTTCTTTGTTCCTGAATTTTTAGTCTAGTCTTTCTTTCTTTTGCTCTTTTGGTTTTTCTTATTTGTTAGCTACTCTAATGTTTCCACTTTTCTAGCTTTAGTTATTTAGTTTCTCATTTATTTTCTGGTTTTCTAGTTTTGCAGTAGTTTTTTGTGTTTTGGTTTTCTCTTTGTCTTGTACTCTCGTGTTGGTCCATGCCTACTCCCTGGGATTCTCTGTCTGCTGGTTCTGTGAGCAGCAAGTTCCTGACCTCTGCCCTGTTTTCACCACTACCATCTTACTGGCCTGGTCAAGTCCTTAGCGGTTCTTCACCCTGCAGTTTCCTGGAGCTGGTTCCAGCAGTTGCCCTCATCTGTCCTGTTGTTGTTCCCCGTTGGCCCTTCAATTTAGACTGTCACTGCTCCACTACTTTCTTGTGCCTTGTTAACAATCCTGTCAATAAAACTCTTGTTCACTCTGTATCTGGGTCCTCCGTTTCAGAAGTCCTGACGGAATACTTATGAACTACTTATTCCAGTCTTCGATGATCTTTCAGAAATCATTCTAATATGTTGATTTGGTGCCCAAGAAGCATTTCTTCTTATTAATGTTTAAAACAGTTGTGCTGTTTAATATTTCAAAAGTAATACTTCAAAAGAAGAGCATTTATTTGCAATATATATATATACATTGTAACATTATAAATGCCTTTATCACTATTGATCAATTAATCCTTGCTAAATAAAAGTATTCAATTCTTAATAACAAAATCCTACTGACTGGCCTCAACATAACCATAAATGTACTGTTCATTTAAGTCAAAGTATTGTCATTTTCTGGTTGTCAAATGTAAATTGAGAGTGTCCATAGTTAATATGAAAAACTAATTAGAAGTAGTAGCAGTAAAGTTGTTAATTCTGAGAAAAGATCTATAGCAACACTTAATACTGTTTGCATAATACCGTCTTGCTTGATATTTTTTTTCCTATTCTTTTTTCTTTCTTAAAGGATTAGTTCACTTTTAAGTGTGTATAACCTTCTTCTTTTGGATGAACACAGTTATATATTAATAAATATCCTGATGCTTACAAGCTTTATAATGGCAGTAAACCATTATACTGTAAATTGTCATGGGTTCCCCAATGAGTTTGCAGCTCAAAAAAGTCATCCATCCATCATAAACGTGCTCCACACGGCTCCGGGGGGTTAATAAAGGCCTTCTGAAGCAAAGCGGTGCGTTTGTGTGAGAAAAATATCTATAATTAAAACTTTATATTCAACTTACTGAAATAGCATAACTGATGCGACGTATGACTATAGGACGTATGACTAGGACGTATGACTAGGACGTAGAGGTGTTACACATTCTATGTAAGTTGAATCCCGAAGGTGGTCTGGAAGAAGCTAGATATTTTATAAATACTCGTGTGGAGTACGTTTATGATGGATGGATGCACTTTTTGAGCTTTAAACTCATGGGCCCTGTTCACTGCCATTATGAAACTTGGAAGAGCCATGATATTTGTTAATATAACACTGGTTGTGTTCATCAGAAAGAAGAAAGTCATATACACCTAGAATGGCTTGAGGGTGAGTAAATCATGGGCTAATTCTCCTTTTAAAATGAACTAATCCTTTAAGTGTCCAAATATATTTTAGAGCAATTATATGAAGCAAAAAAAATCTTTAGAATCTTATAATAAGTAGCTAGTTATTTCTTGTCTTGTTCCTTGAAAGCTTGTGTTTAGCAGTGTTGAGGAAGCTACTTATTTATATGCTATTGAGAAGCTACTCTTTTTGAATAAAATGAAATGAATGGTTGATTGCCTGTTTTTTCTTCACTGTAAACACCACATACTTCCAAGTGTCCTTTTTTATCTTTTCTCTCTTCCTCATGAAGGCCTGGACATCTGGCCTTGAGACATTTGTATTTTATTCTAAACTGTTCCAGCATCTCTGAAGTAGAGGTCTAGTAGTAAGCTCGTCACAGTGCTGTCCTTGACTTGTTGATTTGTTTGAGAGATGTACTGCATTTCCAACAGGAATACATTACTCGATGATGAACTCTGAGGCTGTCAGAGAGAGACAAGCAAATAACTATAAGATAACCCTCATGCACAGCCATGCAGATAAATAGTTTGTTGTCTGTTATCTTAATAATGTCTTCCCCGAATTGATTTAGAAATGAAAGGAGACTTCCTGTCAACACGCTGAAGACGCTCGCGGATAACTCAACTCATGCTGAGCAAATGTGACTTTACTAGACAGCAGACAGGCAGTCGTGTTCTTTCAAAGACTTTTCCTTCTGTAACTCGTGTTAAGTTCTAACCTGTTCCTTTTTAAGTAATGAGTCACCCTCATTTCTTTTGTGTAAGTGTGAAACTACATGGTTTCTCTAGCCCAGCTGTTCTCCTGAGTCGCATATGCTGGACTGCTCTGGTTTAATTGTAATGAGGTGGAGGGAGGGCGGGAGAGAGTTACAATCATTACAAAGACCCACTTCTCCATGTGCTGTAATTTTAGCTATGCTCAGAGGGAACATGATTGCATTATTCCAAGGATATTATGTATTGCACAATTCCCCTTTGTATAATCTGAAATGCATAATGTTAATTGCAAAGATATGGAATTCATTAATAAATAGGATAGGATCAAACACAAGAGAGTGTTGGAAAGACAAGAGAGTGTTAACTTTTATTTATTAAATGGACCAATTTAAAATAAATAATATTTATTTTTTTATTGCTTTTTTGTACAATTAGGGATTACCGTTAGTGAATATGTCTGCATCATTCTTTCCTATTTGACCTACGGCTATTTTACTGATCCCAAAATACCCAAGTCTTGTACTCCATGTAGGATCTACATGTGTGAATTTACATGAATAACATGTATGAATCACAGCATTGCTTGTGCCATGATGTGTCTAGAGTTTTAGAATCTCTACTGATTTCCTTTGTTTCAGGCCGGCTGAAACCCAAGTTTGGTTTACACCAAACACATCATTGTTTCCCTCATTCCTGAATTCTATAGCATGCACCCACATAGTTCGACATGGTCTTGCGGCTATCAAAGCAGAAATGAGAGCTGTTGCTCTCCGTATGTTTTCCATTGTCTTTGTGTTCACATGTAAATTGCACAAGCTTATTTTGTCCATTAGATTGAAAGATCTGAACCCCCAACCATACATTTACCTGCCCATAGACTCTCCCCTTGAAGAAATCAGGACAGAACGTTGACAAAAGAGATGAATTAAAACACCAGGTGTAAACGGGTATGTGTCTCACTTGTAATCCGATCGACCAAAATGCATTTGAATACAAGGTGTAAACAGAGCCTCAGAATCAGTTGGGAGTACCGAAAACAACATGTGAATTCAATGTGAGGTGGTTGGACGAGATGTCTTTTGCATTTGCATGATGGTATTAAATTCTATTTCAACCATTGTTTTGTTGTTTTAATTCTCTTTTTGTAAGGGTATGATCATACTTAACTAACAACACAAATATAACGATTTAGCGTATCATTAACCATGACTGCTCTGAAGCACGGGAGTCTCAAGAGGAGCCAGTTTATCCCAGAATATTTTTCTATTGAAATGAAAATCAGGTTCTTTCAACAATAGAGCAGGTGAATTATGTATACAGTATGATGTATATTATGATGTTATGTTGAACCATATGCTTTTCTCCACTGACGTTCTAAGATGTTCAGAGCATTTCTGAGGATACCGATTTTTAGACGGTAGACTGAGATGGTGAACGGGAACATGTTTAGTTTAACATTAGCAACACATTATTAGCTGTTTGTGGTCAAGCCAAAGTTTTAAGGGATAAAAGTATTTACTAGGGGGACTTTAAAAATTCTGTCAATGTTCACTCATGCTGTTCCAAACTTTTATGACACAGTATCTTCAGTGGAAAACAATTGGTTTATTTTTAAAAAAATATCTTGGCCAATCTCTTCTAAATAAATGAATACTGAGGCTGTAAAGCTTCACAATTACACAAAAACAAACAAAACACTGTTAATGTATCATAACAGTGGTACATGACCTGTATGCTATATTCCCCATCTTCATACAATAGCTTATTTGAGGAACAGGCTGAAATCTAAGCCATTATTCACTGATAACCGCATGTTCTCTTGTGAGCTGTTAGCCAGTGACCAAATCATTGAGATGCATTTGAAAACTGGATCAAATGATCGATTGAACAGATCTCTGGACAGAAGAATTCTTTCATCATTCAAACATCACTACATCTCTTAAGACCGTTCACGAATGTGCAATGCAGAAGCTTATGGTCCGTTCCTCACAAAAAGCTATCATATGTATTCAGAAGACTTAGAATATAGTGCACAAGTCCCTTTTATGGCGTTATCTTTTTTTGGAGCTTGACAGCCCCAATCCTTATTCACTTTCGTTTGAAAAGCGTGGGCTGAAAATTCCCCTAATAATTCAACATTTCGTGTTCCGTGGAATAAAGAAAGTCATACAGGTTTGGAAAGTCATTGAGGTGAGTAAAAAAATGACAGATTTTTCATTTTTGGGTGAACAACCCTTTTAATCTTCAAGGCATTTTGAGAAATTCTCTTTTTAACAGCTACCTTTTCCAACCCTCTCATGTGTGGTGAGTCAGTGAGATATACGTACAATATCCTGTGAGCTGTCTGGTTTCACCACCTTTAAAAGCTCCACTCAGCTTTCCCGGACGCATTTAAGTACACCCAACCATGAACAAGATGTCAAACTGTATATGATTTCAATATGAAATCCCCCCCACAATGCATTAGTTCTGTATGAATAGTTTACATGGACATGGTGACACTATATAATAATGCAGTTTAACTTGGAAAAAGTATCAGTCATGTAGGAATAGCAACGTGCAAATTGTCCAACCTAGTAATTTCAAAGAGCTGCCTATTTGAGTGTAGCTATTCATAAGTGTTGCTTAAAAGCCAATGAGCAATTTAACAGTATGCCACTTTTAGATGCACCTGTGGGATTCATTTACACTTGTGAGACCGTTTAGCATTTGCATTAAATAGTTTGCATAAAATATTCACATAGTCGATGTTCTATTTCATGTTCATGTACGGATTTGGCCTCAGGCATCCTGTCACACTACACTTTGATATAAAGAGATAAGAAACAACTTAACATTTTTTGTTGGCTAGTACTGTAATAGCATAAAAGCAGTCCAAAATCTGAGACCATATATGTGACCCTAGACCACAAAACCATAAGGGTCAATTTGAATCTTCAATTTGAATGAAATTGAGATTTATACATCACCTGAAAGCTGAAAAAAAGCTTTCAATTGATGTACAGTTTGTTAGGATAGGACAATATTTGAAAACTCTTTGAAAATCTGGAATCTGAGGGTGCAAAATATTGAGAAAATTGCCAAATTATGTCCTTAACAATGCATATTACTACTACTAATATATATATATATATATATATATATATATATATATATATATATATATATATTTTTTTTTTTTTTTTTTAAATAGCCTATATATTTATGGTAGGAAATGGTCAAGATATCTTCATGGAATGATTTTTGGCATAAAAGAAAAATCAATAATGTTGACCCATACAATGTATTGTTGGCTATTGCCACAAATATCCCTGTGATACTTGTAGTCAAGTGTCATATATAGTGAAATTCTAGCCTGGATGCCAGCCGAATTTAGCCCCGCCCACAATTTTTTTGCTCGGGCAATTCGGTCTGGACTCGCTCCATAGAGGAGTTATTATGCCCGAACAGAAACTGTTCGGACCAATGAAATTGTCAGGGCGGGCTTTAGACGATGATGGACAGATGATCAACAGTAACGTAATCATCCACGTCATCAAATGCGCTTTGGGATGAATTTGCTCTTATCCTAAACGGAGAACTTGTTCGTATATGCATTCACCTTCACTATTTCTCTCAGAAACGATGATCGTGTTGGTAAGTGCTCTGTGTATCCTTAAATTCTTTTATTACAACACTGACAAAGATCGTTTACACTCATTTTTTTCTTGTAACGATACTTAATCCAGCGCGCGTGCAGACAGGGTTGTCACGTTTTTTTGCAATGTCGCACACAATTGCTACTCAAAACTATAGCCCAAAACAATAACTTTCCGGGGGGTTCTCTGGAAAAAAATGGCGTTTGGTTGGCAAAATAATTATGTTATTTTGGAAAGGTTGCCACGTCAGGCGGGGCTAAATTCGGCTGGCATCCAGGCTATAAGTTCACAACACAACGAAATCAAGCCAGCCACAACGCAACAGAAATTCTCCCGACCGCTAGGGGGTTCTCGGAGTCCGGTAAAGTTTGTCTTCCTTGCCATTGTTCTATATATTCGCCAGTCTTACAAAGATATAAACACTTCACAGTGGTTGAGTATGTAACCATAGTGAGTAAAAGCGTTCAGTGTAACCATTGTGAGTATAAATATGCAGCTAAAATGCAGGTGATTTTGAATTGATATTTCATGTCGATATATAATGGTTACACACTTAACATCTTTGTAAGACTGGCGAATCTATAGAACAATGGTAAGGAAAACGAATCATTGTTATATAGCTCAACACAGTCTTATAGTTTACCGCGAGTATGTTTTACCATGTCTAATATCAATCTAACTTACTGCAGTGTGTAACAAATGTCATTATAACAGAGAAGCATTATAACATAACTTTCAACACACTCACATATGATAAAACAGTGCTCTATACGCATGACCGTAATCGAAGCTTCGCAAAATCAAGCTACACCTTTGTTTTGATTAAGTGACCTCTAGCGGCGAAAAAAAAATTGTGGCTTTAAACCTTAAAAGAAACATGCTATTAAATAAATAAATATTTAAGATTCAGTATTATTTCTAGGTCACTAATCATGTGAACTCCTTTGTACAGTTGGTCAGATGTTCATTCATTGAAGCTTAAGATGCTCTTTGGGTCATCTCAAGCCATGCTGAAGAAATGTGTGAGTAAAACTCAAAGATCATGCAGCTGAAGTGCTGCTAATGCAAAAGGGACAAAACAAATGCAAAGGCATTCTGAAAATCCTGTTCCACTCAAATCATTATGTTGATAATTTAATTTTACAAAAAAACAAAAACAAAATAAAAGCAGTGGTTTCAGACTTTTGATTCCCACTGTATGTATTCAAATAGTCCGCAGGAAGCTCGTAACCATGTGCCAATTTAATTATGTAATCATGCCTTTAATTTATTTAATCAGCCAATAGCAATCAATCAATGAGTAGCGTACTCATGCTGTGTGTAAAAAGCTAGTGCCCCAAAACACTTCTTGTTATCAGTTTTTAATTGCATAGATGTTTCTTCTTCTGTATCTCCAAATCAATTTGTGCAATCAAGCGTTCCGGAATGAGTTAAATTCCCTCTAAACCTGACGGAGCCTCCAATGAGTCAACCAGTACATGCAGAAGGAAAATTCTTCTGAGGCCTGTTGTTTGTGTATTTGACTCATATAGTCTGCAGTCGGTGTGCTTCCATGCGGGTAGAATTTTTTTGTTTCTCCATCATTTTCAACACTTCTTCCCTGGACGCTCTAAACCCCGTAGCTCCTGGAGCGAAGCTGAAAGGACACATACATTGAAACATAGAATATGTATATATGACAGGAGAAAGGGAGGGGAGATTAGCAGTAAATGATATTTTCATGGGCAGCCATAATTCAGCCTGCATTTGCAGACATTTGAATAAACACCATAAATTCAGGCAGCAGCGCCTCTTTTCTGGCAGTAATAAAAGGTAAAATGAATTGCGGGAGGTTTTAATGCGTGGCGTGTCTGATGTGCAGTGATAGGCATCTGCCGGGGCACAAGGAACAAGGATGGGAGGGAGAATGAGGCCGAGAGCTCCATTTCACTTGTAGATTTCCCTCGTATTTTCATTTCGCAATTGCTCACCATCCTGCCCGACACGGGTGGCAATAACAAAGGGATGACAGGTGAGAGTATATACTGCCCTCCATGGCAGGAAGAAAGAGAGTTTCGTGTTTGACAGGGGCCACAGACCTAGACAACCTGCGGTACTAAATCTACCCTTAGATTGACTGAGAGTGCGAGAGACAGAGATGCATTGACTGTCACTGTCGGACTTGTTTATGAATTTGCTTGATATGTTGGAATGGCTAGTGGGTGTGACATATATATTTTATTTTTGTTTGCGTCTATCAATTTCCAAAAGTACCTTTCATGTGAAAAGTATATGTAGTTCACTTTTTCATCTAAGAATTACAAAATGGCTGTAAAGAAGTAATTTATGTTCATCAAAGCCTAATTTGTTCGATAGAAAATACAGCAAAACCTTAATATTGTGAAATATTATTACAATTTAAAAGAAGTTTCGCATTTGAATGTATTTTAAAATGTATGCCTGTGAAGGCAAAACTGAATTTTCAGCAGATATTACTTTTTTTGTGGAAATCATGATTTTTTTCTTCTTCCAGGATTCTTTGATGAATAGAAAGTTGATCACATGTATTTGAAACAGACAATATAAATATAAAATAATAATAATAATTATTTTTTCAAATAAAAAATTGGTCATACTGCCCACCACTAATATATATTTAGGTCCAACTTTATATTAGGTATCCTTTACTAACATTTAAATGAATCATTTGATACAATGTACTTATTGTGTACATGTTTTTACATTGTACTTATATTTTAATGTAATTACAGCTGTAATTAATTTTTGTAATTCCTACATCTATAGTTATGCTGTTGAACCTTCCCTCACAACTTAACCCACCTTTAAACCTACCCATACCACCAAACCTGTCCCTAATCTTATGTAACTGCTCCTGTTCGAACCACCGCTCCAAGCAGGACTCGTACTCAGGTCCGCCGGCATGAGATTCGGGCGTTCTAACAAGGAGGTTGCAACCTCTAGCATCAGTCACTAGAGCATCTCTTGAGCTCAGAGAGTGAGGGTAACTCAGAGCAACTACTAGCTGGCATCTGTTACACTTACCTGTATCCCACCTCAGTAGCCGCAAAAATGTTTTGCAATACAATATAAACACAATAAGTACATTATACTTATGTTTTGATGTAAGTACATAGTAGTTAAAGACTCCTAATATAAGCGTAACCAATATTTATTATGTGGGAGCTTGCGTTATTTTGCAAAGCAATTGCATCTGTACATTTTCCGGTTTGAATCAAGTCACTCGTCTGTATGTGATTTTCATGTGTTTGGTAAATGTATTTGCTCATAGTCAGAGTTTATAGGTGTGCATTCACTCTGGCAGCCTGGTGTCTGGCAGAAACCTTTTGCTTTGTCAACAAACAGAAATAGATGGTGTTGTTAAATCATTGATTTAAAACATTGACTTTCCACAATGGATGGCAGTTCAGCCAATAGATTACAATTATTTTCATAGATAGAAAACTCCGTTGGCATGGCTTGCATTTGCTTGATAGTTTGCTTTGAGTTTAACGCTGAATGTCATCTGAGATCTGTTTGAAATCCTGGTGTATTTATTTATTAATTTGATATTTTGTAGTTTTAAATAGCCATGGCTATTAGTTTTCAATAGCAATTGAGGAGAAAAGGAGACAGAAATAGAAGGGATCGAAAAAAAGATTCCCTGTCTTTTAGTCTAGGTGTAGCCTATATGAATAAAAGGGCTGTTTTGGGCCAGTCTGTAGACTTGATTTGTTCAGTCGGGGCCGCAGGCACCTCCATTCCACTCTGATTTCATTTTGACTTGCCTGTAAATAAAAAAGCCGTTGTCCCATCTGCAGAGGTGAAGGAGCAGGGCACTTGGGTGATTTACAACCACACATCAATACCGCTATGCTTTTTCTTAGCCTTCTTTTGTTATTTTGCGCTACAAAATGATGCACATTTGTAGGGTTTGAAAGTTATTACTGAATTGATTCTTACAAACTGCTTCAGCTGATAAATCAAATGTCATGTTTTACTCTCCAGTTTTGAATGGCCATATTTCATGGAATGATTCATCATTTCTGTTGATGTGAAGGTCACTCAAACACGGTTTCAAGATAATACAAGAGTTTTTTACTCTGAGGCAAAGAACAACCTGCTATGTCATCTTTAATGTCTTTTGCATCTGCAGTTTGAACATTAATGTGTCAAATCTGAAGGCCTAATCATCTGTCAATCATCCATTGCACTAAAACAAGGACTTTAGTGATGACAATCATGTTAAACATGCATTTTAAAAGTTCTATTAATATATTAGGTTGGCTAAAGTTAGAAATGAACTAATTCTGGAAGTATTTCAAAGAAATCTACACTGACCTTTTACTGAACTTTTTGAAACAAACAGATGAAAACAAGCAAATAAGGCAGAGATATATTAGTTTTAAATTTCTATAAAAATAGCTGTACCTCAAATATGACAAAGCACCTGTCAGTTTAATGTTTGCCAGTTTTAATCAAAATGAGATTTCATGAATATAACTGCATTACATTATATGATAATAGATAGGAGCATCAAACACAATTACCAGTGTCAGTACTCTTACATCGCTTAAGATCTTGGCTTTGTTTGGAACAGCATAATGCCATGCTTGTAGGCTTACTATTTTTACAGCATGTGCTATGCATTCACAATTGGGTATGTTGGTGTAACATGTTTGGCCTTTTGTGCTCTCTGAGACCCAGACCCTGTGTTCTGTTAATTATCTCCTTTGTTTGGTTCCTGCTTACAAGCAAGGGGGTAATCCAGCACCCGGAAAGCGTACCTTCCATAGGGGCGGCCATTGCTAACCAAGCCATCACCTGCTGTTAGCATTCCATTGACTCCCATTCATTTTGGCGTCACTTTGACAGAGAATAACTTAACATCTGAGGCGTTTAAAGACTCCATTTGTCCATTGTTTATTTCTAAAGAAACATGGCAATGTATAAAAGGCTCCATTACCTTGTATCTTACACTATCGCCCAGTAGAAGCCGTTTTTGTAAAAATAGGCTAACGATTGCGTCATAACCACGTGACTCTCTATCGCGCAGTAGAGAAATTACTGTATAAACAGGAGTAGAAGCTCACAGCCAATCTTTTACTGTCTATGAGGCAATCGGGGGGACGTGGAGGCATAAAGTTCGATAAAGTCAAGGGAGAAGCATGGGGAGAAGCCCATTGAGAGCCAAAAGCAACAGGACAAAACATTTAAACAACATGATTCAGATTTCACTTCGCACAACTACTAGAAGACTTACAACTGTCAGATAGGTTGCTCACATCACATCTCTCTCGTCAAGCTCAGTCTGAGGTTGCGCACGCTCATCCATCAGGAAGTGAGTGCTTCTAATTGACTTCGCTTTTCACCGTTGAAGTCCATTTCTTTTTCTATCTATGCTTATAAGTCCTCAGTTCTCCCTTAGCGTTTGTTGGTTCTTTTTATGTTTGCATGTTAGTATTTCCTGCCTCCTGTATTTTTGATTAAAGTGTACACTATTATTCCAAAAGTTTTGGGAAATCTGCCTTTACATGCACATTAAGTTTAATGACATCCCATTCTTAATGTAGGGTTTAATATGGAGTTTGCCCACCCTTTGCAGCTAAAACAGCTTCAACTATTCTGGGAAGGATTTTCACAAGATTTAAGAGTGTGTTTATGGGAATTTTTGAGCATTCTTTTAGAAGTGCATTTGTGAGGTCAGGATGTTGGACGAGAAGGCCTGGCTCGCAGCCTTCGCTCTAATTCATCCCAAAGGTGTTCTATCAGGTTGAGGTCAGGACTGTGCAGGCCAGTCAAGTTCCTCCACAGCAAACTCACTCATCTATGTCTTTATGGACCTTGATTTGTGCACTGGTGCGCAGTCATGTTGAAACAGGAAGAGGCCATCCCCAAACTGTTCCCACAAAGTTGTGAGCATGAGATTGTCCAAAATGTCTTGGTATGCTGAAGCATTAAGAGTTCCTTTCACTGGAACTAAGGGGCCAAGCCCAACCCCTGAAGAACAACCCCACACCATAATCCCCCCTCCTCCAAACTTTACACTCGGGACAATGCAGTCAGGCAAGTACCGTTCTCCTGGCAACCGCCAACTTGGCCTTGGAATTGATTGCAACACCTGAAATCAATGATTTGGAGGAGTATCCCAATACTTTTGGAAATATAGTGTATCTCATAGGTTTTTTTTCATCTTCATGAGCTTTTTCTACACCAAACATGACAGTTGGGAATAGTATAATACTACATTTGTATATTTCTACTGCATATAGGCCTATACTATGACCTACTATATTTGCCAATACAGAGCATATGCGCTGCGAGCTATATGCCATATCCCACAATGCTTTTGATTTGACCTTATATTTCAAAGGTGACAGATGGACATATTGCTTATTTTACCTTTTAATTTATTCTTTTATATTATATATTTTATTTTATATTGATTTTTTATTTCATTATTTTATTTTATTTATTAGGCTATATAATAAATAGTATGCTAATTCTCCATTCCAAATGTACCAGTAACCCCTACAACATACAGGTAATTTCCAAACCAAATAATTTACAGATTCCCACACACAGTATTATAATAATTGGTATTTAAGCACCTGTTCCTTGTTCTTTCATCGCTTACATGTTAAATACATTGACTGAACAGTTGATTCTTCCATGCCTCACCCTGGTTTTCAGTTTTGTTGTCTGCTGTGTGTCAGATGCTAGCGAAAAAAAACCATCCATCTGTTTACCAGAAAGTCAAATCAGAGAAATATCAAGTGAACAGCTGGGCTAGATGCTGAGCAATATAACTCTCAAATTAGCACTGGAATTTGGTCACAAACCCTTGACCCTATGATTTGCTGATCAGAGACTCTAAATGTCAGAGATCGCTGCAGGCTGTATAGGATCCCTTAAATCTAAGACTAGACAGGTAAAGTATTTTGGCTGTGAATGGTCAGCACTTGCAGCAGAGACTGGAATAATGACGACTTGAGCAGCCAAGCATATTTCTGTCTTTAACTGTCTTCAGATGGTAATTTCTGTAATGTGATGTAATTCTAGCAATTAAAGGTGCAAGCCTGTCATTTTACTTCTAGTTGAATTGGAAAATGTTGGTGTTTTTCTCTGATCACCCAGGAGAAAATTCACAGCCGAATTACCTGTTATAACGAAGTCCAGGGTTGTGCAGTAATTTAATTTCCATTTGGATCGTCATCTCATGCTGACATGGAGGAACTTGCCCAAAAGTCATTGCAAAAATCTATTTGACCACTGCTAAGTGCCACAGGGCTGCTCTTTGACAATTTTGCAGGCAACAAGCTCACAGATTTGGCATAAAGATGCTTTTTTCAGAGAAAATTAACTCAAAGTTATGTGCAAACTTTTTCAATGATACTCACCGAGCCCAAGATGATAACCATATTCACAACAACAGCAATGCAAGCAAGACAGTTTTTCTGTGTCACTGTTGTTTTTGGGAGAGAATTCTGTTGTAGACAGGATGAACTCTGTATAACTCATAGAAATGTAATAACCATATTTAGCTGCAGTGTGTATGTGTTGTTGAACAAAATTACATCACAACTCCCTCGTTCTTCTCACCCATCTGAATGAATTACGGACGTCATCCCGGGAAACGATTAGTCCGAATAGTGCTTCTGAGTGTAAGCCTGAAGTACAAAGCATAATTCATACCTAATAAGCATGTTCTCTTGTCTTTAATTTAAAAAATAATGTAAGTTGAGTTAATTCACTGAATTTGTTCTAAAATTATTTGGGTCTCTCATTGGTCATGCTCATTAGCTCTAACAGGGATAAACTGATTAAAGCAGATTCCGAGCTGGATAATTCTCAGCTGGAGGACTCTTTCACAGAGTTGAAATTGTTCATTGAGTCACTTATTCTCCCTAAATCGGCATTTGCATGCAGTCTCAGAGCTGAATCAGTGGAATGATGCTATAAATTAATTCAGTGAAATACTGTACTGACTCAGAAATGGATTAGTTTCAGTTTTACTGACTAATAGGGCAAA
This sequence comes from Gobiocypris rarus, assembly GCA_023029165.1. NCBI lineage: Eukaryota > Metazoa > Chordata > Actinopteri > Cypriniformes > Gobionidae > Gobiocypris > Gobiocypris rarus. Next base: position 14,057,328 of record CM040918.1, on the reverse strand, counting down.
ATGGTTGGTATCATCTGCCCAGAGTTTCAGTGATGTTGAGATTGTTGTGCGAGACCTTAGCTTTCATTCATCACCGTTTTTTAAAAATGGTAACACTTTGGAATACTGTTTCGTCATTACCGTCATAGGCGAGTCGACATTAGGACTGGTGTGGTGGGCACAGGTGACAGATGCCCCCCCATATTTATTGTAGTCATGGAGTTTCCTGATGGAGGCCGTCAGCACTACTTTGCAGTGGTTAGTCAGGCCTCCACAGACAGCGCGTGTCCTGAGAGAGATCTAAATCCACATGAATGGCCCATTCAGAGCATAAGCAAGAAAAACTCACTGTTCAGAGGGTCATGCTAGTCCACAGTCTAGTAAACGGCAACCTCTTCAAGTTATTCTCTGTGCCAATGAACACCACATCATGTGAAAGAATATTTTCTTGCTTGCGCCGACTGAAAAGAAATAACGAGAAACACCATGAGACAGGAGAGACTCTCGGACGTTGCAGGAAGCTACTGAACGGGTCATTCATGTGGATTTGAACAAAACAGTTAATCGCTTTGATGTCGTGCCTGTGGATGGCGTTTGGTGAAATATTAAGAAACTAAATTAGATTAATCTCTCATCGTCTCTGAGAGATTATGCGGCGTTAATGCAGCATCAGATGCCATAAAATCGGTTCGTTTTTACTTTTACTTTAGTGAATAATTGACTGGCGTTTGAGACTTCTTCACCGGTATAACTCTCGCGCAAAGCCTGCATATTACACTGACTCGCCCTCTTGGTTAAAAAATGCAAATATTTTCAATATTGCTACATGGCATTTTTCTTTATCATTAGCATGTTCGCAAAATGATGGACAAACAATGATTTACATTTCGTGCGTGTCATTTCCTGTGATAAAATTAATTAAATTATTAAATAGGCCAAATGATTACATCATTACCGTCATTATAGTCATTACTAACTACACAAAAATGGTTAACGCAATACCATTTTTTTATTAACTTTTATTTACTAACAAGAAACACTGGCAATGGGCAATACTTGAGTCTTTAGTGGGTTACCATGATCTCCACTTTAGAATTATTTATACATTGAGCATTATTCACATTAATTATGAGCATATAGTAGTTTTCAGCCTCTGGGAAGTATGAAAAAAAGTAGTTACTGATTAGCTAATAGTGAACTACCTCATTCAGTGCTGTTACTTCATATACTTATTCATTAATCAGAATTTCTTGTTAGTTATTAGAATATAAATATTGCGTTACTAATGTGTTACTGTGTAGTTATGCATTAATGATGAAACCCCTTAAATAGTTGAATTAGAGCTATGGTGAATGAATTAGCACATATATACATTAATGCAAAAAGCATCAAATTTCAGCACATTTAATTCTCAAACATTTCCATACAGGTGCTTTCATTGGGTTGTGCTGTATTCAGTGATGTGTAGAGGTGGTTTGTGTTGAGCTTTCAGTGATGAGAACTCATCAGTAAATATAGAAAATGAGTCTCTTGAGTGGCAGCTCAATCGGTGCGTGTTGAAACAGGTGATTTGAAGAGACGATCAACATAAAATAATTATACATGAGGTTATCTGTCATTTGGGACCTTGATTGTGTTACGATCCATGGTTTACTCATGGGTATGAAGCATCAAAAATGAAGAGGAATAATAGTGCTAAGTTAAATAATAGAGTGTAGGTTTGTGTGTTGAAGGTCATTGTGTCCTTTTGGATTTTAATAGAATCCAGAGAAATTATATTCCATTTTCGAGACACAAGCATCCATTGAGACAACAGTGGCTCTTCACTATTTTGTGTTTCACATTCTGCAACATTTCTGACCATTTTTGAGAAAACACTTATTTCGAGAAAGCACCGGACAATGAACTACTCCATGTTTCGCTATAATTTCCCCACTCTTGAGAGAGGGACTAGTCTCTGTTTTAGCTGGATTTATACCACTCAACCTTGGTATATGTGAGTGTTTTTGTGCAGGAATGGACTGGGACTCTGTGTGCTGGCCTAATACAAACCATTGTCTGCTGTGTTATCAACTTCTTATATTGATTTTCATTGTATTTCTGAAAAAAAGAAGAAACTATTTTAACATTACATTACTTTTTTACATAAAGTGGTTGTGGAATATGTAACGGAATATGATCATAGATACCTAAAGCTTCCATTATTAATAAACAAGGAATCGGAGATGCATTTGAATGTATTTTTTTTTCAGAATTTAATAATTCGGACTGTAATGGACTACTGAGCTTCCATAAGCGACCATGTTTGATTTCAAGCAGGTAAGGAAACATACATACATACATACATTCATACATACAAACATCATTTTCCTCTAATTTTAGGGATAAGTTATGGTTATGTATAGGGGTGGGGATAGGGTTAGGACTATGTTTTTAGATATGTTCCAGGATCAACAAAATATATTGATCCAGGATCATGTCTTACTTGGTAAAATCACGGCAACATAGCAAACTTGTGCACAGATACAGAAGCAACAATATTTGGTCGGGACGGCTGTAGGCGAGAAATAAAGTGCTTAGGGAGCTGTGCTGAAAAAGTTTGCTTTAAGATGCAATTTGTTTTAATTGCATGAATGCACAATAAATAAATGAAATGCCTGTTTAAGTGTCGTGCAGTGCATCCAATTCTGCCCCAGAGAGCATTGTCTGACAGCTGCATCAAGATCTGTCACTGCGGTTTAAATGGTTCGGCTTGATGGTGTCGGAACATTTTCTTTCTTTAAATTCTTATTTACTTTGTATACAAATGTGTGTGTGAGTTTGTAACCACAGTGTGTTTCCCTTGATTCCCTATTTAGCATGTTGCATTACCTGAAAAATAGCTTTTAATGCCTGGAGTTGGCAAGGTAAAAGAATAAACACAGTTATAGTGCATCTTCGTGAAAGTCATTTCAGTTCCAGCAAACACTGGGTCTCATTAGTTTGCACAAATTTGTGTGCGAAATCTGTGTATGAATGTTTTCACAAACAAATCATGATTCACTAAATTTACAAAAAAAAAAAAAAAAAATAGGAACAACTCAAACCACACATACGTAAAAAGCAGTATTATATTAAATAATTTATACATTAATTAATATTATATTATATTTATTATACAATTTTCACATACAATTTATAAATGATACAATTTAATTTCATCTTAAATATATTACAGTGAAAGAATAAGAAAAGCTGCAATATAGCTTCAGCTTTGAGGTTTCTCTGAATAACGCAGATTTATGCACATGTATAGCTGGCTAATGAAAAGTCTGATCTGGGTCTGTATAAAAGTATTTTTTGTGTTTGAACTGGTTTTGATAATGACACACTTGGCATTGCTCGAGGATCTGGCAAGACATCTGGCAAATGTTTGAAGAGTTGACGAAAGCAGTAAAGGAAAGCTTGTGTTGGAAAGCCCTTAGACTATGGAAATGGTTTGGGCGATGCAAGTGACTAACCTACTGTATGCCGCCACTCATTTAGAATACTTCCAATTTACTAACTACAGAACGAGACTGCACGCCTCCTTCAAAACACGTGAACGCACACAGCAGAGTCTGCAAAGCGTGACGAGAGGCGGCATGTCTCAAAGCACATATTACAATAATAACGAACATAAACAACTTACAGAGCTCTTATGCCGAGTTCAGACAGCACGATTTTCAAACTCGTCGGATCACTGCTCTTTTCACACTGCATGACTATCTGGGGTGGCATTGTCACTGCTGTGTTCACACTGCACGGTGGATCGGCGACAGGAGGTTTCACACTGCATGACTTTACAATAGGAAGAATCACAGACAACTCTTTCTGGTGCGCAAACTACGTCTCACAACCAAACACACGCGAGATGTGACGAGTAAACAACGCGAGATCACGCGTGCGTCAGACTGGAGTTCCTGCGCGAGACTGGAATTGTTATTAAAAATGATAAACTGCAGAAAGTTTGCATTCCAAGTTGTCTGTGCGCTGATTTGCAGCGAAAAGGAGAAAAAGAAAAAACGTTTTTGGCGGAGGAAATGGTTGGGGAGACACAGGGAGCAAGGACTGCAAAGAGAGATGGAGGCTGTTGCGCCAGATCAAGCAAATGTTTGTGCTTTGTTTCAGTGTAATAGAATTGTAAATATATCTATTAAAATACTTTTTCTTCTGGAATATAACTCCTCCCTGAACCTCCCACTGCCCTGTATCTTGCTCTCTCATTGGCTGTAGGTCATCGCTGATGTTATTTTCAGTCAGAACACATTTCACACATCAGGAGTTTGAATCTAGGTATTTAAGGTCTAGCTATTTAACATGCCAAATATCTCACAGGGCGTCGGCGACTCATCTGCAAATTTCTCTGATCGCGTCTTTGATCATTCACACTGCGTGATTGATACTCACGTGCTCGAGCACCGATTTGCCTATGATTTCGGCATTTGTCTGCGATTTCGCAAAATTTGGCGAGTCAAAATCAGGCCTAAAACAGGCATTGTGAACTTGGCATTACTTGTACCACTTAACTGCTGCAGATTAATTTCGGTGTTGATAGTGTTGACTTAAAAACGCAATAAAAACATTGCCGACCCTACATATAAACCAAATTCATATGAGTACGGATGTGTTGTGAATTAGAAGGAGATTTTTCTATGCATACAAATACAAAATAATCCACGCAATTATTAGTGAATGAGACCCGTTGACTGTCAGCCGTACGGGTTAAGAAAATGAACTTTGACTTGATTGTGGTCTGTTGCTTTTTCTTTTTCCTGGTGAAATAATGCAGGCTGGATCCCCACTGAGAACCTATTGAAAAGCTCAGAATGTTTTTAATTTTTGTTTTCTATGTTTATGGCTGTTTGCTTTCACAACACGTGTCTTTAATGTTTGTGCGTGTGGCGAGGGGTTTAACCACAAGTTCTTGTGTATAATAAAGTAAAGATGATGCGTTGGGCACAGAGGGCAAATCAGTTGAGTAGACTTTTAATTGACACAGGGCAGAGTCATTTATTCTGACTAATAAGAATGCTTTATAGTTATCAGACTAATTTATTCTTGGCTATAACAATAGTTTATGGAAATCGGGTCATGTTCTGGAGCTCACTGTCCATGAGGCCACCTGCTCCTGCTGATGAATTGGTGCCTGTAAATTCTGCCAGTAAAGAGTTTGTGGATTTAGGGTAGAATTTTCCCGAATTTATTGCTGTAGAGCTTTGGACACGTTTGAAAGTGTAATTTCACATGCTGCATGAGTATTTTAGTCTAAAAGCTTAAGAGGTTCTGTCACACAAGACAGATCCCATCACACAAAATTTTAGGTGACCTCAGACAGGAGGTTGAAAACATCAAATGGATTGCAAATGAGGCCCTGTCCCAAATGGCACACTTCATGTGCACTTATTGTCTTGTGGACTTCGGCTGCCGTGTGCGCATACAGTCCATGAGACTGTAGGGTGTCCCATTTGTCATTTTAGGTTTCAGAAGGGTGCTCATGAGCGCTGCCGATATGTGCCCTTAATGCGCACTTTTGCCGAGCTCGCACTGAAGCAAACTCCGTTGCAGACTTCTTCCCAACAGTCAAAGCGGCGCTACATCACGAAAGTGCGGACTCGTAGGAAGACCACTTCTGTTTGGGGAGCCATTTGAGACAGGGCCTAACTGAGCAACTAGTAGCATATTTATAAAGATTCTGCCATGTGACTTGACACACTCTGATTTCTATAAAAGCTAAACCTTTTTGCAGACATTTGTTTAATAATCTTAATAAACACTATTATTGTTATTGATGTAGTGTTTCTCTTTAGTGCACCATAAAGCACCAAATTAAATATGGAAATATATTATACACAAATTTACCTTTGAATTTGTGCCAGAATGTCATAGTGTTTAATATCTATAGCAAAGCTATAGGAAGCATTTTTTCCTTTCTTTTTAAAATTGTTGCTGTACTATGTATGATATTATTAATTCCATTTAGCACTATTTTACCCTGCAGAACCAACTTTAAAACCCATTTTCGGGTCGTGACCCACAGATTGAGAACCACTGATCTAATGGACCCTCATTTCACATTCATCTAATCCTAGTAAATGTCCATTTACATGGAAGGGGACATTATTTCATCAGGTAAGTGCATTCAAAAGCACAATATTAATATGTAGTGCCAGACATCCTTCTTTTTATTTTTTTATGTTTTTGCAAATTTTTCCTTTTACTGATATTAATGTACTGAAAAGCAGCAGCCGCAAAATGTTTTAGCAAAATGTTTTAAACTTATAAAACTGAAGTGTGGAGTCATTTAAAGGTAGGGTAGCAAGTTTTGAAAGCATAAAATCCCACTCTCCCTTCACAGCGCTCTCCAAAGCCATGCCTCCTCCAAAACAAATGATCACGTAGAGCAGAGTCTGCAAAGCGCCACAAGATGAGATAACGCATTAAATTACTTCATGTCTCAAAGCACGTAACATTAAAATAATAATTAAAGCTGCAAGCAGAAATTAAAGGGCCCTCGCACTCAAGAACACCGCCACTCGGTGGCCTCAGGAAAACAGCGAATAGTGGGCGACATGCATTTAAGAAAGTAAATATAGGAGAAAAATGGCAAAGTAATGTCCATGTGCCACACTTCCTGTCCGCTTTGACTATAAGTGAATATTGCCATGTATATGTCTTCAGTTGTCTGGCTATCACCACACCAAGTTCAATTTAAGATTGAACAATGGTCTGGGGAGTCTGCTATGTATTTTCTACTGCACAAAAGGCATGACAAACGAGCATTATTCAAATGACTCTGTACGCAATCGGATAGTCCTTCAACCAATCAGACCACAAGAAGCATGATCAACGGGCAATGACCCATTCTCTCTGTCCATCATTGTGTTAAACCCGCCAATAGCACGCCAGGTGGATAAGCCAGTCTGTGATTGGTTCCCGCAAAAGTGTAACAGAAGCAATAGAAATTAATGTACGGGTTTCCAGACTGAGTTGCAGGGCGAAATCAAATTGCTGGCAGATCAGGCTGGGTTTACTCAGTCTATGTCTTCAGGCCATCAGGCCACAATTATCAAAAATGTGAAGTGTAGGGCAGATTTGACATTGTATGCCTGAGTTACAGCAACTTCTTGTTTTGCGGCTTTAATTGCATAAGTTAGCACTTAGCAAGTGTTGCATGATTTTATGTGTTTATAGCATGTTTGCTACTTCATGGCATATTTAAATGTGTTTCAAGGAGTGAATTACAGTGCAAAGCATGCTATTTCCTGTTGCCCGCTTGTACCAAGTGTTGCTTGATTTAATGTGTTTCTAGCATGTTTGGGACTTGATGGCATGCATTTCAGGGAGTGAATCACAGTGTAAAGCAAACCATATTCTGTTGCCAGCAGGTGGCGCTATGACTAACTAAGTCCTAAGTTACTAGGATTTTCACACACAACCATTTCTAGGGTTTACAAAGAATGATGTGAAAAGGGAAAAACATCCAGTATGCGACAGTCCTGTGGGCGAAAATGCCTTGTTGATGCTAGAGGTCAGAGGAGAATGGGCCGACTGATTCAAGCTGACAGAAGAGCAACTTTGCCTGTAATAACCACTCGTTACAACCGAGGAATGCAGCAAAACATTTGTGAAGCCACAACACGCACATCCTTGCGGTGGATGGGCTACAACAGCAGAAGACCCCACCGGGTAATACTCATCTCCACTACAAATAGGAAAAAGTGGATACAATTTGCACGAGCTCACCAAAATTGGACAGATGAAGACTGGACAAATGTTGCCTGGTCTGATGAGTCTCGATTTCTGTTGAGACATCAGATGGTCCGAATTTGTTGTAAACAGAATGAGAACATGGATCCGTCATGCCATGTTATCACTGTGCAGGCTGGTAGTGGTGGTGTAATGGTGTGGGGGATGTTTTCTTGGCACACTTTAGGCCCCTTAGTGCTAATTGGGCATCGTTTAAAATCCAAGGCCTACCTGAGCATTGTTTCTGACCATGTCCATTCCTTTATGACCACCATGTACCCATCCTCTGATGGCTACTTCCAGCCGGATAATGCACCATGTCACAAAGCTTGAATAATTTAAATTGGTTTCTTGAACATGACAATGAGTTCACTGTACTAAAATTCCCGCCATAGTCACCAGATCTCAACCCAATAGACCATCTTTGGGATGTGGTGGAACGGGAGCTTCGTGCCCTGAATGTGCATCCCACAAATCTCCATCAACTGCAAGATGCTATCCTATCAATTTGGGCCAACATTTCTAAAGACTGCTTTCAGCACCTTGTTGAATCAATGCCACATAGAATTATGGCAGTTCTGAAGGCGAAAGGGGGTCAAACACAGTATTAGTATGGTGTTCCTAATAATCCTTTAGGTGAGTGTGTGTGTGTGTGTGTGTGTGTGTGTGTGTGTGTATATATATATGTGTGTGTATATATATGTGTGTGTGTATGTATGAAGGAATGACTGTTTTCCCATCCATTTCTTGTAAAAATCGTATAGGGTCACTAACGACCTGAGCTGTGTAACAGTGTAAGTATATTTTTTCTGCACAACAATAATTGAATCTTTGATGACTAAATAAGTGCAATTCACCTTTATTCCAAAACAATGACGAAGTGACATTTCATTCTACTGCAGGCAGAGAACAAAAGAATAGGAAGTATCATCAGCAAAACTTGATATGGCTCAGCAATTTACGTGTTTACGATTTACCTGACAAGGACAGTGATGATGGTATAAAACATCTCCTCAAAACTGAACCCTTCCAAGCTCCAAAAGGTAACAACATTTGCTTTATGTTATTCTTCTGCAATTGCACTTTCATTGGAATTGCACTTTCATTGAATGGAAAAGGGCAGTGCGAACATTCTGCTGAACTTCTCCATTGTGTTCTACAGAAAAAGAAATTCCTGCAGGTTTGAAACAGCATGAGGGTGAGTAAATGACAGACTGTTTATTTTTGGGGTGAACTGTCCCTTTAAACAACTCCAAACTATTTCTTGTAATCACACCTTTCTTTTCACCCCCTTGACAATCTATTAATTTATGAGGATTCTTAAAAATAAATGAATTAAAAAGCATGGGGACAAAATGTTAGAGCCGCTTAGAGAAAAAAACGCATGTTGTTTGGGAGAAAATGAAGAGACATAATAAAGAGGGTACAGGCTGTAATAAAGCATCAAATGGAGGGACCATCAATCTGCTCCAGCAGTGCTGGCACATGGGAGCTTTCTCTGGCCCTGCTCCGATTCTGGCAGTGCATCACCTGCTCACTCCCAAGGACAAAAGCTTCTCGCCCGGACAGGGAGAGGGAGTACTGCTCCACTGGACACCATCCTGTACCTGCCGAGAAGGAGGCTTTTGCCTCACCTAGTGTCCATTATTTGTAATTACATCCTCAGGAGGACCATACATCCAGATCAAGAGGACGAGCGTGTGGATTCAGTCCAGCTGGCATTTACTAATTTTGTTGGGCAGTGAGAGGTAAAAAGGTCCATGTATTGTACTGCAAACATGACCGTGGCTGGCATTTAAAAAAAAAAAAAAAACATTGCATTGTGTCGCAGTGTGCCCTTGTTTTCGTTACGGCAAATTTATTTAATCAGTCTGAATAATTGGGCAACATGCAGATAGAGGTTTTCATTTACTTGTTTGGTTAAGGTTCAGCTCTCTGGAGACTGGTGGTGTTTCTTCACCTGGACATTGATTCCATTATCTATTACTTCACACAGTGAGCAGAAAGGATGGTAAACCATCATGAAAGTAAATCAAATTGATTCACCTGTTGTTTTCAATTAATATGAAGGAAGATATCATAGGATTGTTAAGTGAATGTTGGAGAATTTTAATCGATGTTGTAAATCTACTGAAAGCAAACCTTTGTTTTGTCTTTGGCTCACTTATGCAATCGGGGGAATAAAAAAAAAAAAAAAGAGATGCACCTGTGGTATAATAATACTACTAATAATAAGTACTCTGTACACAAATACCTAATAAAGAAATAACCTATGTCAGTAAACCTCTACCTGTAGAACTTGAGGAAATGCAGCTGTATGATGCAGGTTTCTTTTTAGGTGAATACATTTTTTTTTTTTTTCGCTTTATAGACAATTCCTTTATTCATTTCAGTCTTGTATAGATTTAGCTTTTTTAGTATTTGATATTATGCATCTGTGCCTTTTTCTCATTTTGTTGCAATTGCCCTCCATACTAACACTCTCTTTTTAGAGAGGGAAGGAGTGGATTGTTCCCCATAAAGAATATTTTCCAGCACTCTTACTCTCATTCAATATCAGGAGACATTTTCATCCCTCCCTTTTCAAGACAAGATAACAAGACGTCAAGATAACAGGATGTCAAGATAAGTCCAAAAAGTGAGAAAGCTCTATTTGTGCCATTTATTTCCACAGCTATCTCTCATATAAAGCCATTTGCAAAAGTTAACTCAATATAAAAATGTGTGAATATATATATATATATATATATATATATATATATATATATATATATATATATATATATATATTTATTTAATTTTTTATAATTGACCAGTTTCAAGGATGCAAGGATATGGTCAAAGTCTCCTGAGTTCAAACACATTTTTAGATATTCCAGTCTAAATTGTTGATTTGGTCGTTGCTAAATGGGAAGAACAAAGGCAATGTTTCATCTTGCTTTTTTTTCATTTTGAACTTTTTATAGAGAAGTAGCATCTCATGTGTATGAATATTGAACCAGGAGTTATTCCTTGAGTATTCACTCCCGAAGAGGAGATATATTATCTTAAAACGTTTTGCTCTTGTCTTGACATTTTAATCGTTCTCATATGGTTTTGTTTTGCAGTTCTTCATTTTTCACTTAAAATTGCAGGTAGTTCCCTCTTCATCACCTGCTTGACAATCCAAGATACTGGAATGTTTTTCTTCCCCTCCCTGCACACCCTTTTAACATATGCGTTTTAGACAAATCCACAGCAGCCGTAATGCTATTTCCAGCCCGGATCCTTCGATAAAGAGATATAGCGCAACAATTCTGCAACATTGTCTTGAGAAAGCAATTCCTCAGGACGTCACAACAATTCCTATCCTCATTTTTCAGAGAGAGGAGGGGAGGTGGGAGGTGGGGGTGGGAGAGATGATGGCTCCTGAGGTGATGGTACGCATCATAACCCCACCCCTTTATCTACTCCAAAAAGATATATGCACAAATCTATCCATTTGTATGTGGCTGCAGAGAGTTGCGGGTAGAATATGAATGGATTAAGCAGAGTCTTTCATTATCTTTTAGTCCTCTTCCTTTGAAAAATGAAAAAGTTTCTGTTCTTTTGCAGTCAGTCAAAGTTTTAACAGGGAATGGCGATGACAGGCAGAGAGAGACTTGATGAGACTGTAACCTTTCGGCCTGATGGGAAACATTTGGTATTTTCTGATTTATCATTTTCTCTCGATCTCTTTATTTATTCTGCTGTGTTTTTAAGCTGAAATAGTTATCTAAGACTTGTCCAAGATGTTATAAAGGTCAGTGATCTGCATTTCAGTGTTTGACAGCAAACATCTGGCCTCGCTGTCTTTCATAACCGGAAGTGTCACGTTCACTTGACCTGCGTCCAAAACATGTTGATATAACAGTGACAAAGGAGTGCTTGAAGCACAGCTGTATTCCCATATCAAATATACAGTAAATATGTCTTTCTTTTTGAACGGTTTGGCCTGAAACCCCCGTGACTGTTGGTCAAAGGATATTTGCTTGTGCTCAGGGTGGGATTCATGGGCCATTATGATGGATTTTTGGACACTTTTTAGTTGTACTGGCCCTCATGTCATGCTTCATGGTACGTAGGGGAAATAACAAATTATGAAAAAGTAAACTAATATCCAGAAACAAACTTAAAATGCTAAAGATTCATTTGTACCCTAGCTGACATTGCGAGCAAACTATTGTTGATTATTTTAGTGATTTATTATGTTCATAATAACATCAGATTTACCATGTGAAATTTGTGTTGGAAATTTTGGAGATGCAGTTTAGTTCTCGTGATTACCTGTGGTCATTTTTGGACAGTGTGTCAGACTTACTGAGATTTTAATAGACATTCTGTCTTTTCCGAAATGCATCAGATTTTTAAGAACAGAATGTCCCGACATGACAAATGACTGAAATTCAGTGATTCTGTCGGGCATTGACCAATGGTCAAAGGAATATTTTTGTTTTTTTATAAAAAAAATTCTGCTAGAACTTTAGATCAGGAAGAGTTTTGCTGAGTATGAGAAAATCCAAAAGATAACAGGAGGTTAGCTGTTGAGTCGCTGTCCTTCAAGTCAGTCTGTGTGGTTTTGAAAGGAAAAATACAGACATGTTTGCCATGGTTGTAACAAATCAGAACATCACTGTAGATGCTTTAAAAGATTTTTTATTTTATTTTACATTGGGCATCAAGTGCCGATCCTGCAATTTTTTTTTTATTTGCCTATAGCTGTCAATCATTTGGATCAATATTTCATACGTTCCTCAGAGAACTTATGCCTGTAGGTTCTGAAACTGGTTTGTTTGACCCTATACTCTCAGAAAAAATGGTTCAAAAGCTGTCACTAGGACTGTACCCTTTAAAAAGGTCCAATTGTGTACCATTTAGGTAATAATATGTACACTTCTGGTACCAATATGTACCTGTTAAAGGGGGTGTCTAAAGCTATAATGCTATTTTATGCACTCTGACTTATTTACACTGTTAAAGAGTTGGATTCTCATGCTAAATATGGCAAACGTTTAAAAAAATGAATAGGATTTATTTTTGTTCCAATAATACTCCTTCAGGATTCGTATATGTTTTGGAAAGTTTATTTAGAGTATGGCCCTGTATGGCCATCATAAAGGGCGGAATTCCTTGAATGGGCACTTCTCCCGAATCAACCATGAAATCAACAATGTCACTAAAGAAGTGTGTTTTTGGCTGTGAGGGAAAGATACACTTGTTCAGTTTCCCAAGCGTTAATGCAGTAATCCAGTTTGACGCTGGATTTGCAGATTGTTTGAAACTGAAAGATGGAGTGGCCCCAGCGATAAAAGATTCCCGGTCATGAGTCAGAAGTAAGTAAAACTTTATTCAAATGTCTGTGTTTTGTTGGCAATTATGCATATAATGTAAACAACACAAACGTATCATCAATAAAAAGTGTGTGTGCTCGTGGCTACATCGCCTCCACGACCTCGGCTGTTTTCGGATAGAATCAGTACAGCGTATCTGTCTTTAAAAAATGTAAAAAAACCAAAGATTCTTCGGCGATATAAAGGGTTCAGTACTACTAGAGTTGTAGTCAACACCTCAAAGTATTGGTCTTGTCTTGATCTCAACCCACATTGGTCTCGACTTGATCTCGGATTAGGCGGTGTTGAATACAACACTAAGTACTACTCAATGGGTACTCAAAATTACCTTGAAATTGGCAGAAACTGTGTGTAATGTACCCTTTAAGGTTCTTATATGCACTCTTTAGGCCCAGGGACAGCTTTTGTACCTTTTTTCCTGAGAGTGTAACTATTGGAGATTATTTTCTTTTCTTTCTTTCTTTCTTTCTTTCTTTCTTTCTTTCTTTCTTTCTTTCTTTCTTTCTTTCTTTCTTTCTTTCTTTCTTTCTTTCTTTCTTTCTTTCTTTCTTTCTTTCTTTCTTTCTTTTTTTTGGCTGCATGTTATGCTTAGTTGCATTTTATTATTTGCATATAGGATTTTTACCTCCTCCTGTCCACAACCCTGTGAGGGTTGTGACCCACAGACCTGTGACCCATAATGTCACAGCCCACCAGCTGAGAGTCACTGATCTAGAGCACAGTAAAGTTACGATAGATGACCAATCATAAACCCTGTCTAAGCTGTTTTTCTCTTTTAAAACAATTATTAAACATGACAACCTAATAGCACCGCGAGTCTACTGGAACTATGCATGTCTGATTATTCTATACTGTTTCCATTAAGTGAGTGAATGTGCATATGCCCTATTAAACTACTATCCATTGTCTTTCAAAACAGAAAGTTTTAGATCAGTGAAAAATGAAGGAATGCAGTGCAAAGGTGCTGAGACTCGTACTTGGGCATCAATGCGAGCATGTCAGGTTCATGCGCGCGTCAAAGAAGAAACCCCCCCTATAAATCTATTGGTGGTGGACTCCAATGCTCTGCTCACGAGGCTGCAGTTCTATTTGGGAAGTTGGCAGCTCGAGGCAGAGGGGCTTTACTCTCGCGACTCTGGAATTATGAACAGCGCTGGTCCGACCAGCATCTTGTTTTAAACATTATACCCACTGATCTGAGACCATGGAGTTCGGAACCCGCATTTTCATCGCATTCCTCGTTTCCCAGGTAGGCGCGAGAGGTTTCATTCCGTTATGTTAAGGAATATCGCTTGAGCGGCTTTTTAGTTTTTTTTTTTTTTATTTAGTATAATTAAAATTGTGAAATTTATTTGTGAGCGCATTGCACGCATCTAGGCTACAACTCGTTGAGCAGAAGGAGTTGCACTGATATAACAGTCATAGCTGAATGCCACGACAAAAAGAATAGAGATCAGAGTAATGAAACACATTATTTTTTTATTTCTATAAATTTGTCACAGTAGCGATGTCTAATGCATTAAACGTTGACATCAGACGTTTAGTCAAGTCCGTTCGTGTAAATCAGTCTAATGCACTAGGGTTCAGATGGGTGCAATTCACGAGCAAACTCAGTCTTAGATCGCATCTATATTCCGCTCAGCTCTGAAGTTGAGCGCTCCTTTGGCTCCCTTCATCAGGAGACATTCACACGACGGGCTGACTCACGGAGCCCTTCTCCATTCACTGAAGCCAGTAAATGAGCGAACAAATAAACGATCCAAGACTAAAAACACCCCCTTATTAGTCATTTGAGATCGGTAAAACTAAATAAACCATTAACAAACAAATACACGACAAGATCCCGTTTACTTCTGAGGGAATTCAAACTCAGTGGATAAGATCAACGAATGGCAATCAAACAAATAGAACATTAGCATTAACATTACCAAGTGTCGCTTTATTCGCTTCGAACGAGACTAATATATAAATACAATAAGTGGTTGACATCGTCCCTCTTTAATCGAAGAGTTGAAATGAAATAATCGAAATTGATAAACGAACTAGACCGACTATTAAAAGAACCACGCGCTCACTTCAAACAGCTGGAATCAAGTAATGGAGCGTGTAAAGAAGTAAATCGATTCAGTTCAAGACGGTAGATATGTTTTGAAACATTGAAGATGGTTTCTAGTTCGTCTTAGATGGACATTTGCAGGATCAAGCTGGCTGACCATCTTGGAAATGCAACAAAACTACAGCTACAAGTGGTCAAGCTGGCTATTAGGACATTTGTAGCTGGTTAACCAGCTGCCTGCTTTAACCAACTAATAACCAGCTTAGATCAGATAGAAACCAGCCACCATCTTCAGCTACCGACCGCTTTTTACAAACTCTCACCTTTTGGTCATTTTTTCGAACCGCTGTTACAATAGGACACCTGAGGCTGTTAATACTAATAGACAGTAAATATTGTCTTGTTCTTTGTATTGTGCATTACAGTAGTGGCATAGCCAGTTGGAGAGAAGGAGACATTGTTATGGCCTCTTGCATTTAAAATGCTGATGGCTCATTTGTAAGCTACGGCTCAACAGTTAATTTCTTGTACAGGATAATGAACAGGTGTGGTGGTTGTTGGCGTTTTTTTTCCCTCTCACAGATTAAATGCCATTACTTTCACAGAAAATGATGGATAATGCTCAAACTCTGTCCTAGTCCTTAAATGGGACTGCTGTGGCCCTTTGAAGATAACATGCATTTGATGGATGTTTTGTGTTAGATAAACATTATTATGGATTAGTTATTAGTATGTAAGGTAATTTATAACTTTGCATGCCCTCAGCATGTGGCACATGCATTATTCACTATTTCATTTAAATACATCTTTTCTGTATTACACGGAAAGCTCAAGGGTTTGTGTGCTGGTTAAAAAAGACACTTTATTCTTGAGAAATTCAAGAATTGTTGCATTATGCACTCATTATTATTAGTACTTATTAGGCATTAGTAACATTTAAGCACCTAGATGATTCTCTGGGCTTTTACTTTTATAGGTGGTTAGAGTGTCACTCAGAGAATCACTCAGAGAGATTATATCATGTTCTTTTTAACAATTCGTTGTAAGCAAGATGTTGTCTTTGTTTGCCTCTCCTATGTAATAGACCACTCTTAATAGTTTATAGCGTCATACAATGCGCTCTACATGGTTGTCTCGCCCTCACCATCTACCTGGCCAGCGGTGCAAAATCCCTTTTTTTCCTCTCTGGCTCCGTGTGTGATCAAGTGAGAAGGATCTTATTTATAGTCGCGCAGGTAGGGCGCCAAGTTTCCCTTGCGTATCGGAGCCTGTGAATTTCCCCCTCTATAAATCCCTGTTTCCAAAATGAAACGTTAAGCAGTCGCGAGCCGCTGCAATGATTCAGAATAAGCGTGGCATACCCGTAAGGTGCATACATTTATCTTTTTCTCTCTCTCCCCCATTGCTTTTGTGTTTTATTTTATTTACTTATCTATTTACCCAGTTTCCCTCAGCATGGCGTTAGAAAATGGGAAAAAGAAAGAGAGAAATGGAAGGGAAAATAATTTCCCTCACTTGCTGTAAGATCCCTAAGTGGCAAGGATTCTGTGGGATAGAACATGCTGTCCAATATCTCAGGTAATAGATAAGCCAGATTGGCCATTTAAAGTTTTGAGAGGGTGTTGTTCGCTCCAGGATGCACATATTGGCTTTAAATTTTGTATAGGCCACACTTAACGCTTTTGAATTTCTATATGCATCCCCTTACCCTTGACGTCCTTGTGGTGTGCGTTTGATGACTTCGCTGACACTTATGTGTTACTCCGGTGATTCATCAGTCTTAATGAGAGAAATAGGCGCTGCTTTAGGCTGGTGTCATTTCTATTTATTGCAAGGCCAGGGTAACAGGTGCACATTGCTCCAGCACAAACACACACACAATCACACTTTCCCTTTAGTCGCAAAGCCTAAAGGCAGTCATGCAGAAGGGCTGGCTTCAGCTGTGTCCACTCTCTGTGTCTAGGGTGCTCATCACCTGATACAGAGTCCATGTGTGTATAAATAGCATCTGTGATTGGTGAAGTGAGATATTAACCCTGTTGCTTGAGATCTTTAATCCATATTTGCAATTCCAATTAATCATGTCAAACTGCACAGCACCTAAATATTTAAGAGTTTGCTATTTACTCTGTTTAGATTCTTTACTTTACATTAGGATTACCATAAATGCATTATGTTGCAATTCCATCGGTTTCATGGTTTCCTCACCAAGGAGGTCAATAAATTAGGTAGGAATGGTCGGGAATGCTGTTACAGAACCTTTGATTCATTAAAGGGATAGTTCACCCAAAAATGAAAATTAACCCATGATTCACTCACCCTCATGTCATCCTAGGTGTATATGCCATTCTTCTTTCAGATACATTAAATCGGAGTTATATTACAAAATTCCAGGCTAATTCAAGCATTAGAATTGCATTAATTGTTGTTCTGTTTTTGAAGTACATAAAAAGTGCATCTGTCCGTCAAATAACGTGCTCCACGCGGCTCTGGGGTGTTAATAAAGGCCTTCTGAAGCGAATCGACGCGTTTGTGTAAGAAAAATATCCATATTTAAAACTTTGCCAGGTAAACTTTCGGCCAACCGCCTTCCATGGAAAAGTGTTGAGTGTGAAACTCAAGATGCATACGTGACGTCATGACGAGCCTACCTGGTCGCGCTAGTCTTTCGATCGGCAGGGGGACTTTCAACAATGTTTCCATAAATTGAACCGGGAAGGCGGTTGGCCGAAAGTTTACTTGATAAAGTTTAAAAAAATGATATTTTTCTTACAAAAACGCATCGGTTTGCTTCAGAATGCCTTTATTAACACCCCAGAACCGGCGTGGAGCATGTTATTTAATAGTCAGATGCACTTTTTATGGACTTCAAAAACAGAGCAACTATTACTGCAGTTCTAATGCTTAGATTAGCCTGGAATTTTGTAATATAACACAACTTTTATTCGTCTGAAAGAAGAATGTCATATACACATAAGGGTGAGTAAATTATGGGCTAATTTTTATTTTTGGGTGAACTATCCCTTTAAGACTAATAATTAAACTAAATATTTTTGATCTTGATCTATTAATAAGCGGTAACACGTTAGCTTTCTTCATTAGAAGTTGCAAAAATTATAGGGATGCAACAAAGTAGTTCTTGTTAAGTAAAGCTAAAACTGTTTAAGATAATGAACATATAAAAATAAAAGCTAATTCAAAATATGAATGAATGAGAAACGAAATAGTCAGCACGGTCAGAATCTGGGAGGTCTAGTTGCTATTTAACCTTACAGAGGGACTGCACTGTGACTCGTACTTTCATTTTTAAAGTGTGCCATTAGTAGGGAGCTTGTGTTACCAGAGTGAGAAATCTTGATTAATTCGCACACTAGCTATTGAGCACAATACGCTAAATGAAGGTCTGGTAATGATGGAGATAATGAGAGCACCCAGTCATTAGCACTGCAGTGGATCTGAATGGATCGCTCCCTGTGTCGACCCTCCTTTGTGCTCACTACCCATCCTCTACCAAGGTCGCTGCTTTTGCTGCATAGGTTAGGCTTGATTTCTGTCTTAATTGCGCAACTCCTTCAAGGCAGTTATGTTGTGCGTGCGTGTGGGTTATAGCTGATGGTGAAGAATGTGCGATTACAGAACGTTCCTGGTGGGGATGTTACACTTGTCTACATTCTCAGAGGTCAAGACCCACTGACCTACAGCATCTCTCTTGGCTCCCGGAGTGGGAGCACAGCGTATGTAGGAGATTTATTGTCAAGGCACAAATTTGTGTGTTTGATTTGTATGTAGACTGTATGTGGTGGAGTAGGCGCTAAGTCAAAAGGCTTGGGTAATGGAAAGAGAGATCAAAGCAGAAAGATTTGTTCAGTGTTTTTGGGCCTTAAAAACCAGGAGGATACAGGTCAAGAATTATTTGTTTGTGGAGACTTTTTAGATTATAAATACTGTAAATGATTGAAGATGTTGTACTGATAAATACACACAATCATTCTGAACCATTTTCTTTGTGTTTTTTCCATATTATTGTGGTTTACATAGGGCTAACAGACTCTCCTTTTCCTCCCTCTCCCTCTCCCTCTCCCTCTCCTCTCCCTCTCCCTCTCCCTCTCCCTCTCCCTTCCCTTCCTTCCTTCCCTTCCTTCCCTTCCCTTCCCTTCCCTTCCCTTCCCTTCCTTCCCTTCCCTTCCCTTCCTTCTTCCCCTTCCCTTCCCTTCCCTTCCCTTCCCTTCCCTTCCCTTCCCTTCCCTACCCTACCCTACCCTACCCTTCCCTTCCCTTCAAATTAACCACCTCTCTAGCTAGCCATTTGGTAGAATTTCATACTGTTTTTGCATCTGTGAAATTAAATATGACACTGTTACATGTCACATGTCAGGTTTGATATTAGTGATTTCATATGTCCATCAAATATCATTGGTTCTTGTGTGTCTCAAATGTCATCTTGCGCTGCCATATTTCCTTTGATACAGCGGAGGGTGACTTTTTACTTGCCATCGATTATTTTATTTGGTTTGGGGGCTTGATCAAACCTTTCCTTTCCTAAAGTGTCCAGGATATTCTTTCACTTTTCATGTTTTGTAAATGATGGCAGAATTAAAATGTTTGGCTGAACTCTATTTGAGATGTGAGCAGAAGATAAGACAATGTGTCCCAGAGTTGCTCACTCGTTTTAACCAAGACCATATCAGCAATTCCAACTCATTATATGAATGCAACTGATCAGGAGACAGGCGAAAGTCTGGGGAAAATAAAAGATCACTTTTGTTCAAGTTTTCTCCATTTTTGAGTGCAAGAGTTGCATTAGAATCCCCACGCGCTGATTTTGCAATAAGAGAGCTCATATTGTCAGTACTCTCATTTCACAAGGTTCTATCCATCCCAAGTGCCCTTCTTTCCCAGTCTATCTTCTCTCTGTTTGCATAGATCATCCCACCATCAGTCAGATAATTGTGAGGAGAGCCTGGATCTTCTAATCCACTTTTCAAACACTGTGTGGCATGCCAGGCCTGTAAAATGTCCCTGGACTGCCTCTTCCCTCAGAGAGAAGTGGAAATTTGATATAATATTCCTGTATTTGCATATCGATTCATAGGCAATTACTGCTGGAATCCTTTCTTTCACAATATCTAAAACCACCCAGACGGCCTAGTCTGCATTAGCCAATCCAAATATAATTGCAGTGACTCATGCTGTAAACATGGGCGGCTCTATCTGTGACACTGGATCTCACTAGTTGGAAGCAGTAATTAATTGAATTGTGGCGTTTGTCAAACTCTGTGTTTGTTGTGGATGGTGACCTGTGGAGCCGGAGGCAATATGGGGATTTGTATCGGAGACATGCACACGTACACAGATTTCACAGCGAGAACAGCCGAATGTCACAGTAAACATGATACGTGTTTATCTCTAGATGCTTATGCGGCACAATTTTGTTTGTATTAAAGGGGAACCAGAATACTAATGGTAGGAATAATGGCAGTGTATCAGAGATGTCCTCCAGTGTGTGTGCGCATATTTTTGAGAACGATGTACGTTGCTGGGTATGATTGATGACAGGAACAGAGATAAATGGAAGACAGGAGATCTGATTTGTGATAAGCAGACAGGATGTGCCCTGCAGTCCTGACCACCGCTGTTCTGATCTTTCCGTCTTTCATAGTTCATGCACATAAGCATAAATGTGGATCTCATAGTCATAGAAAACATTTTTGAATTTTGAAAATTTTAGATGAAAGGTCATGAAAAAATGTCAATGATATTTCCAAAGAAAATGTTCTAGTTATGCTCTGCTCTGAAATATTTTACTTGATACGAGCAACTTTTTCCTCTACACAACCGGTAAATTGTTATTTTTATTTTTGATATTTTATTTACCAGTGTTGCTTTAGCTTTAGGTTGCTGTTATGCTTTAGCTGTTAGATCGCTTTAACTGTAAAACCCTCTCAGAAAGGTTGTCTTCAAATTCATCCCCTTTAAAGCACCACCGTTCTGGCCACCATTTTTATTTTGAATACAGCTTAAGTTAAAAATAGTCTAACTTTTAAAAAAACAACCCTTCTTTCTATTCTATTCTATTCTAGGTGAATGTGTCTTATGTAAACTTCCATTTGGGGTCAGGTGAGTCTAAAGCCAGACAAATTATTCCGTTTTTCTTTAATATCGATAAACCGACTACTCACTGACTAATCGTTAGGCCAAAAGATTTTGAAAATATGTCATTTTACACCCTTAAAGATCTGTTTCATAAAAGCCATCCCAGTCTACAATGATAGATTGCTTTTCTTCCCCGCATAATCTAATTGGACGGCGATAATGAGCTCTTTGATCTGCTTCATCTTGGCGCGTTGCTGTTTTTTGCATTGATTACGGAAGTTTAAATCAGCCAACTAAACCCTACCTTGACTGTAATCCTTTATTTTCTTCTTTTGCATTGATCTCTTCCCTATATGGCTCTCACATGCCTGCAGGAAAGCCTGAACCTCAGCTGGGCTGTGACTAACACCTTTCTTCCTTTCTCTAGAGCCGTGTCTCAGATAGGACTTAGGTAACTGGCAGAGATGTGAAGGGACATCAGCTTCCACAGCTCTCTCTCTCTTTTCCTAAGTGTAGCTCACCCTGTTTTCTTTAATTTGCCGTGATTCACAGCAGATCGCCCCAGCTAAGTGCCACATCTGAGAGAGGGCAAATCAATCTCTGCCTTGCAATCTCCCCTCGCAACCCCCACTCTCAACACCCGCAGTACTCACTCCAACCATATAGATGGCGATATAGTGCCAGCAATTCTGAAGGGACACTGCCTGCCACACAAAAAACAATGACAGGTGAGCATGAGCACCTCTGAGTGAGTTTGTTTGCCAAAGTTTTGTAAGAATGAAGTTTAAACAATCTATTTGTTTAGAAGAAGATCAACAAGTGTTCAGTGCTGCCGACTTGATGGCCTTTGTTAGAGTTATACTGTAAGATAGACCTTTGGATTTATTGTACTTGATGGAGCTGTTGAGTAAGAAGAATGTGCTTTTTCAAGCCTTGGCTTTTCTGAGGGCTAAAGTTCAACTACCTCGCTGTAAATGCAATCAATGCCTCATTCTTTTCTTCATGGTGGAACAGAAAAGTGTGTGTGTGAGTACAACAACTTGCTAGAGCAAATTTAGTAGCCTCTTTAGCTTTATTCGTTCAGCACGGCAAGTGTATTTAGACTCAAATTTTGAAATTAATAAACTACTAAATCATCTTCAATCATTTAAAAAAATCATCTTACATTTTTCTTTCTATTCAGTCACGTTGGATACAAAGCCATAACCATCGATTTGTTTTTTCCCCCCAAAGGAATTAAATAAAGGATTTAAAGTGATTTAAGAGAATAAAGAAAAAGAAAGAAGAACTTTAAAACTTGTTGTAAATTTGTATGCCTAATATGCCGAAAACGGCTCTACATGTAAATTATAGTCTATATTTTCAATTTACAATGGCAAAATTTGACCAATCACAAAGTTTGCATCACTGGTATTTCTGTCGGTCGTTTAAGATTTTTATAGTTAAACAATAGAAAAACATCTTACCTTGCACTTGTGTTTTGATATGTATTGCTTTTGAAATATTTGAAACTCAGTTCCTGCAGTTATGATACACCGATACCAACTGCACGTTCTCGCTCTCTTCTCTCTGACGGCGAATTGACACCCACCCACCGCCTGTCACTCACTCGTCTCATTCTCTCTGGTTGAATATTGCTTTCATTGCGACTTTTAGTCATTTCTGCAGGTTTCGCACCGGTGATCCAGCCTATGTAAGGCTATGTTCACACTGTCAGTCCAAATCCGATTATTTGCATATCCGATTGGAATCTGATCTAAAATTATTGATGTCCACACTGTGTATCGCAACTGTTCAGATCTGATTCGTGTGTCTATGCCACGTTTTAGTTTCCGGAATATCTGCATTGGTTTCTATGACAGCCGCCTGTCAAACAGCTTGCGAGTACCTCATTGACTTATTTTTCCTTGCTTATTGCGCTTAAACGGTCAAACACTTACAAAATGATATCAAAATGCCCATTTTGCAGTGTATCCAGTTAAACACAGTCAGTTTTGGAACGTTTATAGTTGAGAGAAAATGCATGTAGTGTAACAGTATATTGAATTTGTGCATTAGCTCTTAAAGTGACAGCACATTAATTTACCTGCTGCTGTCTGTCATGTTAATCAAAGAACAAAAGACAAAGAAAAAATCACTCGCTGCTCTTGACTTCAGTAACTTTAATTGTGAGTATAAATCTGTATTTAATTTTTTTAATGAAAACTGTCCTGTGTTATTTTATATTTGATTACATTTTATTCTGTAGTATTTCGTACCTGAATACTACTGTTAGACCCACCTGTCATTTATCGCTTCATTCTGTTGTTTTTGTGTTACTGTTTACTTGGCATTAGTTGTAAATGTAGTTCAGCGATTCAAATAAAGCCTCCCTGTGCTGTCTGTAAGTTAACAAAATTACGGCAGTGTATATGGCAGATTTCCCCGTGGCATCAAAAATGATATCGTATCAAAGATGGAAATTCCAGTAACTTCACAACATACCTTGCACTATTCCACCGTTAAAACTGAATTGTTGCACTGGAATTCATGTTTGGCTACTGTAAACAATAAAGCACACCTTCTTTGATTTGATTGGCCATCTCCGTAATTTTGACTTTGACAAGCCTAAAATTTACTTTATCCTACAACTTAGTTATGGCCCTGTTTGTATCAAATTCATGAAGTGCGTACACCTGTGCATTCCATGCAAATGCATGTTGAGTTTATTGATGTATGCAAATACATTAGCAGCCAAAAGGAAAATAAATGTTTCAGGGACATAATTGGAGGGAATCAAACACCCTGCTAAGCTCCTCTCTCATAAAGACTCAACTTCCTTTGAAGCATTTCTAAGAAAAGAAGACAAATCCTCAATCCCGAGAAACCTTTTCTGTTCCACTATAAAAAACTGGCATGATGCTGATGTGGCAGGGAGCGATTGTTGATTACCGTATCAGAAATCTCTGTGTTTAAGCGGCTTTCGGGACTATTTTTGGGAAAGGCTGCTGTTGTTGTGGATGATTGAATGGGAACGTATGGACACAGTTTTGATGTGTATTGCTGTAGTTGGGTGTCAGGCGAATTGGCCCTCATCCTCTTAACCTGTCACCCACATGCACACGCAGCATGGTGCGGTTCTCTCGTACACTTCTTCTTTCTCTGTGCATCTGTCTCTTTCTGTCTTCAGTTGAGTCGCAGAAAGTCTCTAGAGGCACAGATTAGTTTCTGCGAAGGCTTTATAATCAGAACTTTTCAAAGGTTTGACAGCGCTGTGAAGACCTCATTAGACCTTGAAATAAAGTAGAATGGATGTACTTTACTAAAAGTATTAAAGTAAGGCGTCTGCATACTTTAGAAACATTTCCCTGTTTTTTTTTTCTCTCTGACGGGTAAACAAATGACAAGAACAAAGGATCCTTTGTATTCGCTTGATGAATCAGACATCACTACTGAAGTGCAAATTAATATTGTCTGAACTTCACACGTATCTAATGCAGAAAGCAAATGTTCCTATTAAAAGGAAGCTGAGATTTTTCTTGTGAAATATATAGACGTAGACATTTCAAAGCTGGGTTAACGTGTACAGTGGTGATTTGCTTCAGGACTTGGTTTGGATGTCATTTTTTTATATCATATGTAATTCCTGGTGCATTTCAACATTTTAGCTAATAAAAGTATAACAGTGTGCTGTTTGTGATCTGCTTAAATGTAAATGTGCATAGGATATTTTGAACGAATGACCTGGAATATATCCTAATCTTTTAATGGCCCATAGATTGAGGTTCATTGATTCTAAACAAATCATTTTTGTTGCAGGTTGGCCACCATTTACTGGTTGTCTATATTTCTGCCCCATGACGCATACGTAATGCCTTTTAATATTTTAAATAGTGTTTTCATTCTGTAAAACACTGTAAGGCATAGTGCATTATGTATTTTTTAAAAGCAAAAGTGTGGAGGGTATGACACTTTATGCACTCAAAGATTGCAATTTTATGTAGTGTAAGGTGAGGGGCTAAATATGCTAAAGCTTGTGGCAACACATTAGGTTAGTTTGAAATGTAATTTCCGGAACTGGAAAATGCTTTCATGTGGGCCTTGTAAAAAAACCTTTGTTTTCCAATTCTGATGGCACTACTCTTCTAAAAGTCCTACACTATGGCGCTTTTCCATTACCAGTACCAGCTCAACTCGGCTCGGCTCGGCTCGGCTCAGCTCGCTTTTCGCTCTGTTTTCCATTACAGATAGTACCTCCACAATAGTACCTGGTCGTCATAGTGACGCCACAGGAAACTGCCATGAAGTAATCTTCTACGCGACAAACACCCGCTACCCCCACACACAGGACAATGGAGGAAATCGAGTGTATGCTGTTTTTGATCCTCGGAATGTGTATCCTCTGTTGTAGCCATGTGTGGACATCAGTTCGGAGACTTGATACACTTTTTCGTTCCTCGTTGGCCCATCAAGCTCTCGCTGGATCCTCTCTTCGGCAACCAAACAAAGGAAAGTCTGCACCTCCTTGTTTTCCCACGGCGTATTCGTCCGAGTTGCCATAATAGTTAATAACACGCGATCTCTGGACTAACTATTTAAAAATGGCAGGGTTATTCAGGATACTCCGTCTGGCATGTGCAATGATGACGCAGTGAATAGTGACGATTCTCTCTGACCAATCAGCAGCCTGCTGTGTTTTCACATCACATTTTAGTATCGCCTCAGCTCGCTCAGAACCTCATCGGAGGTGGTACGAAAAAGAGTACCTGGAAGCAGATACAGGTACAAATTTTACACAGTGGAAAACCAAACAGTCGAGTCGAGTCAAGCTGGTACTGTGTAGTGGAAAAGTGCCACTAGATACATAGTATATATCTCATTTATATAGCGTATGAAACCAACATTAGCCATGTTGTATGAGTTGGGAAAATTTTTTTTTCATGACATAATGATTTTTATACTGTACAAACTGTATATTCTACCCCTAATCCTACCCCATCGTAGAAAAGTATGATTAATTAGTTGTTGTCCCCACAAGGACAAGGATTTTGGATATTGGCATCTTTGTGGGGACATTTTGTCCCCATAGGGTTTACCAGACCCCCGGCCCCCACACACACGTTGGGTTTCCATGTTTTATGGGGACTTTCCATAGACATAATGCTTTTATACTGTATAAATTAAATACTCTGTTCCACAACCCTACCCCTCTGCATTTTTTTACACTTTCAAGAAGACATAATTCTGAATGATTTACAGAATGTACTGTACCTCATGGTGACCAAAAATTTCCACACAAGAGGTGGTATTACTACCCCAACACACACACACACACACACACACACACACACACACACACACACACACACACACACACACACACACACACACACACACACACACACACACAAATATTTTTGTCATTATTAAGTGACATCTGTGCTTTACCATTCCTAAAAACACATTCTAGACGCATGCATTTACAGTGTAGAATATTTGTTTTTGTGATTTACCTCACTCTTTCCTTTAGACCCAGAGGCACATGTGATTACCTGGTTTGAGCAAACCCATCTGCAAAGTTTGGATTGTGTAGGTGGGTTTCCTGAAAATATGTATTGCATTAGATTTGGTTTTCATTAGAATTTCATGTCCTGGCTGTCATATCCTGCACGCTTTGCTGGACGCAATTTTACGCTCCTTTGGACCCACATGGACAGGCTGATCCCCACCTCTCATTTTGCCAGCTATCATACTGTCCAAGCGTCACACAAGCTAGACGGTTAGCAGCATCTCTCTATCTTGCTCCGGCAATACAGATGGCACGTGTCACGGCCTCTGTCAACTTTTAAGACTCACAAAATACACAAAACCATCAATCTACGCAAGCATCCAAGATTGTTTATCCTTCTGTGCTTTGACTGAATCAATGGGAGATAATTTGGCGTGTCATAGTGCTAGTAGAATACGAGACGGACAGCACGGAGTGGCAGGGAACAAAATATCATCCTCACCCAATCCTCATTGAAATGCCACAGGGTCCTGTTTGCTTAACAAGGCAAATACGGGCTGATTGTCAGACAGAGTGAAAGTTAACCTTCACAGCACATCTTCAAACAATGAACTCTGTAACTAATTTATAGCCTTACGCGTACGGATGTGTGAATTCTTGTGTTGCCGGCAATTAAACTTTGCCAGGTTCTCTGTTGTAACCGTAATGCTCACTGCATTTTTCCACATTTGATCGACGGAGCGTGCACATCGGCCGTATGCTTCACGAACACAAGCTTCTGTCATCTCAATTTTGCATTAATCTCTTCCAATTAAACCCTGTTTTGCATTCTTATGTATTTCAGAGACCGTACCAATCTGCAGATTTCAACATTACTGACAGAGATTCCCCTCTGAGCCATCATACCCTACTGACATCTATTCGCCACGTAAAAGTGAAGGAAGAAAACAGCTCCTTTGTCTGATTCTGAATCTGCTCATTTAGTCCTTTACCAAAATAAGTATCTGGGGGCGACACAGCTGTTGTACCACCTATCGAATGGCTCTGGTGGTGGAAAGTTTTGGCTGTAGGGCTGATGGTCACGTGGTCATTGTGTCCTGAAGTGCCCAAATAATGACACAGCTGTTGCCGTATGCCTTTTTTAAAAATTGAGATGTGCCAGTGGCATTTCCAGCCGTCAGCGTACACCCTGTTGTTAGTTACCCTCACCTCCCTCTTGAGTTTTACAGGCAGAGCCTGCGTGTGGGAGAATGTGGGCAAGTGGCAAGGCACTTGCATCTGCTGGCTGTGTATTTTTGGTATAATTTAATGAATTCGGATTAAGCTGGGCAACTCCAGATACATTTTATTCGTAATTAGAGAGCAGCCTAATAATGAGAGACATATTGTATGTCAGGGCTGTTATTATTAATATTTATCTTTGGGATGCTAGACAGGAGATTATTTTAATGATCTCTTTGCTACCTTTCTGGGCCTTGAAAGTGGTCATTGTGTTGCTGTCTGTGGGGTCAGAAAGCTCTCGGATTTCATCAAAAATATCTTAATTTGTGTTCTGAAGGTGAACCAAGGACTTACGGGTTTAAAATGACATCAGGGTGAGTAATTAATGACTGAATTTCCGGGTGAAATTTGTAATTTCTGAACCACTAGTGGCACCAAAATTATGTTTCATATACATGGACCTGTACTTCAGTCCAATAGAATTTCAGAATGGGCTGGGCTATCTGGTGCAACTCATTTATAGTTATTTCTCCACTGTGAATTATGGTATTACAATGCAATATATATATGTTTAATAGTTCTGAAACACTGATCACTCTATCAGAATGTGCCAGTCTTTTTGAATTGGGTTATGTGATAAATGTGTGTTTAGCTAAGCATTTTCCCTGTTGCTTTGGACTTGGGCTATAGCCCAAGTTGTTGCTCGTGGCATCCATAGTCCTAATTGCAGAGGAGACATTTTGTAGCCACTTTAGCCCACATGGCTTAATGCAGCAGAAACAATGGCCATTAAACATGTCTAGGGTGAGAGATTCTCTAGATGTCTCTGGCTGTTATTTTTAGGCTTGTGTGAACAGTGTATGCGACTGCTCCTACTCCATGGCCATTAATCCCTTGCTCCTCTGCCTGACAGAATGAATAAAGTAGCTTTATTTTCTTAATGACCTGTTTACTCAGCCATGTTTATGTGTAGCTGAGAGGTCACATTCCTGTGTGTTTCATTAAATGCCTCTGGATTTCGCAATCCCAAGAAACTGAGCCACAGCATACTTTTTCTGATGTGTTTCTTTCTTACCTGTATTTTTTTTTCCTGTCCAGAGTTGCTCCCTTAATATGAAGATAAAAATAAAGATTGGGTGTTTTAAGCCACCGTTCAGCACAATGAGAAGAATAAGTTGAGTCAAGCCAAGTCAACATTATTTATATAGCGCTTTTTACAATGCCGATTGTTTCAAAGCAGCTTCACAGTGTTAAACAAGAAAATAATGCGGCAGATTTTGATTCGGCTGTACAGCCACTCTGGAGTAAACGGTGATGTCATCTAGCTCATTTCAATAGTCATATAGCGACAATGTGGGCAGGTCAGTAATTTAGTTGGTTAATTTAGTTTAAAAAATAAATTTATTTAGATATTTAGTTGAAAATGTAGTGTCCCCAACTGAGCAAGCCAAGCCAAAGGCGACAGTGGCAAGGAACCAAAACTCCATCAGGAGTCCATCAATAGGCCAAATAGATACAATAAGCCAAATACACTATTCTCTCTGCCATCTCTGAAGAAATTGGTGGGGTTTTCTCTGCATTAGGGCTGTTTTGGACTGACTGTTTGAATGCATTCGTTTACTGGATCCTTGGACTGAAAACTTTCCAGGAATTTATGGTTTAAAACAGAGGATCAGAAACATAGCAATATCTCTTGTCAAAAAAACGGCTTCTTTTCACTGATCCATGTCTGTATGGAGTATGGACCTTGCTTTGTGCACTGGTGCACAGTCATGTTAGAGCAGGAAGGGCCATCCCCAAACTGTTCCCACAAAGTTGGGAACATGAAATTGTTTAAAATGTCTTGGTATGGTGAATAATTAAGAGTTCATTTCACTGGAACTAAGGCGCCAAACCCAACCCCTGAAAAACAACCCTACACCATAATCCTCCCTCCACCAAACTTTACACTTGGCACAATGCAGTCAGGCAAGTACCGTTCTTCTGGCAACGCCAAACCCAGGCTCGTCCATCGGATGGCCAGACAAAAAAGCATGATTCGTCACTCCAGAGAACACGTCTCCACTGCTCTAGAGCTTTGCTTTGCACTTGGTGATGTAAGGCTTGGATACTCCTCGGCCATGGAAACCCATTCCATGAAGCTGTCTACGCACTGTTCTTGAGCTAATCTGAAGGCCACACAAAATTTAGAGATCTGTAGCTATTGACTCTGCAGAAAGTTGGTGACTTCTGTGCAGGGTGGCCTCAGCATGCGCTGACACCGCTCTGTAATTTTTTTTTTTACGTGGCCTACCAATTCGTGGCTGATTTTCTCTTTTGTTCCCAATTGCTTCCACTTTGTTATTATACCACTAACAGTTGACCGTGGAATATTTAGTAGTGAAGAAATTACACAAATGGACTTCTTGCACAGGTGGCAAACCTATCACAGTACCATGCTTGAATTCACTGAGCTCCTGAGAGGAACCCATTCTTTCGCAAATGTTTGTAGAAGCAGTCTGCATGCCTGTGCTTTATACACCTGTGGCCATGGAAGTGATTGGAACAGCTGAATTCAGTGATTTGGTGGGGTGTCCCAATACTTTTGGCAATATAGTGTATATGCAATTACATATACAAAAAAGTATTTTGGTATTACTTTGGAGTTTTGTAAGTGCAAATATACTGAAGGAGAACTAAAGGGGATAGAGGGAAAAGAAAGAAAGAAAACAAAGGTAGAGGTTATACAGGGGAGAGTATTTCTCCTGCACAACCGCCTGCAAGTGATGGGCGGAAGGCTTGATTGGGAGAAGGTGAATTGTGGCTCTGCAATGGGTCCTGACAGGCACATCTTTCAGCCACAGATTTACTCACCATCTTACCTTTGCAGGGCGGAAGACAATCCAGTGGAACCAATGAATATTTATATGGCAGACGATAGGATGTTTGATTAGGGGGGCATGCTGGACTTTCTCTAACTGTTTGGAAGTGAGCTAGAAGGGAAAAGAAATAACCTGACCACTCTTTCATTTTCCTTTCTTTTTTGAATTTGGAGAAAGGGCATTTATACATGCTGCCTGCAGGCAAGCATACAACTGACAGCATTGAAGTAAATCCATGTGCAACTCTTTACCTGTGCACAAATAAGCAGCAATTGGGGACATTTTGCCTTCTGACCCTTGTCACACAAAAATCGCTTAAATAGAAGAATAATGGCCATGGCCAAGCTTTAACCTTTACACTTTTTTTAGCCTGATTTCCATTTTTGCCACCTTGCATTAATTTATTGCACATGTCTTCCTCCAAGTAATTTACTTTGCTATCTACTACATTGTGAGCTAGCAGAGAGAGGATAATTCCTGCACAGATTTTATATAGCACAGGTGTTTCTGGGAAGGTAAAGCCCAAACGAGACATAGAGCCCTCTCATCATTATGAGAGCCTCCGCATTGATTATTTGTATTCACCTTTAGTCATGATTTCCACCCATATTTGACCGATCACTTCTAATGCTGGTTACACATTTAAAGCATTTGACCACACACAAGTTGTGAGGAAATGATGCTGTTTCAGATGTCAGAGCCCATTGCATTTGTTTTCAAAGCGAGAGCTACATTTAGTCAATAATGCTTTTTCCTCAGGCTTGCTGTTGATTTTTAGGGTTTTATGGTTGACCAACAAGACAAAGATAAAGGATGGATTTATTTTCAGAGGATATGTTGGGCTGCTAAATCCCTCGTTTTAACCCTATATCAGGGTTGGGCAACAGCCTGAATTCATCCTTCAAAACTGTCAAACAAGATCTTGTCAAGCCAACATTCAACGTTCTTGACAAACATTTCATGTATTGTTGCTGTAATGCGCATTTCATTGAATTGTAGATAATTCTACAGCCTTTGTTCATTCAAATTCGAATTGCAGTTCCATATCCTGTTTACTACATCTTTTCTAAGTAAATTCAAATTCAGGAATTGATTTGGAAATTAAAAAGCAATCTAAATGTATTTCCAAACGGTACATGATTTCGATTTTGAACCATTTCTGATATGTATTACTCAGTTAAATAGAATGTCATTATAAAATCTCTCAGATCAATGCTAGTTTTACTCTCAGTTCCAGTTTACACCGAATACTTTAAATTACAAGAAAATGTAAGAGTTTAGAGAATGATTGAATGTGACAACCATGCAATTAATATGATGGGCTTTATTTCTTATGCTATTACAAATCTCACAGGTGACACAGTGGCTTTACCTAATGCATTTTAGTAGAGTCAGTGCAAATTTGATGCATTGGATAAAATCACATAAGTGGTGCAACTGAAATGGATTACCTGGTAATCCAATGGTGTTGTTTTCTGCGGCGTAATGGAATGTAAATGCACTGATTGAGACCTCTCACTCTGTTGTCTTTTTCCAACGTTTTTTGAAAAGAGAGATTATAGGAAAAAAAATGAGCTGCCGTTTGATGTTCCGCTCTCGTTATTGTTTTCTGCTGTGGTTTTTATCGCAACAACAGGAGCTAATAGTCAGCCCCGCCACAGGGAATAACAAATCACACTCGTGTTTGAGTTGGTGTGTGGCTGCATAAAGGCTTACGCATTTTAACAGTTCCAGTGTTGTTAGAAGGGCCTTCATCCTTTAAAGATGCAGGAGTCTGGGCTGAGAGTACAGACGAGGTATAGACCAAGTGACCACAGCCTGGCTATAGAGAAGGGCAGATAGAGACAGAGCTGGCTGCCCAGAGAGAGCAGGTTATGCCTGTACTGTAGCCAAGGAGAAATAGAAACAGAGCTGCACTTCATAACCACCTGCCCTAATTAAAATGACATTCGAAAACACTTCTTTCCCACATTTGAAAATATCTATCCCAACTTCAAAATGTCGAAGAATGATGCACAAGCTCAAAAAGAGAGACTGCATTTTACTAGCAGCAAAATACATCCAATTACAGAAATGCGTCCATTTACTCACAGACACACACACACTGACACACATGAACTCACACAAACTCTTATACACACACCGCTTAAAGTATATATGTTTTTTAACCCCGTTTTTCCACACAGATCAGAGAGAGAGATAAAGAGAGAGATGATAATTTGGAGGCAAAGACTTTACATATTCATTTGAGTTTTGATGTTAACGTTTATAAAAATGATGCAGACATTTAAATTTCATTTAGATTGAAGAAATGTGAGGCAATTACTGTGGTTGACAGAACAATAAAAATGACATCTGAGAATGTTCAATGTATATTAGTAAAGAGAGGTTGTTCAAGCAACTCAAATATCTGCATGCTGTTAATTTCTTCAGTGAAATATAGGAAAAAATCGTAAGAATTATATGAATTATTTTATTCATTTATATGATTCTTTTTAATGTTTTCCTTTGGTGTGTAATGTATCTGTTTGTGCATGTATATGATCTGCACCACTCATAGTTTCCCACAAAGGGATTTATTCTATCTAACAGACCTGCCTAAAACATCTGTCACAATGTATAATATTAGCATCACAATGTATAATATTAGCATAAAGCCTGTCCAAATGCATGCGCAAAAAAAGAAGATGAGGCTTCAGTGAATTGCGCAGATGCTGTGTAGAAGCAAAACTTCTTTGTTTGGCCATCCAAAAATGGATGAAATAAGGAATCAGTGGTTAAGATAGCACTGTTTCTGAGCAGTACACCCCAATATTGGCTTGTGTCGTGGTGATTCGTAAACGACAATGGGTGGCGAGACTCAAGAATCGATTGTTTCATCTCGTATAGTGTGAATATTGTTTACAGACTAAAATATTGTGTAGTTTGAACCAGCATTACAGTTGAGGAATACAACAAGCGATTCATCTTAAGAAGGCAATAAACACGAGAAGTGCCAGTAAAATAAGGTTTCAGTCATCGTTCCAGATAGTACAAGCTAGAACAGGTAGAGGTTAAGAAATAGTGAGAGCATAGACGAAGGAATAGTAAAAGCATAGATTTTTTAAAGCAGTTTAGCACTCAATTGTCAGAAAATTGTCAGGGATTTGGATGGATGGGGTTGGGAAGATCATTCCACCAGCAAGGAACAGTGAACGAAAACATTTTTGAGAGTGATTGTGTGACTCTCTGCAATTGAGGCACGAGGCACTGCTCATTTACCGAATGCTTCTTGAGGGGATGTAGACTCGTAAAAGACAGAGTGGAGGAGGGTGCAGAGCCCGTGGCTGTTCTGTAGGCAAGCATCAATGTCTTGAACTTAATGCGAGCCGCAACTGGAAGCCTGTGCAGAGATAAACAGAAGTGCTCTCTTGTGCTGATTTGCTTTGTAGAAATCAGCATGTTTCAGACAGACTGGGAATAAAGGTACTGCAGTAATGCACAGAATGTGGAAAAGAGCATTAAAGCATGCTAACCTGTGCTGTTACACCCAATAAACAAAACAATCAACCTTTAAAATTGCATTATATGACCTTTACATTTTTGGATGAACTTCCTAAACGCTCTTGAATTGATATTATCATGATGTAGACCAAAAATTCCAATGTGAAATCCAACAGTGTTCACTTAAGGTTTTACTTGTGGCTCTCAGGAGTGTTCGTTTACTAGGAAAAGGTGGTCAAGAGATCCGTCATAGAAATTCTAAAGGGACCCAGTTCAGCGCCCTGTGGCACTCCTTCAAATGGCTGTGTATGGAAAAAGACAATAGAGTGCACATCCAAGAGAGATCCTGGTGTTTGACAGGGGCAGAGAGACAGACTGACAGGGTCTCCGAGGTTTTATGAGACTTCTAGCCACTGGGAAAGAGCAAGGGAATTCCACATGCAGACTGTTGCCTTCGTATCTCAGAGAAGAGGTCAGGTAAAGTGAATCTTGTGTGTGTACGTGTTGGGGAAAACAGAGAGAGAGAGAGCTTGTTACATAGTTAGGGTGGTGTGAAAGGACGGTCCAAGGGGATTGCTGATTAGACTGTAGAGTCTGGAGTGTCTTGGTTTTTAGCGTCTCTATGCAGCCAACTTTGAGCTCCAGTCCCTTGAGACCCATATTAGGCGGTGTGAGGAATATAAACCAACAACACTTAGCCTCTTCATGAACACTTCACTGTGATGTGTCACATTGCATAGCATAGTTGGATAAATCTTAGATTATAAGAAGCGAATGTGAGTGGACGCGGTGGCACAGTGGACAGCAAATATCGAGCACAGCAGTTGAAGACCTTCTTGAAGGTGACTTTTTTTGGGGGGTATAAGCTCATTACTTCCAGTAAGCTGTTCAAAAAACCCACAATAGCAATAAAAACGTATATCTATACTGATAAAAGGGTGTGTTATGAAAATGAGACTGCATGCAGTAGCCAAGGTGATGTGTATGTCTTTGGCATATCAATTATGATTGAAGATTTTCCCTTGAGCTTTTTGCTGTTGCATCTGAAGTGCATAACATATAAAATCTCAGATGTGATGCCTTGAAAAGACAACTTCAGAATGTAAATGGACTGTATGCAAAAGTTTGCCAACACATCAGATGTGATAGAGCATTTTTCTTTTAAAAGAGTGAGGATTTGACATTACTTAGAAAATATCAGAAGCCAATTGAAACACTGACACGCAGAGGGTGTGTTTCTGTCATTCATATCAATTTAACGGCTATGTAAGCACTTCATATTTAACACCGTCTGATTAACGGGTCTGTTTTCGTTTTGTTGGTTGACGGTTACTCTTGGACTACTTGCCAATTAGAGTCCATCATCTCTCAAACTGTTACGTGCTACCGGAAAGAAATGCATACATAAAAATAAAACAATTATTAATCTAAAGTCATCCTTCAATATTGGTTCCCCTGGCATTTTAATTAAGACATGTTCTGCCAAAACCGCCCACTCCAGTGAATGTCCTTAACACTTACGTCTCGCTCTTCATTTTCACTGTTATCATTCATTCTCTTCGTCCTCCCACTCCCATGTTCTTGCTGACCTCCGTAATCACTGCATCGTGGTGCCCACCTGTCCAGTTCAAACATCATCTTTACGGGCAAGAATATGCGCCACACTGTTGGTTACTATGGCAAAAATAAAACTCTACATAGCCTGAGGGAAAAAGGCTTCTACTTTGACTTTGAAGCTCTTTTCATTTCATATTTATGTCTCCAAGCAAGCTATACAACACTGTATTTGTGAGAGATAAGAAATTAGAATCACAGGAGGAAATAGCAGTACTAACCTGCAGGCATACTTTGTTGGGATAAAAATCACTAGTGATCATTAGAATACTTTTATGTCTTCCAAGAGATTTCATTTTAAGGCAACCTAGACACTCCTGATGCAACTTCCCACTATTTAGGCAATACCAAAATGCATTGCACGAGGTGTATGATGGCATATAATGTTGTGCATTCTAGATATGCATATTTATTGTAATACAAGACATTGATGAAAAAATTCAAATTATATTAATAATAAACATGAAATATTTGTGCTGTGTTTTTTAGAGTCATGCATCGTAATATGGAGTCTCTCATGTGCTTCATGTAAGGAGCGCTATTGATGTGGCATGCATGAGTGAGTGTTAATAGAATTGCTGCCTATGTAGAGGGTTTCAAATCAGTCTCTAATGGAGTTTCATATCAGTTCGTTTCTTGCACTCCCTAATAGGGTCAGGAATA
This sequence comes from Gobiocypris rarus, assembly GCA_023029165.1. NCBI lineage: Eukaryota > Metazoa > Chordata > Actinopteri > Cypriniformes > Gobionidae > Gobiocypris > Gobiocypris rarus. Next base: position 14,020,734 of record CM040918.1, on the reverse strand, counting down.
GAAAATCGATTCCAATTCTGGAATCAAATACTTAAGGACAGGAATCGGATACTTGTCATAAAGTTACAATTTTGATCGATTATCGATTCCTTTGTGTGCATTTTATTATGACTTTAAAACATTCACGCGCTAAACCTGTGCATTGTTTTCTGTGCTGCACACACATCCAAACTAAGTTCTCTTCCAAGTGTTTTTGCACTTTAATTTGAACAGACAAATACACAAAGAAATGTCAAAATATCCTTATAAACACTTAGGGCCCTATCATACACCTGCTACAATGTGGCGCCGGGCAAGACGGAAGTCCTATTTTTCAGGCTGATGCAGTTATCATTTTCACAACCTGCGGCACAGTTTAAATAGCAAAAGCATTTGTGCACCCATGGGCGTGCAGTATTTATTGTGTTATTTAAAGGGTGTGTTAGTGATAACGCACGTACACTTTGCTTATTACACACACAGGGATGCGCAGCAGCTCACAAATATTTTTAAATATTAAAAATAAAAAGACTACAATGTCAAATATTATTATTGTGTACATAAAGATAAAATTGCCTATATGTCATAATGGATAGTCATGGCATGTATCAGAATGACTTATTTGCAGTAATGCCAAATGACTACTAGCCAAATTGGCTACTTATATAATCAATCGTGGCAAAACATACGTGTATTTAAACAGACTCGTCAGGTTGATGGTGTCTACATTTCGCCATGTAAATAACAAATCCACCTGGATTTTAAAGGGAATGGAAGATGAGACTTGGATTGGTTTATTGTACATTATGCCCAAACCACAGCCATTACTCATTAAGAGAATAGAAGCAACCCTTTTAGACCATGCGCCAGGCACCGACCATTTTTCCCGTCGTTAAACTAGCAAAAGTGGATTCGGACACGGCCTAAGTGCACTTAGGGCCCATTAGTGTCTTAAGCGAACATAACAGTTGGCAAAACATGTATAACAGTATATTGGATCCCTGCAGCTCTTAAAGTGACAGCAGCCTAATATTGCTGGCACTATAACAAGAACGTTAATCAAACAACAAAAGATAAAGCTGTTCTTGACTGAATAACTTTTGTAACTATATTTGTAATGTATATTTTATTCCTAAGTGCGTTTATTTTACGCATGATATCTGGTTCCCTTTCGAGAGTACTCTCGTATTGCGTTTGCTAACGCTACGGGGAATTCCTTTCCTCGAGATATTGAAGCAAAATTTTTATCCTAAAATTACCATATAACACGCAGTGCAGCTGCACAGCTCTCAGCAGGAAGCTGCTGCGTGCTGATTGGCTGTGCCGCTGCAACTGCAGCAACCTATGGCGAGACCGCTGGGCGGGACGGACCAATCGGGTCCCTCTATATTCCCGCCACAAGGGGCAACAGAATTTGCATAGCCAAGGGTACATAACTCCCTGTCTCGCTAGGTTAGTCAGATTAATTCTTCTTCAGCGACTCACCTCGCTGAGCTCTGGATTGAAGCCTGCCGTCGACACGCACCCAGCGGAACTCTGCAGCCTGAGGACGTCGGAATCTCCGCCTTCAGCCTGCCTTCCAGCTGCGCCATCCGGCATATATCCTTTTTACAATTACTATGTCCCATTCTTGTGCCTCGTGCAGAGGTTTTCTTGCGGACGAGGATCGACACATCATCTGCGCATCATGTCTCGGACGAGACCACGCGCAGGCTGCACTCAACCAGGGCGGCTGCACGGCGAACTGGCGCTGCAGACCCTTCGGGCTCGGCTCGCCAGTTTCGACCAGAATCCCGTCCCTTGCTCTCAGCCTCTCGAGCCACGGAAAAAGAAACGTCGCGACCAGAGGCCCCCGGAGCGCTCTGGCGAGCACACGCCGGTCATTTCCCCGCGTGCCTCGCCATCGCCTGTCATGTTCGTCGAGGAACAGCACAGCTCCCCTCGTTTGGCGGCTGCTGTTTCCTTCGGCGGACCGGAGGAGGAAGAGGAGGATGACAGCCTTTCTCTTGCTGCATCCGAAAGCGGGTGGTCGGATACCGCCTCGAGCACGCCACTGACGCGGACTGCCAGCGGCGTAAAACCTCGGTGGACGCTGAGCTCATACGCCTGCTCACCAAGGCCGTGGACGACCTCGGCATTGACTGGTCTCAACCCGAGGAGCCCACGAGAAGCAGACTTGACGAGTGGTTTTTCGAGAACCGTCGCCAACCAACCGCTCAAAAACCCGCTCCTTCTTTCCGGAAGTCCACGAGGAACTAACCAAGTCGTGGAAGGCGCCATTTCTCGCGCCAAGTCCTCCTTTTCTTCAGCGCTCGGTGGTCGATGGCGCTCAGAAAAGAGGATATCAAGCCCTTCCTCCTCGAGGAAGCCGTCGCGCACACCTTTGCCCGCCCTCCGCCAGAGGATGGCAGTCTAAGGCTGTGCACCCTTCCAAAGCCTGCCGCACTATTTCCAACCTCGCCGGTCGAGCATACGCCTCCGCCGGCCAGGCGCTTCAGCGCTTCACTCTATGGCGGTGCTTCAAGTCTTCCAGGCCAAACTCCTCCGTTCCTTGGATGAGTCTGTCCCGGATAACGAGGTTCTGAGGGATCTGCGCGCGCCACTGACTTGGCCCTGCGTGCCACAAAGGCCAACGCCCAGGCGATCGGCAGATGTATGGCCAACTTGACGGTATTGGAGCGCCATCTGTGGCTTAACCTAACCGAGATGAAGGACTCGGACAAGACTGCTTTCCTGGACGCGCCCATGTCGCCTTCAGGACTATTCGGTCCCTCCGTGGTTGGATTCACGGAACGCTTCACTGAGGCACAAAAGGCTTCACAGGCAATGCGACATTTCCTGCCCAAGCGTTCCAGCTCCTCTACTAGCCGCCATGCTAAAGCTGGACCGGCCCAGCCCACCAAGGCGGCGCAGCCAGCTCAACAGCCTCGCGCGGGCTTCAAGCCCAGACAGCGCTCCCGCTCTACGAGCCGCAGCAAACCTCCGGAGCGTCGAGGTCCCCGACCCAGCAATGTGTCGAAACCTGAGCCGCCGGCCGTCCTAGCCAGAGGCACGAAGAGAGGTTGGATAATGCCCGCCGGCCGGTTTACCACCTCGCTCTCTTCAAAACGTTCCCTAGCTCCCTTCAATCAGGTGGCTGGGAACATCACATACACAGTCAACGAGCCCGCAAGCAAACGCGCTCGCCTGTACACAAACGCCGTTTTTACGGCGACCCATATGGGTCACGAAAAGAGTTTTTTCTCTGTAGGCAGTGTGCCAGCAAAAAGCATGTACCCTACACTCAATCACTCCCCATGTTCCCAGCTCCCTGCACTCAGGTGGCTGGAAACACTATCCCCACAGACAACGAGCCCGTGCTCAAACGCCGCCTGTACACAAGCACCTATATTCTATGTCCCCCAGCCCCCTGTACTCAGGCGGCGGGAAACAATTCCCTCATAAGTGCCACTCTAACGCAACATTATCGGGCCACCGAGTCCCTGTTACTCAGCGACTCGACCCACAAATTAATCCAGCCCCTGGCTTCGAAGGCCGAGGCCTGGCAGGCCATCCGGCATTTCAAAATGGGTGTTGAACATAATAAAACAAGGTTACTCGCTACAGTTTGCTCGCAGACCACCGCGCTTTCGCGCCGTGGAGGAGACAACGGTGAGAAGCGACACAAGTCACGTGCTTCGAACCGAGATATCAAAACTGTTAATAAAAGGGGCGGTGGAAGCCGTGCACCCCTCACAGAGCGAGTCGGGCTTTTACAGTCGCTACTTCCTTGTACCAAAAAAGGACGGTGGTCTCAGACCCATCCTAGACCTCAGACACCTGAACAAAGCCCTTATGAAGCGCCCGTTCAGAATGTTGAGAACAAAACAAATCCTCGCGCACGTTTGCCGGGAGATTGGTTTTTCACTGTGGATCTAGAGGATGCCTATTTCCACATACAGATAGCCCCTCATCACAGGCCATTCTTGAGATTCGCCGAGGAAAGTATACCAATACAGGGTGCTACCCTTTGGTCTATCTCTGGCCCCCACGTTCTGAAGTGCATGGAAGCGGCGCTAACCCCGCTGAGGCTTCGGGGAATGAGAATTCTCAACTATCTCGACGACTGGCTCATAATAGCTCAGTCAGAGATACAGTTATTAAACCACAGATCTTGGCTTCTCAACCATTTGAAATGTTTGGGCCTCAGAATCAACGTGGCAAAGAGCTCATTGTCTCCCACACAGAACATTTCGCTTTCTGGGAACAGTATTGGACTCACTGCAGATGAGCGCGGCTGACGTCACAGCGCGCGCTCTCTGTTCAGAACCGAGTGGTTTCCCTCAGGTCCGGTGCACTCACCCCTCTCAAACACTTTCAGAGGATGTTGGGTCTCATGGCCTCGGCGGCCCCAGTTCTCAGACTTGGTCTGTTACACATGCGCCCATTACAGCGCTGGCTGAATCGCCGCGTTCCAGCTCACGCATGGCTCTCGGGCCGATTACGAATCAAGGTAGATCACAGCTGTGTTTTGGCTCTGGCTCCTTGGAAAAATCCTGTCTGGTATCAGACGGGAGTGAGCTTGGGCACTGTTACGAAGTGGAAGGTTATCTCGACAGATGCATCCAACCTAGGTTGGGGAGCCCTTCACGAGGGCAGGCCAGTCTCCGGTCTCTGGTCAGACTCGGAAAGAGCCTTCACATAAACTGTCTAGAGATGAAAGCGGTCACGTTATCGCTAAGAGCTTTCCTTCCGACATAAAGCACCACCACGCCTAGTCCGAACGGACAGCAGGTCGGTGGTAGCTTATATAAATCGCCAGGGCGGTCTAAGATCTTTCAATCTGCACGCAATGGCGGAAAAACTCCTAATATGGGCAGAGCGCAACCTGAGTTCGCTGAGGGCGACTCATGTGCCAGGCATTCTGAATTTGGGTCCGGACATGCTGTCCAGGGACAAAGTGTCCCCAGCAGAGTGGTCTCTTCACCCACACACATTCAGACAATTTGGGGCAGGTTTGGAGAGGCAAAAGTGGATCTTTTCGCCTCACAAGACAATGCTCAATGCCTAACATATTTCTCCAAGCACAAGGATGCGTTGGCCCACGAATGGCCCAATCTTCCTCTTTATGCTTTTCCCCCAGTCTCAATGTTACCTCAGGTTATAGAGAGGATCTGGGAGAGCAACTGCGCTGTGCTTTTAATAGCCCCGCTTTGGAGAAATCAACCATGGTTCTCACTGCTAAGTCAGATGTCAGATACTGCTCCGTGGCGATTCCGCTGAGGAGAGACCTCCTCATGCAGGCGAAACGGCAGATCTGGCATCCCGTCCCCGATCTATGGGCGCTTCATGTCTGGCCCATCAACGGGTACATGAGAACCTCTCTGAAAATGTATTAAACACTATTGCTGAAGCTAGAGCCCCCGCGACCAGGCGGCTCTATTCAGGCAAATGGGCAGTCTTTTCAGACTGGTGTAAAACACGGACCCTGACCCCACACAATTGTGAAGTGTCAGAGGTGCTCATTTTTTACAAGAGCTGTTGGACGCGGTCGCTCCTCCACGCTCAAAGTGTATGTGGCCGCTATAGCAGCGCACCATTCAAGTGAACGGACTGTCACTGGGAAAGAACGATCTTATCGTGCGCTTCCTTAAAGGGGCTAGAAGGCTTCACCCACCTCGCCCCTTCAGTTCCTATATGGGACTTGTCTACAGTCCTGGATGCCATGAAAGGTTCTAAATTCGAGCCTCTGCATTCGGTGAGCTTAAAGCTCCTGTCACTAAAGACCGCTTTTCTGCTGGCGATTGCATCAGTTAAGCGGGTGGGTGATCTGCACGCTCTCTGTGAGCGCCTCTTGTCTGGAATTTGGGCCAAACGATTCTAAAGTCGCCCTCAAACCAAGGCATGGATACGCACTAAAGTGCTTTCAACTCAGTTCAGAGCACAGGTCATTTCACTTTCAGCACTTTCATCATCGTTAGATGAAGAGGATGCTAATTTGCTCTGTCCTGTCAGAGCGCTGAGAATTTACATAGAGCGTTCTGCTGTTTTCAGGCACACTGAACAGCTCTTTGTGTGCTTTGGCGGCGCACCGCATGGTGCGCGGTTTCAAAGCAGACCTTGTCACGTTGGATAGTGGATGCTATCTCACTGGCTTATGAGTCTAAAAATCTCAGCTGCCCTTTAGGCGTCAAAGCCCATTCGACTAGAGGCATGGCCTCTTCGTGGGCTTGGTCTACTGGCATTTCTTTGAATGATATCTGTGCGGCAGGCTGGGCCTCACCGTCCACTTTTATCAGGTTTTATAATTTAGAGGTTCCTGCCCTACAGGCTGGGCTTCTTACTGTGTAAATACATCTGACCCATTAAGGCTCGGTATTCTGGCCTGGGTAAAGTATTTGTATAAGTCATAAGCACTTATATGACTCAGTTATCTGGTCATTCACTATTCATGACCTGACTATGTCTGGTCTACTCATATATAGATATATATATATATAAATATATATTGTATCTTATGTGTTACTTCATTAAATGGCCCGACTCAGGTCTGGCTTATATTGGACTTCATGATACCATGTTACGGCCCACTTAGGTCGGCTGGGGTATGGTGTCTCCGGGTTTCAGAGCCGTTAAGCAAGCACGGCGTTTTGCATTGGTTCCCGTGGCGTTAGCAAACGCAATCTGAGAGTACTCTCGAAGGGAACGGCCGGTTACTAACGTAACCTCGGTTCCCTGAGAAGAGGGAACGAGTATTGCGTTGCTTGCCGCGTGCTTTGCTTTCTCAGGAGTCGCTTCAGTCGATTAACCTGACTAACCTAGCGAGACAGGGAGATATGTACCCTTGGCTATGCAAATTCTGTTGCCCCTTGTGGCGGGAATATAGAGGGACCCGATTGGTCCGTCCCGCCCAGCGGTCTCGCCATAGGTTGCTGCAGTTGCAGCGGCACAGCCAATCAGCACGCAGCAGCTTCCTGCTGAGAGCTGTGCAGCTGCACTGCGTGTTATATGGTAATTTTTAGGATAAAAATTTTGCTTCAATATCTCGAGGAAAGGAATTCCCGTAGCGTTAGCAACGCAATACTCGTTCCCTCTTCTCAGGGAACCGAGGTTACGTTAGTAACCGAAGCGTTTTCTGTACCTGAATACCTGAAAATCTTAAAACACTGTTTATTTCAATAATTTCTTTGTTCAATAGTATTTATTTGTGCGATTACAGAATTTGTATTTTTTCTTTTTAAACTACATAGTGTTTACTTGTCTTTAATACTCAATATAAATTTATATTAGTTAGGCTAGTTGTTTTTGCTATGGTATTTTTTAAAACATAGGAAAAGTTCCTAGCCTGTTGATTTTTGTTCATGGTATTCAGCTAAAATGAAATGTTTTGCAATAAGACTTAGAATAAATGTGAACGATAAAAGTTTTTGTTTTTACTTTATTGGAATCAAAATTAAGAATCGGAATTACTAAGCAGAATTTGATTCGGAATTGTTAAAATTCATACGATACCCAACCCTACTCCCTGTGCAGACAGCAGACTTCAAAGTGGCTCACTGAATTTTGAAACAGAGTATTTAGTGTATTCTCAATTTACATGTGCATTGTAAAACGTTTTTCCTACAAATGTACATATTTGCTTAGTTCAGTATCTTTGTCTGCCCTTAAAGGAACTCTCACTCAAACTTCCAGTCGACCCAATAAAGGGACCCATGCTTGAAAACCCCTGGTCTAACAAAACTTTAGAAGCATTTGTTGAAAATATATCCATTTATTCACAAAAATCATCCTATTAGTCTTGATTGATCGCTCTGTCAGTTAATGTCAGTGTATTGATTTCATAAAGTGATGAAAGGTTATTACAATTCTTTAGAGTATCAATGTATTCCACATTCTTTAGTACCCTCTTGGACTCCTAATAGAGCTGAGAATCATCTGTATCTTGCCTGGTTTCATTACGCTGACTTCTGCCCAGCACAGCAGAGGCTCCAGTCCTGACTATGATTTAGAGGTATTCAGCGTAATTATTCCCTTTGCTTTTTGGCTGCAAATTTATCTTTGTCTTGGCCTCGTACCTCACAGCCATGGAGTCTCACCAGCTGAGGATAACAGAACTGCGAAGAACTATTCAACCCTTTTAAATGTTTTTTAGGGCTGATGAGGGGAGAATAGTAGGTTTGAGACTGATGGAATTAGCCATTGCTGGATTACAGAGAGGTCTGGTGGTGTGGGTTGGTGTGATAGATTGACTGAGTTATTGCCATGAGGCACCAGATTGAATGAAAGCTTGCAGCTATAAAAGGGAAGTGAGGGTAAGAGGCTGCAGTTGGAAGAAATAAGAAGGTTGAGAAGAAGGAGGGGAGAGGAATGGTTTATCTGCTCTGTGTGAGTGATCGAACAATGCACGGCTGGTTGGGAAGATGAAGGTGGCCTCAGTGCTGGAGAAAATGTTGCTGATATGGATGCAGGAAGTAATTTATTCTCCCCATTTTGAGCAAAGCTTACTTCATATCTATTGCCATTTCCAGCTGAAAGTAGATAACGGGTGACGAGTTTTCCAATTGACCAAAAGTAGAGGCACACACAAATTTCAGAGCATGACTTCGCAGGTGGTGGCCAGACCCATTGATAGAAGAGATTTAAAGAGATTTGACATCATCTGCAGGTGGGTTGAGGCAATTTGACTGATCCATCCATGCAAAACCAGTTTATGCGGTAAAATCTATTTGACTAAACAAAGCAGACCTCAACTTTTAAATACTTTATCACAAATGTTCAAATAAATGCTGTTCTTTTGATCTTTTCTATTCATTAAAGAATCCTGTAAAAATGTATCCACAAATATATTAAGCAGCAAAACCACTTCAACATTGATGAAGTTTCTTGAGCATCAAATCAGCATATTAGAATGATGAAGGATCATATGACACCGAATTCTGGAGTAATGACATTAGAGGAAAGTTACATTTCAAACATGTATTTAAAGAGAAAACTAGTTATTTTAAAATGTTAATATGTGATCAAATGACTTGAACTCAAACATTTCAATGGAAGAATATAAAGTGACATTAAAAAATATGTATATATATAGACATTTTACGGTAAGTTTGAGATCCAATTAAAGAAAACAGTCATATTTTAAGATATAGGGCCCTATTTTAAAGATCTAAGCGCATAATCTGAAAAATGATTTGGCGCATGGTCTAAAAGGGTTGTCCCTATTCTCTTAATGAGCAATGTGTTTTTGGTTAATGAGAGTAATGTTTTGGGTGTAACGTGCAATAAACCATTCAGAGTCTCTCCTACCATTTCTTTTAAAAGCTAGTTGTGCTAGCACCATGGCGGAATTTGCGAGTGGAAAGACTGAACTCTTTTCCAGAGAGGAATTTTTAATATTTAAAAATGTTTGTGCGCTGCTGCACATCCCTCTGTGCAGCATGCCCATGGGCGCACAGATGGACGCAAATGCATTTGCTATTTATGCAACGTGTCGCAGGACGTGAAAATAACTGCGTTGGGCTGAAAATAGTAAAAAACACATTTGTTGCGCCTGGCGCTGCAGTGCGCCAGGAGTATGATAGGGCCCATAAAGCCACAAACGGGAGATAAAGTTGTAGTTAGAAATGGGCTTCCATAATCAAGAGTGTCAGAATGGCTTTTACTCCAACTCCAATGAGAAAATAAGCCTAGATTTTATAAGCAGACATACTGCAAGGCTCATGATAGTGCCATCAGTATTTAGAACATTGCAACTGCCCTTATGTTCCAAACCCAATGTTCATGGTATGCTGTGCACAGTCCACAGTAGTGAAATCATTTACTTTTTAACCAGAAAACTTTCATTTTTGCTCTAAAGCATAAGCGTCTGCTTCCTAGAGAGTAAGGCTTTAAATGAACATTCACAGTGTGTAAAGAAGAAACTACCCACACTCATAGCACACACTTGTGAAGAGTGTCAGCTGTCCCTTATCTCTCTCTTCCTCATCCTGTTTTTTTTTAATTCAGTGGGCGACTAGTGCCTGATACAACAGTATCCAATCTTTAATTTGCTTAAAATCCAACACCTTGCTTTCCCAACCTCAGGGTACATCTCTGCTCAATTTCACACGTACAGTCCAGAAAAAGTCCTAATTCAATTTGAGCCTGTTTAAGAAAGCAGGGGCTTTCCGTCTCCAGGGTAAGTTTATCTCAGCAAGAGGCCAGGCATGTCAGATTTGAACAACGACACAGCCATTTCCCATTAGTAGCTAGAATGAAGTATGTAAATCAGTCTTGGGGGCTCGGAACCCATTAGGGCGACCCAACAACTCACCCAGCAAGCTCCCCGCAACCATCTTTTGCTCTTAGTTACTGCAAGGTCACCTGTTCTCCGAGAGATTGTGTTGCAGGGCTCCTAATGCTTGTGTGCACTGTCTTTCAGCATTACCTTCAGGCAGATGACAGGATCCTTATAACTTCCTATGGTAATGAGATCTTCACTCTCGGTTTGAGCCCTTAACAGCATGAACAGAGAAGCCAAGGACAGAAGGTGCAGATAATCCAAAGAGACGTATTATGTAGATATCTGTCTTACGTTGCTTAAATTAAATGCAACTGCATCTAAACACAAAGTGATACAAATTTTCAGGTTTTCATTGTTGGTCTTTTTGGCTAATATTGTGTATGATATTCAAACATGAGGCTTACACTAGTACAGACAAAAGTCGGGCAATGTGGTCCCACTGACATCATCTGATGTCACCTGTTCATCTGATACCGCCCTTAAGACTTTTAAAGAGGTTTAATTGGTTAGCAGTTGTGGAGTTTCAGCTGCTGAAATTATCCTCATGTTTAAATTCATTCCAGGTTTACGAGATCTGCTGGAAAGACTAGCAGGGATTTCCATATTAGTCATGGTCCCGGTTCTGGTGCTGGTGGCTCATGCTGTTGTCCACACCTCTTGTACTTTTACCTTACTAGCATATTAAAAATAACATACTTTAAAATCTTTAATTCAGTGAACATGAATGTATTACAATAATTTGTAGCTCGATGATATTTAGCTTGCGTGCAATTTTTGTAATGCAAGAGGAGGCTTGACTTGATCTGATTTTTTTCAACCAGTGATTTTCTGTGACTTTTCCAGTTGTAGATGGATTTTATAGACATCACTCTAATAAAGAAGAGTCATTTCTAGCCGATAAAATACTTTAGAACTCGGATTAATTTCCATGACTTTTCAGTGACCTTTTAAGATGATCATGTTATTAATTTTCATGATTTTTCAATGCCTCAAAATAACAAATTCCCTGATATTTTTCCAGTATCATTGGAAACTTGAAAGATACTGGTCACTCAGCATGGTATTTCAAATTACTTTTGTTTAACCAAGAAGTTTTTGCTAGTTAAGCTAGTTAAAAACCAGAATTCTTTATTTTTCTTTCTCTACTCTGCCTATACAATCGACACTTCATTATAACTTCCTACATTCCTGAATCAATCTCTATATGAACAGATGTTGTATAAATAATAAAGTTCAGGTGATGATGATCAAGAGTTTTTAGGGTAAGTACATTATAAGCATTGAAACAGTAAGCTTGTAGAGTTGTAGACATAATACAATACAATAAACAGTGCTATAGTACTACAAATGATGAAGGTTGTGCAAGAATTAGCTCCCTTTCGATTCATGACTTTGAATAGGAATTTGTATCATATTTGTTTTTATGTCAATCCATTCAACTATGCAGCCTGTAAAACGTAAAGGGCCTTATCATACACCCGGCACAAATGGCGGCAGACGCGTTGCAAGTGTATTTTGCTAGTTTCAGCCCGACGCAGTTATCATTTTCACGTCCTGCGCAACGTTGTTTAAAAAGCAAATGAATTTGCACACATTTGGACGCCCACGGGCTTGCTGGTCTGAAAACGAGGTGTGATCAGGTGTATTGTTGGCGTGTTGCTATTTTGAGGCAACTGAAATGTGCCATTGACCAACAAAAACCTAACAGTCGATTTAGGTTACGGTGCGATTGACCTAAAAGTCAATCGCACCGTAATTGTTATCTAAAAAGCGTGTTAGAAAAATGCGCCTATAGGTGGGTCCATAACAATCCATTCTATGAACCTTGAAGACATACATTGTTTGTTTAGTTTTTTTTAATAGACAAATTAGTTTTTTTAATTCCTTATGAATCTTTTTTACTACTTCAATTCAAATTCAAATTTGAGTTCAGTTCAGATAGGCGCTCAACCCTGACTAATACAGTTATAGCATTTATGGTACAGTGCAGTTTAACATTTTGAGAAATTGAACTGACCCCTGAACTCTTCCAGTGTTTTCGTATTCCCAGTGCGTAATTGAGCCAGTGTTCACATTGAAAAACATTATTTTTCAAGCTTTTATAGTTGAATGTAAATAATATAATGATGAATTTTTTTCCCCTTTTCATTTATCAAGCCTCAGCCTGCTTGGCTTGCTGTGCTCTGCTTAGTCCTCTGACATGATGAATGTCACAGCTTTGACTGTTTTCTTTCCTCAGTGCATTTTGCTGGCACCCTCAATGCATGACCTTTGGCTCCTACCTCATTCGCTGCAGAGGTCAGGCTTTGAAATCCTTTAGTGGGCAGCTACATACGGATCCGCTCACATGAATGTGACATGCTATTGTCAGGGTTAACCACCAACCTTGCGCAGCTAAAAGCACCTAGAGACCCCAAGCCTGCAATGACATTTCCTCACAGAGCTGGTGCCAGCCTGCATGTCATTTTCTTTTGATACCTCCCCTTCCTCCATTGTGTGGGTGTCTACACGGCAGAGACAGCTTGGCAGGGAGATGGAGACGTGCACATAAAGAGAGAACCACAGGCGTTTGCGCACACCTCTGTTGCCTAACTGCCTGGAGAGGTACGCCGGTCTCAGCAGACACCGGGTTTGTTTGCGCCCGTTTATCAGCAAGGTGCAGTCAGTATGTGCCCCGTTTAGCTTCTGCAGATGGCGTCGTGCCTGTGTTTGTGTGGGAGCCCGTCACTGTCAGTTTGGGGAGCCCAAGGAGGCCCTCATTCCCTGTCTGTTCTTCATCGCAAGCCTCCGTTGTTCTCCATTCATTCTCCGACAGGCCGTTTCTGTCCTGAAGAGTGCAGCAATCAATTCACAGCTCCTACAGTCAGGGTTGTGCACCATTCAGAAGAATAGAATTGAAAATGCTATTTAAATCCCAATTTAAGTCTAGAATTTGAATTAAAGAAAACAAATTAAATCCTGCCATAATTTACTTACCCTTAAGTTGTCTGGTTACCATCATTCCTTTGTGTTCAACAGAAGAAATAAACAGGTTTGGAAAAACTGCTGAGTAAATTATGAATAAATGTACATTTTTGGGTGAACTTTCAATTTAAGGCAGCGCACAGGATTCAGAATTGTAACATCCAATTCAGTAAATTCCTCTTCCAATTTAACTTCCTATGTGATATGTAAGTTTGAAGAATATTCTGTTACAATTTCTGAATTTTGCCAAACCCTTCTTACAGCTGAGCTGGTATTCCATCCAGAACTGTTCTCAGACTATTTTAGAGAAACAAAGACAATAAATGAAGGTCACAATCCGCAGAACTGACACCACTATGGTTGGACGAACACCACAACAAGTCGGTTATAGAGATATTAACCCCAAACCAAAAGCTGTGAACCTTCTCAAGACTCAAATTTGGTCATCCTGCAGAAGCATGTTAACTTTCTTAGGATATGTTTGGCTTTTACTTTTTTGCTGTGTTCAGGGTGAGCTAAAACACTGAGAAAGAGTCAGCTCACATTTCCAGGCTGGCTCAGCTGTATGCTTTCTCTCAGGTGAGCGAAACGCAAATGCCTGTGGGAAAGTTTCTACCTCCCAACCATGAATATTTACAGCACTTCAGGATGCAGAGGCGAGGCGTTTCATCATTAAATTCGAAGGCTAGAAATTCCACAAGAAGCTCTCTTGTTTTAGGAATGCTTCTGCTTAAGCTCAATTACCTACGTAAATTAATTTTTGCATGGATTAGCTTTCCACGTCAAACGACAGCTCATCACACCTTACTTATTATACAGCATGGAAATGGGAGATATGGGGCACTACGGAGGTGATGAATAATGTGTGTCAGTGGGTGCGTGATGGATTTTTCACTTTCATTCCTCTCATATGCAGAGGCGGAACACTTTGCGGATTGAGAGGGAGTTTAGCTTTAACCACAGGTTTAAATGAGGGCCCGTTTTCATAGATCAGCCCTGCATTTAAATGCATGAAAGAGTAGAAGGGGGGTCATAGATCACAATATGACTTGGAGAGCACCGGCAGCTCCAGGCGCTGTGACAACCTAAACCTCATTCACGATCGCACCAAATTCATGCTATTAGCTTTGAAAAATCAGCGGTATGTGGTGTGAAACCACACTCATAGAAAAAAACAACCTTGAATAAAATAGTTATTGCAGTTTATAAAAAGAATAGAAAAAGGTAATTTCATGTCTCATGTCATTCCAAACCTGTATGACTTTATTTCTTCAATGGAGATTTACATTTACAAAAATATATATTTTTAAGTATATCCTAGACCTGGTTGTAATTTAATGACGACTGGGGCTGTACAAAATGCTCTTAATAGTGGTGCATGAGATTTGTACATAATATTCCACATTTTCAAAAAAATATTAAATGGCATTTTTGTGAAATGTATTATAACGTCATTATTCACTGATAATGTTCCAGTCCAGTAACTGACCAAATCATTGATTAATTGAGCAGAATTAATAAATGATTTGTTCACATCAGAACTTTATTTTAATTAATTTCTACAATGAGAAGTAACTTAAATTTTGTTGCTCAAAGCTATCATATGTTTTGAGAAAGCTTGGAATGTAATGCCAAGTAGTTTTGTGATCATTTATGGTTATTTTTAGTGCTTGGGGTGAGTAAATAATTCCATACATTTTATGTCAGCCATTTCTTCAACAAGGACTGTGTATGTTCACTCATCATTTATTCCCAGAGCCCATTTTTGGGATGTATACACATTTCTGCCTGGTGAACATTCACCAGTGTGTCCACCATGTGTAAATCAGGCATGGATCAATCATGGAAAAGCTAGTTGTGTGCAGCCATGCTGATGGTGTGAGATGCAGCAGCAGGCTGTGAAATTGAGAGGATGGTCTGTCAAAGGTGTGCGGATAGCAATGGGCTGGAGTTCGGGTGCTGCGGGTTGAAGGATTGGAACTGTGGAAAATGTGATTAAATCCGCCTGCTTTTCGTCTGTGGTCTTTATCTTTCCCCCTACCCCAGGCACACAGGCTGCATACTGAGTGACACATTGATTACTGCTGTTAAATCACCTATATAGGAGCTTGTAAAGCTGGAAATATATTTTGGTGTAGGTCTTTAGGAAAATGTATGTGACATACTGTACATATAGAGCAGGCAAATTGTTAGCTAGCATGGGCTATATAACTGGAATAATAATTAAAAAAAAGATTGAGAACAAAATGTAGAAGCAAAAGCAAAATAAATGCATGCATTTATCATGCAGTGCAGTGTAAGTGTGATGTTTGGTTTTGGAAGGAAATGAACTGTTATGGCCAAAAGCTAGCCTGAAGATAGACGTTTGAATATAGTTTTGGGCATGCATGCCATTTTTATAATGGAAGGTCTGATTCAAAGTCCAGGAAGTCATGCACATTAGTTGTGTTCTAAATGGACATTTCTGTCAGTTACTATAGGAGAAAACCAATGAATGGCCAGTGCTGTTTTCACATGATGCCTGAGGGCAGCAATTTCAGTGATGCTGATGTCAGATGTTCATAGCTCTGTTTTGAATCATGCAGAAAGAGATGGCCTCTGAAAAATCCATTTCTTGGACATGACGCACAGACAAACTGGACATTTCTACAGTGAGGCAAAATAATAGTGTTAACAAACACGGGCATATAGGCATAGACACATTTCCCTGCAAAAACACATTGTTTGAAAGTATGGTATAGCTGTATTTCTTTATAGATGATTACTCAATTCCTTGACACTTCACAGTTTATTTAATTTAGGTTTGCGACTTTATCATTTTCATTTTTTTGTGTTGAAACCCCTTCTTTTGAAAACTCAATTTCTTGGAGATGTCGCATGGTGACAACTGGACATTTCCATGGTAGGCAAAATTAATGTTAACAAACACAGGCAGACACATGGAATTACACATTGAACCCAACATGGAATGTGGGTTTATTTATATATTTAGCTAAGGTATTTAAGTTTTCTTGTTTTTCCCCTTTTTCATTTTCTTTTTTTTGTGTAGATTTTAATTTACTCAATTAAGGTGGTGACCTTGCCAATTTCATATACTGTGTTGAACACACACAGTATTTATAAAAAAAAAAAAAATGTAACCTCAAATGCGATATGTCCAACATCCTTCAACACGCGATGACTTCCGGTGAGTGAGGTCAATGGACACGATATGGCGTAGATATATGCGCGAGTGATCACTTCAGCCACTTGTATCCGATTGAGATACGCCATATCGACCTCACTCACCAGAAGTCACCGCGCAGTGAAGGCTGTTGTACATAGATGTTTTACCCCAGCATTTGAGGTAAAAAAATAAATAAAAATACTGTCTCTTACCATTCACATGCATTATACGATTGGCAGACTGCAACAGTTGGAATTAAAAATCTTCATTTGTGAGTAGTGTCCTGACCTGGGACCTGCGCCTTAACCCCTGGTCCCTGATTACTGCTTAATCAGGTAATCATTCATATTCCTGAATCTGTATTAAATCTGGGGAATGTAACTTACCTACTTTCAGGTTAGCCTATTTCCACTGAAACACACTGTATGAATTGCTTTATTCTGCTGAACACAAAAGAATATTGAAGGAGAAGAGTGAAGAATTTTGGCAAGTAGCATTCGCATTATTTCCTACTATGGAAATCAATAGCTACGGTCAACTGTCTGGTTACCAACATTCTCTAAAATATCTTCTTTTGTGTCCAACAGAAGAAAGAAACAACTTGAGGGTGAGTGCATGATGAAAGAAATTTCATTTCGGGGTGAACGGTCCCTTTAAAGCAATTTTAATTGAAAAAACCTAAGATCTTTTATTCTTCAAGGTAAACTTGCTATTTGAATGCCATGTAGTTTCAACTGAGATTTATGTAATGGCCATAGCTTAGAGGAGTTTAGCTCCTACACACCTGCCTGGAAGTTTTCATTGGTCCTAATGACCCTGCTTCAGGTGTGTTTAATTAGGGCTGGAGATATGGTGCATTCAAGTCATGTCGTAAAGATCGTATTTACGAGTTGAACGCACATAAACGGCGCCACAAATTCGTAAATACCAGTGGGAAGCTTTGGATTTTATTAAGCCCCTATCTGTACGAGTTGGGGGCGTGTAAGTGAGAAACATGGCGGACTCAATGGACGCAACATCTGTTGGATACTTTGTCATTTACAACAAAGTAAGCTAGCAATGTAATAATATAACAATTAGCCTAATGTATAATGATACAGTTTACAGTGGCTTCATAGATTCATTAAAAAACGTAAAAGATTAAAACTCACCTGATGCACATTCTTCGTTCTTCATTTTCTATAAGCAGAGTTAACAAACCTTGCTGTATTTTCGTGAAATTCATTAAAAGAAGGTACACGGCCATCCTGCTCCGAACAAAGAGACTTGAACGCACATGATGTCATAAACATGACTTCTCACCTAGTAAATACGAAAATCCCAAAAGGACTTGAACGCACCAATAAACTCAGTGGGAAAAATCAGTCACACCTTCTTTTGATATTGAATCATTAATACATAAAAATAGAATAAATATAAAGAATTTAACGATACATATAGTTTGTGTTGAGCAACTTTTTTTTAAGTGAATCATATTGCGTTTGGTATATTAGCATTCTTGAATGTGACTGTGGGAACTGACTCATGCTTTCTTCAGAGACTTCAGAGATTTCAGAGAACCCAAAGGAAAATAGTTTTTTTTAAAACCTGATCCGTTGGACCCCCTGTAGTTATAATGACATCAGACTTTTTTATTTTTAAAGGTTGTAAAGTCCTATTTCTCCCCATTTTTTTATTTTATTTTTTTAAATATATATTTCTTTTGTCATTGATTGTGTTAAACTATTAAATACAATAAATTGACTAAACAGCTGGGAAGGCGTCATTTATACTTGAAAAAGTTTCCCCCAAACTTCGAAATGGTCAGGAATTTGTTGACGAACCATTGAAGTACAGTATATAATGTTGTCTCTACATTAACTTGGTACATCAGATGGTAACATTGTTTTATGTTGTCATTACATTTCAGTTGTATTTTCAGTTTCAACAGAAGTGATTTGCAATCAACATCAGATTGTAACATTGATCAAGCAATATTACCAAAGATTAGTGTAACGCTGCTTCATATTACCATTGATTATTTTAGTTAATTTCAATATTGATTCAACGTCAGTGATGTAGAATCCGTCATAGTGTAATGTTGATTCAATTATATTATTATAGATTTTTTGTTGAAATGTCAACATTGTTTAAATAGTAGCTGAGGGTGCAAAAGTGATGTTAAACAACAACAACAAAAAACTAAGCGTAATTACTTTATGATGCCCGCCGCTCAGCACTTGGTGCGCAGCGCGTGATGCGCTTGGTGGGAGCAGCGACACTGCACTTAGTAATATCGAATCAATGATATTACAATTGGTTTGTGGTTGAAATCTCAACATTGCTTCAACATTAACTGAGGGTGCATGAGTGATACTGAACCAAAATCCCTCTGTAACATTAATCCAGTGCAATTAGTGTTGACTCATCACCACTGACTCAACATTGTTTCAATGATTACATGCAATCTGGGTAGGGATCATAGTTGATCCGTGATCCGGTTCAAAATGCTGTGATCACACCCAGACTGTCAATCATGACGTTACACTCTGATTTTATAGCACCACATAACTAATTAAAATCAAACTTACTGGGAAAATTAACACTTAAACATATGTCTGTGTACCTAAAATCTTTGGAAAAAAAATATTTTAGTGTAATTTTGTTTGGCCCGCGTCCCATTCGATTACATGGAGAGGACGGGGTTTAAGACCTATACTGCAGCCAGCCACCAGAGATCGATCGAAAAAAACATTTTTCTCCAATATTTTTCCCTACAGCAGACGCATAGATTTCTTTCCCACATTATTAATGAACTCATTTCTTCTTTTTATTATGTTTGGCAAGTCTGTGTTCTCAGTCTGTTTAATAGTGCAGATATTAATAGTGCAGTATCCCTCTGTTGGCCTGCTTATTTAACACCTTTCAAAACTGAGCATTTCAGTCTTGGTTTTAGTATAATCGCCACCTCTTTTAGCATCTCTGCATCTTTCTGGCTGTCATAGTGGGGAATTGCTTTTTTTTTGGACACTTCATGTCTGCCACAGATAAGAACACTTTGATTTCTTGTTTTGCTGTTTGTGCCAGTCTGAATAATGTGTTCCTGTTGGAAATGCGCTATAATGTTTGCTTAGGCGTAATGGCAGCTGTTTCACCTGTCAGTGTTCCTGGCGCTATGCTTCTAGCATGTGCTAATAATGTCTTTGCATGATGGCAGTGCAGGTTGAGAGGACCAGCAGCATTTCAGATGGGTGTCTAGTCTGGCTCTCATTTGTCTGTTGTTGCTTATACTCAGGTGTAGCTGTGGAAGGCTGAAACTGTAGTAGGAGACGTTACATCATCATCTTGTGAACTCTTCCACTGCAAACTGGAGTATGTTCTCTCATCTCTCTCTCTCTCTCTCTCTCTCTCTCTCTCTCTCTCTCTCTCTCATCAGCTGTTTACGTGGTGAGCTGTGACAGTTTGCTGTTGCTGGTCTGTGGAATGGCGAATTTTGTTTTTGTCTTAAATATACTTGAATTAGATTCTTAGCCCAAGTATGACGTTTTGTGAGTTTTCAGTTATTTTAGTGCCAAACTTTTTTGTTAGTTATTAATGCCAAACTTTTAATTTATTTACGTAATTTGTCACCACATTAATATCAAGAATACTGAAGAAGGTTTGTGAGATGTTAGCTAAATTATTAGCAGCCATTACTTCAGTATTCAGTCACACGATTCTTCAGAAATCTTTCTAATATGCTGATTTGGTGCTTAAGTAACGTTTTTATTTTATTTTATTTTTTTAAAGCTGCAGTCTGTAACTTTTGTTTTGTTTAAAAAGGATGATAAATACTTGATGATGATCAGGTACATAACCAGCCAGTGTTCAAAACTATCTTCTTAGCTTAAAGGTGCACTATGTAACTTTTCCGTCCACTGGTCGCCTATTCAAAACAAAGGTGTAATTTGATGACGGCAAGTTTGAGTGCAGAATCTTGGGACATGTGGTCTTCACCTCACAGCCAGTGGAAAAGCAGAACTCGGGCAGACTCGGCAGAAATCATGTTCATGGATGCGATTATTAACATTACTGTAGTATGAAGCAGAGCAGGACTGAGTGTTGTGGGAGCTGAGCTAGGCCGCTGGAGCGATTGTTGATAAGATGAAGGCAACACACCTCACATAGTGCACTTTTAACCCGATTCACAATGGTAAGCTTGTAATGTGCTATAATTTAAAGGTCCCGTTCTTCGCGTGTTTTCGAAGCTTTGATTATGTTAACAGTGTGCAATATAACATGTGTTCATGTTTAGTGTGTAAAAAAACACAGTATTTTTCACACAATTTACTTATCTGTATACGGCTGTTTTCACTGATGAAAAAACGGCCTGATGATTTCCTTGTTCTATGAAGTCCCTCCTTCAGAAATACGTAACGAGTTCTGATTGGGCCAGCGCTTCCCGTGTTGTGATTCGACAGCAGCTTAGCACACGTTGCCCGGAGAGGTCACGCCTCTTACCATAATGGGGAGATACGCACGCTCAATGTTATTGCAAAAATGTCTATATTGCCTTATCAATTTGAACTTTGAGCTTTATAATTTTACAGGTATTATTTATGCTCTAAAAGCAACATTACACACTAACTAAAGTTTGAAAGATGGAATCGCGAAGAACGGGACCTTTAAGTAGTACTTCCACAGGAAATTCAAGCATGTCTTTGTGTCATTACGTCACGTCTGTATACATAAAGATGGAGTCCAGCAAGTAGTAGTATCGCATGTGAGGATGCTGCAGGTGGCGGATCATTTATAGCCTTTTCTCACAGCAGCTGGAATAATTAAACGTATCATTTTGAATGCGGATTGTAATCCAGAAAGGTCCAAACGACAATCATCAGTGACAACTAGAGATTCACCCAAAAAGCAAAAGACTATACAGAAATGAAAATCTACAGGTAACGCTAACACACTAAATACACACAGTCACCTAATGCTGATGTTGTTAACATTAATAATTTGCGAACAAAGTATAGCAATAATAACAATTTGCATGGTTTGATATGGTATGAGCAAAGCGATCGTTAGATTCAATCACCGTTGGTGGCCATGACTCTGGAAGATTTGGAGTTAAGCTTTTCTTTGAGAAAAGAACAAAGCACGGCACTGAAGTCATTCTTAAGAAGGGACGATGTGTTCGGAGTTTTGCCACAGGATACGATACAAAACTTATGGATTTCTTCATTTTTTATTTTTTTTGGGTGTACTATCCCTTTAATAACTGTTGAAAACAGTTGTGATGCCTAATATTTTAGTAGAAACCGTGATATATTACTATTTTTTTATTATTCTTTGATTAAAAAAACAAAACTATTTTTTGTAACAATGCAAAATAACATTGCATAGTTTCTGAATAAAAGTATTTTTTAAAAACAAATCTTTTAAATTCTAAACTTTTGAACGGTAGTGTAAATTGTAATTAAATACATTCAAAGTGATCAATTTAAGTTTAAAACCTAAAGCAATGTCTGTCTACTTGGGATCACATCAGCTGTAACTGATTATAATACCAGGTGTAAACGTATGATTTCGTTTCGCAAAATAAAAACTTTTTTTTAACACAGTCAGACACCATTCCACCTGCACAGTTTATCCCTTTAGAGCCAGCTCATCCCACAGATGTATTGTCATACAAGACTTTCATGGTTGTATTTGCTACACTGATATGATGCGAAGAAAAACTGATGCTTTAGATTTGTCAAAATGCTTCAGGCCTCTTGCTTTATTCCTTCTCACAGGGATATTGTCTTGAAATTGGTTCGGCTCAGAATTCACAATAGTAAGGTTGTTTTGAACTCCTTTTTTTCTGAGCAGGTAAAAGAAGGAGCGAGAGAGAATAAAAACTTCTGCTCAATTCTCACACGTTGTCAAACATTCTCATTCATGCATCCATATTGACAGATTTGAAATAGAGTATTGTTCCACCTGGTACACTATCTCTTCACCTTACACTAAGCAGAAACAGTTATCTTCAAACATACATCTTTGCTTTGCGACTGCTAGTTGTAGCGCCTAGAGCACCTTGTCACCACGCCTTTCGATAATTAACTTAAAAGAAAATTAAGGCGTAATCTAGTGTGCCTTTCTTCTGTTTTCTGACAAGATTATCCCCTTTTACAGCCGTGCTTGTGTGGCAGAGGTTGAGTGCTGCGAGAGGGCTGTCGCATTATTGCATTTATCTCCTCATGGCCTTGTCTATTTAATGAGTCTTTCAGCCTGACAACGTCAAATGTGCTACCACTTCACTCTGAGATGCCTCTCTTCTCCATAAGCTCCCCTAAGTAGACGTTTCAGCTGTAATTTAATGGACCCTTTTTGTTGTTAAGTGAAGGTTATTTTAAGTGTTTAATTACTGGCCTTTGATCACTTGTTTAAGTGGATGTCTGCTTGAAATATCAGCTCTTTAAAACCGCTCCAGTTCATGCATACTGACCTCCATTCAGAGGCCAGATTACATATGGTGCTTATTAGGTGGTCACAAGAATATGAATTGTCTTAAAACTTTCAGTTGTAATTTTGTGATTAGTTATGGTAGCGTTTAGGGTTGTTTCTTGTTGTCTAATTGGTAAGAGTTGAGGCATCAAGTGTAGTTGTGTCTAAAATCAGACTTTCAGAGTATGTACTGTATTCAACAAATAACTTACTTTACTACTGACTTTTGCAGAAGTGTTTTTTTGGGTGTGCAGTTGGGAATAAATTCCCAGGCATACATCATCCATCATCTTTGTATTGTAATTTTGACGTACCTTGCCAACCTCAAACTTTTGAACTGTAGTGTACAGTACCTTTATTTTCCTCTTACAGTCATAGTTAGATTTAGTCTTAAGGGGTTCGCTTTTGGTTTGAGATGTACATTTCTGTATGTCTCAATTTTACAATTTTGGCATCCATGTAGAAAAAAATTCTCATGAGACTGGGTTTGTTCTTCGCAATTATTCTGTTGCTACTTCAATTCAGTTTGGCAGTTCCTCAGCTCCTGTGGCCTCATGGGAAAGAAAATAGTCTAAGAGATATACACTTCAGGATATTCAGTCTGTTTTTTTCACTTAAAGTTTATTGAATACTCTGACAGTATTATTGAAACAATCAGTTTGATGAGGCTGTAAATAACACACAGGGTGCTTTCAGAATTTTTGGCACTCCTGGTAAATATGATCAGAGATGGCTGTAAAAATTAATCTGCATTGTTTATCCTTTTGATCTTTTGTTCAAAAAATTTCAGAAATTAGTCTTGTGGTCAGAGAAAAAAAAATCATTAACAACCCCTACATCACCACCTTTTGTTTGGGAGGGCTTCAAGAAAAATCCTCCTCGTTCATCCAAAAACAAACTCCAGCATATTCAGTGTCTGTCAGACAGGACTGGAACTTCAAAAGTGACGTGGTTCTATGGTTAGATGAAACAAAAAGTAATAATTTTTTGGCAGCAAACCCACCAGATGGGTTTGGTGCAAACAAGGATAAAAAGTGGCCCATGCCATAAAATATATCGCTTTAATGATGTGGGCCTATTTTTTCAACAGTTAAACTATTTTAATTTACAAATGCAATGCATGTTTCTAAATTTGGTGCATTTGCACCTACACCAACAATTACGAAATAACAGACGGCGTCATTCTGTTCCAAGCATGTAAAAATGTCCAAAATACATATTCCTAGTTTTCAGGCATACTTGGGGGTGATTGACGGTCTATATGGCTTCATTTGTTATGCGTATACAATGCCTTTTCACAGTTTACAGCAGTCCACACAAGGTTAACAGATCACTCCAGTCGGCTCATTCATAAAGCATGTGTTTTGCATTTGTGGATTCGAGAGAAAAATGAAAGTATTCACAGATCCATCACATTGTGATATGCTGTCATGCCCGACTTTTTTCCCAGAATTCCATTGCACGGACACCCTTAGGTAGGGTTCCGCCTGCCAGCATGAAGGGCACAGGCGGTCACACTGGGCATCAATCATGCAGCAGGACATGATGCCAGTGTAAAGCTTTGATAAAGAGTGTCGTTTGAGCTGAAACCCCGTCAAGGACTTATTAAAGGCCTGCCTTGCTGTGATTAACGATCCGGTCCGTTTTGCCTAGACCAGTCTCGCTAAGAGTAGTGGAAGGTGAGGATGTGAAAGGAAAGAGTGCAGGTTTACCCTCACTCTCTAAGTGAAAATTTGAGAACACAAATAAGTTCACTACTAGTTCAAATTACTTTTAATTATCCTGCTTGTGCACTGCCTTTTAAGCATTGTAAGCATGTAATATACTTATCAGTGTTGGGGAGCAACAAACTAAAATTTAGCCGTTATCAAACTTGTAAAACAAATAGCGGTTTAACATGATTAAACCCTACAGCGCTGTGTTTGTAATATAGCTTTGTGCACACAGGTTTATAGTTTATAGCGTGAGTCGTGACATACTAATGTAACGCTATCACCGGAGGTCAGGACTGTGCAGGCCAGGCAAGTTCCTCCACATCAAACTCACTCATCCATGTATTTATGGACCTTGCTTCGTGCACTGGTGTGCAGTCATGTTGGAACAGGAAGGGGCCATCCCCAAACTGTTCCCACAAAGTTGTCTTGGTATGCTGAATCATTAAGAGTTCCTTTCACTGGAACTAAGGGGCCAAGACCAAGCCCTGAAAAACAACCCCACACCATAATCCCCCCTCCACCAAACTTTACACTTGGCACAATGCAGTCAGACAAATACCGTTCTCCTGGTAACAGCCAAACCCAAACTCGTCCATAGGGAGAAGTGTGATTGGTCACTCCAGAGAACACGTCTCCACTGCTCTAGAGTCCAGTGGCTGCATGCTTTACACCACTGCATCCGGTGCTTTGCATTGCACTTGGTGATGTAAGGCTTGAATACAGCTGCTTGGCCATGGAAACCAATTCCATGATGCTCTCTTTGGAGGTCTGTAGCTATTGACTCAGCATGCGCTGACCCTGCTCTGTGATTTTACGTGGCCTACAACTTTGTGGCTGAGTTACTGTTGTTCCCAATTGCTTCCACTTTGTTATAATACCACTAACAGTTAAACATAGAATATTTCGTAGTGAGTAAATTTCACGGATGGACTTATTGCACAGGTGGCAACCCATAACAGTACCAGTATTCAATGATTTGGAGGGGTGTCCCAATACTTTTGGAAATATAGTGTATATTTAAACGGATGGATTACACTGCTAAACAAAAGTTTGGGGTTTATTCATGTTTTTTTATTGTTTTTGTTTGGGGTTTATTAATGTTATTATTCTCGCCAAGGCTGCATTTGATCAAAATACATTAAAACCATGATACCTTTTATTATTACTATTATTAATTATAAAGGATTCTTTGATTAATAGAATAGCACTTATTTGAAATAGAATTTTTATGTAACAATGTAACAAGTTGTTACTGTTGCTTTTGCTGAATAAAAGTATTAATTCATTTTAAAAAGTGTAAATGTTACTAAAAAAACAGTGACTTGCAGTTTGGCAAGATAAAGTTTCAAAGTTACTTCCCCAGTGCTGCTTCTTTATATACATTGTAAATCCTTTTTACTTTCTTTTCTTCAAGCCACAGAAGGCGGAATCTATCCATACATATTGCTCTCAGTTCCACATGTCACTGTTCCACACTTTTTCAAATATCAAAGCTGTTTTTTGATGGTTTCTCTTGTATGGAGTGAATTATTAAATTTGCTTCACATGCCCAGCCTTTTCAGCACAATAGTCAGGCCAGGCTGAGAGGGGAATGGCCCTGAAGGGAACCGCACGCGTCCTCCTATGATTGCAGTCTATTTGTCGGGCATCACATACTCTCCATGCATTCTCATACAATGTGTGTTATCAGCTAAGCCGCGAGCACACGTAAAATACACATGTTTGCCAATGTGTACAGCTGTGCGCACTTCACTATGTAAATGTTTCGTGCAGGAGCAGCGCTGTACGTCAGCTTCTGCACTGGCATTTAGAAAGCCTGAGTTCCTAAAGCCCTCTGGGTTTACCATTTTCAAACATCCGTGCGTATTTCCTGCAATTTACACTTTTTCACTGAGATTGACGAATGAGAAAAAGCCACAATGTAGAACCGTTTGTCCCCGGTGAAGTTTTCACAAGGGCTATACACTGAGAAAAGGTTGAAAACTAGCCCCGTTCTCTACTATAGTTATTGAAACTCATATCAAAATGTATGCAGTGAGTGGTCTGGGTCTTTTTTTCGACTTCCTGCATGACTGTGCAGTTTTATTTCATTGATCATCAGTTTTCCACTCAGCATGCATTGCATTTTTAACTAGTGTTCCAAGGATGTTTTTTCCCCTGTTTTATTAGGATTGATTGAGCATGTTTTTTTATTGATGAGGCTGTTCATATTGCTCAAATGCTGGCTGCGATCTATGGCGATGTAGATGTTGTTGCAATACCAGAGACTCCATCACTGCGAAATGTCTGTATGAATGTGAAACAGGAAGCTCTGTTAATAAGCCCTTATTGGTGTTTTGCCATCCTGAGTCTATCCTGAAGCTTCATACAGACAGAGAATACTTTGTGTTGTATTTTTGTATTTATTACACTTCCCTTCTAAGAACACCCACCTCTCCCAGTAGGAAAGAGGAATCACAAATGAGATCCCTTTTATATCTCAATTGTAGACAGCTAAGCAACAAGATGGAAAGCAAATGGAAACTTTTAAAGTTTTAAAGCTTAAAAGGGTTTATTCACCCAAAACATTTTATTCTGTCATTATTTATTCACCCTCATGTTGTTCTAAACCTAAATTACTTTTCTTCTAAAAAACAAAAGTGTTATTTTGAGGTCCTGATCACTATAACACAATTAAAAACAATATGGCTTTACAATAAGCTTTGGTGTATGAAGCACCCTAAAAAAGACTTGGAATAGTAAGAATATTAATATTGTGTGTGAAACAGGCCAACATTTAAGCTGACATGAAAGTGAGTAAATAATGAAAGAATGTCATTTTGTGAGCTACTACTTTGTACTCACACTAGGCGCTCTGAACCGTGCCCGAGCGCGTTTGACCCCCAAAGCCCGGTTCGTTTGACAAGCGTGAGTGCTCCGTTCCATGGCCTGGTGCGGTTCTTTTGGCCGGCCCTGGCCCGCTTGGAAGAGGTGGGCCAGAGCACGGTTCGGTTGAACGCGGTTCGCATGCAGTGTGAGCGCTAACCGCGCCAGAGCATGGAACAGCTGTGCACATCATGACAGCAAACACCAAATTATTACTAATTGGATAGATTTTTTGATTAAATCAAGTATATTTAGGTTTATAACGGTCCTTGTTCTCACCTTATTGATGAACATGGATTGTAGTTTGCGAGTAAAGCTGCAAATTCCTCCATCAAAGTCAGCTGCCTCTGTAATAATCTTCTGACACGTGCAGTATAATCAAGTGAAAATCGATGCGCGGCATAAATTATAAATCTATTAGGCAGTCTATTAGCGAAAGCGTTTTTCTTCCTGTCTTCTTCAAAACAAAAAGTTGCATTGTGAATGATGTAAGCGTGCTCCGTCCGGTACGTTAAGTGCAATGTGAGTGCAGGCCAGCGGGAGTGGGGACAATTGCGCCTAGTGTAAGTACACCATAAGTATCAGATTTTTCTCCTGAAAAATTTCTATGGAGATTCATAAGATAGAGTGGTGCTAAATAAATAAATTGTATTGCGCTGTATTCGCATTGTATGTCAGCAGCTGTCTCATTTGTATCTTTTTTATTATTATTTCTCCTAAGGAATTTGAGGAGGCACATCTGAGACAAGTAGATACTTGACATAACTGTGATCTCAATTACATGCAAGTCTCCTGAGCTAAGAAATTGCAACCTCAGAGGCAAACACTTCTCCTCTGGGTCCAGAGAAACACTCAGGAGACTCATGCATTGGCATGTGGTGGAGAGTTTCTCCATTGAGACTGTGCCCACATGCTAAACCTGATAAACAACATGTTTGTCTATATATAGTGGAGGTGTCCTAGATCTGAAGCACAAAAACCTGCATGCGGTCGCTATATATCATGGAGCGGTTAGATCTGTTTGGTCTGGTGAAGGCTACATTTGTGGAATTCATCTGATGGATTATTGTAATGAAGTCTGTGTTGTTTACCAGCATCCTCCTGCTGTCTTTTCAATGCCTTTCTTATATATTTTCCTTCACTCTTTCCCTGTCTCTCCTTCATTGTAGTGTTTATAGGCTCAGATTAATCCCAGCATGCCTGCATAGAACATCATCAAAACATCATCACATAATGAAACAGAAGATGTGAAATACATTTAGATTATGCCGAATGAGGGTTTATACGAGGAAAGAACAAACATGCTTTCCTGACGGAATTGCTACGGTGTATATACCATTTTTCCAGCTTTCAGCTCTTCTGGCTGTCCACATTAGTGTGGTTGTCTTGAAGCAGCCTACATGAATTATTCAATCAACCAGCTGATTGTCTCAATTAGATATTGCATTGCCCCATAATCAGTGTTTTGTTAACCAATGCACAATGTCCCCGCTTGTATGCGTAAGTCGCTTTCTCTTCCCGTAGGGGTGGAGACAGTAAAAAATCGACAAATATCACACATTTGTGCAGTTAAATTAAATTAAGCTTCAGTGCGAGAGAGCGAGCGAACATAAGGACACCCATGCATTAAATTCAATTGAGAATGCTGCCAATAATTGAAAACAAATCTATTTATGCCAGTAGAGTCTTGGTCTGTGATGATTAATGAGGCCAAGGAGAAAAATGGGCACTGTATTTTAGTATAACATGGCTGAATGGCGATGTGGAGGAGGAAAAGGGGAAGACAGGGATCAGGGATAACCGTTGATCCGTCTCTCTGTCTGTCTGTCTATCTACTTATCATGTATCTCCATCCGTCCGTCAGTCTGTCCGTCTGTCAATAGTGTATCTCTATCTATCTATCTATCTATCTATCTATCTATCTATCTATCTGTCTGTCTGTCTGTCTGTCTGTCTGTCTGTCTGTCTGTCTGTCTGTCCGTCCGTCCGTCCGTCCGTCCGTCCGTCCGTCCGTCCGTCCGTCCGTCCGTCCGTCCGTCCGTCCGTCCGTCCGTCCGTCCGTCCGTCCGTCCGTCCATCATCCATCCATCCATCCATCCATCCATCCATCCATCCATCCATCCATCCATCCATCCATCCATCCATCCATCCATCCATCCATCATCTATCTATCTATCTATCTATCTATCTATCTATCTATCTATCTATCTATCTATCTATCTATCTATCTATCTATCTATCTATCTATCTATCTATCTATCTTCTGTCTGTCTGTCTGTCTGTCTGTCTGTCTGTCTATCTATTTATCTTTAATGTATCTACATTCATCCATCCATAATATCTGCCTGTCCCTCTGTCTGTCATGTATATCCATCCATCCATCCATCCATCCATCCATCCATCCATCCGTCCGTCCGTCCGTCCGTCCGTCCGTCCGTCCGTCCGTCCGTCCGTCCGTCCGTCCATCCGTCCATCCGTCCGTCCATCCATCCATCCATCCATCCATCCATCCTCATTTCAAGTTTTGATTCAGAGTTTTAATTTAGAGTTACTTTATTATATATTTTATATAATATTTTTGTTTGCATTCTGTACCACGGATAAGTTTACCACCTTCTCAGAGAAAACACCTTTGACGTAATCTCTGGACATAATAAAGATGACCGCTCAACAACACGTTTGTTATCAGACTAAAAGCAGTGGGTGATATTTTCAGACAGCCCAGCACAATTGGGAGCTCTCAGATCTGAAAGAAATTAATGAGTCTTCAAGTTTCGTTCAAAGCCGTGGCAGGTGACTCTGTGGGGGAGTGTTTTTTTATTTTTTTAGGCGCTCTAGCTTTTCACAGAAAGTGTGGCATTTGAAATTATATTGCAGACAGTCAACATCTTTCTCGCACGTTTGCATCCACCACATGTCAGGTTAAATTTTCACTTTTTTGAGCTTCAAAAAGCAGCCACTCATGGTTAGGTTAGAAATAAATCAAAATATTTCTGGCAGTCCTGGCTCACTTGGTGCTCCAGGCGAAGTGAGACATGTATGCGGGACTCGATATAATGTTTGACGTATACAGATGATACTCAACCAGAATAAGTCTTTTGCCACCGCATATTAATCTCATGATGCAGTTTTTGTTTGGAATGCAGTTCCACACAAATGTCCTTATTTAAAGTCAGAGCACATACATTTTGTAATGCAAAAAATAATAGCTTTGATATTCGATAGTCGTTTATTCTTTTTGATATATTTTTGATGTGTTTTAAAGCAAGATGAGGGTGGGTAGGTGAGGAAATATTTTTCGGTTAAAGCAACTGATCTGCTGGAAGTGTGACTCAAACTCACCAAATTTAGATTGCTGCTCTGTATGCTTTATGTAACGTCTATATCTTAATTTTCATTTCATTTTAAATCTAAAAACTTAAAAAATCAGAGTAGGTAAAAACCTTCATATTTGATTTCATTACCTGACTTTAACACTGGTTTTAACCCAGGTTTGCAGTCTATGCTCATCTTGACCAGTCCAGTCCAGTCAGAGTTGACTGAATAATGCATAGTATATGATGGGTACAGGCTTTGATTTCTTACCCTCAGACTGTAATTCCATCTGGCCAGAGTATATCAAATGGTTTTGAAATTGAGCAGGATATAAATATCCACAACTCAAGCTCAAAGTAGAGCTTTGGCTGGATAGGTACAGCTTAAATTGAACATAATTTAATAAATAAACAATTACAGTTTGTTAGTTTGCTGCAAGAAACTGTAGGCAACATTGAATGTCAACAGCACAAGTTTGTTGTTTTTGGATAGACTTGATAGTTGTGTAGCGTGTGTGATCCTCAGTCATTTGATGCCTTGGATGTCGTTGTTTTTTTGTTTTGCACTGATATTAATTGATAGGCCCAGCAGTCATCATCAGCCGTGAAGTTTGTTCATCTGTGGAAAACCTATTAATTTTCTCTTGGAGCAGTGTATTAAGTACCTAATGTTCTCTTGTAAATTACCTGACAAACTCAAGTGACACCAGCCACCCTTGCTATTTTTCCAAAATGACAATTTCTTGTCAAGATGTGTTGTTTTGAATTTACAAGGAGAACTTTATTAACATGGGTTTAATTCTGTTTATTTGGCATATTGGAAACAAATAGTGCTTTTTCTTAGTTCCTGACTCCATGCCAGACAGCTACCCTTCAAGGGAAGAAAATTACCTTACTTGCTGGCAGGTACCAGTGGAGACTCTAATAATGAATATGACATCTCTCCGCCTGTCTGTCTGTCTGTCTGTCTGTCTGTTTTTAATTTCAGCATGCTCCCATCTGTATTTCTTGACTGCTATGTGAAAACCTGCTTTTAATTAGCTGAAGAAATGAAAGAAAGGTTAATTGGTTCAAATAGTGGGTGGAGACAACATGCCGTACTGGGTGACGGTGCCTGACAGGTGTGTGTGTGTACGTGTGTGTACGCATGTGTATTTGTTTACCTGTGCGGTTTGGCATACACGTCTATCCGTTTCTAACAACTTTCCCCTGCAAGCATTTAAAAACCCGGGACATTCATCATTTTGGTAAGGGGCCATGTTTTGAAGAGGTTATTGCATGCACTCCAAAACGGATTGAGGCCTATTTATAATTTACAATTCATTTTGCTTTCTAGTTTCCGACCCAGCCTTCCATTTAAACCACTTTATTTGCTTTGCCAGACCCAGGTGAGAGACCTTGAATCAAGGGCACTAAACACCCAGGGAGACTTTCATCTCTGTCCTTTCAGATGAGTTCTGCCGATCCCTTCAAAAAGCTCAACTTTAGCAAAAGCAAGTGTTCTGAATTTTGAGAAGAGCTGGACTGTGTTCATACAAAAATCATGAAAGCAAACCAGTGGACATACTTTGCAGTTTTTCTTCCAACCAAAAAAGAAAGAAAGTGAAGACTGCATTTGGGGTCAGTGAAGGTACTCAGAAGTTTGGAATGGTACTACCGTATTTATACAGTATATAAAAAGGTTAGAATCATTAAAACTATCTTTGTGAGGACCGATTTGAATTTGAACCAGCGGAGTGAGGACAAAGAGAGTAAAGAGAGTACATTTTGGCCGGTCTTTACTTTCTGAGACCACTTTAAAGGCCTGTTTGAGGGTCAAGGCTTGGTTTTATGAGTATGGTTAGAATTAGGTTAAGGGTAGGTATAGGGAAAGGGTTTGGGTTAGGCATGTAGTTGTGATGAGTAGTGTTAGAGTAAGGATCTAGACTAGACAGTGCATTGTGTCAGTGAATGCCCTCAGAAAAATAATTCAAGAGTGCGTGTGTGTGTTTGAAAGTCACCAAGGCTGCATTTATTTTTTAAAAATAGGTTAAGTTATTGTGACGTTGTGAAATATAGAATAATATAGAGTGAAATACCTATTTGTAACATGTCATTTATTCCTGAGATTAATTTTCAGCGGCGATTACCATCATTCGTATTTGCAGATTTGGCACTCATTTTTGATCAAATATTGGTGCTTAAATATTAATAATGGTCTTTTATTATTATCAATGTTGAAAACAGATGGTAAATGGACTGCATTTATATAGCGCTTTTAACAGACCAATGGCCATCCAAAGCGCTTTACATCTTGCCTCACATTCACCCATTCACACACTCACTCATACACCGACGGCGGTGTCAACCATGCAAGGCGCCATCCAGCTCGTCGGGAGCAGCTGGGGTTAGGTATCTTGCTCATGGACACCTCGACACTTGGTCAGGTGGAACCGGGGATCGAACCACCAACCTTCCGGTTTGTAGACAATCTACATGAACCACTGAGCCACTGCCCCCCAAATAAACAGAGTTCTTAATATTTTAAAATATTAAGAAGAAAACAGAGTTTGCTTCTTAATATTTTTGTGGAAATTAGCATGAGGATTCCAAGTAGCATGAGTAAATTGCATTTTAATATATTCAAATAGTTATCATAAAAGGCATAAAAAGTTATTTTAAATTGTTGTAATATTTCACAATATTAATCTTCACAATCACATGATAATATTATATTTTGCTTAACAAGGCTGCATTTATTTGTGTTCAAAAATACAGTAAAAATACACTTTTTGAACAAATATATGCAGCCTTGAGCAAAAGATATGTATATACATATATATATATATATATATATATATAATATATAATAATATGTATGTAGTTGTAAACAGCATTGTGTCTTGTTTTACCACTTGTAATCAGATCATTCCCGTTGGGTTTTATTAGCAGGTGTAAACAGGCTATTGGTGCACTGGTTTCCAGATCCATGACTTTCTGTTTGGTATTTGCACTTCTGGATGTGCGCATGTGCCTGTGAATATGGTGGGGCAGATCGGACTCTGCCGCTCTGATGGGTCTTTTATTCCAGTCTGTTGCCTGCAGTGCCTGACATGGCACCATCGTAGCAGTGCCACACTGTGATGTACGGGTGTGATGGGAGCGAGTCGTAGTGGTCTGGTGTAGAGTCAGCTGTGAAGAAGTTATCCATGCCATCTGTCCTTTATGCCTTCTGCCCTACACCCCCTCCCCTCCCATCTGCGTGGAGTCCCTCTTGTCATATTCTCTGCACTATGCTCTCATATCCTCCCTTGTCTATGCTCTCCATTTTTTTGGTTCTGTCCCTGACAGATTTTCAAGGCACCTTCACATGCTCAGACTTTGTCAAAGACTTCAATGGAGTTCATTGCTGAGGCTAGTTACTATGCCCCTTTTTAGTATATTGTCTTTCAAGGTCAGTTTTATGAGGCTAGTGCAATAATATTTTATCTCAGTTAAAATTGTATCATTTATCAAAATGGGAATTTCAATCATTCAATCATTTACTAATAATATCCTGGTCTCTGGTTTCAGTCTAATGAAAGTAAATGAGAACTAGGACTGTCTAAAACCACGTGAAAGCTTTGTGTGAATAACAGACCAAAATCTTTTGTTAGCAGTGTCCGTTTTATGAAGAGATTGTTCTTTTGACTCTGATCTTTTCTGTTAATTACTTGAGAATCCAATTCACAAAACGGATTAATTGATTTGTACACAAATTGGATTGATCTGGTCCTTGAGTTCGCAGTGACTCAAGCAGCAGTTTACAGCTCAATGAGGGTGAATATTATCATAACTTTTTTTTTTCTCATGCAAAGGCATTGTATGACTTCAAAAGAGTTGGAATCAAGCATGCCACACGAGTCCTGAAAATTGGCTGGATGCAGTTTAGGTCAGAAACTCCGCCCTCGCCATGAAATGTGGAAATGGGACATAGACAAACTAAACAATCAAATTACACTTCAAACATTTTTTTCCCAAAATGTTTTCTGTCATTTTAAGCTGTTTTTATCATGCTGATGTTAGTTCAAGTGCTCGTTCTTTCAAAAGTTTTAGTTATTTGATGCTAAAAAAAATGATGGTGTGATGACAGCTTCTCTGAGTGAAGTAAACCCTGAGGCACCAACTGACATTTTTCAGGAATTTCTGGAGGAGATTGGAGCTTTAACTTTAATCTCTACATTTCCATATGTGTTTATTTCACAAAAAGTTGTTGATTAGGCGGGAGTGTGGGCGGGACCACTATTGCGCAGACTCGGGTTACAAGTTGCTACTGCGCAGACTCAAGCCCCCAAGATGTCAGCACCATATTCGAACACTGGGTCTTCACTTATTACCAATGGAAGAGAGTGAAGGTGCGTCGTCCATCTTTTACAGTCTATGGTTGGAATACAGTGGACAAATCTTATGAACAACTTTAATGGCTTATAATGGTGAGTAAATTATGACAGAATTGCTAAATTCCCCCCTACCCCATGCATTTATGATCTGTAAACTCTGAATCAACCTCTTAAAAGTTTCAACAACATATTTATACACACGTTCTTAAGGGTTTAAAGCAACACATTAGCTTTGAAATTTCGCCTTGAACATGCTATAAACACTTGCAGACAAGTGTTAGATGTACAGAAATAAACAGCTTGAAGCTTGTTGAGACTTGGAATGGATTTAATATCAAACAATTCTTCAGTAGCACTGCAGAGGAAAGCGGAAAACTGGACAGTATTGCTGCTTAGATCCAGTTGCCAACGGAGATTCTCTGTTTAGGTTTTCTGCAACCTTTTGGGACTCCTGTGATAGATATTCTTAATGAAGTACCGATGTTTAAACATCCTCGCTAAATGAAAAGACAAATTTAAAGTAGGCAGCCATGTGTACTTCATCTGTGTATGATTAAATGTACGTCTGCCAGAGCAGATAACCCCGCCACTGCAGGGCCCTTCGCAGAAGTTTAGAAGTCCTTGTCACAGCGTCTGCTTTCCATTTCCTCCATCTTCTAGCATTTTTAATGAGTTTGCCCACCCTGATCTCCCTCTGTGCCTCCCCACATACCTTGCTGTGTTCCGTTTTTTCCCTCCCTCCTGCGCTCATCCTGCTGCAGGTGGGATTCATCTCTGGTTTCCTGGCTGCTGTTCGGTAAACAAAGCATTCAGCAGTGGAGAGTGATTCAATTAAGGTTAATTGAAAAGCTCAGTCCGTCTGGGGCTCACGTCTCCCTTCGGTCTGCCAGCCTGGTGTAGAACACTGCTAGAACTCCTCCTACACTACATCTCTGCCTCCTTCTCTGCTTCGTCCACAGCCGTTTATCTCAGTGGCCAAGCTGTTCTCCAGGGCAGCAGCCAACGACGGCCTTATTAAAAATGGATGTTCTCTTTCAAAATTCCTCATGACGTCTTCTCCAGCTGTATGCTTTGTGTGGGGTGATGTGGTGGGTGCTTTTTTACGGCTAGTAGATTCAGGGCTTAGCTGTGACCTCTGCATGGATATTCATTGAATGTTGGAATGCATTATTTTTAATTCATAATAAGTAAAATGTCAAGTAAATCTTTACTGAAGCTAAGACCAAAAAGGTTCCAATAGCCTCAGTCTGAACCTTAGACATGCCCAAAAGTTTACTTTTTTAAAAACTTGCCACCATGTGCGTTGTTTACCAGTACCATTTTTTTAGTCAGGTTAGCAGGCGGGGAGTTGCTGTATTTGTCAAAGATTTGCGAAGCCCATGGCATTGTGAGTTTTGCAAAAACTGTGCATGCTTAGGATATGATTTGAAAATTGCTGTTCATCCTGGAAATAAACTAAAAATAACTATATTTAGCTTTTTTACAGCTTCAAATATTTGGATATTATTTCTGGAGAGCACAACTCTGACCGAAAAGTCCACAAAAAGGCTCCTAGTTTCTTCGATGTTGCTCGCAGAACGCAAGTCTCAGCAATAACTGAGCTTTCACTTTGTTGCTGAGTAAACTACAGTATGCAGCCAGATTTATGTGCAACATTACGTTGGATTTATAGAGTAAATTACAGCTCTGAATGATTTTATTAGTTATTAAAACCACCAGGTGTGAAACACATTCACCTTGGAATCCCACTTTATGGTAACATAGCTTGGAACGTTTATTGATTTACAGTATTTATGCATTAATTCTGCTTGAACCATTCTTTTACTATTCTAAAGTGTTGAAACAAGTAACAGAAGCCAACATGCATTTAATATGTGAAATATGACATTGCGAAGAGCATTGAGTACACATTATGATACGTAATATGTTTCAGTTCTGTGCCTGGATAGGTCAGGGTTGTGTAGTTTAATTATGGGTCAAAACATTGTCATTAGATCTGACATTTTGGGGAGCATTTTGAGATCATTGCAGTGCGTTTTGTTGTTGTGTCCGCTTTTCCAAGCGGTAAAGCTTGTATAGCATGCTCATTAAGTTAACAAGCATAATGCTTGACTCTGAATTGCTGAGCAGGTGAGATGCTCTTTTTTTAGTCCAACATTATTCCTGATGAAGCATTTTGGTAAACAAACATCAATTGACCTGTGGATGATGTTGCAGTCGTGTACCCTTCTACATCTGCTCATAAATGGCTAAGTGCATTTACAGAAAAAAATGAATGTGTCCCCATTCTCTCAGTCTGGTGAGATTCAGCATAACTTTTGGATGCCAGTATTTGTCTGACTAATGAATATCCACCCACGGAAAGTGGCTTTGTTCTACTTCGTTTGAGTTAAAAATCCATCTATTGTTTCTTACAACAGCCATGTTTGGAAGGATTTACAAATGTGTCAAGCTTGAAATGGGGATGGACAGGAGCTGACTCCTTGAACTGTATTGAAAGCCAGTCGTATGGTGGTGCATATGGAGGAAGATTCACCTTGTCTTCAAGCAGCTGCAACTTCATTAAGGCCTTGGCGATGCGGCAGGGAGTCCCATCTGCCGCGGCTGATGGTGTTGGCGTTAGCGCCTGGACCGTGCACGTTTGAGCTTGGCATGTCTAATTCACCCAGCATAGCCACTACATGAGAGATCCGACTGCGAGCAAGTGTTGGACATTACTTAGCTGCTTCCCATCGGCCCTTCTGCCCATCAGAGGTGGGAGGCTGGCCCCATTTTCATTGTGCTGCATTAGTAAGACGTGTTGGGATGAAATCTATGAAAGGATGTTTCCACTATACATTACATCAATGAGGTCTGAACAGGACAGATGCTTGTTATCCTCCATTGACATTTTTAAGTTCTGTATGGCTACATCTTTTTGGTGATCAGGTCTGTTTAAGCAGTTGCTGTTGGGCATGTTTCATTAGGCAGGAGATTTTTTTAACTGGAAAGCCTGTGCTTTCCAATGAGACTAATTTCAGTGCTTTCAAATTGGCTAGGACCCTGTCAAGCCTATTTTTCCATTATGAAATGTTATAATATTTGAGCAGTTCAAGTGTTTGCTTCAGCGGCATAAGCAGAAACTATATTTGGCTGTGGTCAGTATTGGTTCGACCTACAGTTAAATGCTTAGACTTTGGCATAAGTAAGTTTGATCTTGATTGATTTGTTTACACTGCAGGTCCTGATGCCCAATACCAATTTGTTGAATATATCCAATTTTTTGGACAACCAGCTTACCTTTTTAAAAGTGATCCATATCCAATACTCTTGGCGAAACAACCCAAGGTAGACATACTGACCCGGAAAAGCTTAGGCCAAAAAGGGTCATCTTTAAAGGTCAGCAAAACATTGGTCTTTCAAGGTGGCGAAAAAAGAGGATAGCCCTTGTTGCAGCCTGGGCATTGAAAAAGAGTCACGTGATCATGGTCGGTGTCCACCTGAGCTGACGTCATTCGCCACCGTCGCTTTTTCAATCATGTACGACTCGCTTTGACAGGAATAACTGATCTGCCCACTTACATTGTAGACAAAAATACACGCATTTGAATCATTTTAGATTTATTTCCACATATGAATGAGGCCTGAAACCGATCTGAAACTAACGGAGTCTATGCACTTTTTTTCCTTCTTATACATTCATGGGTCATATCTATGGAGCCCAGCAAATGACATGCAAGAAAAAAAACGTACGCACGATTTACTAATTTGTTCCTTCGATTTATAAATCATGCGCACGATTTACTAATTCGTTCCCACAATTTATAAATCGTGCGCATGATTTAGCAAATTGAGGGAACAAATTAGTAAAACGTGCGCAAAATTTATAAATCGAGGGAACAAAATAGTAAATTGTGTGCACAATTTAGCCTACTAGTTTTTTACTGCATGTCATGTGCGGGGCTCCATACATATACAATCTTTGCCACATGGGAGGAAAATATTGGAATTGAATGCGGCCAAAATAGGGGCCACAGGGGTTGATAGGTGGTCACAGAAATAGACAAAGTATATAATTTATTGAACTTTCCATTCACTACTGTAAATACAGATTTGAACTCTTTAGATGCATTGTGATAACTATTATATATTTTATAGTTGTGTACCATTATAAACTGTATATTTTTGGACATATTTATTATAAATGCCTATCGTTTAAAAAAATAGCTTTTTAATTTTTTTTTATTTTAGCACTCATAATTTTTTTCTCACATAGAATAAATGGTTCTATATGTATGACAATATTTTGACAACGATTGCTTCTTGTTCTGCTTCTCTTCCTTCTCCTTCTCCTCCTCCTTCTTGCATTCTAGGAAGTGTGTAACCGAATATTAGGTGGACCAAGTGAAATAAAAAATGTGTTGATTGATTATTTTTCTGATTATTGTTACATAATATGTTGCCTTTAGTATATAGCCCCATATTTGTAAGCATGATGGCACATGCTATAAAGTCGTACTTTGGTTGTATTTATTGATTTTGAACATTTAGAAGGTAAATAAATCAAACTAAACTTTCTTTTGTATATACACCTATCCCAGCAATATAAATGGAAATAAGTCCAAATATCCTGATGAAGAGACTCCAATAAGTCAACGACCCATTCAAAAATGATCACTTGTTATGTCTATTAAACTGAAAACATGGCACATTTCCAATAAACTATTAAGTAGTCACTTATTTTAACAAGATTATCGACTAAGGTGTTTATTTCGGTCACTACTTAAAATGGATGTCACTTTGATAGTCATAGCATGTCGCGCCTGTCACAATATTAACGATGCTTGTGAAATTAGCAAAGCAGACAGTTCTGAAAGCCTTTGTCAACTCAGTGCTGAATGTGATGGTGAATAGTGTTCATTTAAGAGATTTCTTGATGTTGTGTTGATTTGATTGATTGATTTTGGATTTAATTTGATTGATTTGAATTATCTGTGTATAATGAGAAATCGACCAATAGTCCTAAAATTGGTTATATAACCATTTGAGCATTTGAAAGCTCTCATGCTTCCTTTTTCCTTCTTTCTCTGAAGAACGACTTAAAGAGAATATTAATGTTTTCGGCAAGTTGTGAAGTGGCAGGTGAAATTCCCAGTCCAAATCATGGCTGAGGAAGGATCAAAAACTGTGTAGAAAAAAAGCTAAAAATCCCCCCCTATTGTTACCTTAAGAATTTCCTGTCCAATTGTTGCAAGATGTGGAACGAATTGCAGGGTTCTATAGCATAGCTGACAATGGAACACTATCATTTGACAAAAAGTACCACCAAAAACTACAGAGCGAAATCTTCCAAGTAAGTGCTTTTTCAATAAATGGGCCCATTTTAGAGCTAGACGAGTGATGGGAAAGATGGGAAATAATGAAAAAAGCAGAATGACAGAGGCTGACTGAAGCCACCTGGAATGCTTATCTCACAGTAGCTGTCGTGTGGCATGGGTGGATTCTAAATCTTTTTGTGCGTGTGTGTTTGGAGGATTGGGATAATACCTATAACACACTGGAGTATATTCCTCTTCCCCTGAGGAGAAAAGAAGGCAGATGTTTTATTGATCAGGGCTACATTCTTCTTTGCTTCTACCTTCTGCCTCATGCTCTTGTCATTTTCTTGGATGGCATTGATTTGTTTTATATCTGTGGTTGTGATCCCACTATTCTACTTTATCTTTATGCAAATATTTAGCTGTTTGCATGAACAAGTTTTTGTCTTTTCAAATAAATTCAACCCGACTGCAGTGTTTATATATGAATGAATAAATATTATGCTAAAAAGTATTCAGAACAAAATTCTGAATGCCACATCTTTTGTCCATCCTAAACAATATTTCAATTTTTTTTAACCGGCCGTCATGTTTATTGCTCTTGCCCAAATTTAAACGGATTGTTAAAGTAGTTTACATGGCAGTTGTTCTTCTGTTTAATCCAAAAACCACCAGGCCAGTGTTATATATTTTGTTCAGATGAGTACTTATAATATCCCAAATGTTTCCAACTATTTGTAAATTGTGAGAAAATTTTAACCGAGGAACCGGGACGTGTGAGGGAGTCGCCTGTCAATGGCGTCATATCCGCATTACCCATGGTTTCCGCATTACCCATGTGGAGATGGTGGTCCAGTGGGTTAAACCACTTAACTGACATGCAGAAGGTTGCTGGTTCAATCCCAACGGTCACCACCAGTGTGTCCTTGAGCAAGGCACTTTACTCCACGTTGCTTCAGGGTGATTGTCCCTGTAATTAGTGTAAGTCGCTTTGGATAAAAGCGTCTGCCAAATGCATAAATGTAAATGTAAATGTAAATGTTTCCGCTTTTACTGCCGTAGAAACCATGGCAACAGACATGGACAACTGCGTAACATTTAGCGGCACGCTGTTGTAGTTTTGTTTAAACATGACCATGGCAAGCAGACTTTGAAACTAAATGAGAAATCAAAAGAGGACAATTTTTGAGGTGGCGAGAGCTTCGCAACAAACTTCGACTTGACAGAGATGCCGTTCTTCTCACAAATATGAACGGCAGCCTATAGGCTACCTCTCAAAACCTAACAACTGATTTACTTCAATTTTATTTCATTTAACCTCATTTGTCTTTGCCATTTGTCATCTACATTGTAAAAATGTATATTTTATTCTTTTATCTAGACAGGATTTTGATGGATTTTTATCTATTTGCATGAATCGACTGTGATCCGTAGAGTGTTTGCACATTAAGAACATAATATATTCTCAAGTATATTATGTAGTTCTGTGTGCTTTACACATTTTTCAGTAATAGCGAAGTGAATAATAATGGGTTTGACAGGAATAAAAATAGTGTTTTGAGTCAACACTCAGTGATGGTAGTGTCACAGTTTTTCAACTGAAGAGTGTTTGCACAATTTCCCTGTTTATAGTTTTTACATAAATTAGATTTATTTACAATTTTGACAATAAGCTTTTTCTGTCTTTCTCAGCTTCTATCTAGAACATAATATATAGTTGTGTAAAAGATCTTTTGGGAGATGATGTAAGTTGTCACAATGCTGTCTCTCTCGTTTACATGAACTCCATGTACTGCAATATGCATGAGGCAGAATTACTTCAAATGAAAGTGGAAAGCAACACACGTTTTATATTTCGACATCGGTCTGAATGTTTGCTTCACGCTTCTCTGTGACTGGGAGTGCTACACGTGAATGAAGTACAAGGCTGTGTCATCTGAAATATGACTTTATCCTTTCAGAATGAATCTGCCCCCTCGTAACATTATGTCCATTATTTTGAGATGCGTCTTTGGATGTCTTCTCGTACTTGGATGAGGAAACGTTTTTTGAAAGACTATTAGGGTAGAAGATGATTAGATACGCCTTTCCTTTTTGATCTGACAGGGTTGTGTTTTTGAAGTGGAAGTTGATGGAAAGCAAGATAACAAAAAATTGTAGGCTTGGAACAGAAATGCATTGTAGTCAATCATGGTACTTGTGACAAATTGAAGTAGTAAGCCATTTCTGAAATACAGCCGGAGCTCGTTTTGTAGATAGCTTTGCATTTCTCTTTTGAATATGCTGCTTCTTAGAGTTATTACCAGTGTCATACTTTCTAGGGTTGCAGAGTTATTTGTGGCCTATGCATATGCTTTTTTGGCCTTGCATTAATTTACGGACTGACAGGACGTAAACAGACCACAGGTAGCGGCACAACATCTGTTCTTAAGGGTCATTTTTACTCTTTTGCTGATCTGAAACCGTGCACTCCAGACATGCAATCCAATCTATTGCTTTTACATTGCTTGCTATCAGTCTGAAATTGCAAATCAAAATGCAACCCCACTTCTTATATGCATCCACTATAGTTTTTTTTCCCTGAAATCAAAGTCATATAAGGGGTTCCCAGAAGCAGATAGTTCATTTGAGTTCTTGAATTGGCCAACGACAACGATTGCTTCCTTTTCTTTCTTTTTTAAAATTAAGTACAATCAACTTGGATGTTTAAGTCAGTTCAACTTAAATGACATTAAACTGACTTTAAAACATAAGTTATACACAGAATTACAGTATTTCAAGATATCTGTCTTGGTGAGTATTCAAGCAAACCTTATCTGTTATGTCTTAAGTGAACGTTTTGTTAACTGTTGGGGAAAAACATCTGATGTGTATCGTTATATTAGATCCGTGTTGTATAGTAGGTCTTAATATATAGGCTGTCTGTTTCATTAATGTAATCAAACAATTGATTACATTAAATTATTTTTCCTACAGATATTTGGAGTTGCATTGGTGTGTGTCAAATTTTGTATTATTACCAGGGATTGTAAGGTATGGTTGCTAGGTGATTTTGGTTTGGTACCTTCAGAAAACTTTAACTCGATTTTGCTCAAAATTGACTTTAAACAGGTAGTCATTTTTTTTTTTTTGTCTGAAATTTAAATATTAGTCGAAGATAACACAAGTAAACACAAAATGCAGTTTTTAAATGAAGGTTCATCCATATCCATCAATGGTCCACACTCCAGTCCAGAAGGTAGCGGGAATGCACCTATCGTTTGTTTGCCCGCCGCCATAAAACACCAAAAGAAGAAAAAGAGATCCAAATAAATTCAAGAACAAATGAAGAAAGAAAGTAATTGAGATCTTTCAGTCTGGAAAAGGTTATAAAGTCATTTCTAAAGTTTTGGGACTCCAGCAAACAACAGTGAGAGCCATTATCCACAAATGATGAAAACATGGAACAGTGGTGAACCAGGTGAACCCGACTGACCAAAGCTACCCCAAGAGCGCAGTGACGACTCATCCAAGAGGTTACAAAAGACCCCCCAACAACTTACAAAGAACTGCAGGCCTCACTTGCCTCAGTTAAGGTCAGTGTTCATGACTCCACCATAAGAAAGAGACTGGTAAAAAATGGCCTGCATGGCAGAGTTCCAAGATGAAAACCCCTGCTGAGCAAAAATAGCATTAAGGGTTGTCTCATTTTTGCTAGAGAGCATCTTGATGATCCCCAAGACTTTTGTGAAAATACTCCGTGGACTAACGAGACAAAAGATTAATTTTTTGGAAGGTGTGTGTCCCATTACATCTGGTGTAAAAGTAACACCGAATTTCAGAAAAAGAACATCATACCAACAGTAAAATATGGTGGTGTTTGTATGATGGTCTGGGGCTGGGGTGGCCATACGTCCGGATTTTGGCCGACAGTCTGGATTTTAAGCCGCCTGTACGGCATCCGACGCAGCCTCTAGCCGGACACTCATTTGTCCTCCTTTTTGGAGTTGTGCTGAATCGGCCTAAAAAAAACCCACTCTAGAATCTTTATTGGGAACCAGCAGCATAGCATCAAATGTCATAAGATCTCTGGTCAAACAAATGATTGGCTA
This sequence comes from Gobiocypris rarus, assembly GCA_023029165.1. Taxonomy (NCBI): domain Eukaryota; kingdom Metazoa; phylum Chordata; class Actinopteri; order Cypriniformes; family Gobionidae; genus Gobiocypris; species Gobiocypris rarus. Next base: position 13,976,274 of record CM040918.1, on the reverse strand, counting down.
AAAGCGGTGTCAAATAAATATCTGATATATAATTGGTTAAAAACATAAACAAGCCTCCACGATGTGCTGGCTACGTCATATCATTATGTTAACATGCTGAAACGTCAGCTCTCATTTAATCTGGAATGGACAAAAGAGAACTGTGTCGCTATGAAGTGGACCTAAGTAGTCAAGGGAAAGCCGCCACATACAAGCACGGAAAAACATAAAGTAACCGACGAGCCGCAGGTACGTCTTCCCTTAGGTCATTTTTCTGAGAAGCAACATCACCTCAGGATGACAAAATCTCTGCGGCAGAGCTTTGTAAAGTCTATCATAATCATGCAGTCAAGCATCACCAGTCATACTGTATAAAAGAAATACATAAATAAACAAAAATCTGGCACAGTGCCAGCAGCTCAGGCTATTCTGTTTGCAGTTTGGATTCAAATTTCTGAATTAAATTGTCTAAGATTACTGCGCGTTCTTGTGTTCACTGAAGAGGGCAGATGCATCGATACTCGAGACCACGATCAGCAATGCAGCGATTGGTTGGTGGCAAGACAGCAGCGAAATGACATCATATAATTAAAAAAGCCACCTGGCAAAGAAACTTGACCAATTAAAACAAAGAAAAAAAGACGTTTTCTCTTACCTTTATAAGGAAACGGTCAAACCAACATAAATGTTATAATATAAAAATGATTAAAAAAAAAAATTAAAAAAAAAAAGATTTTGTACAGCCTTTACATTTTTATTTCAATGTTGTGAGAACCACACAATCCGAGATCATGCCACATCGACAACATTCAAATTCAGCTGAGTTAGCGAAGAACGGACCCCTGGAGGACAATGATCCAAAACACACCAGCAAGTCCACCTCTGAATGGCTGAAGAAAAATCTAAATTAAGACTTTGGAGTGGCTTAGTCAAAGTCTTGACCTGAATCATATTGAGATGCTGTGGCATGACCTTAAAGGAACACTCCACTTTTTTTTTGAAAATAAGCTCATTTTCCAACTCCCCAGTTAAACAGTTAAACAGCAACCGCTTTTTCACACAAGGCAATGTAGGTTTGGATTTTGTTTTCCCTTAATAACAACCTTCATTAAAAACTGCATTTTGTGTTGACTTGTTATCATTTGACTAATATTTCAATTAGTTTGATCTGAAACATTGAAAGGTGCACTATGTAGGATTTTTGCAGTAAAATATTCAAAAATATTTTGTTCAGTTGAGTACTATATATCCCAAATGTGTCCAACTATGTGTAAATCGTGAGAAAATTGCTATTTTAACCAAGGAACCGGGACGTGTGAGGGAGTCGCCTGTCAATTGCGTCATATCTGCGTTACCCTCGGTTTCCGGATGTTACTCTCACTGCAGTGTGAACAAGTGTCATAGCAGCCGTCAAGTGAAAGCACAGAGTAACGTCATAACATAATTCTCAACACACTCAAATGTATCGAATATGATAAACAGAGCTGCGTTACCTCATACTCGTGACCAGAAAAGCGGAAATGGCACCGACGGCTATGTAAAAGTCATAATAACCGTCATAATAAAAGTCCCGCTGCTCGCGAGCCATGTGTTGAGTAACAATCGCTCCGGCTGCCTTGCTCAGCTCCCACAACAATCGGTCCTGCTCTGCTTCATACTACAGTAACGTTAATAATCGCATCCAGGAACATAATTTCTGCCAGAGTCCTATCCTGATTCTTTTCCACCGGCTGTGAGGTGAAGACCACATGTCCCAAGATTCAGCGCTCAAACTTGGCGTCATCAAACTACGCCTTTGTTTTGAATAGGCGACCAGTGGACGGAAAAGTTGCATAGTGCACCTTTTAAGTGTGACAAAAAGAAAATCAGGAAGGGGCAAACGCTTTTTCACAACACTGTATGTTGTCATAATTAATGACCATATAATTGTTGTGTTTTTAAGTGTTGGTGTTTGACAAAAATTGCAACTCAGTGTGCATTTAGAGTTGTTGTTTTAATGACTTTTGGACTTTTCTAATCTTTGTTATTGCTCACTTCAGTTTTCAGTTGAAAATAAGCAAATAGAACAGACCAATCTGTTCGGTTCAACTGTGTCTGATTAAAGGCCCAGAGGCGACGCGTCCCTGAGCTGAAAGTCCTCGGCCTTGCTTTAGTGCGTGCGCGTATTTATCACCGTCTTAAGTGCTCTCATGAACCGTCTCTACCACTATAACTCTGTCTAATGGAAAACAAAGGCACAGCCAAGGGAGTTCAGACACTGTGTCTCTCTTCTGGCACTAATGCACTATCAAAGGGTGCTGTACGCACACCTCTGCTGGTCATAGCTCACACACCTGCCCACGACAGTACAACGTGTTGCTGTAAGATAGAAGTTGATGAAAAGCATGCAAGGGGATGCATAGATCTGACTGCCAGTGAGAGAGTGAAATAAGTCTATCTTGGGGAATACAGTTTAATCATTTGTAATTAATTGATTTATTGCATGCATGCTTAAGTTAATCATATCCTGAAAGCAAAGCAACTGCTTGTAAAGAGATTATTTTACTTTCTATCTAGAGGAGTTTTCATTGACTTGGGTTTTTACTTGATATTTGTTTTTGTCCCGTACCCTTGAGCCTAGCTCACAGAGAAACTGTTTTGCATTTTTAGATTTTTATTAAACCATTTTAGTGTTTATTAAGACATTATATTCATTTGGTTGGCAACCCTTCGGCAAAACTTCCCGAAACACACATTCTCACACTAAAGAAGTGATTATTATTATTTATTTTTTTGCAGTATATCATCTTGTATCATTAAATATGATTTATCTCATGGAGCATCCTCCCTTTTTAGTAGCCACTTTAATCAGGCAAAAAACTTTATTGTAGCATGAACTGAAAATGTATTTAGCTTGCTCATTATTTCTTTCAATAAATTGGAATTTTTATCTATGATACAGAACTCGGCCATGTTCAAACAGTTTGTTGCTGAAGATAATTTTAAGTACAATATAAGGATACAATATTATGACGTTGATGTGTTGTTAGATAATAGTCTTTATTTATTTATTTATTTATTTATATTATTTACCAATTGTCATAGATTGAAAGTAGGAAATCTAATATTAATAAATAAAATATATATTTTCTTTGTCAGGGAGGTCTATAAAAATAAATGAGATTTGAATGTGTCTAAATTGCTGCAGCTGTTGCAAAATGAAAATTTATATGAGCAAAGCTTTTTTGTAAAATCCTGAACAATCGAGCCTGCCAACCTTCTATTCTGCCTTCACTAACTGTCAAGATCATGTATCGTTGAAATGCAGTTCCTCTTTTATACCGATGCTTTCTTAGCTGTGATGCAGTGAACGGATTCTGTTTTGCTTTGTTGCTCTCACCTTCTACAGCCAAACAGCCGATAAAGCATCAGTGTACAAGCTGTCACGTTCCTGCCTCAGTGGATATTCAGTACTTCTTCATACATGGAAAATGAAATATTTAATTATGTTGTCAAGCACGATAGAAGTGTCAAGCAAATCCGTGACTATTTTTGTAGCATTTCAAAACCATTGGCATTTATAGGGAGATGGTCCACTCTTCCACTCTTTTGGGAAGGCTTTCTACTAGATGTTGGAACATTTTTGCAGGAATTTGATCCCATTGAGACATGGGCATTAGCAAGGTCAGGTACTGATATTGGACGCGGTGGCTTGCAGCTGTTGTTCCAATTCATTCCAAAAAAAGTTGTTCAATTTTTCTTTGTGCAGACCAGTCAGGTTGTTCCACCCTTTGTGTACAGGGGCATTGTCATGTTGAAATAGAAAATGATTATTCCCAAGTTAGATGGTCTCAACTCTGGTCAGGCCCATCAGTTTTAATTTTAGAGGGGTTTGGAACAATTTTAGAGGGGTCAGCTTTTAAGGATGGGAGATCAGCTGACTAACAAGCTAAAAAAACAACTGGGCTGGATGGAAGACCAGATAGACAGTTTTAATAAGCTATGAATTCTCCACTCTTGGGCTCTATATAATAGGGGTGTTGAAATGAATAGTTGCATCAATGCATCGCGGTTCGGACGATTCTACATCGATGCAGTAATAGACCATAATCGGTTATAGCCTACTGATGTTTCTCTGACATCATTCGTCACATATATGTGCTTCTTGTAAAATGGCGGAAGGAGGTGAAACACAAAAGCGAGTATAAACAATTCACCCACTATTTTAACATTTCCAGTGTGCGAGGCTGCGAGCGCGAGTGTGTGCGTGCACGTGCATGCGAGGCTGCATGCGGGTGTGCGAGTGTGTACTGTATGTGCGAGACTGCATGCGTGCGCGAGTGTGTCTGAGCGTTATTGTAACTTAAGTACACTTGACAGTTTCATGCGCTTTTAGTATTTACTAGTTTGTTCAAAATGGTCCTGTTGTCTGCTGTGTTTAGACAAAAGTTGTGTTTGATGTTTGTTACATTCAGGATGTATACTTTCTTGCAGCAGATAAAATAAAAAGGTTCATATCTGAATGCTTGTATTCGTTGATGAAAATGTAGCCATGTGCAGTAATATTGAAAAGTGAGGATGCAACGCATTGTGATACTGATATCGAATTGTTGACATGATCATTTTAATCTAATTGAATCTTGAGATCAGTGATGATTCACAACCCTACTGTATAAGGTAAGGTAAGGTTTCCGCTTCTTTCTCCTCCTCCTTTTTGATCATAGTTCATATAGTGTGCTCATTCAGGGTCAGGCCATGTAAAGCTCAATGTTAAACAGAGGTGTAGCAAGGTGTTCAAAGGCAGCTTATGTCATCCGTCATGTTTTATTCTCAGCAGTTGGCTTTCAGAGATAAGGTCTCATATGCAACCCTTGCTGTGCAACACGAAGTGTACCCAGAGAGTCCCTGTTCATCACAATTACCTTTACGGTAGGGCTCTCTTCTCCAGAGAGCAGTAACAAGAGGAAATAAAATCTCATACTGCTTTCTTTTGCACCAGCAGGGATTTAGACGATAAGGCTATTAGAGAAGAGAGAGCGGGCCGAAAAGTCATTACTCAAAGTGTCCCTCTTTTAAAAGTTTTGTCTATGAGCAGGTGCTCGGTTTTCGGCGGCTGTTTTGGGAATTCATTCACCATCTGAATAAGTCTGCGGACAGTTCATCACAACGGTTGCGTTTACATGGTGACACATTTGTATTCAGCTCGAGTGGAAATGTCTTTTAAGGCACGCGCACACACAGATGACTGCTCGGCCCACTTTCGCTGTGCATCTGTGTATTCGATGAATTACTTGGCATAGTGACCTCGTAGCTTAGTATGTATGATAGCACCTACAGCGCCTGATATTTCAGTCTCACAACACAACAGTAGATAAATAAATGGCAACTAACCAGTCAATACTCCAGATGTGTTTTTTTTGTTTTTTTCTCCCTCTGGGTTATTTGGGTTTCATCAAACAAATTCAAAAGACATGCACACGTGAGATGAGATGACAGTGTGGTAGTGTTTTGGAGTGTGAAGTGCTTAGTGTGATGCTAAAGTTGTAGCGTTAGGCATCACAACATATTGAGCAGAGGGGGTTCTCAAGGTTAGATGAAGAGAGCCGGCCACATTTTCAAGAGGGATCAATGTTTTGTACATTCTACACTCTTTCCCACCAGTGCCTCCTTCACAACCCCCCTGGGGTGGTGACGGAGGTTTTCGGAACAACGAGAAGGGTAGAAGAAATAGATTAGTCCATTTGCTGGGGGCTGCATGTGTGCCGGCGCTGTGAGGAAATAGTGAATGTGTAAAACAGCATTGATTGGGTGAATTGACTCATTCCTTACTTGTTATAATCTGAAAAGATTGAGAGAAAACTAGCAACTGCAGCGTGGTGGTGATGGTGGGAGCTGCACTTCATGTTTTCTGTAGTCCTTTCATTCATGTATTGTGCTTGAAGTCAATACAGCATCAGTGATTTTTCTTCAGATTTATTACTCCATACCGCACCTAATGTATGTTCCAGGCAACAGACCAGGAGGACATCAACCCCACGTCCTCCAGCCCAGCTGGGGGCGACTGCACCAGTGAGTGATCTTGGTGTGGAGAGGTGACCTTAAGCATATGCTGCCTTCAAGTGCACCCAGGAAACTTGTACCTCCAAGTCAGGCATTCGTTATTATTACATGCCACACATTCGAAACATATGAAACATATGAAAAATTATGAACTTTGCACCTATGCTACAGGCTTGCTTTATATATATATATATATATATAGATTATAGATATATGATAAAGATTAGTATGGATGATTTAGTATTAGTATTTCTGCAGCGACTTGCCCTTTCTAACACCACAGCTCAGCAACTTTTTTCTAGAATTCCAAGCTTGGTCATTCATGTGCTCGGAACTTGTATATACATATTTTTTTTAAATCTAAAAATCACTAACTGCACTAAATATTTATTTTTGCAATATATATTTGCATTAGTGCTGGCAAAATTAGCATGTTAACGCATGTTCGGCAGCGGCAGATCTTAAAGGAGCCTAATAAACCAGTTTCTGTAATGTCTGTCATTACTGTTAATCAAAGAACACAGGTAACAGATAAAATTGTAGCTTTAATAAGTATTTATCTATATTTAATGTATTATGTATGCAGTTAAGAAAGGTGTTTGATAACTTTATTCAATTTCTGTATATGTCTAACAGATAGGAAGGCCACAGGTACAGTAAATATGACATTTATTATAATGGGTTTATGTGAAGATTGTTTTAAGTTCACTTAAATTTAAAGTTGTATTTTTTAAAGCCTAATAAATGTTGAAATTGATAGCTTTCCATTATACTGTAATGTTTAATGTCTATGATTAATGTTTAAAAATCAATTTCATAGAGACATTAGCCCCATTAGTATAGAGTGATTAGTATCAGTATTCATTCATAAAAAGATGTCATTACAACAAATATTTATTTATATACTGTCTTTAAGTTGTTTCTACATTAATTTGAAGAGTAACTGTGAAATGATTACAATATAATTTTTTTATATCCAGTGTTTTTTAATCACGATTAATCGCAATTAATTACAGAAATTCTTTTGACTTTGTTACTTTTTTTAATCGATTGACAGCACTAACTTGCATCATGGTTTCCTCCTGACATCTGAGCTGCATATTCTCCTGTTTAACATTATATGAGTCATAAAAGCCTCATGTATCAAATACTGTATGGTTCAGTAAAAAGTTCCATTTAAAAAGAGGTTCATTTCATTCAGTATTTTGCCATGTCATATTCATAATTTGTTGTGCAGCTGCAAGTTGTAACATTATGTTTATGTTGTGTATTTTTAAATGCTTAACCTGTATCCAGGTTTTGTGGTGCACATATTCGGCATCAGTTCCCTTTCCTCGGACCATAATCAAGGCCTTGATTGCCTGAACGGCTGTAATTAAGAGTAGTGGAGGGAGACAGACAGAGTGGAAGGGCTAAGTATTGACATGCTCATGTTTTCAATGAACAGACATAGGGAAATATGAAGGTCACCGTCAGCAGACCGGGCGGAAATCGGTGTTGCTCCCGCAATCAGCCCTTTCTCTTTTAACGTGTGCGCGTACAAAATTACTCTCTTCATTCAGAAGGCTGCACTCCTCTAATTACATTTCCCTGTTAGCCCATACTGGGAAGCCCTGTAATTAAGGAATCCCCTCCCCTTGCTAGTGAAAACCCTGGGGCTTTGTGATTCGTGTCCTTTTTTTGTACCCCCACCAGCCAAATTGTCTGTAGAGGAAGGACACTCTTGAGGGTGCCCGGAAACATGCTTCTTCCAGCGTTGCAAGTTCAGCATGTGCCTTTTGGCTCAAACTAGCTTGTTTATATCTAAATAAACTTTTTGATAGTGCCATCCAAGCATTTCATGTGCCAGAAAATATCTTCAGAAGGAATAGATTTTGTACTCACTCAACATAACTCACCCTAAGGCCCACAACTTTCCCTCCACACGAATATGTACACAAATGCTTCTAGCTACGCAAGCTCAATTACAGGCATCTTTGCGTTCCAAATGCCTTTGCATTTTTAGCGTTGCTATAAGGGACTGATGCTTTTAGGTCGACTTCTGCCAGTTGAGCAACGGTTTACATAGAATTTTATTTAGCATGATAGTTTAAGTTTTTTAAAGTTGCTAGTAAAGTTTCATTACTAGTATAACTAGTATAAAATATCAATCTTAGGTTCTGTAAACAGGTCTTCAGAAAACTAAACATTTAAAAGATTATAAGCCATTTTGTGCATTTGAGTTTGCTACAGGGCAGGATTTACATTTTACATAACAATGCTTTAACTGACATTAACTAACATTGAGCAAAACATTTGATACAGTATTTATTAATTTTGTTAATGTTTACTGATAAAAATACAAAATTTTAGCCAATACCAAGACGATTTTAACAATGTGTGTTGATTACCTTCCGCATGTGCACATAGAGGCGTTTTTATTTATTATGTACAGCTGTCTGGGACATTCAGAAGCCAGATCTTGTCTGATAGGTGCACCTGTCGCTAAGCTTGTCACTGTATTTGGTGATGATACATGGGGCAACTTTTTGAGCAGTGTCGCTGGGCAATGTTGCTGTCAACAGGCAACCAGGTGAGACACAGGGCTGTCTGTCTGAATCAACCATCAATAACTTGTTAACCCAGGTATTACATATAGCTTAGCGGTGTAGTACCTTATAGGTATGGACACGACTGATTGTTCTTTGAATGACTGGCAATCAACATACTTTCCATGTATGGAGACAAACTGTTTAAAGGGATAGTTCACCCAAAAATTTTAATTATAGTCCATGATTTACTCACCCTCAAGCCATCCTAGGTGTGTATGACATTCTTCTTTCAGATGAATACAATTATATCAAAAAAGTCCTGGCTAATCCAAACTTTATAATAGCAGTAATTGTTGTTCTATTTTTTTTTTGAAGTCCATAAAAAATGCATCTGTCCGTCAAATAACGTTCTCCCCACTGCTCCGGGAGACCTTCTGAAGCGAACTGATGCGTTTACATAAGAAAAATATCCATATTTTTAAAAATTTTCAGCAGATCGCCTTCTGTATTCAATTTATGGAAAAAGTGTTGAAAGTCAACACTTTTCTACGGAAGGCGATCGGCTGGAACTTTACTTTATAAAGTTTTAAATATGGACATTTTTTTACACAAACGGAAAACATTGAATAACCATTTTGTCTGCATCCATTGCATATCACGTTGTTTTACTTCCTTTTCCAGAGCGTATTGGTATAAATGCAAATATCAGACACAGGTCGCTTTTAAAAGATGATGTAAGCGGTTCGTCCAAAAAAATTGGATATAGTCACCAAATCGGGAAATGTGCATCAATACCTGCAGTGTAAATGCGGCCTTAATGTTAACTAGTGTAGTTAACCAATGTTAATCTTGTTGTAAAGTGCTTGGCTCAAAAAGCCCTTTTAAACTGTTTACACACATCATACATTTGAACATATCTCTATTTCACTTGCGTAGTTTGTTATTGGCACAGTAACACATGACCACACATTGCTACTTAGAGTATGTTTCTGGCCTTAGTCATATCTGAGGTTCCAAAAAATCAACCAATAAACCTCTCTTATCTTTGACGAAAAAAAGCTTGTGCGGACCATCATTTTTCTACACATACTCCCGATCACTGTTATCTCTTTGTGGCTGCGTCTGCACTTGAGTTCTGACGTGAAGAGCCCTTATGCACAGCGTGCCAGGGCCGGATGACCTCTGCTGGAGATTGCTGCCCGGTTCATTAATCTCCCAAACGCCCTGTCCTCTCAGCAAGCTAAAACACCCCCAACACCAAATACGATCATTTTGGGGTTCTTCTCTCACTTTTTAGCCTCTGAAAAGCAATGACTAATATTTATATATTCCCCAGCAGGTCTAAACAAAGGTCATGGGTTAGAGAGAATGTCCAGTAGACGTTAGCAGGATTTGCAGGAACTGTATCGTTTCTGTGATAATTTTGCCTTTCATGCTTTTATGAAAATGCTGCACTATTGAAAAGACTAGCTTAGACCAGCATGAATTTGTTAGGGTTGGTTTGTGCTGGTTTTGAGTTCAGTGGATTGTCACAGTGGACGCCTACAGTCTGTGTTATATTGTGTTGATTTTTTTTTAAAAGAAATCTGTGTTCACCAAAGCTTCATTTATTTTATCAAAAAAACACAGTAAGTATACTGCATATTGTGTGGAAAATTACATTTTAAAAAACAAAATTTATATATTTTAAAACGTTTAATTTCTGTGATTACAGTTGAATTTTCAGCAGCCATTACTCCAGTCTTCAGTGTCACATAATCCTTCAGAAATCCTTTTATTATGCTGAATTTGTGCTCAAAAACATTACTTATTATTATTAGTATTATCAATGATGAAATCAATTGTGCTTCTTAAGGTTTTTGTGGAAACTGTGATGCACTTTTTTTCAGGATTCTTTGATGAATAGAAAATTCAAAAGAACAGCATTTATTTTTGTAAAAGTGATTACTTTTACTTTAAAAAAGTCCTTCCTGAATAAAAGTATTAATTCTTTAAAAAAACTCTATTGTATGTAGTTTTGGACATCTCTAGTTTTCACAAGTTGTTAAAGCTGCCTAACCAAGGCATTTTTTTAGTGAATAAGAAGCCTGGTAGGAACACCAGCATCCAAAACACAATACGCTAATGACTTGGTATTCTGTTTTTCAGCAGGAAGAAGTTTTTATTATTCATTTTGCAAAATGAAATAGAAGTTTTAAGCACCCCACCCCATTAAGCAAGATCTCAAAGCTAAGTGCTCTTGACTTTCTTCTCCAAAGAAGACAAATAGCATGAGTAGAAAGTGAAGGTCTTATCTAAAAAATGTAAAAAAAAAAACACCTGTGTTAATAGAGGAGCTACTGTTCAGTTGCTGAAGACATGTTTTGTCAATTAAACATGCTGTGCATATGTGCGGCTCTCAGTTTGATTGAAGAACCATGTTGGGAAGCACAGTAATTACATGAACCTCAAAGGTGGCCCATGCAGTGAATCATTCTTCCGTTACAGAATTCAAAATTTAAGTGAAAAGAAATAGACATATTTGGACACTTAAGTTAAACTAGTGTTTAAAAATACTTAGCCTTAAATATTTAAATTAATTTTTAATAAAATATTTAAAATAATAAATTATTTTTTTGTAAATATTTTTCTTTTAAATTTATATTATATATATATATATATATATATATATATATATATATATATATATATATATATATATATATATATATATATAAATACACTCATCTAAAGGATTATTAGGAACAGCATACTAATACTGTGTTTGACCCCCTTTCGCCTTCAGAACTGCCTTAATTCTACGTGGCATTGATTCAACAAGGTGCTGAAAGCATTCTTTAGAAATGTTGGCCCATATTGATAGGATAGCATCTTGTAGTTGATGGAGATTTGTGGGATGCACATCCAGGGCACGAAGCTCCCATTCCACCACATCCCAAAGATGCTCTATTGGGTTGAGATCTGGTGACTGTGGGGGCCATTTTAGTACAGTGAACTCATTGTCATGTTCAAGAAACCAATTTGAAATGATTCGAGCTTTGTGACATGGTGCATTATCCTGCTGGAAGTAGCCATCAGAGGATGGGTACATGGTGGTCATAAAGGGATGGACATGGTCAGAAACAATGCTCAGGTAGGCCGTGGCATTTAAACAATGCCCAGTTGGTGTGCCAAGAAAACATCCCCCACACCATTACACCATCTGATTCTACCATCTGAATGTCTCAACAGAAATCGAGACTCATCAGACCAGGCAACATTTTTTCAACTGTCCAATTTTGGTGAGCTCGTGCAAATTGTAGCCTCTTTTTCCTATTTGTAGTGGAGACGAGTGGTACCCGGTGGGGTCTTCTGCTGTTGTATCCCATCCGCCTCAAGGTTGTGCGTGTTGTCCCTTCACAAACGCTTTGCTGCATACCTCGGTTGTAACGAGTGGTTATTTCAGTCAAAGTTGCTCTTCTATCAGCTTGAATCAGTCGGCCCATTCTCCTCTGACCTCTAGCATCAATAAGGAACTGAAGGAACAGAAACTGCCATGTGATTGGTTGATTAGATAATTGCATTAATGAGAAATTGAACAAGTGTTCTTAATAATCCTCTAGGTGAGTGTATATGTTATATGTAGTAGCAGCCAGAGCTTGCACTTTTGCCCCCTGCCATTTTTGTAATGATTTTCTTTCTGGCATATGATCACTTGGATCAGCTGATTTTATTGTGGAAAGCGGTTGTAGTCCTTTTTGAATCGCTGTTTGACTTTCAACATGGTCGAGCAATTACCCCCTTTACCAACCATATCAATACCAGCCAAGAGTAGTTTGCATCCGTCCTCCAATCAAAATTCACTTTTGTGACATGACTAAAGGATTCTGACATTTCACAGACCCCAGTTCAGATTCCCGCATGTTCGACACAGACGGTGCTTAACACTTGATTCAACACCCAGGTCCAGGGTCTGTTGTTACAAGCCCTATCGTTAAACACCGGAGCTGCCATTCATTTCGGTTTGATTAAGAACAGCTTCTGCAGCTGCGTCCCCGTGTCTCTGCCGGGCTCGTCTCTAGAGTACGCCGGCATGCGCAGAGCCGGACGTCTCTATTAAATCCTGTTTGTGCATGCATGGTTTTATTATTCTGATTTAATACAACAATGCCACCAATATCCATTCTGCTACCTTCACTTCTTATTTATGCCAGTTTCCGCCTGTCTCCATCTCGCCGCTGAGGTTGGTGGGACAATGGATATTAAATCAGATTTATTGTGAGGGTATAGAATAGTGTCTGACCTGCTGCTCTGCCATCTCCTCTCCCTTGGCCTGCAGCTCCCCCTCCTCTTGCTGTGAACCAGAGGCGACAATGCAGCCCTTTGCACAATTGATGGCTCTTCAATTTGCTCTTGGGAATTGGTTACATTCCGTCTTGGAATGACACTGGGCCAGAAATGGAATTAGGGACAGTCAGCTAAACGTTGTGTTAGAATAATGGTGACCGCCCTGCAAAGCTGTTCCCTCTAAGCACACACACACACACACACACACACACACACACACACACACACACACACACACACACGTTTGTTTTTGTGAAATGTGGGGACATTCCATAGGCGTAATGGTTTTTATACTGTACAAACCGTATTTTCTATCGCCCTACACTGCCCCTGCCCCTAAACCTACCCATCACAGGAGACTGCTCAGTTTACTTTCTGTGAAAAAAACCTCATCCTGTGTGATTTATAAGCATTTTGAAAAGTGGGGACATGGGGAACGTCCTCATATTTCACCCTCTTTTTGTAATACCTATGTCATACCCATGTCATTATACACATTTGTGTCCTGATATTTCACAAAAACATGCCCACACACACACACACACACACACACACACACACACACACACACACAAACCGGAAGTTTAGAAAAACAAAACAAAAACCCCTTGACATCTCTTTAATAGCAAATGCTAACAATCTTCCTTGTTAATGATCTTTCATCCTAATAACTTTTATTTACTTTTTTCGTTAGATGCATACATTAATTATTTTATAGTCTCATGTTCAGACAGCATGCCTACAGGTCACCCACACGGACTGTCAGATGCAAATTGCACACAAAAATAGAAAGCACAGCCTCCATATGGCAACTTGTTTTGCTGGCTTTGTGAAACTTTTGGAAGCAATTGAAAACAGTTTTTTTAGTCCGCTTTTCATTGTAAGAAAACAATTCGGTCACACTTTATATTAGGTGTCCTTAACTACTATGTACTTACATCAAAAATAAGAACAATGTACTTTTTGTGCTCATATTATATTGCAAAACACTTATGCTGCTATTTTGGTGGGAAATGTAGTCATATGTATGTCCCAGGGGTCAACAATGTAGGTATTGATTACAGAAATTAATTGCAGCTGTTTTTACATGCAGGTATTTTTATAATTACAATGTAAAAATATGTACAGTATGTAGACAATAAGTGCATTGTATCAAATTATTAAAATTAAATGTTAGTAAAGGACACCTAATATAAAGTAAGACCAAAAATTATATCTAAAAGTCATTTTGAACTTTCTAGAATCCTGAAAAAATGTTGTTTCCACAAAAATATAAGCCGTTTTCAACATTGATAATTATGTTTATTGAGCACCAAATCAGCATAATAAGTTAATATGACACTGGCGTAATGGCTGAAAAAATGGTAATAGTATATATTACAATAGAAAACAGTTATTTTAAATTCTAATAATATTTTACAGTATTAATGTTTTTACTTAGACTGGGTAAACCCAGTCCGATCTGCCGCCGATTTGATTACACCCTGCAGCTCAGGCTGGATACCTGTACGTATTTCTATCGTGCTTCTGTTACAAATTTGCGGGGACCAATCACAAACAGGCTTATTTGCTTGGCGATCTATTGGCAGGTTTAACACAATGACAGATAGAGTTGGATCGTTGGTCTGATTGGTTGAAGGACTATCCAATTGCGTACAGAGTCATTTGAACTATTCCCGTTGATCACGCCTCTTGTGGTCTGATTGGTTGAAGGACTATCCAATTGTGTACAGAGTCATTTAAACTATGCCCGTTGATCACGCCTCTTGTGGTCTGATTGGTTGAAGGACTATCCAATTGCGTACAGAGTCATTTGAACTATTCCCGTTGATCACGCCTCTTGTGGTCTGATTGGTTGAAGGACTATCCAATTGTGTACAGAGTCATTTAAACTATGCCCGTTGATCACGCCTCTTGTGGTCTGATTGGTTGAAGGACTATCCAATTGCGTACAGAGTCATTTGAACTATTCCCGTTGATCACGCCTCTTGTGGTCTGATTGGTTGAAGGACTATCCAATTGTGTACAGAGTCATTTAAACTATGCCCGTTGATCACGCCTCTTGTGGTCTGATTGGTTGAAGGACTATCCAATTGCGTACAGAGTCATTTGAACTATTCCCGTTGATCACGCCTCTTGTGGTATGATTGGTTGAAGGACTATCCAATTGTGTACAGTCATTTGAACTTTGCCCGACCCGTTGATCACGCCTCTTGTGGTCTGATTGGTTGAAGGACTATCCAATTGCCTACAGAGTCATTTAAACTATGCCCGTTGATCACGCCTCTTGTGGTATGATTGGTTGAAGGACTATACAATTGCGTACAATTATTTAAACTATGTCCATTGATCACGCCTCTTGTGCAGTAGAAAATACAGAGCAGACTCCCCAGACCAATGTTCAATCTTAAAAGATTGAGCTTGCTCTGGTGATATTCAGACAAGTTTTTACTGTGTTTTTGATTCAATTAATTCAGCGTTGGTAAGCATAAGAGACTTCTTTTAAAAAGCATTTAAAAAATCATAACTCCAGGCGCACTTGGAAATAAAAGAGTCAAAGTTTCATTCTTTTTTTATTTATTTTTTTTCTGTTTAAATGTGCATGAACAATAATGGTATGTTAAGCTTTACACGTTATTTAGAAAGTTACTATTTGCCTTTGCACAGACCATTTGGTTTGATGCGCAGCATTAGAGACCCTGAAAAGCAGGCTGACTCTCTTTCTTGCTCCCTGTTTAACATTCTGGCAGCATGTGTGGGTAGGAAAGGCTGTCCCAGAGTGGTACCGTGAGGAGTCTCCTCTTGTGATGTCTGTCAGGCTCCGTCCACATGGTGTTTTGGGTAATGGAAAAATGAGATTTCAAAAGAGTTATTTGTATCCCTCACTCTGCGCTTGCATTTCTCGTGGGACAAAAACAAACTGGATCTTACGGATCTTGTATCGTAGCTTGTTCTGCTGCAGGCCACTCCAGTGAGTTAATCATGAAAGAAGATATGACAGCGATTTATGAGTGTGAGAAGTGAACAGTTTGTATCTGATATTGATTCAGAGTCTAAATAAAGCTAGTTTATCTTAACAGTAATCGTTGATCTTTGGCCTTGAGCCCTTGAGCGCCACTTGTTTATATAGGTTCAATAATCCAACAAAGCCTTTCTATGTCTGAGATGTCCTCAACTGGAAAAAACATAAACTAAGTATTTTTTTATTGTAATGCAAAAAGTTTTATTTTAGTTGTAGGAATAGGCTTTGAGTTATGGTCAGTCAATGGTAATTAACTTTATATACAAAAATAGCAGTATGTATGCAGTTTTTTTTTTTATAAGGGCTTAAGTAACTGTAAGGTTTTGGGTAACAAGTCAAATTACACACGGTTATTTCTAGCAGTGGTTTGCATGTATAAAGTGAACTCTAATTTTGTGAATTTTATACTCCAAAGGAGTATCATCATATTTTTTGCTTAAGCTGTTAGGTAGTGAAACCACACTTACATAGAATCAGGCAGGAGCCTAACTATAAAATCACCATATTTTCACTGAAAGGTTGAACTATGCTCTTTGATAAATGTCAGGCCAGGGCAAGTTACTTGTCACATGAGTTTTAAATTCTGTCATTCCAAACAATTTATTCATAAGAATTTCTGTTGGTCAAAACAACCATTTTAATAAGCTATTTAATGGCGTGTTTCCATTGTGACAACTTCCCCAAATCATTTAAGGTTTGTCTCTTTAGAGACTTTAAAAAGGATGAAAAATCTGAAGATTCTATCATTATCATTGGAACACAAACGAAAAGAACATACTTTGAAGAATGTTAGTAGCCAATTAGTACTGTTACTTTTGACTTCAATTGGACAATCAAACATTCTCAAAATATTTTCTGTTTTTAACTGTATTTTTGGAATTAAATGAGGGTGAGGACATGATTTTTTTAACTATCCCTTTAAAGGTGCTTTTGCATTGGTGAAATTTTGAAGGTAAAAAGGTCTATTTGATCAGTAGTGTAGCTCACACAGAAGTCACGTGATCAAATGAACTCAATTCAAAATCATTTGTCCTTGCGTGAAATTCTGCATGGATTCCTATTGCGATTGGCTGCATTTCGCCCAGGAAAATTCTCGGAACAACGGTAACCCTTGAGGCCGGTTCACACCAAGAAAGATAACTATAGCAATGTTTCTGTTTATTATAAATTTATTCTGTTTATTATAATCTGTTTATTATAAGCACTCTCTGCAGTTATTTTGTGTGCCACTTTAAATGCTCAAACTATTAAAGAAATGTTTTTATCGTTTATTAGCTGTAAAAAAAAAAAAATTGTGAAAGTGATTCCAACGATATTATTGATCGCATTATTGTAATGATGTGGACCTCTATTCTTGTACGATTTTTTAATCGTTGTCATTTTTGTTATAGTTATCATCCTTGGTGTGAATGTGCCGTTACTCTGATGGCTAAGCACATATTTACTCTGATACCATGGCTAAGCACGTGTGTTTTGTGTACTTGTTAGCCCTCACTTTTGCTATTCATTGTACTTTTCCCTGGATATTTTTACCTCTTTGTCTTGCATAGCTCATCTGCAGCATTTATCTAAATGTCTCTATGAACAAAATCCATTATTTCCTTCTATGCGGTTCGCATTCAGTTCGTTTTCATATTTTTTTCACTGCAAAGAACAGTGCATTTTGTTTCTTTGTCCATATTTCCCATGGTTCATCATGTTCCATTAAAGAGAAAATTGTTCTGCTTAATGCTCCAAGCTCAGGTATGGTGTGTGTGGTGTCCAGTAAATGGAGGAAGATTAGAGGCATTACGAAATAAAACTTTCATAGACGAGTTCAGCATCTCTATGGAGTTTTACAATATGATGGATAAGTGGTTTCTGTGGTGTTATGAGTTGGTATATTTGTGGTTTGGCTGCATGGAGAGATGGTTTAGAAGTAGGTGAAGACATTACGAAGGGTGCACAGGGACAAATGCATTTCTCTCTTTCAACACTGCATGAGCCTGCACGTTTCAGCAGCTTGAATGAGTAAATATCCAGATCAATCCATCATTTCAATGCCCCACACAGAAACCTGCATCTGATGCTCATGGATCATTAAACCTGGTGCTTTCACAAACCTATACACAGGCAAGAGAGTTCAAGAGTTCTTCTGAGGCTCGCAGGCGATTCTGTCGAGATGAAATAACCTAACCTAGCAAAGTCAGATCTGTTCAAATTAATGTAGCGTCAAGAAACAGAGGCCATGTTTTACTGTTTTTAGACAGGCTGCTGTTGTAGTAGAGACGGGTTAGTTTTCTGTGCAGTGTAAAATGATGTCTTCTGTCTTATCTGTTGAGAAGGAACATGTTGTTTTTCTCAGTGTTTCTAGTAGAGCAGGAATGAGTCTAATCCATCTTCATGAATCCACAGCACCTTCAAAATCTTCCTGGTCACCTTTTTATTGTTCTGGTATATTCTTATACTGGCTTTTTCTGGCCTCTTAAACGGGTCTGCCTCAACAAATTGTGTGAGAATAGCTATGCTCCTCTTTCTGCTCATTCTCAAATCACTCCACTCCAATTACCTACTAGTTTTTCAATTTCAGATCACCTTGCTCTGAGTTGGCAAAATTCCTTAGCAAAATTACATATTCAGTATTTTTGTTTTTAATGTCAATGACGTGACAATTATATTTTGTTCTATTAATTTATTCAAAAATGCAATTTAAACCTAAGATGACAAAAGCTTCTCAGAAGCCTGTGCATAGCATTTTAAACTAGATCTGTCCTTCCTTTTAAACCTTTAAAGGAAGGCTAATTTTCTGTATTGTGTAGACTATTAGACATACTTGACCCATATTATTAACATTATACCTCAATATGTATTACTTTAAAGGGGTAATGAACTGCATTGTTATTTTATAATGTTTCCTTTGTTGCACTTATAATGTTAGTATGATTTTTACATTAAAAAATGTCATAATTTAGAAATAAAAGGCATTTTTTCGTACACTGTTTACCATTTAAGCACCGTTCCCACCGAAATTACCTGGAACAATTTGTACCAGGAACTTTTTTTACAGGAACCATTTTTTCCCCAGTCATGCAACTGTCTGCGTTTCCACTGCGGTCTAAAGTATCGGGAAGATTAGGCAAATTAGTCCAGTGATGTAAGGCTAAGCGGGACTGCGAGTAATAATTTTTGTGCGACACTTTATATGCAACAATAACAAGTATGAAGGGGATTCAAGCAGCGCTGCTTTTGATTGTTATGTATTAGTTTACTAAAGAGGTAGTTAACAAAACGGCGGAAAAGAAAGCATTGGTACTTAAGCATATTCTGCTTAAAGCTTGCAAAGCTAGATTTAAAATAAGACAATGTATGTTTTTATCAGCTATTATGGACATTGACCGTGAGATGGCTAGACAAAAGCGCGACGTCGGACAGAAAGAGCAAGAATGATATTTACTGAATGCAGAACGAACCTCGCAAAATACTTTTAAAAATGCCGGTTGAAATAAAATGCTACGTGAGCTCAACCAGTCAGCACCCAAGTAAGTTCCACCCCTGAAAGTTCCTGAACTTTTAAAAAGTACTACCTCATGAGCAGGGACTATCGGAGGGGGAAATATTTACCCAGAACTTCATTTAGACCCTTGTTCCTGCGGTCAAAACACACCAAGTACCACCCCAAAGTTCCTAGTTCCTGGGGAAAGTTCCTGCGGTGGAAACGCGGCTATAGTCACTGGGTTGAGGTTCAGTTGATTTACTGACACATGGACAAAGAAAATCTGACTGTACATGAATCATTACATATCAGAATTAACTCGGTTACTTAGACGTTGTAGCATTACTGTAGAGTCCATATCGTAAAAGTCTGTTTGCAAAGCCTGCGCCATATTTGCAAGTGATTTATCAAATAATCCACAGTGAAATGTACCGAATGCAAATAAATAATGCTCAACTGAGACAGTCACATTTTTGAAAATAAATAACCACATTCTTAGCATTAGTATCATTTGGAAGTGAATGTTATTTGTAGTCCATGTATTGCTCATCTCTCCTCGTCATCTTACTAACACACCAGCGGGCGGGGCCAAAGTTGCAATGATGAAGTAGGAGTTGATTTTCTTCTGCATAGGCAGTCTTTCACCTATAGGCACATTCCACAACGAGTTGCTATCTGGGCTTGGTTACAATAAAAGCATTTTCTGGACTAACAAGGAAGTTTTTAGGTTTTGAAACTTATAGGATATCCTTATAGTATTTTGACCTCTTATATAAAAAGCTCAAAGAAATGTTCATATCTCACCTCATTACTCCTTTATAGGGTAACTCAACCCCAGTTCAGAGCCTAACTCCACCCACTGGCAATATTTGAAAAATGCTGGAAAAGTTGGCAGAGCCCAGCTGAGACAGAGGGGATGAACCGAGGGCAGGGCTGAGCGTCAGTACTCTCAATTCCAACTCCTGACTCGCTACAGTGGTTTTGACGGAACAAGATGTCTTTATATCAGGGACTGAGCCTGCGCGAAGTGCGTGGTGAGCTCGTGCCAGGGCCGTGGTAGTGAGCCGTTGGAAGAGACAACATATATCATGATGACCAACAACGTCCAATAGGAAAATTCAACTGCAGTAGCCACCGTTCACCCTTAAGAGGGCAGCACTAAGATGTTTTTACACCATAAAACACTTTATTCCCAAATGTCTAAACTTCTACTTGAATCAATGAACAGCATTAATAAAGACCCAGTCCTGCAGATCAGTAACAAAAAAGTTGGTTTAGTTACACTTTAAATAATTTGTCTGCTTTTGTAGATTTATATATTTCTTTAATTCTGAAACAATAATTTCTGCTGAAGAGGAACATTTCTGATTGTAGTGGAGATTTGTATAAAGCACTAATTAAATTAACCAAGTAACAGGATATTAATTGCAATAATTATCTATTGACTCATTATATAACGTTATTACTGTATAAATCCAGATTTAGGCAAGTCACATTGAAACTTCCTGTGTCTAGTATTCTCTAAATAATTTACATTGTGTTTCCTGCTTTTTTTTTCTGCTGTGTCTTTTCATGGCTGTTTATATATTATGCTGTACATTTTTCTAGATATCCGGTTTTAAAGGTCTTGTTTCAAAAAACACAATGTTAAAGCGGCTCAAAAAGTGTAAGCGTAACTTCATTCAATGAAGTGTTGACTGCTGCAATAGCACGGCTGCCACACTGAAGCAAAGTTGATTCTGGCATTGCTTTGTGTTCTCATAGAGTAATACTCTCACCCGAATAGTCCAAAATGGTTTTTGCCGCTCTGAACATGCAATAAATTGAGTTATTTGTCAGAATTGTTAGACTTGTAACACCTTCATGACAGACAGGTAATCAAGCCTTACGTGATACGAGATAGACCAAACAATGGCCGAGCAGGAGTCCTGACACCTTTTGAAGTGGCCTAGAAATTTTAAGCTGCCAACCTGATCTCACTAACCCATTCCTGGCCGACGTTGTATTGAAATTTTCTCAATTTCCTCTGCATCAATATCACCTTTCTTTGTTATGTTTAAATATAACCCTAGACGAGACTGACTCCCTCCCCATATCTGCTTGTCTCTACGCTGTTTTTCTTGCATTATCTCAGAACTTCCTTCCGTCTATCTGTCACCCTTCTCTGCATGGCACATGCAGTAATTGTCAATCTTCCTTGTCAGTTCTCTTGTACTCTGACAAGTGAAAGTGGAAATATTGTAAAATTGTCTTCCAAGGTTTTTTTTTTTTTTGCCTTCACTTCTCAAAATCTGCCTATTTTACATTTCAGACTCCTTTTCATTTTTTTTTCCTGGTAAGAGAAAGCCACTTATGTTAGTAATGATTATCTGGGATTAAAACAAATTGATAAGAATAGGAAGTGACATGCCTGCTGGATGAACTGATTGTTGGAGATAAAGTTTCTCAGTTTTCTCAGTAAAAAAATATATGCATCATATGATTTAATTCAATTGTATACAATATATTTAACAACAAACTGGCAGTGAAATAGATTTGCTTATGACTTTTTCTGGCTACATTTAATTTCAACGAGGTCAATAAACAGAAAAATAGCACTTTGTTTTTTTTGTAACATTGACGAATTATGAATTTTGCTATTAATAGTTGACAATTGTATTAAGGCATTTTGTTTCTTTTATGTGCAGGAGCTTTCCCATTGATTGATAATGGATTTCTTGCTGCATTGAGCGAGTATGTAATGTATTCATTTTGTATTATGAGATATATCGTAATATATTCAGAGGGCAGTGGAGCAGAAAAGCTTTTGAATGGTTTGTAATAATGAAAAATTATTGTGGTTGTTCTGTCCTACAGTATAAGCTATTCTGCAATTTTTGACTTCACAGTTATCAGCATGAAACACGAATGGAACAGTGAGGTTTTCTAATGTATTAACCAACAGAAGCATTAGCAGAAGGTACACGACAGTTAAAGTTTTATCCATTTTGAACATCATGGTTTAGTCAAACGATTGTCTGAAGGTTTGAAAGCATGTTTGGGACATTTGGCCGCAGACATTACACATAACATTACGTCTGATACTACATGACTTCAGATAGTGATTGGAAATGTTAAAACTTTAGTATGTTATTATTTCTAAGCCATTTGAATATGGTTGTGCAACATTCAGAACTGAATAGAGAATGTCTGATGAAATCCAATTTAATTCCTGAAATTTACTTTACTAAATTGATGGATGGATTTTAGTTTCAGCTTTATTTTAGTTAATGCAATTTTTGGGGGAATTGTGAAAACATTGCTTTTAACATAATTCCTTGCCATCTACAGAAGAGCAAAGCTGCAGGAGATGTTGCGAGAGGTAAATTATAATCATTAACCTTAGTTTTCCTTTTTCTTCTGCTTTCAAAGCTACTCTAGTGTGGTAACCTTTAAGTTCCTTTTTACTTTCTTCGTGGGTTGAACAAAAGACCAGCTGTCGATTATTTTGGGAGAAGACAGCATCAGGAGTAAATATTGATTCAGACAAAATGGATTTTTCTGCTTCCCCCTCTGGAGATGATAAAAAAAGAAAACAGAAGAAACCTTTCGCAGCCCGTTCTGTGGCCTTTTAACGTGCCTATAAAATGCTATTAAAGAGTTTGATTCTGAGGAGGAAAAAAACACGAGCGCACGGCCTCTGTTGTCATTAATCATGACAGCAGTGGGAGATTTAACAGTAGGAGAACTGCAGACGAACTGACGTGGGAAAATGAAAGGGCCCAGATCAAACGTGCAGATGTATCAAATGATCTGAAAAGGCACTTCATTTGCATATGTCTTTTGTACCGCCGGTTGTGTTCCTTTGAGCTTGGCTTAAGCTTCTCATTGGCATTGTTGACAGGGAGGAATTTTAGGCTCCTTCAGAACACGTCATTAATTGGAAGGTTTAGAACACAAAAGGAAAGAGATAAAGAAGATGAAATCACAGATAGTTAGCAGAGAGGGAAAGAGACTTAAAATCCAAATATCAGGAGACGAGTAAGCGTTATTTACTAGCTAAGATGAGAAGTCAAAATGTTTGACTCATCTCTGGTAAATTCCTGTGAATCACTCGATTCGGTAGCCAGGGGCAGAACGCTACAATATTTTCCAGAAAACATAGACCACTACGGCCTCCCAGGAAGGGGATAAAGCAAATACCATGTCAGCAGCAATGTATTGGGCCGGTAGAAAGAAGTAGAAAATGTAGACGTCCTGTTCGATATCTTTGCAGCTCCCCCATGAATATCACCCAGTAGTTTACACGGCTCACTCAAAATCTGAAGGAATCTTTCTTTTCCGCTCTCAATCCACTATTGAATGTCGGTGAAAGGAAGAAGGAGGGCTGCTTCATGGGTTGAAGGGCTTATTGGCAACTTTGCCCTTTATACTGATGGATGGAGTGACCGTAGCTGGATTTGATGGCGAGTCTTGAGCAGATAAACGTAAAAAAAGGACACAATCACTCACTTCGACCATATCTTGCATTCAGACGCCTCGCCTCGGTGGAAGGGTTCAGCACTAGCGGAAGGTTGTTTGGGAGTATGTGAGTTATTGCTAGCTTTGTTGGCTAATCTTGTCCTTTCCTCCCCACCATGGGCCCGGTAAAGGAGATGAAAACAGAAACTTGACTTGCGGACTCTTTTGTAGTTGCTTATCCCCATATTGGACGGCACCCTTTGACCCTTAATACACATCCTAGTGTGATGTAATGCCACATGAGTTGATGGCACAATTGTCGTGGGTGAATTGCCATCTTCTCGATTCCGATGTAAAGACCTTAGGGCCAGAATCAGCAGGTATCAATGAAAGTGCAGCACCAATATCGTGCCACTGTTGCTGAACTTACTTAAATGTCACAGCAAATATTATTCAGCCATCAGAATAATTTTGATATGCTTAGAATATTTTCACCTCTTTAGTCAGCATGTTCTCACATTCTCAGGTAAGCAATCATCATCTAGAAAAAACAATCAGCCCATTTAATTTCAAACTATTCCCAGTTAAGCGTCTGTATAAGCATAGCTGCATACCTTATTCACACACAAAAACAAAAATAAAATTTGCCCAGTTGCATAAAACCCAACACAAAGTGGTAAACAGTAAAGTAACATACTACATTACTAGTTGGTCTTTTTTTTTTACAAAAAAATGCTAAATGTACAAAAAGTTTTGGTAAGACTAGACTTACTTTACATTGTTATACAATTATTTAAATTATGATCTTTACTAGAATGATTTTATGGAACTTGTGACACTGAATATTTAAGTCATGGCTGCTGAAAATTTAGCTTTGCCACAGCATGAATAAATTATAGAACTATAGAAAACATCCCACAAGTTTTTACTTTTCTGGTCAAATTTATATGCATCCTTGGTGAGCATAAGAGACTTCTTTTAAAACATTATAAAATCTTACTGACCTCAAACATTTAAATGTTAGTGTAATACTTGAGATACGCTGTTTAATATGGTACTTAATTGGTTACTTAATTTGAAAAAATGGGTCTCTGTGATTTCCCACTGAATACTTGGACAAGATAATATAAGAGCCCAAGCAACATTATTAATATATTAATAGACCCTTTAAATATTATGTTACTGAATGTTTGTAGATTTTACTACTTTTTATGGAGCTTTGACAAGGCCATCTTTCAGAGGGGCAAATGGGAACAGCTCTGGAAATGGGACTTATCAGATAATACTGTAGATTATACGACACTTTTATACCACTTACCTTTGTCTGTTATACCACTTACCTTTGTTTTTAGGCGGACTTAAGGTTTGATCCGTTATCAAACATCTAAAGCTTAGAGCAGAAGGAGGCTAGCCTGGCTCATGGAGCCTCTTTTTCAGCATGCAGACTGATTATGACCCCAGTGATCTGCTTAGTCATCCAAAGCCTGCTCTCTGCCCTTTAAAAAGAGTGGCTAAGCGCCAGCTGTTTGGCCCTGTGGAATGGTAATGTCTTAAGGTAAACAGTGTTGTCTTCTTTTGCTTTGTCCTGGTGTGCCCTTTATTCACGCTGCTGTGGTTTTGCTTTATGTTGGAAGCTTTAAGTTTATGCTATATTTTCCCTGTGGTTTTGAAGCTCAGGACACCCAGGTTTGTGTTCCAATGCTGCAAGATAAAGTTATTCTGAATTTTACTTGTCTCTCTGCTGGTTAAATTCAAAGGTTAGAAAAGCTATTAATACGTTTGGACAGATATACTATTATCTGTTGCTGCATTCGAGTAGTTTATTTTTGCTAAACCCATTTTGAATTATAGGCCAGGATCCCTCGGTGGTGCATTGTGTTTACACATCTGGAGTTGGAACCACACTTGCGAACCCTGTCAGACCCGCCTCCTAAATTACAGCAACAATGCAGATACCGTCCAAGATTGAGTGTCTGTTTGCTGTGCCCAGTGCCTGGCTTTTTTATCAGCGTATGCACCAACCCTTATTCATTGGCCCAGCAGGTGTGATGTGTCCAGATTCCAGATGGTTGTGCAGGCTGCTTCTCCCACTGGCAAGCCAGATGCAGCTGTTTGGAAGGCAGACTGATTGATTTCGCTGCAGCCTCTCGCTGCGACCAGGCCAGGGTCACTCCTGCTACGCCCTCCGTGTGCACTGACATTTACCACCGAGCAGAGGACTCAGTCCAGGCTAGAGAAGGGAAAGATGCAGGAACGTTTTCTTTCCCAGCTGGGAGCAGTTCACAAGACATCCTGGTCTTTTCCTTGGACAGATTTGAAACGGAGACATCAATAGGGAGAAGGTTTGGAAGGGAATTTGTACCATCCCAAGCGATTGCAATAATTAATGCACATTAGATACAATCTGGTGGATGTGGGTATTTTCCAGGGGTCAGTGAATATTAGGGGTTTAGTAGGCATCTGTGCATCAGCCTGAGGCCTTACTTTGATGCCGTATTGGAATATTATAGACTTTGAAATGTATGTTGAAATGTTACATCTGTTTACAAGGCTGGATGAACCATATGGGGATTTGAACACATGCCAGGGTCACCACTTCCAAGGTTGGCATGAAAAACTAACGTATGGTCTAGAGACAAGTTTTTAAACATTTAGAATGCGGCATCATGCACAAGATGCTGCAAAAGATGTGAAACGTGAGCGCAACACAAACATCTAGTACATGTTTATGAATGCAAAAACAAGTTCTGTGTGAGTGACCACTAAGTGCTTGATTTGCTGATTATTGCAAGGTTGACGTCATCAGTCATTCGTTCTAAAGAGTTCAGCTCTGTGATTTTCAACTTTTTTGACTTGAAGGCTCCCATTGTTTAACACAATATTCAAAGGTCCCTCATATACACTAATAATTTCTGGTATTTCTGCTGCAACTATGACAAAGCTGCTTGTTTTTTAAAAATGTTTTAATTATATATTAAATGAACATAGTTTAAATAAAATATTAAATGAATTACCATTCATTTGTGACTCCAGTAGTTATATTTTGTGTTGCAGGATGACCTAGTTGAGAACCACTGGTTTAGCAAGAGCTTCACATGACAACTTGCTGTCTTAAATTGAGCTAATTCCTTAAACATCTGCATTTTGTTTTATTTTCAGTGATTCATGTGAACAATTTGGTTAACCACAATACACACAAATATGTTCTGCAAGTGTGATTTTATTTTCCATCAAAACTGTGTGCAGAACCAAATGCTACTCCATAATTTAAATTGCAGATTAAACTGCACCAGAACATAGTAAAGATTCAGATTAGCTCAAGAACAGTGTGTAGAAAGCTTCTTCGAATGGGTTTCCATGGCTGAACAGCTGCATCCAAGAAAAATGTCGGATGCAGTGGTTTAAAGCGTGCCGCCACTGGAGTCTAGAGCAGTGGAGACGTGTTCTCTGGAGTGACAAATTAAGGTTCTCTGTCTGGCAATCAGATGAATGAGTCTGGGTTTGGTGGTTATTAAGAGAATGGTATTTGCCTGAATGTAAGTGTAAATTTTGGTGGAGGGAGGATTATGGTGTGGGGTTGTTTTTCAGGGGTTGGGCTTGGCCCCTTAATCCTTCAGCATACCAAGACATTTTGGACAATTTCAAATACCATGTTTGGGGAGGGCCCCTGTGCACCAGTGCAAAGCAAGGTCCACAAAGACATGGATGAGGGAATTTGGTGTGGAGGAACTTGACTGGCCTGCACAGAGTCCTGACCTCAACCCGATAGAGCACCTTTGGGAATTACAGCGGTGACTGCAAATCATGCATTCCCATAAATTCCCATTAAAACACTCCTAAACCTTGTGGAAAGCCTTCCCAGAAGAGTTGAAGCTGTTATAGCTGCAAAAGGTGGGCCAACTCCAAATTTAACCCTACAGATTAAGAATGGGATGTCATTAAAGTGTGCATGCATGTAAAGACAGGCATCCCAAAACTTTTGACAATATAGTGTATTTGCAGCTCTAATTAGAATCCCGCCCTAATGCCACAAACTCTTCACACACTTAAGGTGCTGCAGCGATTCCCAATCAGGTTGTCTGTGAACTCATATGGTACTCATATTGATTTTTTTTTTTTTTTTCTGAGCTGACATTTACACCAGACTCTGCCTAGTGGCTCTGGCTGCACTGGCTTTCATCAATGAAGTCTTAACCTTAATCACACTTCAAGTCTGTCACAGCACCTGCCCAGAGGCCATCACCACTACTCTTTAAAAAGACAGCGCCTCCCTGCTAAAGCCTCCAGGGCCCATTGCAGAGTGACCGTGCGCACAGGTTCATAGAAAGCCACATGCCCAGAATAGACTTCTTTACCCTGTGTGTAAATGTCATACACTGAACACCACTGGGCAGAGTTTACTCAGAGAAACTGCGGCATCCAAGCTACTTACTTACAGCAGAATTCTATTTATGACCTGCAAGCAAGGTGACGTGTTAGCACCTTCATTACAGGAATTAAATCAAGTATCTTTTAGTACAGTCATAGATGGCTGATTTTAGTATTGTTACCAATTCCCTTGAAGTATTCATTTAAACATGCTTTATTCAGTTTGTCTACAGTCTTAGGGTACGTTTACGCGACAACTATGTACCGAACACGGAAAAGTTTTTTCTTTGTACAGGTGACAACGTTATCAAAATAATCCCTGTTCACACCGATCTGCAAAAACGACTAAAACCGTTGTATTATGCATGCCAGGCCAGCCGTTAGCATTGTGATAAACCTTGTTGCTGATTTAAAGATGTTTTGAATGGGTCTGATGTGTTTTGTGGTCTGTGCCGACTGATCCACGTTCTGTGCTATTGTGTTCTGTATGTTCTGTACGTTCTGTATGTGCATACTCATTCTTTTACAGAGCAGACTTGCGGCAAACGCGCATGCCTATAGTATAGATAGACTAAACACATAATATGTATGATGTAACTGTTTTCACAGATTTAAGTCTTGTTTTCAAAAACGTGCACTTTGAAACCCATTTTCAAAAGTTCACATTTTGGGGTCGCCAAAATGCCATTGTCATGTAAATGAACATCAAAAACTAAAAATTTAATTTTTTGTCATTTTTGTAAACAGCCCATTAGTCAATGTTAATGATTCACTGGTTTTGGTTGGGTAAGCAAACTGAACATGAACATAGTTTGACCTAAAAACACTGAATAGCCCTGCATTTTAGTGAACTCGGACAGAAAAGAGTGTTATCTGTGTAATCGTTCCGAGCACCATTCTTTATTTCTTTTTTTCTTTTTTACTTGAAAATACAGCATCTGTTTCAAGCACTGTTTATTTATATCTTTGTTTGTTGTGTATTAACTGTGTACATGTCTTGAATAATTACTTAAATTCAAGCTGTAGGAGACATTAACTATAATTATTATTAATAATACATTAATATTAATCTGTTTAAAGAAAGTACATGTTCATTAGTATATTAGTTTTGTCATGGTTCCTAAATATTAACATTGCTTCAGTAATATTAAATGTTTAACTTTTTAAATTGTGTGTTCAATAGCATATTATTTTTGCAATGTTAAAGTTGAAAATTGAGAAGCCTGTCATTTCATACAGACTAAAATTTTGGTGCCTTGGTAACCCACTCTGAATTGTGAATTAATGTTCACAGCCCATTTTAATTTCATAATGTGATGTATTTCCAAGTGATATTAAATCATTTATAATAATGGATGTTCCATACCTAAATGAAGCTACATCATTTTTTTTTTTTTTCCCAATAAAGTCTAAATATCTGTTTGGATGTTGGTATAACAGTCATTTACTAAAGTGACATCAGTATCATTTTGGGAGAGCAAGTTATTATATTTTGATTGAATATTATGAATCATTTATGTAGACTTAAAACAAGAACCGATTGATTGTAATAAGACCAGGTATGAGCATTATGGAATAAAATTGTGTCTATTTTAATTTCACGTTGACCTAAGCAATTCAGAGTTAACTTCATTAATACATATATCATTGCTCTTGCCCTGTGATGCTGTTATAGTAGAAAATACTTTATTTTGTTCATTTCTGTTCATTTCTTTCTGACTAATTGAAGTTGCCGATGACTTTAATAGGCTAATTAATTGAAGATGTGATTCTCTGATAAGCATTAAGAATCTATAAAGAATGAATAGCCTATTCTACCGTCATTATGGCTGCGTGATAATAATGTTGATATCAATTTGTTCTGATTTAGTAGTTAAATGACAGTAGAAGGTTTAACTTAGACTCTAGAAGATAGGGTGGACACACTTAGAGCTGTTAGCTTTCTCTTTTAGCAGATAATGTAGTGGCATATCGATCTGATACTCGGTGGTTGCTTTTCTCTTACCTAATAAAGCTGGTGAACTTTATTCGCTCCTCTGACATCTTTATTTAAGAGAAAAATCTGAGGCACAAAAAAGAATCAGTGAGTTTATGTGCTTCTGTAAGTGCCATCAATTGTGTAGAACACAACTCGACCGCAGAAAGTCTTTACGCTCAGCCATCTGCAGTGATTGTAATGTTCCTGCTGAGTTTTTGTTCCTCTTTTTGTTATATTAACCTTAAAACCCTTCAATGGAAATCAAGTCTCCCATTTCACTACTTGAGGTGTAAGACTGAATTTGCCAATGAACCTTTGCAAACTAGCTTGTACAATTAAGGCGAGCTGTAAAATGTAGGATGGAACATTAAAATTGCTTTGGGTTACCACAGCATCTGAAAGAAAATGAATCTTAGCTCTTGTGGCCTGTGTTACGGCTATGTTCTTGCTTTTATCCTCCAGTAGTTTTGAGGTTAGAAGGTCTAATGAGTAGATTACATGCCTTGGAAAGGGATTACAACACTTTAGACCTGCTAACTATTGCTTTGCAGTGATGTAGTTGCATGGAAATTTGTTGGTTCCAGACTTTTTATGGGAAGAATTAATCCAGGCATTATGGGTAAGCTGAGAATCAGTGCCTCAGACGCTGACCTCATTGATGAAGCCAAAAGAATCCAGCTATCAACGCTGCCGGATTTCTAATGTGCTTGAATCGCATCCATAAATTGTGGCGTGGGCCTTGGAAAAGTGCTAAAGCTAACGAACAAAGGAGTTTTGCCAGATTCCCATCAAGCTGTTTTGCTCAGTGTTAATGTTGTCGGAAGGCAAAGGAAGCCACACGTTTAGATCTTCAATATCACTCAGAGCTTTATAGCGCAGTTTATGAGCGGAGACGGAGGATGGGTTTGAACTCTATTTCCCCTCCATGAAGCAAAACAAAAAAGCCAGTCTCTCCCTGGAAGAGCTGAGTAAACCAAAACCTCTATATCACGGCTGAGTCTTAAAAAGCCATAGCAAAGAAATGGCACTCATCAGTTTGGAAGTTTTTTTTCTGTCACTTTATTTGTCAGGTATCTTGTCACCCTCATCTTTGTTTAAAAAAAACACATCCCTTGCTTCTACCTTTTTATCATTTTCCTCAAACTTAAAGGCACTGTTCATCTACAAATGTCAATTCTGTCATTACTCACCCTCATGTCGTATGACTTGAAGAGATATATTTAATACTATTTTCTTTTGTGCTGTTACAATAAACAGGGACTGAAGCTTCCAAAGCATCAAAAACTGTGCAAAAGCACCATAAAAGTATTATGAAGGGGCCCGTACAACCTTGTGTGCTACATTTTTCAAATGATAGCTCTGCGTGAGTCACTGAAAATCTCTAAACCTTGGCACGTTCAAGAGAGCATGAGATGCTGATGATCTTTCGATTAATTTATTCCATTAACAAAACCAACCTGAATGATTTATTTATATGTTTACAGACTGATCTGGTTTAGATCAACTGACTCAGACTCACTAATTCAAAGTATTATAGGCACATGTCTCTCAGCAATCCAGGACATCTGTATTTCCAGAAAGCCAGTAAGGTCAATCTCCACACTGAGAGCCAGATATACTAAACAGGACAAATAAGCGTGAGAGCACAATAAAAAATAAAAAAAGCGCCAATGGGAGTGGAAAGTTCTGTGCGTGACCTACTGACGACATGCGAATTAAAGAACACAGACGCAGCCGGATCATTTCCATAATGACCAACACAATGTAGCGGTTAGCGTCTGGTTTATATAATGGAGCAAACATCAGTACATTGACGAACGGAAACCTTAATAAATCACCTTGCGTGATTCATTTAAATACTCTCCTCCCATAAATGTTGCGTTTGAAAGGGAAACACCTACAAATGCATATGCAATAAGGTCAGCCGCAAAAACCCCTCTTTGGCCTCTTTAGTAAATCCTGACAGTAGTTTTTTTACTGCCAAAAGAGGGTTTGTGTAAACTCTTAGCAAATCTGGCCCTTACATTATATTTTACATTAATTTTGATTATGTATTCCGTCATGTCAGTTGAGTTGTACAAAAATACAACGGACCCTATTTTAATGTTCTGAGCACTTAGGGCACTTAGGTCCCTGTGTGTGTAATACGCAGAGTGTATGTGCGTTGTGCATCCACCTATAGGCGTATATTACTAATGTGGCCTTTAAATAACATAAAATAATACTGTAATTGACTTTAGACCAGTTTTTTGTTGGTCAATGGTGCAGTCGTTTTCAGTTGCTTCAAAATAGCAACGCGCCAGCAATGCGCCTGAACACACCTTGTTTTCAGACCAGCACACCCATGGGTGAACAGATGGGCATGAGTGCATTTGCTATTTAAACAACGTGGCGCTGAATGTGAAAATGATATTTGCGTCAGGCTGAAACTAGCAAAAAACACCAATGTGTTGCAGTTAACAGCCCAATGGAGGGGAATATTTATATTGTGTGACTTCAGGATATCAGAGTACCTGGAATATAGTGCATAAAGTGACATTTTATGTGCTTTTTCACAGCTTAAAAGCTTCAGTCCCTTATTAATTGCATGGGAAACAGTCTTAAATATCTCATTTTGTGTTCCACACAAGAAAAAAGCATCCCACTGGTTTGTAATGACACAAGGGTGAGTAAATGGTGACAGAATTTTAATTATTGAACAAACTATCCATTTAATGTATCCCCTTTGTCATTCACAGGCAGTTTGACCTAAAAGAAAAGAAAAGATTTCTAAAATCACATTTAAATGTTTCTTTCTCTGCACCAGCAGGGAACATTGTCATTTTCTAACCCCTGTCCCCACGATCACAGCCCACCAGTGTCATCTTCTGTAGTTGTGTTTAATAAAGGAATCATGCTGAGTCAAATTATTACAAACTAATGAAGTCTCCACACAGCTGTATCACAGAAACGAACCGATAAGGTGACCAACATGCCAAGCAATCAATTACACTTTCCAGTTCAGACAGAGAAGAAGAAAAGCGAGTGTTATGGAGGGAGGGAAAGAGAGGGAATTAGTTGAGGCCAGGCAGCAGGTGGTGTTCTTGCTTTGGACGCCCGTCTCCCCGTAAGCAGCCATGCAGCAGAGATGAAGGCAGGCCTGCACAATACCCTTGCGCTTGGCTTTCTTTTGTCATATTAAACGGGGCCACACATTTCTGTGGACATAGGCGCTCTTAATCTTTTTTCCTCTTACCTCATTTCTCTGTCCTCCCATCAGATGTCTTCAGCCTTGACACCAACTTAGATACTCTTATACACACACATTGTGACCACTCACACTTCCTAGTTTTAAAAGTAGCAATAGAATATAACAGAAGGCGTGTTTAAATAGGTGCATTTAGTACACTTGTCAGTATGTAACTATTATCCTGACAAAGTATGTAATGAGAAAATAAATTAAGAACATGTATAATGAAACCTCATAAAAAGTTTTTACCAATATATTATTTTTAGTTCATTTAAAAATATATTTATACATATATAGGGTCTTGTACATGGAAATATGACTTTATATAGGAGTGTCCCATGTAATTCTTTCATTGCCTGTGTTTTTGTTTGTTTTGTTTTTAGTTGACAGCCACTACCAGCATTTTTTATCATTTTCACAAAACTTTCATGGCCCCCAGAATATTTTGTTGTATGAATATCTGGACATATGTAACGGAGGCCAGCTAGTAGTTGCTGTGTGAGTAAACCTCACTCCTCTGTCCTCAAGAGACGCTCTAGTGACTGATGCTAGAGGTTACAGCCTTTAGCCTCTTTGTTAGAACATCCGACTCTCATGCCGGCGGACCCGGGTTTGAGTCCTGCTTGGAGCGGGGAGGTTCGAACAGGAGGGGTTACATTGGTGCCGTGACCCGGATGGGAGTGAGTTTTAGGGGGGTGAGTGTAACGGAGGCCAGCTAGTAGTTGCTGTGCGAGTAAACCTCACTTCTCTGATCTCAAGAGACGTTCTAGTGACTGACGCTAGCCTCCTCGTTAAAGCATCCGACTCTAATGCTGGCGGACCCGGGTTTGAGGCTGCTTGGAGCAGGGCGGTTCAAACAGGAGGGGTTACATTGGTGCCGTGACCCGGATGGGAGTGAGATTTAGGGGGGTGAGTGTAACGGAGGCCAGCTAGTAGTTGCTGTGTGAGTAAACCTCACTTCTCTGATCTCAAGAGATGTTCCAGTGACTGACGCTAGCCTCCTCATTAGAGCGTTCGACTCTAATGCTGGCGGACCCGGGTTTGAGGCTGCTTGGAGCAGGGCGGTTCAACCAGGAGGGGTTACATTGGTGCCGTGGCCCCGATGGGAGTGAGATTTAGGGGGGTGAGTGTAACGGAGGCCAGCTAGTAGTTGCTGTGCGAGTAAACCTCACTTCTCTGATCTCAAGAGACTTACTAATGACTGACGCTAGCCTCCTCGTTAGAGCGTCAGACTCTCATGCCAGCGTACACAGGGTTCGAGTCCCGCTTGGAATGGGGCGGTTTGAACAGGAGGGGTTACACCTGCAATATATAGCAAGAACAGAGCCTCTGCTTAAAAAAAAAAAAAATGCATTGTTCTGTTTATCAACACTTGTAAAAAAAATACAAAAAAATTATCTAATTTTTGTCAAAGAGTAGCTACACTACATCCGGATCAGAAGATGCATAATAGCGCCCCCTACCGTATAACAGTAATAACATGTCTAGTCAGAAAATTTGTTGTTGGCAGAAAAATCATTAAGGGATTAATCATTAACTGTTCTTGAGCAAATATACCTAGACTAATAACAAAACAAAAAAATATCCAGATGGAATTCAAGATCATGTCATGTGTGAACGGCCCCTTTAACTTCCTTTAAAAATGTTACACTTTTTTTTGCTGACACTTTGCCTCGGGCAGTTTGAAGGACACAACATAATTAATGTCCAGCCTTTTCTTTTCCCTCTAATCTTTTCCCCCCTCTTCTTCTTCGTCCTATTATTCTCTTTTTTTTCTGAGAGAGGGCAAACGTGCATACATGGCCTGTGATAATATCTGCTTTGACATTTTTTGTCTGGATGGATG
This sequence comes from Gobiocypris rarus, assembly GCA_023029165.1. Classification (NCBI taxonomy): domain Eukaryota; kingdom Metazoa; phylum Chordata; class Actinopteri; order Cypriniformes; family Gobionidae; genus Gobiocypris; species Gobiocypris rarus. The sequence continues at coordinate 13,941,044 of CM040918.1, read as the reverse complement.
TTCAAATGATGTTTCACCATGCTGATTGGAGAAATTTCTGTCATGCTGTCTTATATGCAATGTTATCTCTGCCCTGCTGAGGCAATTCTAAGAATATTTGCTTCATATGCGGCTATGAAAAGTCATTGAGTTCCAGAGTAACTAAACTACATTCTGTTCTCTTATGAAGAACTCCATTAAGAAAACTCCTAAAGGACTTGGGAAGCGGTCGCTAGAATAGAAACAACCATAAAGAGTGGAGACCTTGTTTGGAAGCGGCACCCTTAACCCCCTGATGTATTTGTCATTAAATTAGAGATAAAGCAGAGTAGGCCTTTGTGAGTTTAACAAGAGACGGCAGAGTGGTAACTGAGCGTCACTTAGGGCAGTGCTATTTTAGCAGCAAATTAACCTGTAGAACAAGAATGATAGTATTTTTTTCCCATTTCAGTAAACACAGCACTTTTGTCAGATTTGGCTCATTAAATCTAAAAAAATAAGCTAAAATAAGCATTTATTTTCCCCTCAAAATACAACATGCTGAGATCCTCCATTATTTTTTCAGTCTGTGTCGTATCCTAGGGGACACGTCAAAGAGAACTTTGTGCCATATTGCTGAGTGTGCGATCGCAAATGGCTTTTTTTTTCAGCTGCAGTTTTTTCCTTGAAACTCTGAATTGCTGTAGTAATAACATGCTTGAAGCTCCCTAATGCTGAAGCTCCCTGGCATGAATTCTTCTTTCAAGGGATTTCTGAGGTAGTGACAGTGAAGAAGCATACAATCTCACATCCAGAATGCTCATCTGAACACACAGTAAGGTGCAGCAGCTGTTTGAAAGCTGCCTTGTTAATGTGCATCCTGTGTCCCAGCTGGATTCTTACAAAGTCCTTCCCGCCCTACTCTTTCTAACTCAACTCTCCGCAAAAGCAAATCAAACCAAACCAAACCAACACTGACATTTTTGTCTGATCTTCTATAAATTACTTGTATAATAGCTTACGTAACAACTAAAGAGACCTTAGTTTGAAAAAAATGCAAGTATCTAAAAATGCAGTTTCTCTGTATTTACCTTTTGAGTAAAATTAAAATTTTTGTTTTATTCTATAAACTATTAAATGTTGTCATTTAGGCTGCATTTTTTTTTTAAGTGACCCATATCCAATATCTGCATTTACAAAATACCCTTGGTGAAACAACCCACCAAGGTAGATTTATTGACCCGAAAAAGTAAGTAAAAAGGACACAATTTGCAATGACACGGGCAAAATGATAATATGCCTTTTGCTTTCTGCACGTCTTTAAAACAAATTTTTTGTTAAGCCTTTATCCTCCATTGCGCCATTGTAAAGGGTCATGTGATCATGGTCGGCACTGACGTCATTCGCCACTGTTACCCTTTCGATGACGTACAACTCGAATTGATGGGAATATCTGATCTGTCTGCTTACATGGCAGACCTAAATGCATGTATCCGATTCATACCAGATTCATTTCAACATATAAATGAGGCCTGAAACCGATATGAGAATATCGGAATCCATTTGCGTTTTTCCTTCTAACATGTTCCTGCGTCATATCCGATCTGTAACACATCGGCAAATTAACACATCTGACAAAATCGGAATTGATTCACTTAACCTATCTAATGTAAAGAGCGTTTATTTGCAGAAAAGATATAACAAAAATAACAAAAAAGATGCCATGTTTTCAGACCGCAAATAATCCAAATTTTTCAACAACATAATATCTGTGTTTTAAAGCGTTCGGAAATCAATATTTAATGGAATAACTCTGATTTCCAATCACTTCTTTCATGCTTTGTCTTGGCACTCTCTCTACTAGTCTTTCACATTGCTTTTGGGTGGCTTTATGCCACTCCTGACACACACATTCAAACAGTTTGTTTTTGGTATATGGCTTGTGAGCTTCCATCTTCCTCACATTCCAGAGGTTTTCAGTAAGGTTCAGGTCTGGAGATTGGGCTGGACATGACAGGGTCTTGATCTGGTGGTGGTCCTCTTTCCACACCTTTATTGACCTGGCTGTGTGACATTAGTATTGTCTTGCAAAAAAAAAAAAAAACTACTCTTCCAGTTGGGGCATTGTCAGAGCAGAAGGAACCAATTTCTCTTCCAGGATAACCTTGTACATGACTCGTTTTTATTTTTATTTTTTAATATTGATGTTTTTTATTGATTATAGTGTGATGTGTCTAGTTTAGTCATAATAAATGTCATAATAGTCTGTTGGGGTCCTAGTCAAGTCAAATCTAGTCACATTTATGTAATATTAATAAGCAACAAATTTAAAAAAGGCAGTTTTGGGTTCCTTTAGATCAGAAGATTGACATGCTCTGACATTTGTGCAAAAATGAAAGTAAAACCAGCTCTTCTTCTGAGGTAATTATTCCAGGATTATTCCTCATCTCAAAACGATGTAAAGTATGTGAATCTCACTAAACTTTAAGCGTTTTTTCGAGATGGTGGGGATACTTGCATGGATCGCGTCAGAATTTGCCTTTGAATAGAATGGGCTCTCGTGGGAGTGGGCGCATTAGCGGATAATGTGGAGGTTTGCGAATGATTGATATCTCTCTTTTCAAACAGATTTAATAAACAGACAATATTTGTTTTGAATTGATTTACATTATTTAAAACCTGACATTTCAAAGTTTCTTTAGATGTATGTCTCATGTTTGTGTGGCAAGTATTCGCTAAGTTACAGTTCATTTTGTGACGAGTATCAGAATGGACTTCATTGAGGGCGAAACGTGTCATGTTGTTGATCACATTATTGTGCTGGCATGAACCCTGGAGGTTAAGAAACATTACATTTCAGCTGTAAAGCAACTCTACACAGTTAAATTTCAACCAGGACCGCCCGCTCCAGCAACCTATGTGTTCCACTTCCGCCCGCGCCTGCAATGTTTGTGTCCACTCCTGCCCGCTCCCGCGGACTCTATCTCACAGCTTGTGAAAAATGTACACATATACTCTGACTAAATATTTGTTCAAGTTAACATCCAGAATAACATACTTTAAACATGAACAGTTTTTAGGCTACTGCATTCACACTCACCAAACCATTAACTTGGAAATAACTAACCCTAACCTAACACAGAGAACTTTGAAAATAGGCTATATAATTGTAATAAATTAAATACAAAATGAAAAATAAAATAAATAGAATGCTTAAAAAAACCTCACAGATTTCACAATATAGCTTGCTTAACAGGCTATTTCAAAACATAAAATAAATAATAAAAAAAAAATAACGTAGACTACTTAAATTAATTTAATAACTGGGCCTTGCTTTGCTTACTCAATATTACTATGAAGGAAAAGTATATTGCTGACTGACTGCGGTCCCAGACTTGTGCATCTTTCTTCCAAGATCCGCCCACACACACTGAATGCCCTCTCTGATGTGCACTAGATGTGCTAGATCAACAGCCGCTTTAATTTTCTTCTCAACTTCTTGTGTTGACTCCATTTCTACTACACGGCAAATCCCCAAGGGGGTAATCCAGCCCCCGGAAAGCGTACCTTCCATGGGGCAGCCATTGCTAACCAAGCCATCACCTGCCGTTAGCAATCCATTGACTCCCATTCAACTCCCATTGACTCAATAACTTAACATCTGAGGCGTTTAAAGACTCCATTTGTCCATTGTTTATTTCTAAAGAAACATGGCAATGTATAAAAGGCTCCATTACCTTGTATCTTACACTATCGCCCAGTAGAAGCCGTTTTTGTAAAAATAGGCTAACGATTGCGTCATAACCACGTGACTCTCTATCGCAGAGTAAAAAATTACCGTATAGACAGGAGGAGAAGCTCGCAGGCAATCTTTTACTGTCTATGAGGCAATTGGGGGGACGTGGAGGCATAAAGTCAAGGGAGAAGCATGGGGAGAAGCCCATAGAGAGCCAAAAGCAACTGGACAAAACATTTATTCAGATTTCACTTTGCACAACTACTAGAAGACTTACAACTGTCAGACAGGTTGCTCACGTCACATCTACATTGTCAAGCTTAGTCTGATGTTGCGCAGTACGCTCATCCATCAGGAAGTGAGTGCTTCTAATTGACTTAGCTTTTCACCGTTGAAGTCTATGGGGTCGCTGTGTCCATTTCTTTTACTGTCTATGCAAATCCCACCTTTCCCCGTGGGTCCCCTGCTAAATTTTCTGACCGCTCACTCCCGCCCGCAACAAACGTAAAACCGCCCGCTCCCGCGAGATTTGCGTTGGATCCCGAGGGAGCCCAAACCCAAAGCAGCCCTCTAAATAAGCAGCTCTACAGAAGATAATAGTGCCATCAACTCAATTAAGTGTTAGAGTAACAAAGTTAGTGTCATTATGGCTCTCAGATCAAATTTCAATAAGTCAATAGTGTCCGTGCAGTTAACTCGATAATATTACAAAATATTTATTATCAGTAAATCACCTCGGAGCGATAAAGGTATATTGCCAAGAGGAAATGTTGGCACTGTGTGCTCTAATGCTTTGAAGTTATAAAAAAATGTTTGGCTACAAAGCTACTGATTGTGCGTATATTTCATAAGTAAAGGTTGGGTTTTACTAAATCACAAAGGGAGAAAACTAAGCCAAAGCCTTCATTATTCATGAATGGGTTATCAGGCAGCGGGGCTGATGATTTATGCTCTGTGTTTCTGATGTGTTGAATCTGTGTTGAATGTATTCCCAAGGAAGAAACTGTTGAGCGGATCTCTGAAATTCCATCTATATGTCTAGAATTGTTATGTACTATAGAACTGAGAGGAGGAACAGGGCTCTATATTCAAGGACGGCAAGTGGGGTGTGTCATTGTCAGAAAGAATCCCCGCTTCCCTTCAACTGAAAGGGTGATTGATGGAGAGCAAAAATAGGTGTGAAAGAGTAATAATGTTGCTGGAAGTAAAAGAGGAAGATGGACAGAAAGGTTGGAAATGCATTGCTCACTGGCCCTTACAAAAGGGAAAAAAGCGAACTTAAAAACCTCCCCATCTACCATTGACCTAAAAGCCACAAAACATCAATTTTCTCTGAGTTTTAAAAGCTGGATGATTACCTTTAATTCTTAATGAAGACAAGCTTTGCTTTCCTAAGTGGAAGGCAAACTAAAATGAGTATAATTTACCAGAAAAGCCCTCAACGGAATCGTTGTGCACTCACTTTCCGTAAAAACAGCATTTAGTCATTGCTGGGCTGACAGAAAATGGACTTGTTGATCTACTTGAATACTCCAGCTTTGGTCAGTACACTTGTTTTAGCATTCCAGTTGAAGCCGCTTTTACCTACGAACAGGAAAAACAAAGTGTTTTATTCCTTCAGAAGATGAAATAAACAAAGCAAAAGCAGGCAGTACGATTCCTTTATATAGAAAACCTTGACTATGTAGTGCAGTTTAGAGAATAAATTACAAGTCAGAAAAGTGCACTGAATGTTGGCACTGTGAGAAAAATATGTATTTCTTAATTAGTATGTATATAATTAGTCATGTTTGATTAATATTTTATTAGCAATGTCTAGAGAGAGATTGTGAAAGGGCAGACTGGCAATTTCAACTGGGGTCAAAGGTGAAATCACTTCTATTCAGACAGATAGAAATGTGGGAGAGATGAAAATCAAGTGCATGCAAACAATTTCTTATGCTCTGTACTTAAGTCCAAAAAGTACATTCCTTCAATCACATACAAGCTAGGATTATAGTGGTCTGTGGTATTGCCATCCTGAATGGATGTAGGGAATACCTGAACCACATACATTGAGGTGTAAAATGTTCTATTACTATTACAATTTTTTTGGATTTTTTTACCTATTAAATTGGGAAAATGTATGATATATATATATATATATATATATATATATATATATATATATATATATATATATATATATATATATATATATATATATATATATATATATATATATATATATATAAAAATGTGTGCGTTTGCGTGCGTGCATGTGTGTGTGTTTCTAAAATTGTCCCCTTTATTCAGTAATTAAAAGGAAATGGATTGTGGATTGCTTTGTGTGTGGATTGCTTTGTGTGTGTGGATCTCTATAATGTATGATATATATATATATATATATATATATATATATATATATATATATATATATATATATATATATATATATATATATATATATATATATATATATATATATATATATATATATATATATATATATATATATATATATATCATACATTTTCCCAGTTTAATAGGTAAAAAAATCAGAAAAAATTGTAATAGTAATAAAACATTTTACACCTCAATGTATGTGGTTCAGGTATTCCCTACATCCATTCAGGATGGCAATACCAGATATATATGTATATATATGTATATATAAATGTGCGTGTGCGTGCGTGTGTGTGTGTGTTTCTAAAATTGTCCCCTTTATTCAGTAATTAAAAGGAAATCTTTCTTTCCATTTCAGGTTGTGTGCACTGGAGCGCAGGAAAAAGAAGAGAAGGTTGAATGTCTACCGGGATTTCAGGAGAAGGAGTACCAGGTGGAGTACAGTGGAGGCTTCCTCAAAGACGTTCCTCTGCTGCAAGGTACGGCAATGATGTCATCAGCGGTGAATGAGATGGTTCAGGTTTGGTTGGGGAATTTGTGTATTTTTGGCTTTCTCTTGCCTCTCTCTTTCACACAACGTGGCTGTCTTAGCCACATGTGCACGCCAGCTGGAGAACGAACAGTTCTCGAGGGCCTCTGGTGAATGTTGATTGTTCATTATTCTCATTATCATGCACAATACTTTTTCATTTATTGAAAAAAAAGAGAAAATAAAAGCTGCAGTGTCCAAACAAAACATCAAAATGATCTTGTGCTCATAAATTATTCTGTTTGATTGTGTGGATGTTTACAAAGCCTTTGTGATTCCCCTCTCTTTCAGCATCTGCTGTTTGTAACTGTTGCACCAGCGTAGAACTTTGTGGATATGCCTCCATCCAGACAGATTCTGTCTGCGTCATATTTTTCCGAGGCAGTTAAGATGCTTTAAAGCGGAGAGCACTTTTACCTCGTCAGACAGGAATCCAGCAGAAAAAGAAAAAGCAGAAAGTGAGAACTGCTAATACCGAGTCATTTCCTCACAGGTCTCCACATTCACACAATAAAACTCTCCCGGGATCCCAAGAATCAGAGTAATTAACGAAATTACAGTCTAATTACACATTAAGCATGTACGTCCCCACAGGATACTCGTACACTGCCTTGCATGAAAAAGGCATCACCACGAGTGTTTTGAGAGCAACAACATATTAATCAGATTTTCTGAGAAATCATAAACAATTGCCTGGTGGTGTTGTAACCCACCCTCCCCGAAAGCATAACACGAGAAATGCTGAAAATAAATTAAAAAATGCAAATGCAATCCACTATGTGGTGTTCACCTCAGATGTCCAGAGGTCCTGTGCTGCACGTGAATACAAATCAGACAGGGGACCAAACATGCTGCAGAGGTCAGTGCTGCAGTGAGAGCGGAGCTAGACAGTGGCTTCACTCAAGCAGGATGGAGTGTGAGGTGCTTGTTTTACACTGATCCCCACTTGGGGAAAATGCAAAAAGTCATGTGAGATAGTAGTGGCGGAGTATCGGTTCGTAAAATAGTCTGAATGGGTCACTGATTGGACTAAGCTTTAACTATTAACTCTTTCCCCGCCATTGATGTAAATTTCCATCATTTGTGAGAAAACTCTTCCTCATCATTGACGGAAATTCTGTGTTTTCAGTGTTATGCGGTAGGGGGCGCATTTTACACATCTTCTGAAAGAGTTCGTAATCTTCTAATCAAAACACATGCGAAGAAGATGCAGAAACAAGCAATATTATGTGTAATTATATGCATATGTAAATTAATGCTATCACCAACATTAAACAGCATATAAATCAAAACTGCCTACTGAATGAAATGTCGACCCAGGGTGAGCTAATTGACTGATGATGGACTGGATCTACTACATCTGTGTTTTGATACATCGAATATGATCTGGATGTAGTATTTTGAAAAATTTTGCTCAAAATGTTTTTATCAAAACTAACCCACATTCAAGTGTTGATAAAATTAGGAATGCATTATGCTAAAATCAAACTGGTTGTTTTGTTTCTTTTGATATATTGCATGTTCAGGTATCCAAAAAACAAACTATTTTGGGAGCAATGACATTTTTGTGAAAATTATAAAAGATGCTGTCGGTGGCTGGAAACTGAACAATGCTGATGGGGAAATAGTTAATCCACTTGTCCGTCCATCTGTCCGTCCATCCATCCGTCCGTCCATCCATCTGCTCTGTTGCTTAAAAATCACGTTGTCTACTTAGGGCTAATCATAATAATGTACTCACATATTTGGCTTTTTTTTTCAAGCCCTTACAAGCACAGATCGTGGAAGATGATGGAGAAAATGGCACAAAAATGTGTAAATGGGTGAAGATGTACCTGTTTTAACTTCTGTGATTTTTCTAGCATTTCAGACAAGTTGGCAGCACTCAAAAGACAGTGATATTACTGCATTAACACATAGTTTTACACATATTTTATGCACATTATATGGTTTTGTGACTGCCTAAAATGTTCAGAAGTTAATTTGGCCATTGCATGTGGTTGTCATTCTGTGTTTATTTTAGACTTTTTATATTAAAATAATTAGAAGCATTTTTGAACATTATACATTATTATTATTATTATTATTATTATTATTATTAAGACCTAATAATTAGTATTTATCAAATTTAATTCTCAAGTATATTGAAGGTTATTTAAAGGGTTAGTTCATCCAAAAAATTCTGTCATCAATTACTCACCCTCCTGTCGTTCCAAACCCGTAAGACTTTCGTTCATCTTCAGAACACACATTAAGATATTTTTGATGAGTGTAAGAGACTGACATGGATATAAATAAAGTGGGGTTTTTTTGCACACAAAAAGTATTATTGTCGCTTCATAACAATAAGGTTGAACCACTGTAGTCACATGGACGATTTTAACAATACCTTTACTACCTTTCTGGGCCTTGAAATTGGTAATAACTTTGCTGTCTATAGGAGACACCCCTCGCTGAAGCCTGTAGCACGATGACGTAGCTGGATCAGATCCAATACGTACTGGATGGTGGTGCTTTATGGCGACGTCATACCGTTCTCTGGGTTATAATGAGCATGTGCTGGTCTTAAGTGACATGTATGGTCAATATTGTATATAGATGATGTTCTAACCTGTGTAGTAGTAGTACTGATAAATAGTAATAGGTAATTATTTTCATAAATGTAATGCTTAAGTTATCTTAGTTTCTCTCTACGTATATGCAAAACAGTTAAAATGTTAATATATTCTGGTCATATTTGCTGTTGAGTGGAAGCAAAAATGAGTCAAGTAATTGTCTCTGTAATTTCAATCCTCAAGGTACAATACAACAAGATCTGTAAACAACTTAAAACACCAGTACACATTCAAGGGAAAATGCAAAACGTGTCCTGATGGCGTGAGCATGTTATTAATAATTGTTGTTGCGCGAGTGGTTTGAGTATTTATCTATCCACAGTTCACCAAAACTCTCTACTGCGCATGCATATATCACGTCCCCAAAACTGTACTGCTCATGCGTATATGATGTGAAATGTGAATGAAACCACTTCACATGCGCGTGCAGTACGTGTTGGATCGGGTCCAGCATGCCATCGTGCTACAGGCTGCAGCGAGGACCTCTTGGTCTATAGGGGGGTCAGAAAGCTCTCAGATTTCATTTTTTTGTGTTCCAAAGATGAACAAAAGTCTGACGGGTTTGGAAACGACATGATGGTGAGTAAATAATGACAGAATTTTCATTTTTGTGTGAACTAACCCTTTAAAGCCAACAGATTTGTCTTTTAACAGAAAGGTGTGCGATTTGATTGGTTAATCAGGCTCTGTGGGATCTCTTAAGATGATTGTCAGTCCTCGTTGAAAAAAAAACAACAACAACTGTTTCTCTTGATTGTCACAATTCACTGGACCGTGTCTCCTCTGAGATGTCTTCAAGCATTTCTTCGACTCCTCTGGGATCGGCAGTAATGTCTAACTGGCAATGCTTCGGGCCCCAGTGGGAATCTAGTATCTCTGCCAAAGTGCCTTTCTTCTCTGTCTCCTCTTTCCAAATTGACTTTTGTGTCAACAGGTTGCACAGCTAAAAGAGGAAAAATGGGCATCGTAGTCTGCCAAAACAGTACTGCGGATACTGCAGTTTGCGTGACAATGAGTTTTTGTGAATGTTTGTGTGTGCGTGTGCGACTGGGCATGACTGTTGAGTTTGCACACAGTTACCGATTTGGAGCCGGTTTGACCGCTGTGTTCCACATTTTTGTATTTGCGGAGAGCTATTGATCCATGTAATTAGAACAGTAAGAGTGCCGGCAGTCCTTACAAAAGATCTTTTCCTTTGAATTTCAATTTACTTAAGCTACAGAACATGATTACACTGACATAGCAGACCACTCAACACAATTAAGCTGACAGACGAAAGCACAGTCATCAGGCCAAAAAAATGCAATGAGAAGTACCACTTTTTCCAATGGAAAAATATATAGTTTATCTCCAATTCAGCAAGATGTCCAATCTCGCCTGGAGTTTCAATCTCTTATTCTATTCTATTCGATAGGGAAGGGCGCTGAGGCATTCTGTCATCTAGGGACCCAGCGATCCATGCACATGGAGACAGAGCTCAGTTCCGCTTTACTGAGTCACCCTGTAACCACTGTGCACTTCTATTACCCTGAATATGCTCCTGTCAGCACAGCACAACACACAAAACACACTCACTTACGCGCACAACTTTGCACGTGGGTAAATAACTTTCCTAGTAAACCAAAATATAAACGATGACATTGCCATGCTATGTTGTTTGCGAAAGCGTGATCATTCAGTCAGAGAGGTATGCTTGCATTTCATGAAGCTTATTTGTTGCAAGCTCTAGGCTCAGGAACCTTGCAAGCTGCTACACAAGAAAACTGGCTAGGGTGTTCTCATTTGTATTTATAGATTCATAGGTATTTGTACGCACATGTGTGTCTTTGTATGTGTGTCTGTGTAGTTTGGGTATTACCTGTGTTGTGGGGACAATAATTTCAAAAGAACAGCGTTTATCAGGGGTGTAAAACGTATTCAAAAATGATATTTAAGTGAAAGTACAAATACTGAGGGAAATTTGTACTCAATAAAAAATGTAAAAAAGTGCAAATGTATTAAAAAAAGAAGTAACCTATTAAAAAAAACTGAGAGATCATATTGATTCATCTTCTCAATGCACAGAGAAATAAATTGTAATATAAACTAAATGTTTTGTCAGAGAGACATACAAAGGTTTGGTTAAAGGGGAAAAAACAAAGCACAATGGCGCATGTCAAAAACATCTAACTAGTGCACACAACAACAATTAAAATACAGCACAGTGGAACACAAAAGGGACAATCCATCCATTACACCCTCATGCCATCCGACATATCATCATCATCTTCCACTTATCCAGGGCAGGTTCTCAGGTGCAACAGTCTTAGTAGAAACGTCCAGACATACCTCTCCCCAGACACTTTCCCAAGCTCTTCCGGGGGAATACCGAGGCATTCCCAGGCCAGTCAGGAGACTTAATGTCCTAGGTCTTCCCCAGGGTCTCCTCCTGGTGGTACATGCCTGGAACACCTCCCCGGGAAGGCATCCATGCCACCTCAGCTGGCTTCTCTCGATGTGGAGGAGCAACGGCTCTACTCTGAGCTCCTCCTGAGCGACCAAGCTTCTCACCCTATCCCTAAGGGAGCACCCAGCCACTACGCAGAGAAAGCTTATTTTGGCCGCCTGTATCCGGGATCTTGTCCTTTCGGTCATGGCCCACAACTCATGACCATAGGTGAGAGTAGGAAAGTAGATCAACCAGTAAATCGAGAGCTTCGCCTTACAACTCAGCTCCTTCTTCACCACGGCAGACCAGTACATTGATCGCATTACTGCAGAAGCTGCACCAATCCGTCTGTCAATCTACTGTTCCATCTTTCTCTCACTCATGAACAAGACCAGTGAACAAGTGAACAACTCCACTTGAGGCAGGAGCTCTCCACCAACCTGAAGCGGGCAAGTCACCATTTTCTGACTGAGAACCATTTATATATCCATACAACTCCAGTTGACGAAACAATGTCTTCTTAAGCGAAAAAATAGGTGTGTGTCGAGCCGTGGTTCAACCACATGATCTTTTCCCATGAACTAGGAACTTTGGGATGGTACTCCCTGTGTTTCGACCTTGTTGAGTTTCCGTGTAAATATTTCCCCCTCAGAAAGTCCCTGCTCATGAGGAAGTATGTTTTCAAAGTTCTAGAACTTTCGAGGGTGGGACTTAGGCACTGAACTTGTTGATTGGTTGACTTCATGCAGCATTTTTGATTGGTTTCGGAGCTGAAAACTTCCTAGTTAGTCATAGAAAAGCTTAGACACCAGGCCCAACAAAGGCTCAATCTTAGAATGTGCGAGGCTGTGATGTCTGAGTGTGGTGAAACACCGTCTCTGCAGAAGAAGATCAATGCCTACTTCATCACTGCCTGTTTAGCCCCGCCCACCGATCCGCGCATTTAACATAGGCCTAGTGTTAAACTAGATCGAGCTACCAAGCAATAAACATGCCGTCGAGGATTACAAAATATTGTGCAGTGCCTATCAATAATGCAACATGTAAGTAACTGTGTTAATTCTATTGCCTGATCTGAAATGTGATGATTCATGTTGTCAGATGTTCTTTGTCTGTGTGTCAGTTAATCAAACTAGTGACTAAATGTCAACTTGCGTGGTTTCTCTTAGTAGAATGAAAATAATCTGTTATTTAGCGTTGATTAAATTCGACAAAGAAAGTGATCAAAGAAAGCTCCCTTTGCAATCGTTGGAGCAGCGTGCGCTGACCTGTCAATCAAACAGGGAGAGTTTATCAGTGACGCGTTGACTCCCATTTTATTCAACAAATCTCTTAACTATATCACGTTTGCACTGTTAGTGAAGATGAAAGCATTCGTAAATGTGTACAGAAACGGACTTGCAATGATGAGATCTGCTTTCATGCGCTCAACATGTGTGTGATCGGCTTCAGTGTTCATCTCTGCAACCTTTCATGCCACAGTCTTAATATGCCAGAGATCTGAATATAATTCCATAGATCTAACCCTAACTCTATTCACGATTAGTTAACCATGAGAACTGTAACAGTAAAAACGAGCTAAAAGAGAGACTAATAGTATTTCAAATGGAAAGACGTTGGCCAATCACTGCAATGGGCGCTTACACTGAAGTCTCACAGCAGACACGCCCCTTATAACAGAGCATTCAGAGCAATGGGTTAAAATCTGGGTAGGAAAAATGCCTTTTATTTATAAATTATACCAATTTTACCAATACAACAACGCAGTTCATGACCCCTTTAAGCAAAACACTAATATTTTAAACTGTACCATTTTGTTCACTTTTTGTGTTTTTTTAGAATCAGTCCCATACATTTGCAGTACATGGACTGAAAATGATGAGTGAATTTTCATTTTTGGAAGTAAAGAGCAAGATGTGATGCCGAGGCCATAAATGTAGTGACATAGAATAAAATATGCAATATGGACTTTTAGACACTTTTTTTCTATTCAACGCCCATGTCTGCAACAAGAATTAATCTTTAATTGTTTATTTTTGGGGCGATATTGTCATTACTCACAAACACGATGAATTTACTTTCTCAACTGTGCTCTAAAATAATTTACTGTGTGATTATCAGGCAATCTTTCAAAAAGGTAAAGTTTTGCAAGAAGATCTAGATGAAGTGATTTATAGTGCAGTAAGAAAATGATAAATTGTCTTCAGGCTGTGACTCACTAATGGCAATATCAAAACAGACAAAAATACTGAATAAAAAAATCAGTTTGAAGCCAGAAATGTACATGATGAAAGATACAATTGATTCTGAAACATGCGTGCTTGATGCATCGAAACAAACATCATTGGTTCTTGCACACCAAGCACGCACGTTTGAACTCCTGTTTGAAATAGAAATCTTTGTAACATTAGCAATGTATTTACTGCCACTTTTAAACAATTCAATGCAGCGCTGTTGATTAAAAGATTAAAATAGAGTATTTATTTCTTTAATATATATATGGTTTGCTCAGACATACACAGCAATTTGTTCTGCTGTTGCTTTGATTAGAAGTATTTTTGCTGACGGAGCAAAACTAAAATTAACCGGCAATATTGTGTATAAAATGCAAGTTACTGAAGCAATTAAGTTTCTTATTAACTTCTTGTTTACAAAAGCAGTATCACACTCGCAATCTATGATTACATGTGAATACTAAAATGTGCATTATTAACAGCTTGTAAACACCTAAATCCCTGTGCACATGTACATAACTTCAGTCTTCACAGAAATTGCTGGAGCATTTGCCCGGATACCGAGACAAAATTATATGACTTGTTTACACCATAAAATTGTGGCAGTTTGTAGGGAACATGGGCAACACAACATCAGCTAAATTCAGTATGGCAGGACACTTCATTATACCCTTAAAATGAAGCATAATTGTGCTGGTACTGATACGAGTGTTGTTGCAAGTGTATCATAACAGTGATGAGGTTATCGCGCGCAGTCTTTCTGTGTGCCGTGTGAGTTTGTGTTTGCAGGTGTGTGGCTGGTGACTCATAGCTGGTGTCAGAGGCAGTCAGCTGTGCAGGTGACATATGCAGATTTATGTAAATACTCTGCTCTCCTCTCCTCCTGTTTGGCTATGCCTGCTCAGTAATTATGCAGATGGAGGCAGTCTCGAGGTGGTCAACGCTAACCACCTGAGAGTCCTAGGTCAACAAAATTAATTAATTAAACTCTCAGAAAGACTGCAAACATGCATAAACGTCTGAATGCATATGAAGGAACACTGTATTTTGGAACACATGGGTGCAGAATTCTTGCAAATACACCTTTGCAATACAACCATGGTTATATATATATATATATATATATATATATATATATAATATATATATATATATATATATATATATATAGTATGAATGCACGTATACACTTTTAGAAGTTTCATTCGACATGTAAAATAAGAAGTCAGTCCAAAGATGAATCTAAGTGAAACACGATTACTTTTTCTCCATCCTATCAAATTGTGCTCCTAAATTAGGAGTAAAGTCATTTTCAGGAACCCTGGCCAATAAGAGCCGGCTCTTACAGTAGTGCGGCATTCTCTCAAATGGGATATCGTTTTTATATTACTAAAACGAAAATCAAATAAAGTGGAGTGCTCTCATTTCTTTGGATACTCACCGTATAGCTATCGTCATTCTCCTCGTCCCACACTATAATGAAGAAGGAAAAATTGAATGCAATTTTATGAAAGCCAATGAGATTGATCTTTTCTTCTCCCAGAGCCCCTCACCGTTAATTCAACACCAGCTCCAATTTCACACACTTATTATCCCGCAGCTGGTCGCACCAAAAATACAAACTCTGCTCGGCTCGAAACTCCTCCGCCGCTGGGAAATTAGAATATCACCCGATGCGGATCAGAGAGATCACGTTTAAAAGTAGAAGGTGACACTTTTGATAATTGAGTCACAGCCTGAAGACTGGACAATTTATCCTTTTCTCACTGCACTATAAATCACTTCATCTAGATCTTCTTGCACAACTTTACCTCTTTGAAAGATTGCCTGATAATCACACAGTAAATTATTTTAGAGCACAATTGAGAAAGTAAGTTCATTGTGTTTGTGAGTAATGACTATATAGCCCCAAAAATTGGATTGTTTATTTAAACCCACCATTTATATAACTTTTAAAAAGTCAGCTTGAACTTTTAGATGCAGCCAGTCGCTTCAGGGCTCAATGCTACACTCTAAAAAATGCTGGGTTGTTTTAAATCAATGTTGGGTCAAATATGGACTAACCCAGCAGTTGGGTTGTTTTAAGACAACCCAATTGCTGGGTTAAAACAACCCAATGCTGGATTAAAACAACCTAATAACTGGGTTAGTCCATATTTGACACAACATTGGGTTGTTTTTTACCCAGCATTTTCTAGAGTGTAAGTTTTTTTTTTTTTTTCTGACCTGGTCAGGTAATAAAAGTTATACAGTCAAGAGCAGGGAGTTATTTTTTTCCCTTTGTCTTTTGTTGTTTTAAAACACAGACAGCAGCAGATTTATAGGCTTCTGTCACTTTAAGACCGAATGCACAGATCCAATTTGAAGGTTGAGCACACAATCTCATTGGCTACTGATACAGCAGGAACCAATCAGCTGTGTCCTAAAGGTGATGATGTGATTACGAACAGGTAGTTAAAGGGGCTATTAGTCAGCGCCATCTAGAGTTTCATGACAGAACTTTGTATTTCAATTAAGTATTTTCATGCTGTTTGATGGGCATCTTTCTTTAGATCGCAGCGTGCAAGAACCGGATTGAGTTTTCTTTTGCATCACTTGAATGTTGAATGTTGAATGTGACAAGGCTTTAAAAACGTGCAAATGACACATTTTCATGACAATGCCGCACTGGAACTGGCCAGAGCGTCTTTCACGCCATCGGGCATGTCCTTATTGAAAAGCCCTCTACTTAAAACTTAAGACCCCCTTTTTCTGGGTTTACAAGCTACTTTAGTTCTGTTTTTTTCTTAATGCAAGTGTGCATGATTCAGTCTGGGACATTTTCTAGCAGATTCTAACTCCCCAATGGTAGTTCAAACATTTACCTCCATCTATCCCTTTTGCTCACCATTACATCATGCAGGCCAAAAACTTTGCATTAGCATCATTCCTCAGACCGAATACAGACTGACACGGTAACGCAATGTGTGATTCACTATCGTCTCTATGCAGTGAGATTCTGAGTTATAGTCTTGATTGGCCATAATCACAATAGTGTTTAGACCCTTCCCCAGCTCTCAGTCCATATAATAGTGTGTCTGTTCAGGCCTGGCAAAGATTATTAGCTCTGGAGTACCTCTTCCTGGACGGAACTCAGACTTCCTCCACTGTGTTGTGCTTGACTTTTTTCCATCTTAAGTGCACTCAGCCTTTTTCATTGCTTACTGGTTTTAAGTAAATTGAATTGAGGTATAGCCTCAAGATCTTGGAGTTTACAGGCATAAGTCTTTCCATGCGTGTTAAAGGCACATAAACACCCTTTACAGTAATTTATTTTTATTTTTATTTTTTTACTGGCTGTAAAATGACAGTTCACTCCAGGGCCAAATAACAAACATTTTATTTTTGTATGTGATTGTAGTAGTAAGAGATGATGACAACTTATAAGAACCTTTGCTGAAGAAATCTCCAACCTGGTTGTATAAAGTTCAGTCAGGCCTTTATCTTTTTGTCTAACAAAACAAATGTTTTATTTATTATGAGCTATTCATTATGAACAAGCTATACACACACACACACACACACACACACTCACACACACACACACACACACACACACACACACACACACACACACACACACACACACACACACACACACACACACATTCTACCTGTCGTGATAATATAAAACTCTCCTGATATTAGAGTAATAATTACAGAAGAATAAAATAAAGCATATTTTGTTACCTTTTGGTGCTTCAGTTTTGAGCAGATGTTTTATACCATCATTGTTATTTCTCAGTACATTCAGCATCTGGCTCATATTTGCGATCCCAAACATTGTTCTCAAAACTATAAGTTTCAACATCTTCAAAATCAATATTTTGATCACTGACGGCTTCGTCACCAGATCCACCATCAAGTGACAGTGACACTAATATTGATTGTGTTCAGTATTTGCTCTGCAGTCAATCGCTGAGCCATTTCAAGTTTTGCTGATGGTACAGCCTACTCTTTTGTTTTCTGCCTGCGGTGCCTATGAGTGAAACATCACTTCATCATTGTGTGTCAGACATTGGAATAAAGGTGAATTGCACTTATTCTGTCATCAAAGATTGAGGGCCCTATCATACAAGTGTTTTTTGCTAGTTTCATCCTGATCATCATTTTCACGTCCTGTGCCACATTGTTTAAACTGGCTTTTAAAGGGAATGGGAGATGAGACTCTGTTTGGTTTATTGCACGTTATGCCCAAAACACACCCATGACTCATTAAGAGAATAGCGGCATCCCTTTTAGACAATTTTTCCATCGCTTAACTAGCAGAAGTGTATTCGGACACGTTGTAAGTGCACTTGCGCCATGCACTTTAGCCCATGCGCTTAGATTGTTAAAATAGGGCCCTTAATTATTGTTGTGCAGAAAAAAATATACTTACACTGTTACACACCTCTGGTCATTAGGAAAACAGGCATTCTTTTATAGTTTTATATTTTTTTCTTACTATGTTGCTCATAATGAATTGATTGAGGAATACTGACAAGGTTGATGTCTAACTTAAAAGAATTGAATGAGGAGGAGGGTGACTATTGAATGATGGGTGACTATAGACCTGAGGTATATATATATATATATATATATATATATATATATATATATATATATATATATATATATATATATATATATATATATATATATATTTTATTTATATATATAAATAAATGAATGGGAATCTATTCTCTGTCTCTACACATGGCTTTCTCCAGCTCATGCCACTCTCACAGCTGTAATTGTACAACATTAATCACACGGCCCACATACAACAGGGCCCACTGCCACTTTTAGGTATTTTTAATTGACTATAAATCAGGCACACACTTGACAAATGACGGTAATTACAGTGCAGTTGTTTCAGTGCTAGGGAGAGTGTTTCCCTTCAGTAAAGAGAAGGGTCGGCAAGGTGAGGCAAACACTTGTGCATGTGTGTGCGTGCGTTTGTTTTAGAGAGGGGGATCTCAGGTGAACCGGTTCACACTTGCCGACATGACCTCTATTGCAAGCTGTCCTGATTTTGAACTGAAGTGTAAGGCTGTACTGGGGCGAGGGGTATGGACGTCATAAAAAGGTGTGCTTCTTCCTCTTAATTATGTTATATAGCAAGATAAAATATATGTTGAAAGAAACAGTACAATGTACTGAAATGTAGCTATATGTCTCGTATAATCACTTAGTCAGTGTTTCAACTGTGGAAAGACTTCAATAAAACAACTTGTAAACAATGTCATGTAATGTTATATACCCCAGGAAAGACATTCAATGCCCATTGCTCATTAGCTAACTAGATGTCTTTTTGTGCAAAATATACAGGTCCTTCTCAAAAAATTAGCATATTGTGATAAAAGTTCATTATTTTCCATAATGTAATGATAAAATTAAAATGTCATATATTTTAGATTCATTGCACGCCAACTGAAATAATTCAGGTCTTTTATTGTTTTAATACTGATGATTTTGGCATACAGCTCATGAAACCCCAAAATTCCTATCTCAAAAAATTAGCATATTTCATCCGACCAAAAAAAGAAAAGTGTTTTTAATACAAAAAAAGTCAACCTTCAAATAATTATGTTAAGTTATGCACTCAATACTTGGTGGGGAATCAGAAATGACTGCTTCAATGCGGCGTGGCATGGAGGCAATCAGCCTGTGGCACTGCTGAGGTGTTATGGAGGCCCAGGATGCTTCGATAGCGGCCTTAAGCTCATCCAGAGTGTTGGGTCTTGCGTCTCTCAACTTTCTCTTCACAATATCCCACAGATTCTCTATGGGGTTCAGGTCAGGAGAGTTGGCAGGCCAATTGAGCACAGTAATACCATGGTCAGTAAACCATTTACCAGTGGTTTTGGCATTGTGAGCAGGTGCCAGGTCGTACTGAAAAACGAAATCTTCATCTCCATAAAGCTTTTCAGCAGATGGAAGCATGAAGTGCTCCAAAATCTCCTGATAGCTAGCTGCATTGACCCGGCCCTTGATAAAACACAGTGGACCAACACTAGCAGCTGACATGGCACCCCAGACCATCACTGACTGTGGGTACTTGACACTGGACTTCAGGCATTTTGGCATTTCCTTCTCCCCAGTCTTCCTCCAGACTCTGGCACCTTGATTTCCGAATGACATGCAAAATTTGAGCAACAGTCCAGTGCTGCTTCTCTGTAGCTCAGGTCAGGCGCTTCTGCCGCTGTTTCTGGTTCAAAAGTGGCTTGACCTGGGGAATGCGGCACCTGTAGCCCATTTCCTGCACACGCCTGTACACGGTGGCTCTGGATGTTTCTACTCCAGACTCAGTCCACTGCTTCTGCAGGTCCCCCAAGGTCTGGAATCGGTCCTTCTGCACAATCTTCCTCAGGGTCCGGTCACCTCTTCGTTGTGCAGCGTTTTTGCCACACTTTTCCTTCCCACAGACTTCCCACTGAGGTGCCTTGATACAGCACTCTGGGAAAAGCCTATTCGTTCAGAAATTTCTTTCTGTGTCTTACCCTCTCGTTTGAGGGTGTCAATGATGGCCTTCTGGACAGCAGTCAGGTCGGCAGTCTTACCCATGATTGCGGTTTTGAGTAATGAACCAGGCTGGGAGTTTTTAAAAGCCTCAGGAATCTTTTGCAGGTGTTTAGAGTTAATTCGTTGATTCAGATGATTAGGTTAATAGCTCATTTAGAGAACCTTTTCATGATATGCTAATTTTTTGAGATAGGAATTTTGGGTTTTCATGAGCTGTATGCCAAAATCATCAATATTAAAACAATAAAAGACCTGAAATATTTCAGTTGGTGTGCAATGCATCTAAAATATATGAAAGTAAAATGTTTATCATTACATTATGGAAAATAATGAACTTTTATCACAATATGCTATTTTTTTAATACATTAGAAGGACCTGTATGCACTATATACATTCCATTTTTGCTTAACCTTCATTATTTAATGTATGTTCGCTTAAAAACGTTATTACAGTGGCCATTTAAATGTTTATATTTCAACAACGAATCAGAGTAGAAACATAAAATGTTGACTTAATAAACTGCTTTCTGTGATATATATCTCAAGTATAACTACAACCCAGTTTTTTTTTGAGAGTTGATTACTAAATTAATGTAATGATTAATTAATTGATTATTAAATAAATTCTATTCATGGTTTTCAGAAGAAAAAAAAAAGAAAAAAAATCATTGGTGATGTCCATGAAGCTTGGTCAGGCTCTAAGACCATCCTAAACCAGTTCAGTTTAAACCATATAAGGCCAAAAATCTGTTGAGTAAATGTCTTAAACCAGCTTAAGCTGGTGTTCTGGTCTTAGCTGGTCTCTTAGACTGGTCCCTTGGCTAATTGTAGGGTGATTTTGGAAACTTTTCAGCTTGCTTCTCAAATAAAAATGGAGAAGGGAAAGTTGTGGCCTAATGGTTAGAGAGTGGTAACTCGAAGGCTGCAGGTTTGATCCTCAGTATCAAAAGTAAATTACTGATCTTATCCCCAATCGCTCCCCGGATGCCACAGCAAAATGGATGCCTACTGCTCAGGGTGCATGTGTCCATGGTTTGCAGTGTGTGTGTGTGTGTGTGTGTGTGTGTGTGTTCACTACTCCCTACCCCTAATATGTGTGCACTAACTTGTATGGGTTACCATACTTTGCCTTCACATGTCACTTTCACCATAAAGACCAACATGGCCTTGACTGATAGATCAGTTTAAGCCTACTAACATCAGACTGTGGTTTTTGTTGAAGGAGTGCTTTAAGATCTTTTGACATCCCTATTTTCTTTTGCTAGGTATTTGAAAGCTGCATGAGATGGTTGCTCTGTGACATTGCCCATGTGAAAGTCCCTTTGTGAGAACTTGTACTTCTGGTCTCCTGCCTGAGCACTGACCCATAAATTCCAGTATGTTAGCAATGGCTAGAAGTGGAGGGAGGTTATGGGATTGAGTTCTAGGACATAACTGAGAAAAATGTGGCCTAAAGGGGGGGCACCGTACTGGCAGCTGCTCCCTGTCTGCTCCAGGCACAGTGACTGCCATTTGATCTCTCCTCTGCCGAGGCAAATGGCACAATGCAAAATGGCCTCACTCCACTTGCTAACCTATTTAGTGGAAGATTTTCCATTTCTGATGCAAATCGGCTGTGAATCTGGCTGGACTAGCAAACACCGTTCACAACAATGAAGAGAAAAAAATAACCAAACATGTTTAATTCAAATGCGGCCCTTCGTCAAAGTATGTTCATCAATTAGTAACATGATCTTTGCAATTTCAGCTTTGAAGAGGAATGTGAAGAGTGTAGCATGATTCACACTGATATAAACTGTCGGAATTAATGCTCTCCAGTGTTCGACAGTCGCCTGTTCAAACTGACTAGAATACTGAACTATTAGAGTAGAATCTGCTACATCTCTGCTGCCTAAAAGGTCAGCGCCAAACTTATACATTTTAATGAGCTCTTGGAATTTGAAGCTTATTTGCCATAAATTTGAATAAGTGCTGTGAAACAGGAAGCATTGTCTTTTTAGCGCTAAAACGTTAAAATTGTCTGTTACGATCTGATTTTTGAATGAGCTTTTTGTAAATCAACACCTTTTCATTATACCATATGCTATTTGCACATGTGATTTTAATATTATACTCCACACTGTACACAAATTATATTCCATTAAACTGTGAACAACAGCTTTAGTCTGTGATCATTAAACTATATGCAGACCTCAGGGTGAAAACTTTATATGTAATTTAATATAAAAAAAGCCCTTTAGCGTGAGTTAATGAAAAATATTTCTCTTCCTTTTCAACTGTACAATAAATCCAGAATGTTGCTTTGTTTTAGAGGAAATTAAGTGACCTAATCATATAGAACTAATCATATATGAATAAAATCCATTGAATCATTTTTATTGGTGCCATTTAAAAACAACATTTTAAAAGTGAATTTACTATTTCTGGAAATACTGTAGTAAATAACATGAATATTATTAGCATCTATGCTGTGGTATCTGGCACCAAGATGTTAGCAACAGATCCTTTAAGCCCTGTAGGTGCGAGGTGGGGTCTCCATTTTTGCTTTGTGGCAGGGCGCATTATCCTGCTGAAAAGGCCACAGCAACCAGGGAATACCGTTTCCATGAAAGGGTGTATATGGTCTGCAACAATGCTTAGGTAGGTGGTACGTGTCAAAGTAACATCTGCATGGATGGCAGGATCCAAGGTTCCCCAGTAGAACATCGCCCAAAGCATCACTCTGCCTCCGCCGGCTTCCTTCCTCCCATAGTGCATTCTGGTGCCATGTTTTCCCCAGGTAAGCATCACACACGCAGCCAGCCATCCATATGATGTAAAATAAAATGTGATTCATCAGACCAGTCCACCTTCTTCCATCGCTCGGTGGTCCAGCTCTGATGCTCAAGTGCCCACTGTCTGCGCTTTCAGCGGTGGACAGGAGTCAGCATGGGCACCCTGACTGATCTTTGGTTATGTAGCCCCATACACAACAAACTGTGATGCACTATGTATTCTGACACCTTTCTATCAGAACCTACATTAACTTCTTGAGCAATTTGAGCTACAGTAGCTTGTCTGTTTGATTGGACCACGCGGGCCAGCCTTAGCTCAAATATTTTATTGGTATATGTTGTTTTATGATAACATCTGTAGGGTGTTCATATTCAATTTAAATTGAATTGGAATTTTAAAGTAATTTTCAAATAATTTCAAATTTATCTGGAATTTACTGTAAGTTATTTTCAATTCAAATTCCTTTAACTTAAATTTCAGTTGTAAAAGTCTTCCCCAATTCAGTTATCAGAGAGCATCTTTGTCTCTATCAATAAATATTTTAGTTATAGTGTACATGGGTCGGCACGCACAGGATTAACCTATGCTGCACTTTAGTTTCCAAGTTATTCACAGTTGCTTGTGTCCTAGTTTGCAGTGTGGATATAGTAGGTTTGTTTATATATGTGCAAGGAGAGGTCAGTCCAACATACTAAAAAGAAACTGCAACATAACAAAAGAAACCACAGGAGACTTGGCATACAGACATCACTTTTTTTGGGACTCACTGTTTCCTCTTTCATCTCAGCTAGGAAAGCTTCAAAAAGATTCTCAGCAAATCAAAGCTTTTTATCATCAGCGCATTATTTCTGTTCAACTCCGGTGGAGATTTTCTTAGCTTCTCAAAATTGCACGGTAGTTGCTGATGATTGTCGAATGGGGCATTTATATGGACAACCATAATAACCTGCTTTTTAGAACTGCCATAACCATCGTTGAGTATCTAGACAGGAACAATCACTGCATCAGAGTATGTGAGGTTCATAATTTTTGAGAAAGCAGTCAGTTCGTAAGTGATTACCTTATTTCATCCATTGTGATAAGCGCTGTGCTTTACCACTTCGACAGATGATAGATCAAAAAATGACTTGAAAATTACAGGAGCTCGATGCTGAGCGCAGTTTCAGACGTAATCATAGCATGTGCATGTATGTGTGTGCGTGCACTCTCTTTTTTTCTGAAATTGTGTACTGTATATGCTGCGGTTTTCTGGTCCTGATGGCTGAGCGAATGTTTGGCCTGGTGCCGCTGGCCTCGGGCAGTCGAGTGGCAGTCAGATTCCTGAAGTCTGATCCCTGGCGTCTCTGGCTTCCTGTGCTCTGATCGATCCACCGGTGAGCAAAAGACGGGCCATTCAGCAGTGCGCTAAAGAAAGACAGGCCTGCAGCCTCCTCGGTTCCCTCACAGCAGGAAATGTACTCAAGGAAAGTCTTTTGAGCCCAAACGGTAAGCCACACCAGTGGTCATTTGACAGCATAGGTCACTGAGAAAAAAAGTGGTAATGTAGTCAATAATGTATAGGTGTATGCAACCCACTCTCCCTCCAAGGCAAAAATACTGCCTCTTGGGAAAGGGCACTGTACTACACTATGCAGACACCAAAGGTGACTCTAATCATCCGTATACAAATGGTTGGTGACCCCATTACTTTTCTGAAATAAACTTTTGCAATTAATATGCTGAAAAAAACAAGCATTGAACATTTTTTTCAAATAAGGCTAACCTCTGACAATATCTTGATATTTTTGCTGGCTAAACTATGTGTATATATTAAGATGGGCTATCATTTTTTATGTAATAATATGCTATTTGATATAATATTGTAGAAATACATTTAAACATTTTTAAATAAAAAAAATGGTGACAATACCAGCCCTCTAGCATGTCCCTCTAGCATTTTGAGAGCTGTTGAATGGATTCTTAAACACCTCTGATTGGCCGTTGTGTTCACACGCTCAACTATAAGTCTGTGATTGGCTACACTGATCAACGATCATTGATCAATGATCAAGCGTCTATCAGCAGATCCCTAATATATATCGCTGATAGACAGATCCGCTGGTAGACGCCTGCTTGCAAACGCAATCAAATGTGTTTAAGAATTCATTCAACGGTGCCATATGGTATATGCTAGTAAATGTAAATGTATTAAATCGTCAATTTTTAAAAAAATTTCAGTAGGCTACTGTCTTGTCCGTACTTTTGAAAACACTACTTTGATATACCATTTATTTAGAGGTTGAGACATTTTAGATCGTAAAACTGCCAGGATTTTATGAGAAAATAATTATTAGAATCGATGATGAAATCTTTGTGCTTTGTGTAAGCTTATTGGCAGGTTGACAATTTTGTTTAACTGAAAGCAATGAGGATATTTTAAAGGGGTCATGACATGATAACTCAAATTTGTTTTGATCTTTTGACAGATACGAGGTCTTTGCACCATTAAAACATCCTGCAAGTTTCATAGCTTAAAACATCCTCCACATTATAAACAAAGAATATAATTATTCAAGCTGTAAAAACAGCCCATTTGGAACAGTTTGCAAAGAAACTTTTGCTGAAAGATGAAGCAGCCAACGGTACTGGATCTGACAGCAGCTACATCACAAATCACAAGTAAATGATTTCATAATGCTTTCTGTAAAATATGGATTAAATGGATAATGTTTTCAAAACACTTACTCATGTGCAATAGCGAGAGTACGCTGATACTGTTTCCTATGCAATAACGTTAGCTGATCATAAAAGTGACCGTTTACTGACAAGCCTTAAAGGAGCCACACTTAAAAAATCCATGTCATGACCCCCTTAAAGGCACCTACAGTACATAGTAATATGTACTTGGAAGTGAGAACCACAGCATTAAACTTTATTTGTTTTTATACCACTATAAAGAACCAGATGTACATATCAACTTGGCTTTCGGATGTTGTCTTGGACGAAGAGACCCTTAGAGTCAAAAAAATTGAGAACCAGATTAAAGATTAAAGGCATAGTTAAAGGCATGGACATTAAAGCCAGAAGATTTGGAATATAGTGCACGAGTCTAGTTTTTAATGATACTTGATGTTAACCCTGTCTGTGCAAATTTTGGAGCAGCTTGAATTTGAAATATAATTTTTATGTCAGTTATATTGATTGCTATGCCTTTAAGGTTACTACCATGACTGGTCACATGACTTATACACAGGGCTGATTCAGTAAAAGAACAGTCACCTTTTTTTAAAGCATTGTTTTTTTGTTTTGTTTTTTCTCAACCCCCATTCCTCTCAGAGAGTCAAAGAAAGCTGCCAACAGTCATTCACCTAGAGTTTGCTGATGTGAGACGGGTATAAGCACTCTTACATGAACTGTCAAGAAAGAGTGACAGCTGTAGAGCTGAGACGTCTTTTAAGTTTAGGGTGTGTTTTCTTTGTTCTGCTGGCTGATGACGCTAGATGACCCTGAGAGAGAGAGAGAGAAGAGGGGAAAAATAGCTCTGACAAAAAGCCATGCTTTTAATAAACCCGTTTTGAAGTTTGTTGTGATGATAAATTAAGATACCAATCCTCTTTGGAATCCTTGAGCAATTCCTTAGATCAAACAGATGCTTCAGCCCAAATGCCAAGCTTAAGAAACTTAATGGAAACATACAAATATATAAATATATATAAAAGCTGGGCTCAGAATGCCATTACTGAAGTAATGCAACCCTGGTGTTAGATACTTCAAAAAGCTCTGCCCTTGGCTGAATGAGCTGAGTAAAAAAAAAAAAAAAGACGTGTTTACTGATACTGGTCAGCTTGTATATACTGAACAAAGAGATAATTTTGTTTTGTCTGAAGGATATTTGAGTGGTTTATTGTTTTAAATGATGGCTGGCCGTTTGTCAGACAATTATGCTCTTTTTTTGTAATTATCTTTAATCATAACCACAACTTATTCAGTCTGTTTTGTTTATCACAGACTTTCATGGTGTAATTAACTCAAGAGATAGCGCAACAAAAATATTCAAGCTAAGGTAATATTTTAAGCACATAGAGACTTCAACATAATGAAACATCATTTAAATGTTAATTTAAGATTTAAATTACAGAAATAATACATATTTTACGCTGATATAAAGTAATTATTAATATTAATATATAGATATTAATCAGAATGAAGGCATGTCTCTCCTATTGCTTGACATTATGTTGTCAATAATTTTTTCGTAAATGCATGCCTCTTTTACATCTGACGTTAACATGGGTTTTTGAGATTTTAATTGCGTCCGGATAGCACTTGAATGCGTTTAAAGCTAAATGATCATCACCCATTATGATTGGATCAGTAAAATACAATTTTGGAGGTGGTCAGAATTCAATGAAACTTGTGCATTTGATTTATTAATTCATTGTGATGACTAGACGACTGGGTCAGAGCACCTCCGAAACTGCAGCTCTTGTGGGGTGTTCCTGGTCTGCAGTGGTCAGTATCTATCAAAAGTGGTCCAAGGAAGGAACAGTAGTGAACTGGCGACAGGGTCATGGCTCGGCCAAGGCTCATTGATGCATGTGAGGAGTGAAGGCTGGCCCGTGTGGTCCGATCAAACAGACGAGCTACTGTAGCTCAAATTTCTTAAGAAGTTAATGTAGGTTCAGATAGAAAGGTGTCAGAATACACAGTGCATCGCAGTTTGTTGCGTATGGGGCTACATAGCCACAGACCAGTCACGGTGTCCATGCTGACCCCTGTCCATTACCAAAACAGTGGGCATGTGAGCATCAGAACTGGACCACTGAGCAATGGAAGAACGTTTGATTCATCCTGGTTTGATGAATCATGGAGGAAGTGTGGTGCTTTGGGCAATGTTCTGCTGGGAAACCTTGGGTCCTGCCGTCCATGTGGATGTTACTTTGACACGTACCACCTACCTAAGCATTGTTGCAGACCATGTACACCATGAATAGCATCAGTTAAACTATTGGGATATTGATCTGGTCAGTTAAGTGGCGAAGGGGTTTTTATAATCAGTTTCATAAACTTTGGTGTTATTGAAATTAACAACTGGTTCACTAGATGTGCAACAATGAGACGACCCCCAAAACAGGAATGGTTTTACAGATGGAGGTCACTGACATTTTCTTTCCCTACTCATCTTTCTAGAGGAGATTCCAGAAGACATGCAGTTATTCTAGGAGAGCTGGACAGGGCTGTTGAAGGTCCTTGACCCATCAGCAGGACTGGTATCTGCTCCTTTGTGCAAGGAGGAACAGGATGAGCACTGCCCTACAAAATGACCTCCAGCAGGCCACAGGTGTGAATGTCTCTGACCAAACAATCAGACCTCATGAGGGTGGCCTGATGGCCCGACATCCTCTAGTGGGCCCTGTGCTCACTGCCCAGCACCGTGGAGCTTGATTGCCACTTGCCATTGAACACCAGAATTGGCAGGTTCGCCACTGGCGGCCTGTGCTTTTCACAAATGAGAGAAGGTTCAGCCTGAGCACATGTGACGTATGTGAAAGGGTCTGGAGAAACTGTGGAGAACATTGTGCTGCATGTAACATCGTTCAGCATGACCGGTTTGGTGGTGGGTCAGTAATGGTCTGAGGAGGCATATCCATGGAGGGACTCACAAACCTCTACAGGCTAGACTATGGCACCCTGACTGCCATTATGTATCGGGTTGAAATCCTTGGACCCATTGTCAGACCCTACGCTGGTGCAGTGGGTCCTGGGTTCCTCCTGGTGCATGACAATGCCGGCCTCATGTGACGAGAGTATGCAGGCAGTTCCTGGAGGATGAAGGAATTGATACCATTGAATGGCCCACACGCTCGCCTGACCTCAATCCAATAGAACACCTCTGGGACATTATGTTTCGGTCCATCTGCCTTCGCCAGGTTGCACCTCAGACTATCCAGGAGCTCAGTGATGTCCTGGTCCAGATCTGGGAGGAAATACCCCAGAACACCATCAGTTGTCCCATTAGGAGCATGCCCCAACATTGTCAGGCATGCATGTTGAATTCAGTCCTCTGTAGGTTGATCATTTTCATTTCCATCAAACGATGGGGCATCCTTTCGTTCCTAACACATTACCCAGTCCATATTAGTTTAGATGTTCAGCATGACATTTTTCCCCCATTGAGATCTGATGTGTTTTTAAAGTGTTCCTTTAATGTTTTTTGAGGAGTGTATATGCACCTATTTTAACGCTGGAAAGAAGCGTCAAAATGTGCATAAATTCTAAAAATATGCATTAAAAAATGTAGACATGCATAAACTATTACTGAAGTACATTTACGATCAATGGACGCGCACCAAAAAAACTCAACAGTGGATGTGATTGGATAACTGGACTAACCAGCGGACCAATTTCACTGCACAGAATCTCAAATGTTGGATTGATCTTCATGAAATGCCTGAGCCTGTCTGTCATTGAATTGATTTGGTTTAATTCTCTACCCTCACATAATTGCATTCCCAAACACCAGGCATCTGAACGTAAGATAACATAACAGCGTCATTTATGATGTAGGAAAAAAGAAACATGGAAATGGAAACATAGCTAATGACAAACCAACTAAAGCAGAAACTGGAAAGGCATTATTTAAGGTACTTTTACAGTGAATAGGAATAAATGTCTCTTCACAGCAGAGTCTGCATCTGTTATGACAGCATTTCCTTCTTTGTTCTCACCTTCCTGGAAGAAAGTAATTTTGCTATCAGCAAGGCAGGCTAATTTCTCTGTTCAATTTTACCTAAGGGTGCACAATTTCTCACCAGGAAAAGTAATAGGACAGTGTAATTTTCCTGTCTGTAAAAAAGTTACGTTTCATTGCTTTCATTAGATTTGGAGGCATTCTGTCATAAGACGTCATACGCCTCAAATCGCTTGGTATTGCATTTATTGTCAGGAAACCTAATGAAAATCAGAGGCCTTAATGAATTGACAATAATGAAAAGACAATAATTGTGATTCGCTAGGTTCACTACTGATTTCCTACCCGTGAGAGTAAGATGTGTTTGTAATATTATGATGTAGGATGTGGTGACATCTGCCATGGGAAAAATACCATGACACTGCTATTTCTCATGCGGTCCACCTACAAGCTCAAAGTGATGCAACATTTGCTGAATATGATTGTGTATAACGTCTAACTCTCAAAGTATTCCAAACTGTTGCAGTTGTGGTGCTGGATTTTTGTAGAATCTAGAATTAATGTGTATTATGACATCTGGCAGGTACTTTTCGCGGCCGCTATGTTGCATTTTTTCAGGAAACAGAATGGCATTTTGATGGCAGTTAGACCATGCAAATATCAACTTAAAGCTTAATTAATGTTTAATTTAATGTTTATTTAAAAAAATGAGATTGTGTAAGTGAGGCGATGGGTGAGAAAGTGTGTGTATGTGTGTGTGTGAGAGAGAGAACTGGCTGTGATTTCAACAGCTTTGTGTCGATAACAAACAAGAAGCGGGGTCCCCATAGGGGAAATACACAAAGCAATTACGGCGAGGGAAAGTTGCCTGGAGAACCTTATTAAAATTTAATAAGCCCAAGGTTCTTTTCTGGCCGTTGTTCTGTGATGGCTGAACATTATGTTTCCCAATTCTCAAATTAAATCACAGAGTGAGGTGAGACAAAAAAAGAGATGAAAATCAAAACAAAAATAGAGTGAGTTTAGATTGCTTTTCCTCATATCTGTGCCATATTTAAAAGCATGCTGCCTGAAAGAGAGTTTTTTTGACATTCTGATAAGTATTTCTTCACACGTTTGTAATTTCTCTTTGCCAGTCTCTACTTTTTCTTCAGTGATAGTCTCCAGAACCCAGAATTGTTTTGAGGTATTGCATTTTGGGATGATATTTCAATTTTGGCCATTACTGATTAGCTGATTAGTGGCCAGTATTGAAATTCAGATTTTCTACAGATTACGAATTATTAATGGTGCCCTAGAATGAGTTGAAACAATATTTTAAATTCACCCTTCGCCGGAGTTTTATTGACAGGCGGTCTGACCAATCATAATCCGCCATTCGCCAAATCCATTTTTGTCCGACAAAGCAGTCCAAGCTTTTGTAGATTAATGTTTGTAGATTAATGTTGGTGGTCTTGAACTTGAAAAACGGTGTGTACTGACGTCTTTCTGCGTTTGAAACAACATTCCTTCTGAAGCTCATTCATGTTTATTTTATCTTATATTACTATGAACATAACCTGCTCTGTCCTGTCTCGGTGCGTTGTCAGTATCTCTTTGCTCTGGGATGTTTTTCGTGTGTGGTGTGAGAGTGAGAGTGTGTGGTGCGAGCTTGTTGGACATAGAAACAGTAACTAAAGGGGGCTTGTCTTTGCGAGCGGTCAATTGTTCTCTGATATCTACATAGAGGGTATGTGGCTTATTTAAGGGCAAAAATTGCCAAGATATGGTTTTACAAGTCCATTTACAACCCTAAAAATTGTCCCTAGAATAAAATGGTCTGTTTTTGCCTTATTTGGAAGGGTCATGAATATTAATGTTGAGCTCTGCTCTGATTATTTCAGATGCTCACACAAGTGCAGTTGTTCAGCTAACAAAATCGCCAACAGCACAAGCAGCTCATGAGTCCTGACAGAACACAGACTGTCTGAATGATAATTTAAGCAGAAAATCTCAAATAGATATTTCAAATGCAGTTTACTTGTTTGTCTGTGTTTTCAGATCATCCGAACGTGCGAGAGAGAGCTTGCGTGCACATGGCTGCCAGATTGCACACGCTTAAGTAAAACACCGGATAGTATACACATTCTTTTAACAGATAAGCTATGATAGGGGGATTTATATATCTGAATATTGATATTTTCGTTAACGAAATTGACACTATTCAGAGCAAACTAACAACTTTGAATTCAATTTGTGCTGTATCCTGCTATAGATAAACATCAGCCATGCCTGTTGACAGTTCTGTTCTGTGGTAATACTGCAACCTGCACAGCCTGGAACAACATTTATATACATGATCTGCCCATTTAACTATATTATCCTCATCTTCACAATACCTGCAGAACTTCTGTTGTTTCGGTGTAGGTCCACGTTAATACTTGTCTGGCCTTGAATATGGGCTGGTTATATGCAAATTTGGGGAGGCATACATATTAATGATCATGACGGTTAAATTTTTTCAGTGGTCTTTTTCAAGCACAAGATTTACCTATGAAGGAGGAAGCAATGGTGTTTGAGGTTCACCTTTAAATGATCCCCCTTCCCCCCACCCAAACCTATCTACCTGCCTCTACCCTACCTACCTACCTATCCACCTACCCAACCTACTTACCCAAATGCCCACTCACCAAACCTACCTGCCCATCCACCCACCCACCCACTCACTCACCCACCCTACCTACCCTACCCAACTATCCACCCACCCAACTAACTTACCCAAATGCCCACTCACCAAACCTACCTGCCCATACACCCAACCATTCTACCCACCCACCCATCCATCCTACCTACTCACCCATCCTACCTACCCAAACACCCACTCACTCAACCTACCAACCTACTTACCTAACCACCCACCCAATCTACATAACCATACACCTACATAACCTCCCAATGTACCAACCTACCTACCTACCTACCCTCCCACCCTACCTACAAACCCTCCCTCCCACCTAATTAATGATCATGACAGTTGCGAGAGACTATTAGGAAAGTAGTGGCACATTGTGAATTGTCCTTCATATTTGGGTTGTCCTTATGTTTTGTGTGGGCGTATGCTGGTTGAAACCTGTTGCTCTGGCCTGCTGACTCTCAGAGATAACAAGCAACTGCACAGGAAAAACATAAGTGTGTACTCTCATTATTCCACCATCATTACCATACAGCGCATGCACATACTCACTCTCCTGCTGCTAATCTGCAGTAATACACTGTAAGCACACAGTGAGTCTTGCTATGAAGCTAGCAGAGAATGTAGCTGAACTCAGAGGCAACTGCGAGAGAATTTGTGACCTGTAACATTAGAAACCGAGAGCTTCAAACACAACAGTTTTTCTGACGGTTAATCCACTGATGAGATTTGTTGGATTCGCCTAGAAAAAAATGTTTGAACTGCTGCCCTGGAGCACCCTTAGGGTATTGAGCTGAAATTGGTTCTTATACTTGATGGCATCCAGAATACTGGCTTCTGCTTTTGCAGTTCATTTCTGGTCCCTGTGAAGACTTAAAATATCTGATTTAAGATTATAGCATCACTGATGTTTTTTTTGTTTGTTCTGTTTTGTTAGGTTTTTTCAGTACCTGTAACAATAGCAAAATAAAATTCATTTTCCATTGATCGGGTTGATCCCTTGTGCCATGCATTTTATTATGATTCACCGCACAAGTTTGATCTCTATTGTTGCAGAATGTACATTGCAGAGAGAAGAAATGACTGTGCTCTGATGTAGACGAACATCCATATTTTTTCACAGAAAATGTAATACCTAATAGGAGTG
The DNA here is from genome assembly GCA_023029165.1 of Gobiocypris rarus. Taxonomy (NCBI): domain Eukaryota; kingdom Metazoa; phylum Chordata; class Actinopteri; order Cypriniformes; family Gobionidae; genus Gobiocypris; species Gobiocypris rarus. Next base: position 13,907,350 of record CM040918.1, on the reverse strand, counting down.
TTAAACCTTCCACGGTCTTCATCCACTGTTCGGGTATTTATGACAGTATTTTTTTGCAGCAAGCTATTTATATGTTAAGGACACATTTAACAAGCAATTGTGTTTGTAATTAGGCAGTGAGTTTCCTGTCACTTGATATGAATTAGTTTAAGGTTATGTTGTCTCAGTGCTTAATACCTTCTGAAATAATTATAGTAAATTTGTTGTTTCCATTGAATGTACCAGATGGGGTATTTTCTGAATTTTATACAAGGATACTTTTATGAAAAAAATTGTTTGCTACATGTATGTGCTTCATAGTCAGTATTTGGAAAGTCTGTGGTTTTCCCATAGAATTGGGCTACTCTTAAGTTAAGCCAAAGGTTGAAATTCAGTCCAAATTCATGGGAGAATTCGGCCCCCTGACAGAGAAAATGGCATTTGGCTAATTTTGGGCTATATTTTGATTGGCCATTGAGCTAGTTTTATTGAGCAGACCTGACAACCCTGTTCACCGTTGATGTTTGAGAGATATTGAGCCTTTTGTTGCCCAAATATTTTTTTTTTTTTAAACCTCTTACTAAAATCTAAAACACCATTCTAATTATAAAACCAAACAATTAAACTCCACGCCTACTCAGCGTGGCTGAGAGTTTCATGTTTGAGAGCAGCCTTCTCAAAAACCCTACATTATGATTATGATCTCAGATAAATGCAGATAGCAATCTCGGATGAATACAGATTAATTGGCTAGCTTCTCTTGACTATCATTGTCCATTAACATCAGTTGTGTGTATGCTGCAGCAAATTAGTGTGTGTGTTTGTGTGTGGGCAGGTGTGTGTGGGTGGCAGAGGTTAGGCGCTCATATATTCCTGCTTTTAACATATTAAGAGAAGTACCCTGTAACTATACATCTAACTTCTGGTGAAAATTGTATTTAGACACGTACATGCAGTTTTGGCTCTATAGGCAGTGACACGTTTGGATGCTTTTGATAAACATATTAGTATAATTTTAGAATAGCATATGGTGTTTACTGATATCTAACTAAACAATTTAATACTATGTTATCACCACAAGTCAGACAAAAATACCCATACAGTTTTATTTAAATATGGTTTTATTTCATTTGAAATGTATTTTATTTATTGAAGTGATAATTCATTAGAATGAAATGATCAATGAAAGATGACCATTTAAGAGAGTGTTTTTTTCTTTTTATATATAATTACTATAGTTGTAAAGCTTTGTGTGCAATGCAACTTAACATTAAAAACAGAAATGTAACAATTTGTTACACTACACTGCTAAGTGTTGGAAACTATAGATTGTTAATGGTAAATCTTTGTTTTGACTACTCAAAAGCTAGCTAATTTTTGACAGGAATGAAAACATGTCTCAAAAATGTCTTTCCAACAAAACCTCCATACAACTGTTTCAAATGTTGTGTGCTGTGAAAAATGTGTTAAATTCAATATACCGTCTAATGTGTCAAAAGCCTATAACGTCATTACTTTTAGAACTGCTAATCATTCACTCAGTGGCGGAGCCAGAGTGGTGTCCAGGATGCCACCCCAAAATTTAGATCTCTCTTTCCATTTCACCTCCTATTGAAAAAATCATTTATTTTGACATGCGGCGGAGATCCACATTGTCCATTTAGGCTATTAATATTGAATATTAAGAGAATATTAACATTAGTTGCCAAACAGATGGGGGTCGTGCATAAAGCCCAATTCATACCTCTGCGTCGAGTGTACGCCGTAGGCTGTGTGTTGCACGCATAGACTACGACGTACCCAGAGGTGGACCTCTCCAAAAATATATAACACGTCAATTCTACACGGACCGCAAAGGCTGTGATTGGTCTGTCAGAAATCCGCCGGTCAGTGTGGTTTGGCCTATATTCTTTTTACATGCAGATGGAGATGACTGGAGCCTCTCGCTGTGGTGATTATTAGTCGTCAGATAGTCAAAATGCCACACTTCCAATTTGAATGAGTCAACGTAAACTACGCGCTTGCCGTCGCCATCCTTCTGTTTGACGGCGTGCGCACACGTGTGCGCTGAGTGTGTGCGCTGTAAATCGACACAGTATAGAGGCTACGGCGCAGGTCGACGCAGATGTATAAATCTGTAGAGAATTCTGCAGTGCCATTCACATAGTTTTCCATTAAACGACACAATTTGTCTCAAAATGTTATTAATGTATAATGACTTCACCCTAGTCTGGAAGAGTGTCTACAGACGTTTTTCAGCAAAGTCTGTTTTTATGGAAAGACATAGCTATTGCACTTTTTTTGTTTTCGTTTGTGCAGTTCTTACAGCAAAACACAATCAACGGCACTTTTTTAATTCTTAAAGATAACTTTTTTGCCTGTATGTTTATTTAGATTCACTGTTTTGCATTGCTGCCTTGAACATGATAACGCGACCTGTCTGGTGTGCGGCATATGGCGCTTCATTAATAACAGGAACACAAAGAGTGTGCCTTGCTTGAACGGACAAATACAAAAGGTATAAAGGTATGCTAAAATTAGCCAGTAGTCTTAACCGAATGTAAGCAGTTGACAAATGAAATCCGATGCATGTCTATGAATTAGATTTAATATTGTGCATTTGGTCTAGTTCCGCCACTGCATTCACTTTGTTTTATACATAGATTTCGCCTCTCACACTGAATTGTCGCGATTCATATCTATCTATCTATAATGACACATAGAGGGCGCAACAGGATAGGAAACCTATGAAGTCCATTTTTACATTCTGTTTCCAACTGTTAAAATAACAAATAAATTACTCAGGAAAATTAAGCTGTCATGTAGGAGCAATAGACTTGTGGGCAGCGCTATATCATATGCCATAGCTGCTCGAGGCTGCTCGTCATAAATTGCGTCTTGAAACCCGTCCTTTGTACGTACACATTCAGATGGACATCTTTGGCTATCGCATCTCCCTCGGATAGGCTTAAGGAACAGCAGGGGAACAAAGTGCTTGGCTTATAGGCCAAGGTTGCTCAGCCATCAAGCAGAGCTGAATATGGTTGGCACTAGCTCAGTGATTACCCACCAGCCTAGAGAGATCAATTCACTGAACGTCCCTCATCCAAGCAGCTGTGAATGTCAATGGGTTCCTGTAAAAAGCCCCGGTAAAAATCTGAAGGAGTTCCAGTGGGTTTGTCTATCCGGTCCAGACTGAGTTGCGATATTTAACCATCCTTTTCAAGACACTGTGATCTAACTGACTGACTGCTTTTAAGCCATTGTGAGAGAAAAGCAGGCCAAGATGATGAGGACGGTCAGTTCTGCAGGATCAGACTGCTCTTGTTAAAGAGAGCCCTTGAGACCAATGCCAACCAAAGAGGTGAGTAGGTGGAGGTGAGCGGACAACGTGTGGGATTACTGAGCTAGTTTAGAGCCTTAACTTCAATTACGTTTGACATTTTTGTAGTCTACTGACCTGTCTGTAACTCCCAAACGGGCAAAGCTGGTGTTTTGATTCATCAGTCAAAAATGTGGTTGGTTGGCCAAGGGTGGTATTCTCAGCAGAGTGTAAGAATAGCTTTTACCCAAGGATTGATGTCTTTATAAAGCTGTGCAGACCATAGTCCTTGAGTAGATGTTTCTCGTTGCTGCTCGCTTGCTTTTGAGCTTCAAATGTTGGCTTTGAAAGGTTTTGCTTGTATCTTTACAGTATTAATGTCGAAACTCAGTGCACTGCATGGAAAATGGGCTTTTGGCCCACCCATGGAGCAGAAAGCTGTGTTTGTGACTTCTAAAGCGAATGTTAGATCAGCCCTTTAATGGTCTTTATCTGAGAACCCCAACATGAAAGGCTTGAGTTAGACAGAGGCTTCAGTTGAAGAGCCCACAGCTGGAGAAGAACCCAACCACAGAGAGATGAAGCGGGACTTACTAGTGCTATGAGATCAGATGAATCAAACTGAATCAAACGTTTCACCTCTGATCAGGAGTACGGCCACTGAAATGCCATCCCGGTCGTTGCCTCCCACTGAGCTAAATCTTGTGTGAGACATCCTCATATTCTAATAAGATAGTTAATGGTGATTAAACCATCAGTCATTAAAAATAGAGTGGACATTTTAAAACACAAAAAAGCAATGGTTTATGTACAGGGTTTTAAGGATGTGCTGATATATCAGTGGTTGTGTAATCCAGAGTTAAAGATGCATCTGCTGTAAATTCAAGCACAATCTCTGATTACGGCCAATCGCATGTATGTTTGCAACTTGAGAGTTTTGGAGCTTTTTGCTGCAGACTAATTGCATCAGTCGCCCATCAGTCAATTCAGGATTGGAATTGCTCATATCATACACTTTTAATGTGAGGCAGTATAACATACAGTATGCTTTTACACTTTCAGTTTTTGACAATTTACTTTAAGATGATATGTGTATGTTTTCATTGGTTTAGGTTCTGGTTTCCTATTGATTTTCCCATATTCAATTTTGAGACAAATCATTGAATCACATTCACATTCTAGTCAGAATATGAGTCTGATACCACTCCATTGGGCTTTGATTATGGGGCGTGTTTCAACCGAACCAGGTAAGACCTCAATTGGATAGACCTACAACCAATCAGAGCAACGGAGCTACGCGTAACATTAGTTGTCAAATGTCAACAGAACTCAACTGCACTGTGTTGCCATGTCCGTTATTTTCCTGGGAATTGTTCTCCATGTTCGCAGGTCGAAGCGACCCCAATTTTGAGATATATAGAGCCAGGAATGCGAATTTTAGCAGGCAACCTTGCCAAAATAACATATTTTACCCCCCAAACGCCATATTTGCTGTGGGCGGGGCTAAATTCGGCTGGCATCCAGGCTATGAATCACATGAATAATCACAAAATCTGTGGGAAAAAAGGAGGAGTGCATGCAAGGTACTAAACTTGGAATCCCATGAAGCATTGCGAATAACGCAATTGGATAAAAAATGGCAGTTTAACACAAAACTATTGACTTAAAGTTGTTGATTCTAAGTATAAAACAATATATTTGTTCATTTCAAAAATATTTAGGTATTTACATACTATACTGAATGTAGAGTCATGTGCAATGCCATGGACGTTTCCTGCTGAACATATTTGGCATAGTTTTAATTTCCATTTCTTTCCTTTTTATTATCATATCTAAGAAGAAATTATATTGATTTGGATTCTGCAAGCATAAATCATCACTTGAGAAGCCCAGAGCCCATGGTATGTCTGTCTTGAAAGGTTTCTGTTATTATAAAAAAAAAAAAAATCAATTACCCTGTAGACAAAGTTAATGAGATTTTTACTCCCGGAACTACTGTTTCGCTCTGTTAAGGTTTCACGCTATCAGTTGTTGACACAGCTTTAATACGTAAATGAAATGTTGTTAGCACTTATCAGATCTGGGCTTTATTGTTATGTAATGTGCATATCACTGATAAAATGTTAACTTGTGTAGAAGCAAGTTCATGTGTGTATTTGAATCCTGACTCATTGCACAACTCCCACAAGATTATCCTCGTTGCACAATGCACTTTGAGCTAAAAAAAAAAAAAACTCAATTTAAGATGAGAGGGGTCTGCTATTGACAGCTAACATCAAAGCGGCCCATAGCCATAGGCTCTCCAAAACACTCCTGTCCTCTACACCAACAAACGCACAATACCATCAAACACTCACTGCTCTGCTTTTGAAATGCCTAACACTGTTTGCTTTGCTACTGGCAGACTTTAAAGAGCTTCCCCTTCTCATTGAAACCAATCGAAAATGGTGTAATGGAAAGGGAAATGAGCAGATACATGGCGCTTGAGAGATTTACTACGTCTATGCTTAATTCAGTTTTTCTGTGTAGAATAATTCTTTGACTTTGCTATTTGTTAAGACCAAATGGTTGTTTTCCTAGCCGTCCTCAATTATGCCGGCAAGCAGGGATGTTTGACAATGCTTTTGTGTGTGTTGGTGTATGCAGTTTTTTTTATTTTTTTTATTAAAAATGGCCCTGAAAGCTGTTGAGAGAGATAAAAGAACTAACGGCAGAGTTGGAAGGTTAAGTGCTCAAAGAGAAAACTTCAGTGGATTTGATTTGTATTGATTTCAGTAGAGACACTGCACTAACCAGTTACTCTCTGCACCTAACAAACAAAGCTGAGGTGGAAGCAAAACATCTGGAGATGGAAGGGTGATCGCTTATGTCATATCGGTTTTGGTTTCAAGAAACACACTCCGAAACACAATAGCTGGAATTTCGTTTTTATTTGAGCTTTCAAATTTTACAGATAAAAGTTAAAACTGCATAACGTTACCGGATTAAACGACGAACCCATGAAGAGGTAAATGTGAGCTCTGGGGGTGTTGATGGACTTGATATTGATCTATGTTTTGATCATAGTTCTGAATCCGATCTGGAAAAAGTATTTCACAAAAATGCGATATTCCAATCCGATCTCACAGCAATTCGTACGTATTTTACGAGGTAGATAATTCGTACAAATTATCAAAAATCGTGCAAATTCGTAACGAGTGAGGTTGTACAAATGTGTGCGATTTTTGATAATTTGTACGTATTTTACTGGTTGCCCAATTCGTTTGAATCCGTACGAATTACCTCCCGTAACCCCGCCCCCAAATTGACCTGTCACTGGGGTTTAGACCAAGCGGCAACCTCCCGCGGTCTCTCTTGAAGCCAATACGGAAGTGGATTAAACTGCAGTTTATCGACTGGCCACTAGGGACAGGCTCCAGAAGGGAGCAGAATCTCATTGAGCCCCATGTTAAAATTTACAGCAGAATAAAACATGTTTACAGCCTGGTACAAATTCTAGTTTTGGTCTAAACGGCTAGTTTTGCCCTTCATGACAACTCTGAGGGGGGTGAATTTTTTTATAGCGCATTTGTTTACATTATATTAAGCCTTAAAGTTCTGCATAATTAAGGGCGTGGCCACTTTGAGTGGCAGGTGGTCAGCCATTTATCTGTTGTTTGTTAGTCACGTGTCACCTCAGCTCCGCACACTTCCCGCCTTTTTGCCCATTTTCTGTTATCCGGGAGTGACGCGCAATGACGCACTTCAAAGATGGCAACCGCCAGCTCGGCCATACTTTAGGCTTCAGAAACGTTCTTCAGAAACCTATGGGTGACGTCACGGACACTACGTCCATATTTTTTTACAGTCTATGGTTTAGACAAATCGTACAAATTTGTACAAATTGGCCGTGAGATAGTGTTGGATTTTCTCCGATTTTAAATACTTGCTTCCAGTTGCCTCTCTCACACACACACCACTCGAACCTTCCGTAAAATAATCTTTCATATCAAGTTCAAGTTATAATCTTTGTAATTATTACTTGTAATTAAATTGTAATCATGTGTAATTATTTTAACACTATAACCGCCATGGGGGTAAAATTTACCCATGACTGTTTTTCAAATGTACATAACATATTTTCAATAAAATACCCAAGTCTCCCCAGTCATTGATTTTTAATAAAATTGTGTTATTTACAATCCCCTGTTGTTAAAAATGATTTAGATAAAACCAGATTTAAAAATGGGACATTTATACCTATAAGCGCCAGCGGGTCAAATTTACCCCATTTCCTTTTCCATTTTCGCGCTGTGTTTGTGAAACGTGTCGGCTTACTGTAGACAGTCCCAAAACAGACGATCAAATGAAGATGCTTCATTACAAGCTTTCTGTTGTAATTTTTACTGTGTATTGTTTGTTACTGTGTTGCTATTTATTTAAGTCTTCCCGTCTCCAGGAGAGAAAAAAAAATCTATAATCTAATGAATAATTTTTTTTTCATGATTACCCCAAGTTTAGTGGTGTTGTTCTCTTATTCAAATATAAATGATAACTATGCAAATTAATAATAAATTAGGTAAAACTATGTGCGCTTGAATTTGTCGTTGCACATGTACTGTACATCGTATGTAATCCTTTGTCATACATGCGGTGGATTGTTATTGCTCTTTATTGTCTATTTAGGATATTTTAGTAATTTAAATAACATGGGTTATCTTAATATGTGATTAATGACGTTTTATTATAATATTACAGCACCCAAATATGTATTTATTTTTCTAATTCTCGTTGTCATTGCAGACTGATTTAGCCTAAACCAAAACGTGATTATTGTAGCCTGCTTAAAATAGCATAAAACAACAGGACAGAAACATAGCTGATGACTAAAAATAATAATTTCATGACACTATACATTACTTTGTGTAGACAGGGGCATAACAATGACCGATTACATTTTTAGCAGTATCAAAACAGTAATCATCTGTATGGGTAAATTTTACCCGCTGGCGGTTTTAGGTATAAAATGACCCCTGGTGGTTCTAATGTTAAAAAGTACTTATAATTATATATGTAATGTAAAGATTTTAAGATGTATTAATAAGATTGAGGGTCTTAATCGTGAGGTGCCTAAAGATTTCGACCTCTAATATTCATATTAGACAAAATGCTGGCAGGGATAGAGTTAAGTAACTGATATTCTTTTGGGTAGAATGATGTAATGACTAAACATTGCTCTGTCAAATGTTGTGTTCTCTTGGGAGGTTCCTATATGCATATTTTGAAATCCTAATTACAACATGATGTGTTTGCGCTTAAATGATTTCTGGACAGTTCTCTCTAGTGTTTTCACTTCCCGACAAAAACAGAAAGCTTTTTAGCTCTAATGCAATGTAATGAAGAGCGAAGGATGCACATTAGGTGTGTAATTGCTGTATTTTATCATTCTTGCGCTGCCTCAGAGAATGATGGGAAATGTTTGAACAAGTTGCTGTTTTGGACACCAGCATGTGTCTACATGCAATATCATGCATCATGTTACATCTTTTATCTCTGTGTTTCTTGTATGCCGTTTATATTGGATGCCTGATTTTTGCCCTTCCATAAGCAACAAATGGCTAGTGGACATGACATTTGAAGCAGTTTTAACAGTGTCCTGTTATTGTGACAAGACATCTTTCTTTTTTTTTTCAAAAATGGCTATACACTCAGTTTTTATGAGCTCAAATTAATTGACTATATGGATTATGTTTGAACAACTTTTATCTGTCTCCAGGACCATTTAAAATGAACTAGCAAAGGAAAACAAATATTAAAATGGCAAATGAAGAATAGTCACAGGACCTAAGGTATACATTTCCTAGAGGACTCAAGATATAAAAAATATGTAAATACAGTATATGTGACCCTGGACCACAAAACCATCATAAGTCGCACGGGTGTTTTGTGGCAATAGCCAACAATACATTGTTTGGGTCAAAATTATCGATTTTACTTGTATGCTAAAAATCATTGGGATATTAAGTCAAGATTAAGTTAGTTCTCAACACAGTTTTGAAAAATGCTATAAAAGTGGGCGTGGTTTAGCGGCGGAGTGGAGGGGGAGGAGGGGAGCCTGACAGCACATCAACGGCTTCTGATTCAGACAAATTTATTTCGCTCTCATTAAAAAGCATCAAAGTTTCCCACAAATGCACGCTGCAAATGACCATTAAGTTACAGGCAACACAATATACACATTGATTTGATAACTCACCGTTTCACAAATACATATATCCTGTGACAGCTATAATTCAATGCACAATTGAATGCACAGCCATTCGCAATTTGTTCTCTGCATCAAAACACGCTGTTGCATAACTTTGCTAACTTTTGAGACTTATTTTGTGGAGTTGTATATGCCGTTTGGTCAGTTAAATGGCCGTAAAGAGCGGTTACACTCACAGTGTGGATGAATCGCGTTTGTATGAAGATTAGGGATCTATTGAAGAGAACGTAGGCACTGCAGACATTCATATAAAGCGGAAAAACACTTGTTTTTGATCCATTAATGCATCTCTCACTTGCTGTATGGGATCTCACTGTTTGAAGCGCCAGTCTGAGTAAAATGCCTATCAACACGTGCTGTCATGAATAATTAAGCGCGTGCTGTCATGAATCAAGAAACGCGTCTTCTCATAGGATAAAGACACTCAGTCTTATGAATAATTATGAGACAACGATGAGTCATCGCTTTACTATAGGCTAGTACAAGAAAGCATCACAACCTATGACGTTTTAAACCAGGAAGTTGAAAATAGAGCAAAAAGGTTTAAAATGAACATGTTTTCTCCCACATTCAAAACTAACATATGGTAACATTTTCTTCCATGATGTTCAACACACATACTTCTGTTAAAATCTCAGAAAATTTAGGTTCAGGGTTGCATGACCCTTTAAGTGTTTTTTTCTTGATTTGCTAATGTGACCTTTTACACCACAGACTGAACAAAATTAAGAATTTCTTGGTAATTGGTTGACCTAAATTGGTGTTATCTTATTGTGTACTTAAATTTAACAGCTGGCAGCTGATTGGTTGATTGTAATCTATTACATCGGCTACCTTTCTATCAAACATATCTGACATTATTCATTTGTTCTGACACAGTTTAACTCTGAGGTCTTATCATTATTGTATGACCATTTTCCAAACTATAGCAAATAAACTGTGATAATGTGAGAAAATGTTGAAGGTGTCAATACATTTTGACTGTAATGGTTTGACTGTAGAGTGAAAAAAGCAACTATGACTCTTTGTGAAATATGCATTTTAATACTCTTTTCTTTTTTTCTTTTTTACTGATATGAAATATTGTTTCATGGCTGGTTAGAAATATTTATAGCTAAAGCAACAAAAGTGACACTCGCATGTGATATACACCCATTTTAACCTGCTGCCAGTGAGTATCATTTTATTTCCCCAAGTCCCTCTTTTAACTGTCTGACCTAAGATGAATGGCTATTGTTACGCTAGCAATCACAGAACACAATTTGACAAAGAGCCTGTGAGATGTTGAGAAACACAGGCGAGAAGAAGATTTAGATGAGAGAGAAGGAGAAAGTGAGATGAGATGAGCAAGAGGAATTGCTTAAAGGTGGAAATTTAGAACAAAAAAACACACATGAACAAGTTGAAAGGCTATGGGAAAAAACCCAAACAAAGCTGAGAGTATAATTACGGCACACGTGTTCCTTTGAGCTCTCCAATTCTGCTGTTGATGATAAGAACAACAACAACCGTGATCGGTGGGTAGTTTGACAGACAGACTGAACTCATTACAGCCGAGGTGCAAGAGCAGATTTCAGCACACAACAGCTGCACACACTGAACTGCTACCGTCCCCGGGGCCCAGGGAGAGACATGAACACGGGAGCTCATTAAGACCCTCAGTCTAGCTCTTCCTGTGTCTTAACCCCAGCACACATCACATTCAGAGTGTGAGAGATTGACTCTGACTGTAGTGCTCACAGCAGCTGAGGAGTGCTACCGCTGTTGATGATTATGAGTAACTGTAAGGGAAAGACAGAAAGAAAAGAATCCGGAATGATCTTTCTGTTTCCCCTGGTGATTCTGTGTCACATACGTGCAGGACCTGCGGTGAGGGCTGTGTGTATGTGTTTGACCACACCACATGGTCTTCAATGTGTCTCAAGGCTTTTCAAAACTCTTCAGTGCACCTTCTGCAAACCATTATATATATATATAATGTATATATATATATGTATATATATATATACACATATATATATATATATATATATATATATATATATATATATATATATATATATGTATATATATATATATATATATATATATATATATATATATATATATATATATATATATATATATGTATGTATATATATATATATATATGTATGTATATATATATATATATATGTATATATATATATATATATATATATATATATATATATATATATATATATATATATATATATATATATATATATATATATATATATATATATATATATATATATATATATATATATATATATATATATATATATATATATATATGTATATATGGGGTACAACAGGGCTAAAGGCACACCTTAAGAAAAATGTGCTTTTCACTACTCCCATACTGTATGATTGCAGAAAACTAACAAAAAAACTTGTATTAAACATTTATGGAGCAACAGATTGTGTGTGAATATAAATCATAAAAGTGGTTTATTTTGTTTAAAAATATTATAAATGTACCCACCCACTGGATAAAAAGCTCACCAGCATGGGGAAAAGGCAGTATTTTGGCAGTAAGACAGTATTGAAACAAATGCTGTAGCTAAAATAATGTTTTAATAATGTCTAAGTTAATACTTTTTCAAAACAGTCACTTTAGCAGAATTTGTACTATTTTATGTTTATTTTGATAAAATAATACATTTTTGTTCAATAAATACTGTAATTAAAATATGTTTTAAAAATACAGAAACAATTATTTTTAAAAGTGAAGATTCTGGCAGCATTGACAGAGATTATAATGTCGATTTACAGTTGTAGCAATAAATACAATTTTATTTTATTATATGCTATGATTTTTATATTTTTAAAAAATGGTTTCATTATAAATATGGTGATCGTGCATTCTAAACAATGCTGGGTTAAAAACAACCAAACATGGGTTGAAAATGGGCAAACCTAGCGATTGGGTTGTTTTAAGCAAATATTTCACCTAACCGCTGGGTTAAAACAACCCATTCACTGAGTTAAAACAAACCAATTGCAGAGTTTGTCCATTTTCATCCCAACTGGGGTTGTTTTTAATCCAGCATTTTTTATTAGACTGTGGTGATGATATCTCCTATCTGAATCTAACCATGTCTAGTCAACAAATGGAAAAGTCAGCCAGCAGTTTATCATGTTGTACCTATTGCCCCAACAGCAGGGGAGTATCTTACCCCAAATGCCATACTTTTACATACTCTTCCACTATTAAATAACTATTGCTTTAATTACCTTGAACATAACTGCAAATCATTATGACTGTCTCGATTCTCGTTTGCTTCTTAAATCTACAGCATTTTTAAAATCATCAAATATTAGATCAGATTAGCAGAGAATCGACTTTCGTTTTGCTTCCTGAAAAGAGCCTTTCCCACATGAATCTACACATGGTTTGCTGTGTTTCTGGTCTGCAGTTGAAGTGTCCTGCATGAAACTTAAAGTAATGTCCTTATTCTTACCTCTGGATGTGTCCACATCACTTACAGTGTAAAAAATGCACACACAAAAAGTGAGTTTGCTTGAAAGGCATTAAGATACCCTTCTCTGTACTGTTAAATGATCTCTTCCGATGGAAACAGATGCTTCCGCAGGCAATAAAGTGACTGTTGATTCGATTATTTGCAGTTTCATCACCTGTGTTCAAGGAGGTTATCGATAGGGCGTCACATTACTGATTCTGCCTCAATTCAATTAGTGGAATTGATATGTGAGAAGCTCTGTGGTCATACTGCGCTAACGCTGTTAGCACCCCTTACTTGACTGTACAATGCGGTGGTGAATGTTTAAGTGAGAGAACCAGACAATATCTTCGTCTTGCACCTACGTCTGCTTGCCTCGGGTAATACATAATGTATTTTTTATCCGAACAACCAGTGTGGCTCACAAAGGAAGCAGTTTTAGAGAAAAAAGAGCAGTCGTGAATGTAGCTCATGCACAGGTGTGAGGTGTTCAAAGGTTTTTTTCATTTTTGGCGTCCTGCAGTGGGAAATATATATATATCAAGATTGATAAGCAATTAAGCTAATTGGTCACTGAGGCATTCATTATTGACGTGTCGTGCTAAACATCTCTTTTTTTGTGGAGCTAGCGTCACATTAGTCGTTTTAAACATAAATGCCATTTCTGAACGAACGCAAAATAATGTTACTGACACTGTTCCAGCTCACTTACTCGAATGAAATCTTCATTGAATGCATTTAAATGGTGTGCTTAAACGGGGCTATCGTCGGTTACAGTTCTCACTTAAGCTTTTATGGATGTAACTGAAAAAAAAAAGAAAAATTAAGTTTCAAATGCTGATTCTGTGCATGTGTACACAAATGAGCCAAAACATTACGACCACCTGCCTAATAGGATGTTGGTCCTCCACATGCTGCCAAAACAGCGCCAACCTGCCTAGGCATTGACTCTCTGCAGGAACCTTGAATTTGTCCTGTGGTGTCTTTCACCAAGACGTTAGCAGAAGATCGGTCAAGTCCTGTAGGTTGCAAGGTGGAGCTGCCGTGGATTTAACTTTTTGGTCACATCCCTCAGATGCTGAATTGAGATCTGGGGAAATTGGAGGACAGGGCAACACCCTGAACCAAACCATTCCTGAACAATTTGTGCAGTGTGGCAGGGTGCATTATCCTGCTGAAAGTGGCCACTTCATGAATGCCATTGTCATGAAGGGTGTACCTGGTCTGCAGCAATGTTTAAGCATGTGGCACATATCAAATCTACATCCACATGAATGGCCGGACCCAGAGTTTCCCAGCAGAACATTGTCTAGGGCATCACACTCCCTCCGATGGATCCTGGTGCCTTCACTTCCCCAGGTAAACTGAGCACACGTACACAGCCGTCCATGTGTTGTAAAAGAAAATAGGACTCATCTGATTATAGGCATCTTCTTTAATGTCCAGTTCCGACGCTCGTGTGCCCATTGTATGCGCTTTCAACAGTGGACAGGGTTCATCATCTTAGGAACTCTGATTGGGCTACGCAACCCCATACACAGTAGAGTATGATGCCATGTGTGTTGTGACCATCATTAAAATTAAGTGTACCTTGTACCTCAGTAGACCTTCTGTTGGCTCGGACCAGACGGGATAGCCTCCACTGTCCTCATGCATTTGATAAGCTTTGGGTGGCCAAAACCCTGTCAGTGTGTGGTTTGTCCCTCCTCGGACCACTGTTGGTAAATTCTCAACACTGCTGACCAGGAGCCTTGCCATTTCAGAGATACTCAGACCCAGATAAAAGTGACAGTAAATACATTTATAATGTAACAATTACTTCCAGGAAAAAAAAATATTAAGCAGCACAACCATTGTCAACGTAAATAATAAGACATTTTAAAATGAGCATATTAAAATATTTTTGACAGATCATGTGACACTGAAGACTAGTAATGGCTGCTGAAAATTCAGCAAAGGGGTAAAGTAAAAAGATTAAAGGGTTTCATTTCTAGCAATAATAGCTACTATAACTAAATAAATTGAAGATTTGTCTCATTCTGTCCATTTCACATCTCTCCCCAGGTCACCTTGTGTTACAAGAACATAATTTACAGTGTCTAAGAGGGTGGTAAAAAGAAGAAAAAGAAGAGCTATGGATGAGAAAAAGAGGGATAGGGAAAAGAAATGGGAGGATGTATATGTCACAGAGGACGAAAAGAGTGAAAGTGAGGTATGGAGTGTTGAGATAAAATGCAGACGGGCACGATCAGAGGGGATAAGCTAGCGGTATCTTCCTCGGTCAGACCTGATTGGTGAAGATGAAAGTGGGGTCGATAGTATTGAGGGTTAAGGTTCTCTTTATTGCACGTTTATATACATTGATGAATGAGCCATATTCTATTTATTACCCGCTTTTAGCTCATGGATGGATGAGCTCCGGGATAGCTTCTTCAGGCATAGTCACCTTTTCAGGGACATTTTCTGTGACTGCAAGTCCATTTTTCATCAACCATAAGAGATGTATCACCTTAAATGAGCCCTTTCTTGACAATTTTTTACTGTAGAAGTGATACTAGGTGACTTGTGAATGAATGTGGTCATCCGAGCAATGCTATCCGGTAACATTTCTTTTCATCTATGATGATTGACTCGGCTCCATATTGCCATTTCAAGTGTTGACTTTATTTCTCATAAGCTAACATGTCAATCTCTCCTTTTCTTTGTGCATTTTCCTGCAGTGGTGTTTGACGACTGCGCTGGAAACGAGGGTGTGGAGTTTGAAGTATCGAACCCAAACTTCCTAATAGACGAGAACCTGAATCTGGTTTCTAGACGAGATGTGATTGACAGCGGAGATGTCATGTTTGTCCATGGTGTCAACATTCATGCCGATGACATGGCACAAGTGACCATTATGGGAGCACCGTCCAGATCTCCGCAGACACTCAGGGTAAGCGTTTCTCTGTGTGTTGATTTTGTGTGTGTGAGTGTGTGTGTGTGTGTGTTGTTAAATGGCCAGAATTTTTCAATCTTGTTATTTTAAACGGTGTTCTATGCTAGAGAAGTCATATGTTGGGACACCCATGATTCTCTTCTTGCAGAACTGGACGTGTGTGTCAGTCAGTGTGTCTTTACTGCCATCAAATTGACAGACTCCAGCTCAGACTGGAAATTACCCATCATGTCCTGTCATTGTCTCTGTCAGGACAGCCACATATTTCATTCAGAGGAGATCAGTGTCAGAAATTAACTTTTCTTATTAAGGGAGAAAAATTGCCCCCTGGGGCATTTTTATGCTCATAAGGGCATATTTTTCTAACCATATAAAAACACAGCATGTTTTCTAATCATGTTAAATACTTTAGTTGAATCAATTCATTGGAATGAATTGTAAATATGACCAATTATGGCTCATGAAATTAAATTAGCATTAGATATGCTTTTCTTGGTTTATAATGATTGTGATTTAATTGAAGTTAAGCAATGCTGCATCACATTTATCAGAAGCAATATTAAAGACTTTTTATTGTTACAAAATAACTATATTTCAAATAAATGCTGCTCTTTTAACCTTTTTAACTCTTTCCGCCAGCATTTAAAAAAAAAGTTGCCAGTCACCGCCAGGGTTTTTGACCATTTGCACCAAATTTTAATAGCCCATAGAACATTTTGTTTTATGAATATCTGAGCATGCAATATATCAGAAGAAAGAGCTTACCCTCTTCTTTTAAACAAACAAACAAACAAAAAAAAACGTTCAAGCTTCAAGTTCTAGCTTCATGCATTCTTTTTTTTATCAACACTTGAATATGGGTAAGTTTCATAAAAAAGCAACATTTTGAACAAAAAGCTGAGAAAATCAAGTTTTTGTAAAAGACTACATCCAGATCGGATTCAGAGTGATGATCAAACACAGATGGAGTAGATCGAGTCCATCAACACCCCTAATGCTTGCACAGTCCTGTAGCTCGTCCTGGGTCCACATTTCATTCAGTAACATTAGATAGTTTTGATTCATATGATGTTTAATGTTGACAATCACGTTATTTCGCACATGCATCTGTTTACATGCGATCGCTTGTTTTACTGCGTCTCCCTTACTGATCTGGAGATTCAGTACTCATTCAGAAGATGCATAATAGCGCCCCCTAATATCTAACAGTGAAATCAAAGAAACCCAGAAAATTCCGTGTTTGGCCTGGAAGCGTCTCACAAATAACGGAAAAATCTGTGTTTGGTGGGGAAAGAGTTAACTTTCTATTCAAATAATCCACAAAAAAGTATCACAGTGTCCATAAAAAATATAAAATAGATTTATCCATATAAAATATTATCCAGCAGCCATATCACCCTGTAACCTAAGACTGGTTTCCCACTGAAGCTAAGCAGGGATGAGCCTGGTCAGTACCTTGATGGGAGAACTCCTGGGAAAACCAGGTTGCTGCCAGAAGAGGTGTTAGTGAGGCAAGCAGGGGGTGCCCTGCTCACCCTGTGGTCTGTGTGGGTCCTAACGTCCCATATAAAAAACATTCCACTCGATCGCGGGTGGATGAGAGATAAATAATTGTGTTTGTTTGATAAAGATATTTTGCGAGCCCTGTGGAACGAATCATATCGGTTGACGTTTCTCCACACGCTTTCACAACAATTCCTTAAAGCCGAAGCTCATTAAATATGCAAAACTGTTATCCAATCCTAGCCGTGGGCGTTTACTTGCAAGTCTTCAGTGCTGAATGCCCATCAAAACAGAGTGTTTCTTGAGAGAGCCTCAAAACCAGACTAGAAAATAGCCTATTACTTATTCATTATGATGT
Source organism: Gobiocypris rarus (assembly GCA_023029165.1). Classification (NCBI taxonomy): domain Eukaryota; kingdom Metazoa; phylum Chordata; class Actinopteri; order Cypriniformes; family Gobionidae; genus Gobiocypris; species Gobiocypris rarus. The sequence continues at coordinate 13,889,518 of CM040918.1, read as the reverse complement.
TTTTGAATGTAAAAAACACGAGAACGTCATAAATTAACCTCAGACAACAGTATAAAAAAATTTAAAAAGCCAGTTCATGACATCTTTCATTTTGATATATTTTTATTATATAATTTTTGGTTTGACTGTATATATATATATATATATATATATATATATATATATATATATATATATATATATATATATATATATATACACGCTGAACGTTTTCAGCTAGATTGAATAATAGGTTGAAAGTCCATTTTTTGTCAAAATTGGGTTTTCATTAAATTATTACTCTATAACGTCTTGTCTATCATTTCTAAAAATATCTTGGCAAAATTCACGTTATTTAGTGCAGAAAACAGCAGTTTGTAGCAACAAGTGAAAAAACTGCGTCTTTCTCTAATGTTTAAGAAAGAAAAAAAAAACGGCCATTGTTTTCACTCTCTTAATACCACAAAGACAGTTCAGCCATTAAAATAAACATCATTACATGTAGAATAAAGGTGTATCAAAGCACATTTCCCGCTAGTCCTATGAAAACTACGGCACGCAAAGGTTTTATAAATATCGTATCGTGAAATGGCGGAGCACAAGAGAACAACAGAGTCTGAAGTAACTGATCGCTTTAATAATCTCGTTCGCCTCAGTCAGCTTAATCCTGGTGTAGTCAGTGCTCTAAACGATCATATAATGGATTATTTCACATCCAGGGATGATGGAGAAGTTACGAGTCAGTTTAGCTATGCTGCCGGTGCGCTGTGATTGCTTGTGTAATGGTGCATTTTATAAATTCCAGTTTTCATATTTTTATAGAGATTGCTAAGACATGTGACCAACTGGGCAGCAACGTCATCAGAACGCAAAGAATTTGGGGTATGTTTGGCCCGTTTACATGGCCTGGCATAGCAGGCTAGTGTTCTGGCATGAAAATAATTAAAAATGAGAGAGAAAACAGAATATAATCCTACAAAATGCAGCGGACTAAAGAAAACATTGTTGTACCATATCGCCTAAAACTAAATCCTAATGCAAAGACGAGATATGATGAGAAAATAAAGGGAATCAAAGGACTGGATCCTTACGAACTGAGCGATTGGTCAAAGGACATCAAACTATTGCCTAACTTCCAGCACCCATATATATGGATTTCTTTTAAAAAGGTTTAAAAACGAAAGAAAAGACGAGAGTCGGCTGTTTTTGAATAGCCAATTGTAAGTTTTCTAATTTAAAATGTTTGTGATTTTAGGCTATAACCTATGTTTAAATGTTTTGCCACTTGTGTGAGCTAAATCTAAAGTACTAGGCTATATAAATATAAATGAATGAATAAACGTTTAAATGTAGTAGGCTACGTTAAAACCTGACATCTATGAAAGTGTAAACAAAGAGAATTGCAATTCTGACAAGCCATGTTCAGTAACAACTTTTGGATTTCAAATAAAAAATAATGAATAAATGCTGTGTTTGTGGTATACAACAGTGGATCAGTTGCGCACTGCAAACGCAGCATATGTGAAAGCACAACAGGGCGGCTCCTGCACCGCAACACGCACTGCAGACGGAGTATGTGTAAAAAAGTGTGTTAGTGTTAGTGCGTACACACACAAAGTTTTCAGTAAATTCAAGTCGCTACAGCAGGCCCAAATGGATGGGTCCAGGACCTGGAGATTGTAAAAGTGGGATAGAAAACTGTCATCCGTGTGAAGGTATACTAATGTTTTAAGCACCACAGTCCTCGCTCTCTCTCATCTATCTGCATGCAGTCGGAATTCAACAAACCTGTACACCGTCATTATTTTTCCACGCTGAAAAACAATAAAGGGATATCTTAAGCTTTATGCCACTTCTATCGTGAGAACGACTATTGCAGTTTATAACACAGCAGGTAGACGGCATGAACACTGCGTTCTACCCTACATGCAAAGAAGTCTGGCACCCGGCGTTTGTGCAGCAGGATTCCCAAAATGCTTTGCGTTCACCACCGGGAATACGTCATGATGACGACATATTAGCAATCTCTATATTCAGTTCAGACCTTTATTTTGAAATAGCGATGAACACATAAAAAAATAAAAAAATAATGATTGGTAGACAACCATTTTTTTTTCATGCCAAGAGTTCAAAATATAACATCCAGTCAATTTTTTTAGATAAAAAATTCTGGAAATGTTTTAAATATAATTTGTTTTAAATAAATATTTTGCATTTGTGATGCAGCAGTGAGCTATTGTATTAGAGGTTGAATTCAAATCAAATACTGCCAACTGCCTACTTCTGAATAGGATGTCTAGCCTACTTCATAAAATGTATGAAAATTGTGGAAATATATGGTTCAGATTACTCAAATCATATGGAAATGGAGGCGCTCTTGGTCCGTAATGAAGCTTGGGTGTCATCTAGTGATTTTTTATATCAAGCTAAAACTTGGAACAGAACTTGTTTATATTCCTGGCTTTAATTGTGTTGTAGTTTTAGAGTAAAGAATGTTTTGTAAATTACATATTATTATAAAATATTATATAAAATATTATAATAAAATATATATTTTTACATTTTCATAAACTTAAACTTTTATAACTTTTTTCTATTTAACTTTCATAATTTATTTGACTTCTACAATAACCAAGTGTCTTCTTTAAAACAAGACCAACCTTAGGTCTATATTCCAAAGCATTCTTGAGTTACAGCCATTTAAGTTTGGATAGTGCATTTTCATTTCTATATATATAATTATTTTATTTTTTTAGCAACATCATTTCATTCAAATTTTAAACATGCATGAGGAACATTTAGGTTGTAGCTGTATTATTTTGCATATAGTGTCATAGTGAATGAATAGCACCTAGCTCCCACACCTCTGAGATGATAAACTATGAATTATACTCTCAGATGAGATATATAGCATAAGTGAAGTGATTGCTATGTAAGAGAGCTCGGGGAGAACAGCGTGTGAAGAGGCTGAGGCGGGTGCCTGAAAGCTGGGTCATTATGGATCATACATCCTGTAATCACAGTCAGGCTAAGCCTTCAAAAATAAACCTTGCCCCAACCCACTGGTTTGTTCCCAGCAGAAGACCTCGCATCAGCTAGCGAATGCAGAAGGGAAACGCTTCTTATTGATGCCATATTTGACTTAATGCCCATTTTATTGGATTTTGATTATTGATAAGTGCGAGTGGAAATGGAAAAGGTCTCAGCCTTCTCCAGAGGCTGACGTGATGTAATTCTAGCTGCCATACAAGCACGGGGGGAAGGGTAAAGAGAAGGCCTTATGAGAAAAGTGAGAATTCAAGCTATAATTCAGTATTTTACAGAGGATCAATATACAAATTAATTTCATGATTTGTTTTCCTCCCTGGCATTTCTATGTGTGAATGAGATGGTCTTTCCTTGTGGAACCACCAAATGGAGTGCAACAAAAAGAAAAGAAATTCTAAGACCTTGGCATTTTACTTTTCAATCTGTAATGTACTGAAAAACTGGATGCTAGAAGAATAAATATATTGGGTTTTCTCTTTCATAGTCATTTTTCATTTATTCTAAAGAAGAGAATGACCTGGTCACAAGGTTACAGGTCAGAAATCAGTCTTGTTTATTGCCGTACTTGTTTATTGGCCTTTCTGGTGTCTTTAGCCTTGGCCGGTGGTAGTAATGTAATGTTTTTGTGTCATAGCGAATGGTACTTTATGAGTGTTAAGTTGCTTACCCTGCTGAGAAAAAAAGGTCTAAATTAAACTGGTCTAAATTTGTATTTGTTTTATAGGCGTTTTAGTTGGCAGCTAGTCTTTTCAATGCGGACCTCTATAGAAACTTGTTTCTGCCACAAAATAAAACGATTCACAAGATAATTAAGACTTTTATTTTTACAGTTCTGACTTTTTTTTCTCTCACAATTGAAAGTTTACACCTCGCAATTCTGACTTTTTTTTCACAATTCCGAGTTTATATATAATTACGGTATATAAACCCACAATTGTGAGGGAAAAAAAGTCATAATTGCGATATGTAAACTCTCAATTGTGAGGGAAAAAAGTCAGAAGAATTTATATCTCACAATTGTGACATTATATCACACGATTCGGAGAAAAATGTCGCAGAGATAAAAGCGAGATAAAATGCCACAATTGCCTTTTTTAATTCCGTGACGGAAACAAGCTTTCATAGACCTCAGTAGTTCCTATGAGAATGTAGGGTTACACAGGACTGTTGGGATGAATCGCTACAGGCATATAATCTGCAAACCAACAGGTTTCTGTCTGGCACCCTGACTCGTCTCTCCATCTGTATAAATGAGAAGTCAGAAATGAGTAATGATACATCCTAGTACGGTAGTCAGCAGCAGAATGGCGGAACTGACAAGGACGTGGTGCCTCTGTCCACCCTGCGTTTTAATTAATAATGAGTCTTGATGACTACAGGAAAATGATTTTGATCTCATTTTTTGTTGTTTTTCTATACTTGCTATCTAGACTGGAAAGGTTATTTGTGTCAGAGAAGTGGTTCTCTACCTTATTTACACTTACCATTATTAATATTAGCATACACATTTATTTTTTTTTACTCTTAATTATTTTATTTTATTTTATTTTAATGGTGTTAGAGAAGTGGTTCTCAACCTTATTGACTCTTATCATTATTAATATTAGCATACACAATTTTATTTTTATTTATTTATTTTATTTTATACAATTTGTATTGGTGTTAGAGAATTGGTTCTTAACCTTATTGACTCTTACCATTATTAATATTAGAATACAACATTTATTTATTTATTTATTTATTTAAATGTAATAATTATTTTATTTTATATATTTTTATTTATTTCATTTTATTTTATTTTTATGTTATTTTATTAGTGAAGTAGAGTCAGGCATGTAGGGGGGAGAGAGGGGAAATTATTTTGTGATCTAAAAGTTGCTTGCACTGCAGTTTTGACCAGAAAAGGCAAGTGGTGCATTGTAATGGTTGAGGCTCAAAAGCTGTCAACCTACAATTTGCTGGTACAGTTCAATGCAAGTAGGTAACCATGAGTCGTTGGATGATTGCAGGGATTGAAAATAAGCTAAAACATATTAAAACTGCTTTACACACATCATTTATTTGCTAAATGGTGGGAATAATTTCAAAAAACATAATCTGTTCTGCAGCTCAACGGTGCAATGTACTCTACGGCTGGGATTCGTATTCCACTAATCTTTAAGCTCCCCTGTTTCAGTTATTAATGAGAGCTCAAACTAGCTCACAGAGTGGAGAAAGCAGGAGCAAGGATGATTGTAGCTCTGTAATTTATGAACAGGAAACATTAAAGATTCATGACTATCTTCTTTTCAGCTTGTCAGCACGCTCCAGCCAACAGTGTTCATCACTGGCAGAGGGAAGGCATAGTAAACGCATACAACAGGCCTTGCACTCTGTTCTCAGAGCGATGTGGTGCGTTATTCTGTCCTTGAGAATGTGGAGGAGGAAGAGTGGCAAAGGAGTTCATCAATAAACTCAATGCAGACCTTCATTTTTCCAACAGACAAGGTTCTTAAAGTTCCATCAGTCTCTCTGGTTCTCTCTATCGCTCACCGCGGAGAGTCGATGAGTTGACGGAGATGTTTCATCATCACCGTAATACCGTCACTCTCTCACTTATGCCTCTTACGTAGTGGATGAGAATAACATAAACTCCCCTTATTATGGGAGGACATATTGCTTACTTTCTCATGGAAATGTATTCTCAGCCAAGGTGAACTTCACAAATATGACACTGTTCTGGCATGTACTAGGTGTCAATACAGCGGCTGAAGGACACATAGTAACATTTAAGCAATCTCTGGAGGTGATCCAGGTATGTTCATGAGTTTGAATCCTTATACCAAAGATAATATTGCATCTGAAAGAGTTAATGCTACAAATTAAGTACCTTTTAATGGGATAGTTCACCCCAAAATCTAATTTACTCAGCCTCATGTCTATAAAAGTTTTGATCAACATGAGGGTGAGTAAATGATGACAGAATTTCTCTTTTGCGTGAACTATCCCTTTAGGGAGCATGGCATTTGAGATTGATCATTTTAATAAACAAGAATTTAATATCAAAACTGACATTTTAGACACACTACTCCAAGTTATTTTTGTTCCAGTAATAAAAATGCAGCACCAGAGCCATATTGCACGACTATGAGCAACACACAGGTCGCTGAATAAATGATTTAATGACTTGCTTGATATTTCTGTGTGAATTAGTATTTTTGAACATATTTGTTACGTTGTTATGGGAAGAAGGAGGCGGGAACCAGCGAACATTCCACACTTTAATAAATAAACACAAAATGAAAGTCCAGGCCTGGTCCTCTCTCGTCCTTCACAGTTGTTGCTCCTCCTTTTATGCGTCCAAAGCTCCTCCATGAGATACGAGACTGGTGCGATGCGCAGCTGGTGCTCATTTCTCACGCCACCGGCCTCGCCCCGCTAACCACGGTCCTTTCCCCAGGAACTAGGGACTTTGGGGTGGTACTCGGTGTGTTTTGACCGCAGGAACCAGGGTCTAAATAAAGTTCCGTGTAAAAATGTCCCCCTCAAAATAGCGCTGCTCGCGAGGTAGTACTTTTTTTTCAAAGTACAGGAACATTCGGGGGTGGGACTTGGGCGCTGAACATGCTGATTGGTTTAGCTCACGCAGCATTTTATTTCAAGCTAAATGTCTGTTGCGGTGGCTGCAGTAAAAGTCTTTCGCTATTCAAATCAACAATGGAGTTAAAAAAATACAACCGATGGACCGACGACGAGGTTCAGGCTTTATGAAGTGTATTTGCGGAGGACGAAATCCAGTGGGAACTGGAAAGTTGCGCGCAGTCCTACGTCACCGGACTAATCTTCACAGTACCTAGACCGCAACGGAAACCCAAACAGCAGCAGGTCTGAGGGAAAAACAGTTCCTGGGACAAATTGTTCCGGGTAATTTCGGTGGAAACATAAACAACATTAAAAGCATGATTTTCACCCATAGACTGTAAAGTTTTCACAACAGGGGGGCTTCAAATGAAAGATTCAGTGACTCACTCATAGAGGTTTGTTGTCACTTTTTTGAAAACACAGTTAATTACATGCTTTTAAAAATAGAAGGTAATTCTGCTCATTTGATTGTTATTTATTGGTGTTTTGATTGGTTAAAGGCAGGCGGACACAGTGCGAGTTCGGACACTCAGGAAGTTGTGAGCTATTAACTTACACACGCTACGAGTCAGTTAACTTGATAATCGAGTCAAAGCAGCTGGTTACGTTACATGGCAACCTGCGCGGGCTTTCGAGCTAAACACAGAGACTGGAGCTTTCAATGTTGCAGCAATCTTCGAATAGGAAAAAGAAAAGAAAAATGTATTTATGAGCAAATGATTTGTTGAAAAGCAGAGAACTGTCGTCATTCCTTTCAACAGAAACAACCAGAGAGAGAGAGAGAGAGAGAGAAAGTGCGCACGTGTTAGTGTGTGTGACAGTGTATGCACACACTGTATGGTTGCAGCCACTGCGCTAGCCTAACTCAATTTAGCCTACGTGACGTGATTGTGTATGATTTGGCAATAGGGAACAGCCTATACACGGTTAAAAAAATAGGGCCGACTTTGTTAAAAATTATCGGGAGGTTGTGATGTGCTCAGCTCGTCTCGTATTTCCTCTCACACGCTGAGAGCTGCGACCATACAAGCATCAGCGATTTCCACACGAGTGAAAAAAATTGTATGCGAGCTTGTACAGCTAAAAGATAGGATTAAAAAATGAGTGATAAATCTCACAATAAACTCATTTGTCCAGATAAAGTAAGACTGTGATGTTCGAGCGAGCAGTGAAAGTTGAACAATAGTAATCTGAGGCCGTCTGCGATCTTTTAACACGCAAGGGGTTAAAAACTTCCCTCAATAACACAAGACTTAAAACTTAAATTGCTCAGATTCTGCACGATATATATACATAAACAAATTAATTTGCTCCATCTATGAGTGTGGGTATTGGATATGGCCAGGCTATGACGATGCATTGCATTACCTGGCCATGAATGCTGTGTCAGAGCAACGCAAACAAATGACATCATTCCGTTCATTCCATTCCACCTTTGTTCGCTCCGTCATCCTGACAGCCTTTGGGCTGCAGCAGCACCGAATCTCCAGCCTCTCATATTCCCCCATCATTCCACTGCCACGCCTGACCAAAGACATCCAGCAAGGACAGAACGCTCTGTGCTTCCGATGTAAATGGAAAGTTTGTGACCGCACCCCAACCATTTCCAGCCCAACAAAAAATGACACACAAGTAGGACACAATAAATAGCTTGTCAAGGGTATCTCTCTGTCTTTGGAGTACTTGTTTAGCGGGTCAGACTTGGAGGTGAGGAGCAAAAATCACGGAGAGATAAACAAACAAAAATAAAAATAGATAGAAATGGAAATAGAAGCATAAAAAGGACTGGATTGGCAAAAAGTGCCTCCTTTGTGCTTGTTCAGCCTTGACAAACTATGTAGTCACTGTAGCTGCTGTTTTCCAGTTGCTACTAGGCGACATTCTTTCTCCCTCCCCCTCGTTCTTGTCTTGTAATGCAGCTCAGATAGGTTCACTGTTGTAATGAGTTCAGATGCATGCTGGGATCTGTGTGGCGGCGTGCTGTCGCCGTGTCCTCAGCTTCAAGTCAGCTGAAAGGTTTCTAAAGCCTTTCTGAACAAACAGAGATACACGGATTTCTTTTCATTCTGTTTACTATGAAGCAAATTATGACTATTAATATACCGCATTTGCTCTGATAACAGAATCCATCTGTGTTTATCGGCGCTTCTTTTGCTCATGACAGCAGGATGGTGAAAATAATTCCCTCAATAAAGGGAGATTTTGGAGAGAAACAGTGGTGTGTATCAGCTAATGACAACAGGAGCCTGCAATAATTCATTTCAAGAGCATATTTTTATTACTAAAATGAAATGCTATTAAGACTTATCCATTGGGATTCATGATAAATGTTTAATTTTTGCAGGGAAATATCTGAAAACGCCACCAATCAATCTTGATATCAGGCTGAAAAAGTACTTGAGACATTTTTCCTCACATTAATAGCCCAGGCTGTCCCCAGAGATGGTGGTGTGATGCATCCGTTTGGCAAATGGAATCTTCTGTCCGGTCAGATCAAGATGGGCCATTTAGGTTCTAATGTGATTGGCTAATGTACTTTTATTTTATCTCTGTGTTTGGCCATTCATTTTTAATGTTGTACTGTCGTTAGGAACAAGGTGGTTTGTAATGCCCGGGAAAATCTATCCGTCAGCTTTGCCATTCTTCTCAATTGCAGTTGCTTGCTTGACACATCAAATAACTTGAGCAACTCTGCAAACATTATTATATAATATAAATGTATTTCTGTCTGTTTTTTCCAGTTAAATGTCTAAATAATTCTTGAAACCAGATTCATTTATTTGAGAAGCAACAGTGCATAAAATATTAAGACTTATTTTCAGGAAATGTATCTTTAATATAAATGCTTCCCCCACTTATTGTAAGAATAAACAAGCTATCAATTGTATGTATTGATTTGGCAGACAAAATGCACTCATATTCAAGATACTACTTAAGAAAACAAGTCTTAATGTCTCATGCAGTGTTGCTTCTCAAGTGCAATTATCATTTAATTTGTATGTATTTTTACTGAACTGACATTGAAAGCAACATATAAGTAATATTTAACAAAGTCTGAAGTATTTTTATTTAATTAGTTTTTTTGTTGTTGTTGTATAAGATACTCTACCTTTCAAACATTTTAAAGGGGTCTTTTTATACTGTTGTCTGAGGTCAACTAAGGACGTTTGTGTGGTTTTTACATTCAAAAACATAATAATGAATAAGTAATAGGCTATTTTCTACATTGGTTTTGAGGCTTTCTCCTGAACGCTGGGTTTCGATGGGCATGCCGCACTGGAGACTTGGAAGTAAACGCCCACGGCTAGGATTGGATAAGATTTGCATATTTAATGAGCTTCAGCTCCCCTGTCAGTTCAGTTCACTTTAGGGAGGGATCGTTTTGCAACCGGAATGATTCTCTCGATCATAGGGCTCGTAAACATCTTTATCAAACAAACACAATAATTTATTTCTCATCCACCCGAGATTGACTGGAATATTATTTCTGTATTACATGGCCCGCCCTATCGGTTGATAAGCACGAACAGCACACACACACACACGCACGCGCGCCCAGATCAAGAAATAAATATTATTTCACTATTTGAGATTCATAGGGCTGCCGACCATTACATATAAAAAAGACGTTTTACTCACATAAGTTTGTTGCACCATTCCTGTCGAATCCTAGCCTGGCGTGGCCATACTCAATTCTAGTCAGAATATGAGTCTGGTACCGCTCCATTGAGCTTTGATTATGGGGCGTGTTTCAACCGAGCCAGGAAAGACCTCAATTGGATAGACCCACAACCAATCAGAGCAATGGAGCGACGCGGAACGTTAGTTGTCAAATGTCAACAGAACTCAACTGCACTGTGTTGTCAAGTCCGTGTTTTTCTCCATGTCCGCGGGTTGAAGCAACCCCAACTATGTGATTATATAAACCCAGGAATGCGAATTTTAGCAGGCAACCTTGCCAAAATAACATATTTTGCCAACCAAACGCCATTTTTTTTCGGAGATCCCCCCCAGAAAGTTATTGTTTTGGGCTATAGTTTTGAGTAGCAATTGTGCGCGACATTGCAAAAAAAACGTGGCAACCCTGTCTGCACGCGCGCTGGATTAAGTAACGTTACAAGAGTTACAAGTGTTGTAAAAAAATAATTTAAGGATACACAGAGTACTTACCAAACACGATCATCGTTTCTGAGAGAAATAGTGAAGGTGAACGCATACGAACAAGTTCTCCGTTTAGGATGAGAGCAAATTCAACCCAAAGCGCCTTTGATGACGTGGATGATTACGTTACTGTTGATCATCTGTCCATCATCGTCTAAAGCCCGCCCTGACAATTTCATTGGTCCGAACAGTTTCTGTTCGGGCATAATTACTCCTCTATGGAGCGAGGCCAGACTGAATTACCCGAGCAAAAAAATGTTGTGGGCGGGGCTAAATTCGGCTGGCATCCAGGCTAGTCGAATCCAATATAGAAGGCACAACACTGTCTGCAAATGCAGCACCTGAGACTTGTTTACAAACGATTCCGCAGTGAAATGAAGCGATCACACGGACATGTCTTCCCCACATGAGCTGGAGCTTCATTAAAAATAAAGTTCAACCACTCATTCCTAATAGTAGCATCCGAAGGAAGCTTATGCAGCGACTGCGTTCTTTCACAACCTGGCACAGAGCAATATATTACTTTGCTCGCCATGATTACTGTTCTGTAAAGCCTCCTGTAGCTCCACGACTCTGTGGGCGGGGCTTCAGAAGCACGCATACATATTCATCAGTTGAGATGCGTTTCTTCTTCCCATGACGTCATTGAATTCCAGCTCTTGTCTTCTGGACCTGGTGTCTATAAAAGCTTTTCTTTGACTAACAAGGACGTTTTCAGCTCTGAAACTTACAGAATATTCTTATATCATGATGAACTTTGATATATCAAAGGCTCAAGGGAAAGTTGGTTTCTCAATTCATCACCCCTTTAAACATTATTTAAAAAATTACAATAAAGACATTTGTATAATGTTACACTAGTTTTCTATTTCTATTTACAATTTTTTTGCAGCTTTATTTATCAAAGAATCCTGAAAAAAATCTTTAGCAGCACAATGGTTTTTCAACTTTGCTGATAATAAGAAATGTTTCTCAAGCACCAAAATAAGCATATTAGAATGATTCCTGAAAGATCATGACTGAAGACTGGAGTAATGATGCTGAAAATTCAGCTTTGTCATCATAAGAATAAATTAAAGGGTTAGTTCACCCACAATTCTGTCATTAATTACTTACCCTCATGTCGTTCGACACCTGTAAGACCTTTGTTCATCTTCGGAACACAAATGAAGGTTTTTTTTGTTTTTGTTTGTTTTTTTTATCCGATGGCTCAAGCCTCTCGATTTACAGCAATGTCATTTCCTCTCTCAAGACCCATAAAAGGTACTAAAGACGTTGTTACAAGTTCATCTCTTTACAGTGTTTCTACAATAATTTTATGAAGCGACGAGAATAGTTTTTGTGCACAAAAAAAACAACAACTAAATAACGACTTACAGTAGTGATGGTCGATTTCAAAACACTGCTTCACGAAGCTTCGGAGCATTATGAATCAGCAGTTCGGATCACCAAAGTCACGTGATTTCAGCAGTTTGGCCGTTTGACACGTGATCCGAATAATGAATCGATACACTGATTCATAACGCTCCGAAGCTTCAGGAAGCTGTGTTTTGAAATCGACCGTCACTATATAAGTCGTTATTTACTTGTTGTTTTTTTTGCGCACAAAAACTATTCTCGTCGCTTCATAAAATGATTGTAGAACCACTATCGTGAGATGGACTTTGTAACGACGCCTTTAGTACCTTTTATGGGTCTTGAGAGAGGAAATTGCATTGCTGTCAATGGAGGACTTTCTGAGCCATCGGATTTCAACAAAAATATCTTCATTTATGTTCTGAAGATGATCGGATGACGTTTTGACGTAAGACAAAGGTCTTACGTTTGTCGGATGACATGAGGGTAAGTAATTAAAGACAGAATTTTCATTTTTGGGTGAACTTACCCTTTAAATTTTAAAATGTATTAAAATAGAAAACAATTATTTGAAATTATTATATCTTATTATTTCACAATATATATATATATATTTTTATTTGCCATATTTTTGATCAAATTTGTAATCTTTGTAGGTATAACAGAAGTCTTTCAAAAAGATTGCAAATTTCACCATGTAAATAGCGAATCCACCATGGTGCGAGCACAACTACCTTTTAAAGGGAATGGGAGATGAGACTCTGATCGGTTTCTTGCACGTTACGCCCAAAACACACCCATTACTCATTAAGAGAATAGGGACAATCCTTTTAGACCATGCGCCGGGAGCTGTCGTTAAACTACAAAAGTGGATTCAGACACGCCCTAAGTGCACTTGCGTGATTTGGGCCAGGTCATCAAAAAACATTATAGGGCCATTTACTCGTGCCACATGGCCGTCTAGGACCAGCGGGATCTTGCATGGGTCGCTGCCACCGTGTTAATATATTCCATTTCACCCTGCTGTCAATGCTGAGTGACAAATATAATTTGTGCTGCCATCTAATTGCCCTAAGGGGCTCTAATTGCACCAGTGTTGACAAAGGAAAGAGACTAGAACAGAATGGCAAAGAAGAAAGAATGAATCAGAGCAGGTAACATGAGAGGCTGATTAGCTGGTTTATTGAATTGAGAGGCTAATAAACTGAAGATCACATGGAACACCCAAAAAAAAAAAACATTTATTGCATTTATATACCTTAGGTAGGATCAAATGTGGCTCAAATTGCACATTCTGTATCGTAAAATCTGTATGCTCTGGGATACTTGATTCTGATTGGTCAATTGTGATATTCTGTTGTCAAATGTTTTCTGTAATGGCCTCCTACACGGTTCTCATATCTGCTCCTAAAATTATTTTAACTTAAATCAATATTTCATTGTCTAGTATTTACTTGTTTGGTAAGTTGCCTCATAATAAGCTGGATAATGTACAGTTAGGCAGTCATTATCACAAAATAAACCCCATCAGGCTGACACAAGAACAATATATTTTTGTGATAATGACCAGCTCACTGGAAACTTTTCCTTATACAGTATAATGTCTGTTTTTCTGTCACTGTTTTTTTCTTTATGACTCATTCTCAACTCAATTCCATTTTAGAGCCAAATAATGAAGGCTTAAATGAAGTTGCTTAGTTTAAGTTTCTGAAATGGGATGTGGTTGTCAATTAAGCTTCTATCTAAATAAGGGAAGCAATGGCAGGAAAGGTGGGAAACCATAGAGATCACAGAACTGCCCAAATGACCACTTTTAATGACTTTAGTAAGAGCACCGTGTGGCTCGTTTGTATCGATGTGTTCACCATAATTTTCTATTAGCGCTATCAGGTGTCTACATAATTCAGTAACTCTCCTGTATGTAATATGATGTATTATGGCTGTTTTTCTATCCATTTAAATAACATTATATGGAAGTATACAATGGAGAGTTTGTAGTGTCCTTCATGTAGGGATTTACATTGATTTTATTAGGTATTCATAACATTATGGGACTAATGTGGTGTATAATAGAATAGTGGTTAAATATATGGGATGGCAACAGAGAAGTTGTAGGTTAAAACTCTCCAAGAAGTGATTTATGATCCATCACCATTGTCCCCTTGAGCAAAATACCTACCAAAATGGATGTTCCTTGAATAAAGCAAACAGCTAAATGTCCTTTTTAGCAAAAAGTTGACCTAATATTTGGTGTAAAAGTACAAGACCTTATAAGACCTCACATTTGATCTATTTTTGCTTCTTGTCTGTGCTATGATTTAGGAGAACCTGGGTCTGTCAGACATAATGCCATACCGATCCAAAAGATCCCTGCTGGTGCCCCCCATGTTTGTTCCAGAGAACCAGCGAGCCCCCTTTCCCAGGTCTATTGGAAAGGTAAGAACTTGCATTTCTTTTTCTTTTTAACTTTAACTTACTGCTACTAATGTGCATTGCCACTGTGATTTTGACCAAGTATAGTTTTGCAGTGTGGACTCTATCAGTGTGACAGTGCTACTTGATGGTTTAGATAAGCCGTTCTTTGGTTTTCAACTGTGACAAAGACAGAAGGTTTTTATTATGAATTTTGAAGGCCAAATATAATCCCTAGAAAAAAACAACAAAAAAACAACAACTAAAGTTAGGCTATAAATGAACTACATTATGGTCACCCAGTGTTGGGGAAAGTTACTTTTAAAAGTAATGCATTACAGTAGTGTGTTACTCCCTAAAAAAGTAACTAATCGCGATTACTTTGTATAGAAATTAAAGTTACATTACTTTTGTGTTACTTTTTCTCATCTGGACTTGGCTTGCTTGTTTGTTTTTTAATAAAAACAAACGTTTTATGGCAAATGTAAAGGTCAGTAGCAAAAACATTGGTTAATAAAGTGCGATTAAATACATAAAGTATATTTGTGTAATTTTATATATTTAATTATTGCAGGTATGCTTAATATTTTGAGTTTGCATTTGACTGTTTTTATTCATTTTAAGAAATATCTGTTTTTGCGCAAGTGAGATGAGTAAATGTCAGCTCACACTCAGTCTAGAGCTACAATAACCATCATGTTTACACAGCGCACACAACACCTCTGCTCCTCACTCCCGAAGCCTCTCAACATGGGGATATAAATGGTCAATAAAGGGGAAAACAAAGTAACTTGAGTTGCTTGTTTGAAAAAAGTAACTTTACTAGTTACTTGAACAAGTAATCTGATTACATAACTTGCATTACCTGTAATGCAATAGCCCCCAACACTGGATATCACTGATGTATTGTCATAGAAAAAAATATAGTTAAACAAAAATAACACACACACTGACATCAGGGCAATGGAACCAAAGTGCAAAAATTGTTTTTCGGGTTTTGAGACTCATTTTCTGCAGCATCCTGTTAGTGCAGAAATAATGCAAAATGAATAGTTTACAGCTAAGAATACAGATCCTTGCTGCCCTAGCAAGAAAATTCCTTGACATTCTCTTCAGTAACTTTTGGTCTGTTTTGCATTGCTGCATCAATGAGGGTTAATGTTGTTCGTCATAGATGGTGATTCAAGGATGCTGCAACACTTATGTCAGTGTTGAAATATTTTACCACTTTGATTTGCACAAGGTCTTTCTTCAGGAGGTGTTAGTCGGAGATGTAACTTTGAAAATGGTGCAATTGCAAATACCTAAAATTAGTTAAATAGTTTGTGTCATCATATTGGTCCAGATTTGTGTACTCTGGTTTCTTTGTTTGCCACTTTTTTCTTTCCTTCTTTTTTTCAGGGCTCTGTATTTTGAAAAGTCAACACAAACCAAGCTTTGCACATCATACTTGATTTTCAAGGTTGAGATATTGGAGTTTTGCCCTAGTTGTGCCCCCTGCCCATTTTTTTTTTATCACCATACTAGCCTTTGTACTGTATATGGATGTCCCAGGGGAGATTCTGCAGAATATTTCTGTTTGAGCTTTGAGGTGATGCCATCGGTTCAGCCATGGTTTTTAATACAATAGTCGAGTGCTGTTTTACCATTCAGGGTGAAAGATAAAAGAGAATGGAAATGGAATGTTGGAGGAAAATAATTTGTTTTGGAGATGCATGTTTACAACAGGAAACTAAGAGGAAGAATCAAATGTTTTCGGCACTTCCTGTTCACTTTCTTTTTGTGGCTGTGTCTCAGCGTGGGCTGGGGTTATTCCTTAGTGAAATACAAGTGCTAGATTACTGTACCACAGTGAATAAACCACAGTGTGTGCCAATTTTTTTTTGTGGTGTTGAATGCAAGGGCTGAACTGTACTGCCATTTCTCCCACCGACAGAATAACCCCTCTATACTTCACATGGATTACTATACTTCAGCAAGTGGGAGAAAATACAGAGAGGTCCATTGAGAGTCTTATGAGGCTGACCTCCACCAGCCTTTTTCTATATCTACATACAGTAAACGGACCTCTATTACAGCAGTTTCGCAATAGCAAAACACACAAAGGGACTGGCTACTGTGACCTATTTAATTTGATGGCACTGCTGTATATTGGAAACCAGGAAAAATGGATTTTCCACATGGCTAAATCTTGTTTCCTTGTGCTGTTTACCTACCATATGGCGTACATTCATTTTTCATAATTCCCACTGAACGGGAAGGCTGAAGGAAATTGGGAATTACCCACTAGGATGATAGAGGCTTGAAAAGAAACAGGGGTTTCCCAGATGTTTTTTTTCTCTCTCTCTCTGGGAAATGCAGTAAACATGTTGGGTGTCTGGGAAAGCCTTCTGTTTCTTTTTAAATTTCCATCATTCTAGTGGGACATAGTTTACTTTCATTATTGTCATACAAAGATGTATCACGCTGCCACTGATTATTTGTGCACAATTTTAGAAAAGCCACTAACTGAATAAGAGACACTGTGATAGATTTGCCATCACAATCCTCCTAGGATCATTAGATTATACAATGTAATCTGTACATCCTCTTTGATTTTATACTGACACCTACTGGTGTGGATGCATGACGTTTGTTTATTCAGGGTAACTTCACATCATAGTTTTAATCTATTTTAGTTTTTTAAGATGTTAATCTATTTTTTAATTTAGCTTTCTTTTCGCCCTTATTCTGTGTAGACTAATACTGAATGTTCTTGGCCATTCCTATTGCTGGAACTAACACAACTATGTATTTCTTTAAATATAAAATAAAATAAAATAAACTTGAGCAAAGGCCCCCATGAAAATAAATTTGCATTATTTATTGTTTTGAGCATACATTTGAAAAATTCACAAAATTCTTACCTTTCATTGAAGTATATGGTGTGGGCTCAAAAATGTTTTTCTCCGATGCATGTTGGCCACAATTTTTGGCACCCCTAGAAATGTTTATGAGTAAAATATCTCTGAAATATATTCATATATTTTTAAAATATATATTTAACCATATATTATTATATTATTTATATTTATTTATATATATTTTTAGCACACCAGGGTGACTAGGAACATGAAATTGTCCAGCCAGTAAAGAGTAAAACCAAAGAATGTAGTTTGCAGCAAAAGCTGTGAAAAGTGGCTGTAAGAAAATAGTCCCTATTTCCACCATCAGGGCAATAATTAAGAAGTTCCAATCGACTAAAGATGTTACAAATCTGCCTGAAATAGGAGGTGTGTCTTTATCGCCCTAATGCATGCGGTGAGGAGAGTTTGAGTTGGCAAAGACTCTCCCAAGAATCACACATGGAGAATTGCAGAGATTAGTTGATTCTTGGGGTCATAAAGCCTAAAACATTTTTTATCAAACAACACCTACATCACCAAAGTTGTTTGGGAGGATTTTAAGAAAAATTCTCCTTGCCCATCCATGCCCACATTCAAATAAACTGCTGAGTCTTTAATGTTGTGGGCCTATTTCTTTGTTGGAGGTCTGGGACCTGACCGCATCTGCTAGAAATCTTCCATCAGGACAACAATCCAAAAAATACATCAAAATCAACACAACAAATTGTCACAGAGCACAACATTTTCTGAACCCTATAGAAAATGAGTGTGGTAAACTGAAGAGAAGAAGCACCAACATGGATCTGGGAATCTGAAGGATCTGGAAAGATTCTGTATGAAGAAATGATCTCTGATCTCTTGTCAGGTGTTCAGCAGGCTTTTCAATAGTTTTTTTGTAAACAATGCAGATTTATTTTCACAGCCGCTTTTGCTCATATTTACCAAGGGTGCCAAATATTAGTGGTGGGCGCTGTATGTTGATCCCTGTAGGAAGAATGCGGTACCATTTAAAGGGTTTTCATTTGATAAGACCCACTCTTTTCATCACTGTTCTGTGTTGCCACAAGTTAAATCATACAATGGGGCAAGTGGTTTTACTCCATCCCTTTCTGTAGAGATGAGTTCTATTGGAAGGTGTTGACTTGAGATCCACTCTCGGTTAAGGGGGCTTGAAGTATTGGAAAAGTAATAAAGAACAGATTTGCCCTGATTCCTGTTCTGGCTTTGACATCAGTCTGCTGTGGGATTATGGGGGATTTATTATGGTGGAGTGTTCACCTGTAGCACTGCAATCTCACAAATGGGAAAAAGTCCAGAGGTTCCCCCTCGGACCTGCCTGTAATTGTCCCTGGGCTGGTTTTTATGGGCACTGGTGTTTTTCTGTTCTATAATGTTCTGGACCAAACCTCCCCACAGCGACTGAATTGCTCAGTTTATGTGTACTTTTTGGCACCCAGAGCTGCCATATTTTGTGGCTTAACAGTCTTAGTCATTTTCACTATCTGCAATGGTTTTCACAAATCAGAAGGAATGTTTGTGCCACAGTGAAGTGTTGATGGATGGCGTTGGATGTGTTTATTTGTCTGTATGTCTGTGCATCATTAATACTGGTGGGTGCTGATTGTCTTTCATTCTGCTTTGACCTTGCATTAACAAACATGAGTCTAATGGAGAGAGAGAGAGAGAGAAAGAGAGAGAGAGAGAGAGAGAGAGAGAGAGAGAGAGAGAGATCCTGTGCTCTAGAGTTAGTTAAGTGCTCTTTGTAGATATTTTTGTGCTTCTTGTTTTGCACTCTAGAGTATGACCCCTTTTCTCCCTGTCTCTTGTGTCCCTCTGTTTTTATTTCTTCAAAGCCACTTGTCAGCAGCAAACAAAAGAGCTGAGATGTTTTGAAAGAAATTAATACTTTTATTCAGCAAGAATGCATTCAATTGTGACAAAAGTGAGAGGGAAGACTTGATGACAAAATGTGGAAGTCTCTGTCTGTAATGTCAACGGCAGACCTTATTTTCCTCATAAAACATAAACTTACATTCTAAAAACCCAGTAAATCTTCATGTGAGAAACGCATTACAAATTACAAATTGCCCAACTTTGTTTTGGTTCTTAGATATGCCCCAGGTCTGTTTGCTTAGAAAAGCGTTAGCACACATTTTCTCAGCAAGTGGCATGCTTTAAAGTATCTTTCATGTCCATAGCACAATTATTGTGGGATATTTTATGCAAAGTTAAATACTTAGTGTTAGGAGTTTGTTCAAATCTGTAACCCGAAATTTGAGCAATAATAATAGTAATACTAGCAAGCACCACTTAGTTCCTGCTTGTTGGATTGTTTTCAAAGGAAAAGTTAAGTACACTGTGTCTAATACACAGTCCCGTTGACATCAATTTCTATTCAAAGTCAAGCATCCGTAATTCGAGGGAAATTATACGACCCTGCAGTGCTCATACAGCCGAAAGCTATCACTGTAGAAAGACAGAGTGAGAGAATAAGAAAGTGAGGACATATCCTCTCCTCCCCTTCAGTGCTGTATTGTCAGAGAGGTTCAAGTCGGGTCCCTCCTTCCTGTCATATACATACAGTGGCAAGAACCAGCTGCTCTTTCATGTCGTCCCTTCTCCTAATGAAAGCTGATAGAAATAGGTGAGCATCTTCCCCAGGGCTGTTCGCTGACATCTAATGACTGAGAAGAAAGCCAGGGGAGACTGTGTAGGATTGTACGTGTTTGTTTGTACGTTTAAATTAACCACCACCGGTGAGCATGAGGCAGCGCCTGCGATGCGTTCCCACAGCCTCTATCGCCCCACCACACTAGCCTTGATCATTCCAAACTTGTCTTGTCACTTTCAGACAGTTCCTTGTATTCTATACGCCACTCATTAGATGAATTTCTCTTGAAAGTGTGCATCAGTATGTCCTGCTTACTCCGAAGGGCAAATAAAGGGTGCAGGATGTTATATAGTATGTGAGACAGTAATATTAACTACATTTTTTTATATAAATACTGTTCAAAAGTTTAGGGCTGGCAAGATTTGTTTTAATGTTTTGAAAGAAGTCTCTTATGATCAAAACTGCATTTAATTGATCAAAAATACATTAAAGCAGTACATTTGTGAAATATTGCTACAATTTAAAAGAACTGTTTTCTACTTATTTTAAAATGTAATTTATTCATGTGATGGCAAAGCTGAATTTCCAGTGGCTGTTCTTACAGTCTTCAGTGTCACATGATCCTTCAATTTAATTCTATTTGCTTTATTGGTATAGTATTGGCATAAATCTTTAAACATGATGTTATATGTCAATGTTAATGAATAATGTTACCTTGATCAGCACAATTTGTGTTCATAGCTGTTGAGATTGCTTGGGTAAATACATATTTTGTTTCTATAAGCATTTATTTCAAATCGTGTGAATCCATGTGGCTTTTTTCCACTAGGGATGTACAAATTTGTACCATACTAATCAATGGCCACTATTAGCAATTATGGCTATTGGAAATTCAAAATTCCATGCTCATTACCTCCTAAAATTTACATTCAAGTGACCTTTTCTGTCATCTTATGTGTACTTTTTAAGTTACTTTTTAAATTAATAGTTTATTAAATCTTCAGCCATACTGTAGTTTTGAATGTTGTCAAGTGACTTTTATTTCTATAGTGCTTTTTAAAATACAAATGGTTTCCAAGCAACTTTACAGGGATAGACAGGAAAATAATGTTTAAGGTGGTCAAGTTGTGATGCTTAAATTCAAAATTATAGCATTTAAAACAACATTTTTATTTTTATTTATTTATACAAAATATCACATTTTAATTCCTAAACTTTTGACATTTTTAACATGAAAATGAGGCATTTATTGTCAGCCCATCACTATTTTCCTCTGATAGTCCTTCTATAAAATCTCAAGTATAATGCCACAATTTATGGCCACTATTACTGTCTTTTCCCCCTGTCCATTTTCCACCCTCGTCCATCTATTTCCTCTCACCACTCCTCTGGAGCCGTGGCTCCTTTCATTTGTGTTCCCTTCTAATTCTCTCCCGTGCTCAAGGAGAACACCGCCCCTTTAATAAAGTACCTCTGAAGTACACAGAGAAAAGTTGTGTTGTACTGTTTTATCAGATCAATATTGCAGCTGTGTGCAGCTTATAACAGAATGAAAATAACCTCCATAGCAACCACTCACAAGACATTCCCGGAGCCGTTATGGAGTTCTTCACAAGGCCAAAAGCAGTGTGGGAGGAAAACAGACACGACTCAGAGACAAGAGAAGGAAGAACTGAGCCTGACGGACTCTTGTGGCATGGGACTGCTGTAAACAGGTGACACTGCAGTTTGTTCCGGTATCTTTTGGCGCTCTCACAATGGGCAGAAGAGTTCATTTACAGATGACCTGCGGTGGGATTGAATCATGATTGTGTCACAGGTCTTGGCTACCTGCTCTATAGGAAAATACTTTGCTGGGCTTCATGCCTGGGCTTTTTTGAAGAAACTGCAACCCTGCTGAAAAGAAGACAGCTTAAACCAGCTGTTCTGCTGGTTTTAGCAGTCTGACAAATGTCTAAAATCCCTTTAAAACCAGCAAACCAGACCAGCCTGGAAGTTTTTGTCATCATGATACAACTGGCCGCCCTTTCTGGATCTTCTGTATCAGGTTTTTTTATGCAATTATGTTTATTTGTTCAATAATGCAGACATTTAAGGAGATTGCAGTACAGGCGCTGTGTACATGTTTTAGCCTGCAGTTAATCTACCTACAAGTCGGGGACAAATTCACAAAAAAAGATCAAAAAGGTTTTTGTTTTGTTTTGTTTTGTTCCGTTTTAACATAAAAAGGTACAAA
Source organism: Gobiocypris rarus (assembly GCA_023029165.1). Taxonomy (NCBI): domain Eukaryota; kingdom Metazoa; phylum Chordata; class Actinopteri; order Cypriniformes; family Gobionidae; genus Gobiocypris; species Gobiocypris rarus. The sequence goes on along the minus strand of CM040918.1, from coordinate 13,867,209 downwards.
CATGCTAAGCTTAAGTATGCTAGGCTAATTTAGCTGTAAGCAGCTTAGTCTCTCTTACAAAAAAAGAGAAGATGCTATTAGGATACTATGAAAATACATCTGAGAAAAATACTTAAAACTGCATTTTAGTATACTTGACTTATACTGACAGAATGGACCCTATTTTAACGATCTGAGCACATGGTCTGAAGTACATGGCGCCGGTGCACTTAGGGCGTGTCCAAATCCACTTTTGCTAGTTTAACGAGGAAAAAGCGGTATGCGCGCCAGGCGCATGGTCTAAAAGGGTTGTACCTAGTCTCTGAATGAGTCATGTAAAAATCAAATATGCAGTATATTTCTGTGAATATTTCAATTTACACTTCAAGAAATGCTGTGCTAAAAACAACTCAACTCAGCTCTGGGTCAAAAAAGGAATCCAAAATAATAAAAAAACACAGGTGACCATATTTATGTATAAGCAAGAACACCCAAAAATGTAAAACCATGAGCATTTGTGACCCTGGACCACAAAACCAGTCATAAGTCTCACATATCTCTCATATTTGTGGCAATAGCCAACAATACATTGCATGGGTCAAAAATAGGATTTTTCTTTTAAGACAAAAATCATTCAGATATTACATAAAGATCATGTTCCATGAAGATATTTTGTAAATTTCCTACAATGAATATATTAAAAATTTATTATTAGTAATAATATGCATTGTTAGGGACTTCATTTGGACAACTTTAAAGGCGATTTTCTTAATATTTAGATTTTATTTTGCATCTCAGATTTTCAATAGTTGTATCTCAGCCAAATGTTGTCCTATCCTAACAAACCATACATCAATGGAAAGCTTATTTATTCAACTTTCATAATTCTCATAATTCCCAAAAATGTACCCTTATGACTGGTTTTGTGGTCCATAGTCACATTTTTGAGTGAGAAAATGTGCAGAAAGTAATGACAATTCAACAGTTACACTGCTCGTACAGTTAAACGAAATTGGGATTAAGAGGTTAATTATTTAATAATGTCGAAGAACATATTTGACCAACTATTTCATCTATTTTTTTCTCCTGCCAACGAGCACTTGACCAAAACCATCAGGCTGAGTGCCACCAAGAATCACAGATTGAAAGCCTGTAATAAATGAAAAAGTTGGGAATAAATTATGTATTACAGTGAATCGACAGGATTTTACCCTCTCTGTTTAATGCGTTTATAATCACTCACTTATAAGCACTCTCAAGCGCCATTCTGGCATGTTTAGTTTCTGCTCATCAGTCCATTCTAGTGATTGTGAATGTGAGAGAAAAACACTTTTAAAAGAATGTGCTCCTCGCTGCACATATGTTCTGCACAAATTTATCACATACACTATACTGCCAAAAGTTTTGGGATGCACATGAAATTTAATGAAATCCCGTTTTTAATCCGTAGGGTTTAATATGGAGTTCACCCACCCTTTGCAGCTATAACAGCTTCAACTCTTCTGGGAAGGCTTTCCATTTTTGAGTAGAAGTGCATTTGTGAGGTCAGGCACTGACTTTGGAAGAGAAGGCCTGGCTCACAGTTTTTGCTCTAATTCATCCCAAAGCTGTTCTATCGGGTTAATGTCAGGAGTCTTCCTCCGCACCAAACTTGCTCATCCATGTCTTTATGGACCTTGCTTTGTGCACTGGTGCGCAGTCATGTTGGAGGAGGAAGGGATCATCCCCAAACTGTTCCCACAAAGTTGGGAGCATGAAATTGTCAAAAATGTCTTGGTATGCTGGAACATTAAGAGTTCCTTTCACTGGAACTGAGCCCCCACCCCCTGCAGAGAACACGTCTCCACTGCTCTGGAGTTCGGTGCAGGCGTGCTTTACTCCACATCTGACGCTTTGCATTGCACTTGGTGATGTAAGGCTTGGATGCAGCTGCTTGGCCATGGAAACCCACTCCATGAAGCTCTCTACGCACTGTTCTTGAGCTAGTCGTAAGGTCACACAAAGTTTGGAGGTCTATAGCTATTAACTCTGCAGAATGTTGGTGACTCCTCAGCATGCGCTGACCCCGCTCTGTGATTTTATGTGGCATGATGAGTTGCTGTTGTTCCTAATTGCTTTTACTTTGTTATAATACCACTAACAGTTGACTGTGGAATACTCAGTTGTGAGGAAATTGAACAACTTATTGCACATGCACCTATCAACTTATCACGGTACCACGCTTGAATTCACTGAGCTCCTGAGAGCGACCCATTCTTTCACAAATGTTTGTTGAAGCAGTCTGCATGCGTAGGTGCTTGATTTTATACACCTGTGGTCTTGGAAGTGATTGGAACACCTGAATTCAATGATTTGGAGGGGTGTCCCAATACTTTTGGCAATATGGTGTATATTCTCACAATACTAAGTTAACACGTACTACGTAAAGTATGTAAAGTAGGGTGAATTCAGGGTGATTGGGACACTTTTTTTCAAGTCATCTCAATGGCAAAAAGTGTCCCAATCAAGCTGAATTCACCCTACATAAATTATACTTAAAATCATACTTGAACTTTACTTATGTATAATAAAATGAAGTTGATGTATACTTTTTTTCTTTAAGGGCTAGCATACTTCACAAAGATAAATTATGTCTATAAAAGGTAGCCAAAAAAATGTGTTATCGTCTACTCTTGTTTTTAAGCAATACTATTTAGCTTTATTTGAAACAATAGAGACAATTGCATGTCAAGAAAATGTTAATGTATACAGCACTGTACGTGTGATTATGTTTCTATCTGCGTGACTGCTTGATTAGCTGTTTCACGATTCTCTTTAGTCCATGTTACAGCCGCGTACATTAACAGCCCGTCCACTAAACAAGATAGCTTTCATTGTGCTATAAAATTCTGCAATTTCACAGCTGTTTGCCGGCCACAGTAAATACACCAGGATTTGAAGGCCTCCTCCAGTGAAGCCTGCATTTGTGTCTTAGGGAAACCATTTGGTGTATTTCTCAGAATATTAATGTTCCCTGAGTTAACAGAGCCTGTAATTATAAAGGAGAAAAACCGTATTAGTGTATGATCTGGCAGAAAGGATCTGTGTGGGGAAGATAAATAAAGCTAACAGGGGCTTTTTGTGTGGGCAATTCCTTTGCTTGGATTCATTTTCTAAATGGTATATTTCGTCTTAAGCTTAATTACAAGATACAGGAGAGTTCAAAGTGGGCAGCCTCTGTGATTCGATACACGCACTGTGGTTTATTGCTCTGATAAAACATTTTTTAATCTAATTTGCACAAAATATTCTTTACAAAAAAGCCAAATGAGCTGCAGGTGGTAGCACTGGTCACACTAGTCAATGAAGTGTGTATTTTAATATACAAATAGATCTAATTTGCAAGCTTCAGCTACTTTATTAAAACTCTGAGTTAACATAATCACGTGGAGAGTGGCGTTATATCATGGTTAAAGACTTATGTATGTGCGTTCATCATTGCCAGCAAGAATCGTTTGGTAATTATTTCAAATTTAAAATGTGAGAGCCAGCAAATGGAAGTATATTTAGCATGTGTGCATGTTATATTCACACATAACTGTTTGTCTGCGAGTGTGTGTCTGTGTAATTAATGTTTCTTGTTTTCTTTGCTTCTAACTTGCAACACTGATGAAACACAATGGACTTTGCTGCATTTATCCAGTCGCATGTAAGTACTGCTGACAAACTTGAACCAATGAAAAATCTACACACCAGCTGTCTGCTTTGTGGTTTGATTCTCACTTTTGGCACCATGATAACTAAATAATCATTGGATTGCAAAAAACAACAACAACAATAATACTTTTTTTAAAAAATTATTATTATTATTATTGTTATTTTCCTTCCTTCCTTCCTTCCTTTTTTCCACCCATCCATCCTTTTTTCCACCCATCCATCCTTTTTTCCACCCATCCACCCATCCACCCATCCACCCATCCATCCATCCATCCATCCATCCATCCATCCATCCATCCATCCATCCATCCATCCATCCATCCATCCATCCATCCATCCATCCATCCATCCATCCATCCATCCATCCATCCATCCATCCATCGGAACTTTTGCACAGAAATTGGAGCATTTATTGTCCAATCCAATATTCAGAACAATAAATATATATTATTATTATTTGGGTTGCCAACAGATTATCTATTTGTATTTACTTTTGTTTAGTTTTAGTGATTTCTAACTTTGTTTTATTAACATGTTTATTGGTACAATCCTGTGACCTAGGTGATCTCATCTGACATGAAGGAAGACCACATCTTCCGTCTGACAGGAAGGGGATCAGATCAAGACCCTAAGGGTGTGTTCAGCATCAACCGACTGACAGGAGAGGTGGCGGTTAGCCGAGCCCTGGACCGAGAGGCCATTGCGTACTACCATGTGAGTGCGATATTAAATCTGTTATCTATCGTGTTCTGTTTCCTCCACTGCATACTGTCAGTGAGTGTGTAGTTAAAGAGCTTCACATGAAATCTGCAGGTTTATTTAAATCATATTAGACTGTTGCACGAACAACCAAACATCCCTAATCGAAAAGAAAATATGTTTCTGCTTCACTCCATGCATCAAGGCGATTAATGGCTGCAATGGCTCGTGTCTCTTCGGCAGCCAGTGAGCATCTCAGTGAAGGAAAGCCGACTGCTGTACAGGATGCGGGACTACAGTTAGAGGAGGCAGTTATTCTACACAACATGTGTGATATCAATGATGCAGCTGTCAGCTGGCCTGTCAGACACTCAGCTAATGTGGGTTGCGAGTTTGTGTGTGTGAACACGTTGACTTACTTTAGTTCATTTGATAGCTTTAGAAGAAGGGGGAAAACTCTCTTTAAAGACCTCATCGAACCAAAATTGGAGTTCTGTGGCTTTTAGTCCATGTGTGTTATACTACTGCTCAAAAGTCTGTGTTCAGTAATTTAAAATAATAATAATAATTATTATTATTATTCAGAAATAATGCACATTATTCAGAAATAATGCATTACATTGATCCAAAGTGATAGTAAAGACAGCCTAGAAATCTAGACGCACCCTAGCGGCAGCAAATTTAATCTGCCCCCGAGTGTCGTCTAGCAACTCTCAATACCCTTCTGAGCTGGAAAAGCCTAACTCTGGACGGGCCAATCACATTGTGTATAGAGTCGGTGGGCGGGCTTAACGTAATGACAGCAGAGTTGCGACGGTTCCTGCCTCTTGAAAACGAAGGAGATGGCGGCTGGAGATGTTGGCAAACAGCGGTCTTTCGAATCTGCTTTGGCCGCGACTCTGAAAGATTTAAAGTTAAGCTTTTCGTTGAAAAAGAGCAAATAACCGAGAGCTCTAACTATGTCAGCTTCTTCTTTGCTCTGGTTGGTTGTAGTGCTATCCAATTGCGTGCAGAGGGAGTTTGAAAGACAGGCGTTTATCCCGCCTCTCGGATTGAGCCCTGTCAATGGTGAGTTTCCAGACCAAACATCTTGATGTGGGTCTGGCTTGTCAGGCTAAGTAAAGACGTATAATGTGACAAAATATTTCTATTTCAAATAAATTGTTTACTTTTTTTTACTTTTGAACTTTTAATAAAAAATAAAAAAATCATAATTTCAACAAAAATATTAAGAAGCCCAACCTTTTTCAACATTGATAAGAAATGTTACTTGAGTACGAAATCAGCATATTAGAATGATTTATGAAGAATCACGTGACACCGAAGACTGTAATAACAGGAATAGATTACATAAAAATAAAAAAATTAATTATTTGAAAACAGTTATTTCAAATCATAATAGTGTAGTGTAACTTTGAAACAATTGTTATTGTCTTATCAAAGTTGACAATTACGGTACAAGCCGATTTACATTTTGAGAATTTATTGATGGCTCTCATGTTAGACTACACAATGTTTTTGTCCAATCAGATGAATAATGTCTAGAATAATGTCCCTCCCCTACCTATATTGGTATTGGCAACCGTAAAATAAGGTCTGTGATACCTGGAAACGTCAATCTGAAATTCTTTTATCTTGTCAGCAGGTGCAGGACTAAAGCTTATTGGCTAGCCCTTTGATAAATCCAACCCCCTTCTTGTTTTAATAGGCAATTCATCAAAACATGAAAGACATGTTGTGGTGTCTTTAACAGGGAAAGGTGAGACCTTTCAATGTGAAGAGCTTCGCCAAAAGAAAGGACCACCCTGTGGCAACTCCAGATAACAAGATAGACAATACGATTCCTTTGAATTGTTTGCTCAGTTGAGCAAGCTGTTACTTTGATTCAAGAATTCTGGAGCTCTTGTTCTCTTTCTCTTTGTGTCCTCTGTCGTTTGACAGATAAAGGAGGGTTTACCTGGTTTTCTATCCCCCTGTAGAGGAGAACTAAAGCGGCACTGCTTAGTTTGATATCCACATGTCTGGCTAACAGCTTTAATAAAATAAGAGTTGCTCTTCTTCCACCCTCGTTTTGTTGTGCCCCACTGGTATGCTCCGATAAAGTGCTCTTAGTAAAGTTTTTGAAAAATCTCTGTCAGCCTGACGCCTTGGCTTGTCTTTTCAATGAAAAAAGTATTTTTCTAATAAGAGATCATTCCTTATATTATTGTTTCTTTTGTGGAGCCATAGCACATCCGCGGTTCTTGCTCAAGGCACATCAAACTTTAAGTCAGAAGAGGGTGTGTGTTTGGCCCAAAAGTTCTGTGAGGAAAGATGGCAGATTTCAAATCTTGCTAGCGCCCTCCACCAGCTGAAGAAATGTGCTTGAGTTGGAAGGGAATGCTAACAGATTTTGGGAAGTAACTGTCTAAAAGTACAACTTGCTCTCACTCCCAAGACGTCAAAATCTGAAGCATAGTCAAGTGCCTTCCCACAATACAACGAAGACTCTAAAGGTGACGTGCAGGGTATTTCATTAATTTCAGTGAGAAACCTTTGGCGTCATACACAGATGTTTTGGGCATGGGAACGTCATGATGAAATTATATTGGGGTATGATTTTGCCATTATGTTGGAGTGTGATTCTTAATTTAATCAGCCAGCATAATTTTATTTACGCTATTGAGACAAATTTTAACATGTAACCCAACCCCATCTCATCCGTAAACCTACCCATTTGTATGTTATATGATATAAAACACAGTATATAACAGGCAGATATGACTGCATGCACAATTTATTCAAAAAGTACAAATATTCCAAGTGTTCTGAGGCCAAACGATTGATTTGTGTGAAGGATGGCCCCAAAAGTGATGACGCAACACATTAAATCCCACAACTTACATTTCATGTGTTGCGTGATATCTCTGTGCCCAAGTAGCAGTGCTTCGCCTGTGCTTTCCCATAATATAGTCCCATGTCAATATCTGCCTAGGAAATCGCCTAGTCTTAATCTGCATCGCTATTTGTATTCATTGTGAATACGCAGGTCACAATAAGTAATTAGGTGTTTTTGATCACTTTTACTCAGGACATGCTAGCTGGCAACATAGGATTCCATCCATTATGCTAAGCTAAGCTACCGGCGACCCTGCCAAACTAAAACAATGCATGCACTGAGACAAAAATGTATTTGCCCACATATCTAAATGTAGGAAAGATGTGAAATAAGCCCTATTTCTAAAAACGGTGGAGTGTTCCTTAAAGCAAAGGGATGCATTTTTGTAAGAAAAATATCCATATTTAAAACTTTATAAAGTAAAATATCTAGTTTCCGCCAGACCGCCTTTTGTATTCAACTTATGAAGAAAGTGTAACGCCTCTCGCAGTTCAAAACGCTTATGCTACATCTTACATCATGTCAGTTAAACTTTTTCCGTACTATCCCTTTAAGCATGTTTTTTCAGTAGATGTTTTCAAACTAGTATATATATATGTAATTGATATAATATATATATATATATATATATATATATATATATATATATATATATATATATATATATATATATATATATATATATATATATATATATAATGTAATTGTTTAAATATTTTTAAAAAATTTAAATTTGTAAACATTTCTCAATAAATATTTATTTTATTTATTTTTCTTGTCAATATTGGAAACGTGCTGCTTAATATTTTGTAATAATGCAAAGGTTTTTTACTGTCACTTTTGACTTATTTAATTAATCCTTTCTCATTAAAGTAAAAATATACCAACATTTTTTGACAGTAGTGTATGTAGCATTGGAAAGTCTGATTTATTCTACTTAGTCATTTCAAATGAAATGATTCTCATTGTCATATTAACTATTTTCGACTTGGTAATGTGGTTTTAGTTGCATTTAGAATTCAGCATTTCAAGTTTGGTACTTGTCAACCCATCGAAACTCATTAATGCAGCAAAAAAGCTCTGAATAAATCATGTCATGAGACATAATCTTATTGTTTGTATCTTACAGTGTAGCTAAATTCTTTTTTTCCCCCAAACAGTTAGTTGACTGTGAGTTTAACAGCTTCAAATTATGATTAGCTTTAAGCTACAGTTCCAATGTAGCTGCCCCAACACTGCGGATAGCTTTCTATTTTGGTTCAGGCCTGGTGGTCATGGCAGAGCGGTTGTGTGCTCTGAAGAGGAGGGTAATCTCAGGTACGCAGACCCCAGTTGGGATCAAAGCCCTCACTCGGCAGAGCACTTGACATTTACATCTCCTTATCTTCCTTTCTCTCACATCCACACCACCCGCAATCTCGAAAGCATGCGACGAGCGCATGCACATCAAAGCTTGACATTTTACAGCACTAATGCTCACACATTTCTATCTTGATGAAGGAATGATGCTAACCGCAGCTGTTTTTACGTCTGTTGGCTGTCTTTCTGACAATGATAACTCTTACTTTTAGTGATTCACCCAAATAATTAATTAATAACTATGCCTTTTGCCTTATGCTTATTAATAGTTAGTAAGGTAGTTATTATATTTAGGTATTGGGTAGGATTAAGGGATGCTGAATATGGTCATGCAGAATAAGGCAATATCCAAATAAACAGCCAATATCCTAGTAATATGCATGCTAATAAGCAACTAGTTCATAGCAAGAATTGTTAAACTTGGTAGGCTGTTCGACCTGTTGTGTTCTCAGGTGATAAATAAAAAGTTCTTCAAAGAGCGCCTTTTGATATTTCAGCAGAAGAAATTTGACATATTCTGCAAATTTTTGGTCATGTTAAAGTGCCCTCCAAACTGTTTACAAGTTTACCAGTTGTAGCTAATCTGTGTTGTGTGCATAAAACAGCCAAAACCCGTCCTCGTGCAACCAAATCTTGTGCATGACATGGCATTCTAAAAACAAACCAAACATCTCAAGACACTTGCATTTTTTGGTTCCACCGACCGGCGTCTGGTAGTTTAATCACAAAAACAAATACTTTTGTATTTTTCATTTCTTGCCTGTGTTGGTCTTTTGCTAGCTTATTACTGCAACATTGTCGTTTTTCATTGCCACAACAAATGGAAACAAGCCACAACATAACAAAATTGTTTTTTTATGAAACCTTAAAGCTTCTATGGAGCAATACATCAGGGCTGTAGACATTGAGGGGGAAGTTCTCAATAATTAGAAATGGCCAAATTGTCCCCCACAATATTTGAAATTCTTGCACAGCTCTCCTGCACTCCATTACGCAGTGCTCTGTATGTTAGGACGACAAAAAGGTTTAAAAGTTACATTTTTAGGTCTGCGTCAATGACAAAATGATTAAGATGGCCAATCAAATCAAAGTAGCTTGTGCATGGTCCATTGCAGGGACTCTATTCTTTCCGGTGATCACAAAACAAAATGCACACAAACATGTCCATGCTCTTAATATACAATCATTGAACATTTATTTTAACGAAGAAAAAACTTTAGAACCAGGACGGATTAGAACTAAATTTCTACCACCAGACCACTAAGTAATTAGAGTGTTAACATGCAGCAGAAATTGATTTATTCACTAATGGGAAGAATATGGAGACTAACAATATATTTGCCGCACATTAATGCAAATAATATTTGCAAATAGTTCCAAAATGATTATTTCCCAACTAGAATTAGATCTAGAATTTTCGTTTCTTTATAAAAATAAATGAACAGTGCAACTGTACCAATATATTTTTATGAACCCTTGATTTTTTTATATGGGCCAAAAAAGCCCTCTGTTGTGCAATCACCCTCTATAGTGGCCAAGAAAGGGTTGTGTTGTGGCGATTTCGTTGTGTTGTGCACTACCGGGCCACCGTACATTGGGAACGAATCACATCCGATCAGTGGGCATTGTAATAATTGTAATAATCCACTAGCTCACCTGCTATGGCTGAGAGCCTTGGAGCCCCTGACCTCTAATGGCATGTTGTTCTCCATCTAATCACACATATGGGCCAGTTCCTTTCTCGCCTCAACCATCTCACACACACATATGTAGTGCAACACCTCCGTGCCGCAACACTTCACTTAATTCCCATGCCACACTGGTGGGAATAACCGCATTTTCCGGCTGATCCCTCTGCAGCACATCAGGAGTAATTACACCACAGCTAATTCCAGCCAATCTCACACTAGGAGTAATCACAGGCGTGCGGGAGCCAGTGCGACCCGGTACAGCGTATATGGGGAGGGGGGGGATCCAGGCCAGAGATTGCTGTGTATCTTAGTCATTGACTCTGCAGGACTCAACTCGCAGCAGTTCCTGGCAGCAACTTTTTACACTCTGCTGTTTATTTCTCCCCACTGGCATGTGTGTACATTAGTTGCCTTATGAGTCATGTGAACAAATAGCTTTTTTTCTTTTCTAAATCAAAAAATAGATTTTCTATCTATTTATTTTCTGAATAGAAACCAAATGTGTACGCTGCAAAGGTGCCACTATGATGTGGTTTTTGGCTCCCAAGGTGTTGTAGTGCGGTCACTAAAGTTTTTCTATGTTTTAGGGTGTTGTATGTGGCCGCTATAGCATGTTATTTCTGGTTGTTATGGTGTTGCAGTAGGGTTGTTGCAGTTATTAGCATGTTGATAAGTGGATGCAAGGGTATTTTGGGTGGTTGCCAAGGTGTTGCTGTGTGGTTTCTAAATAGAGTGCATTACCACCCATCCCCTTTTTCAGTGGTGCTGGTTCCGGACGTATTTTCCCCATTCCTTTTTCCCATAGGGATATTGTAAAAAAGTCTTCATTAAAAAGTTATCAGCCATGAACCAAGACAATCAGCTACAAGGTGAATCATAACACTACAAACTTAAAAAGTACTTTTGAGCTTCCGCAAGAACCAATGAGGTTCATTCTTGTGTTATGCAGCACTTTTGAGTTTCTGCAAGAACCACTGAGGTTCATTTTCGAGTTAAGCAGCACTTTTGAGCTTCAGCAAGAACCAATTAGGTTTATTCTTGTGTTACGCAGAAGGTTTGAGCTTCCCCAAGAAGCAATGAGGTTCGTTCTCATTGTTAAGCAGCACGTGTGAACTTCAGCAAGAAGCAATGAGGTTCATTCTTGTGTGTTACGCTTGAGCTAATTACGACACTGATTTGTGTAATTTTCAGTACAGCATCATGGGTAGTTTTTCATCAGGAATTCTTCTGTTAAACATGATTATACATTTTTTTTTTTTAAAGCTGAAATAAAGCAGGCTGATGGCTTCATAAGAAACAAACACCATTGATTAACTACCTCGTAGCTCACAGTTGGGCTGTCTTTAAAGGTTTATAAGTTATAGTTCAAAATCCTTTGCTTTTTTTTAAGTTTTCCTGAGGAAAAAATTAACTTTGGGGAAAAAATTAACTTAAGTTTTTACTTTAGGAGCCTGACTATTGCGCTCTATTGAGTGTTTTAGCATGTTTATTTGCGGTTGTTAGGATGTTTTGGTGGTTGCTAAGGTGCTGCAGTAGGGTTGTTGGTGGCTGCTGCTTTTCTGGGTGTCTCTTTGACAATGTGGTAAATAAATACCAGTTATTTATTCTCACATTACAGCAGTCTACTGAAACTGTTTAATTCCCACTGTTTAAATTTACATCCCACAGATCCAGCTTGTTGGGAATGAGCATACAAGTACCAAGAGGCAGGCAGATACACACTTTTACACGCCACATGAATATACAGAGTCCCACTGACTCTCATTCACACATACACGCAAACACAGAGGTGCCCACACACATTACTGCACATGTGTATACACACACACACACACACACACACACACACACACACACACACACACACACAAGCAAATCCCCTGAGCGATTCTTTCGTATTTAGGAAGCGTAGCATTTCCCCAGACCGACTAACTAACCATGCAATTGACATCTTAGAAGCTCTTTCTCTCTGCGAGAGCCACAAAGTGACTCTTTAATTACGTTCTTCTCTGTGGCGTTCATGGCCAGACTGCTGCAAAACACAAGGCCATGATAAAGGCTCTATTATTGGACCGAATCAGGCTTCCGTGTCATGCCTTGTTAATATCCTTAGAGTCTTCTTACCGCAGGGAAATCGCACTGTAACATGTTGAGCATGAAGGACCTCTGATGAAGGACTGGAAGCTGTGATCGCTGTATGAACTGATTCCAGAGCAGCTTCTAAACAGAAAGATTAAAAGAGCATGATTCTGTTTTACAACAAAATGGAATATCAGACAAGTGTGAATAATAATACTACTAATAATCATATTAAAAGATTGTGGGTTTTTTTGTGTCTGATGAGTTTTGAGAACACCTGACAAGAGCTCACAGAACATTCCTCCATACAGAATCTCTCCAGATCCTGATCCATGTTGGTGCTTCTTCTCTTCAGTTCACCCCACTCATTCTCTATAGGGTTCAGGTCAGGGGACTAGGACAACCATGGCAGAAGCTTCATTTTGTGCTCAGTGACACATTTGTGTGTTGATTTTGATATTTGTTTTGGATCTTTGTCCTGATGGAAGATCCAACCACGGTCCATTATAAGATTTCTAGCAGTGGTCGTCAGGTTTTGATTTTTTATCTGTTGGTATTTGCTAGAATCCATGATACCATGTGTCTGAACAAGATGTCCAGGACCTCCAGCAAAAAAAAAGGCCCTCAACATTAAAGTTCCAGCTGTATATTTAGTCGTGGGCATGGGGTACTTTTTATCCCTGTTTGCACCAAACCCTTCTGGTGGATTTTCTGCCAAAAAAGCTCATTTTATAGTTTCATCTGACCACAGAACCAGGTCCCTTTTGAATTTCCAGTCGTGTCTGACCACTGAATATGCTGGAGTTTGTTTCTGGATGAGCTAGGAGGATTTTTCTTGAATCTCTCCCAAACAACATGTTGTGATTGTAGGGGTTTGTTTTTTAGGCTTTCTGACCCCAAGACTCAACTAATCTCTGTGATTCTCCATCTGTGATTCTTGGAGAGTCTTTGTCCACTCAAACTCCTCGAAATAAACACATGTTCTCTTCCAGGCAGATTCATAACGTCTTTATCTGATCGAAACTTCTTAATTATTGCCCTGATGGTGGAAATGGGGATTTTCAATGCTTTAGCAATTTTTCTACAGCCACTTTCTATTTTGTGAAGCTCGACAATCTTTTGCTGCACATCAGAACTATATTCTGAGGTTTTACTCATTGTGATGAATGATTAAGGGAATTTGGCCTCTGTGCTTCTTTATATTTATACTCTTGTAAAACAAGACATCATAGCTGAACAATTTCATGTTCCTTGTCACCCTGGTGTGCTAAAAAAATTCAATATCAATGGGAATATACTTCAGAGATATTTTACTCATAAATTATTTTAGGGGTGCCAACAATTGTGGCCGATGTGTTTTGGAGAAAAGCATTTATTTCATAATGTTATTTATCCCCCATTTTCAATTATTTTACTTTAAAGCTACACTGTGTAACCTTTTTAGTTTATTCTTAGCTAAAAACACTTAGTTCTTTCAAAAATATATGTGCTCATTAATGTATATTTACTTCTTTCAAGTATTAAATTATTCTCGTAAGTGTATAATATGCCATTGAAAATACATACGGGTGAGGGGTTCGAATGCGCGTCACCATGTTGCCCCTCCATCTTGAAAGTACATTAGCCAAAGAGGGACATACCCGTAAAGTCAAGCTTCGCCTTTCGCGTTTTAACACTCGATGGCACCGTGTCGAATGTGAAGAGGGGGATTGCTTGAGGCTGATATAGCCTACAATGTAAACTTTGCATCACGCTAGAATAACGATAGCACCGATAAAAGTTACTTTACTAAGATTAGCTTGCATTCGTCTGGGAACCTGATCGCTGATGTTAGCAATGAAATGGTAAAAAATAACGAAAAGGTAAAACTATTATTCATTTTACATAGATGTCATAACCTACATGTTAACTGACAAATTAAATAACTGCAAATTATAATAGTTTTCTAAAGTAACCTCATCACTTGATCGAACTGGAAGCCATATTAATCTTGGACTAAATCAGCCACCGTAGGAGTTGAGATGAAAAGAAACTAATATTCACTGGATGGTCATATACCTTTTCACGGCTAGACGGGGGAAAATATCACACAGTGTAGCTTTAATGAAAGGTTAGAATTTTGTGAATTTTTAAAATAAAAGATCAAAAGGATAAACAATGCAAATTTATTTCTTACAGCCATATTATGGTCATATTTACCAGGGGTGCCAACAATATATATATCATATATCATATTTTTTCCAGGCACATTTTACCAATTCCAAACCACATTAATATTAATAACGACTATAAGTTTTGTATTTAATCATTTAAAAGTGATATATAATTGTTCATGAAGGCTGGAAATGAAAAAACAACTTATATTCAGGTGTGCAGAATTATTAGGCACATTTCACATTGCAGTTAAGGCATGACCACTGGACAGCGAAACGTTCATCGGGTCAGCAGGGTCAGACAAAAACAGGTAGCGAATAAAAGACAAATGTGGAAAAGAATTAGGAATTAAGGTGAAGAATTAAGTGTGAAACCATCAGGAACCCTTTACTCTCCAGCGCCACGATTTTTCAGAACTGCAGCCATCCTGGAGTCTCCAGAAGTGCAAGGTGTCTGGATCTCAGAGACTTAAGTTAGGTAAAAAAAAATCCTAAAAACTACCCCCACTTAATAAGATTCACAAGCTGAGGTGTTGTAAAAATAAGTGTGACTTCATTTAAAAAACATGTTGCTCATCTCTGTACATAACTGTACTCTCAGAAACCATCCCTCATTTTCAGCCACATGAATAAAAAAAGCAGAGAAACACCTAGTCGGGGAAAGAAATGATGAAGCCACCCATGCATTAATACAGAACATATGGGTGATGTTTTTTTCCTGTGTAGCTGCAGCCAAATGACAGTGCCGCTCCACTGCCTCCAGAAGAGTCATATGATGATGTGTCAAGGGGTGTTTGCACGTGCCTTGTCTCAGGTAGACAGACTCTGTGCTCGCCCACAGCAAGTTGGCACTGAGATATCATGATGGGATGAGGCTCGTCTCTCACAAATAACTGCTCTGGTCCACCTTAGGGCTGGAACAAGACCTGTGTGTCCAACAGCTGCTTGTTTGCCATGGACCTGATACACACCCTGATCTGTGGGGCACTGACATGCTGCGTTTGATGGCGGGGGAACGGCGGCATCTGTGCGTGTGTTTTTTCCGTGCGTTTATTTGTGTGTGGGTGCGTGCCATCTGTCCTCCGAGTAATTGCTGGTATTTTTATGATCTTAATTGTAAACTGAGCACTGTGTGCTTTCAGAGCTAGTTTAAATTGAATTGTTTTAAAAGATATTAGATGGGAAACACCAGAGATTTGCGCATGGGAAAAAATCAGCTAACCATCTGTGTCGGCTTGTAGTGTTTTATGGGTTTTATGTTTTACTTATTGCTTCCCTACATCCGTCACTTAAAGGACCGTTTGCCCTCTATCAAATCACAAAAACTGTCCTTTTGAGTGCAAAACCCGGACTATTAGGTTAGCTGGAAGTGGCCTAAGGTAATATCCCGTTGTAACATCAATTAGAGTTCTCATTATGTGTGGCCTAACACTAATTACTGCAATTATTTCCTGCTAACAGTTATGATCCCTGTAGTGGCGTACGCTGAGATGGCCTCTCATTTTTTAAACATTTGGGAAATGGCGCTTTGGGTCCACCATGACTTACTGCTTCCCCCTGCTGGGGTTCATCCATCGGGGACGTCCAAGTGCTTCCTCACGCATTACAGTAACGACCTTCACGGTTTTCACAACTGTGGGACCGGCGGCTTCTCTGTTTTCAGATTGTACTTGTGATACCTAAAACCAGGCCAGTGGTTGCATTTAATGGCACCCGCTGGTATTGCTGTCTAATCAGCCCCCTCCGTACCTCACCAGTCACGGCTGCGGAAATGAAACATTAAACATTTAATGGGAGATTAAAACCTCCATTAGTCTGAAGAGTGCTAAAATGCTGGGGGAAAGTGGTCAGGTTTCCAGATTTTACCGTGTCCTAGTTTATCACATGAAGGTCAGAGCCAATCAACATGTGTGTCAGCAAATAACGATAAGAAGTGAAGCCAGCACTGCATAGATTTTGTGATAACTGAAGGCTGAATGGATATTCTAATTATAGTGCTTGCATACACTATTGATATTTCTGAAATGAACTGAAAGTATTAAACTTTATTCATGTGCAAATCATTTTAATAATTTTGAGCTGTCCAACACCAGACTGTCTGTCTATCTATCTATCTCTCTATCTATCTGAAGATATTGAAGCCTCATCACCGCCACTGTTAATTGCAGAGCGCACCTCTCCTCAGGAGACTAGTCTCTCTCTCCCCATGCATGCACGCTGGTGTCCTCATGGGTCCAGGAATGGGGCGCAAAGGGACTCCCGCGCCGCCGTAGATGTGAGTCGCCGGACCCGTGGTCCGGAATGGAGAAGCACGCGTCACGGCGCTGACAGGCTAGGATGCCGGGCCGCTATTCCCCTCAGTTACCATGGTCTAAAGAAGGCGATCTGCCGTGACGAAGCTGCCACCCCTTGGTCCTCGGACCGAAGAGAGAAGCGTGTGCGGCTTTCGGACCCCGCCCCTCACCTGGACCCATTCTATCTGATCACTACCCTTCCTTCACGATTCCCTGGCACGCTGAAGACACCAGATCCCCTGTTTGTTTGACACTTTATTCCCCCCTTTAACCATTTTTATGTTTATTTATGTTATTAAACACCTCCTCGAGGCCTGACCATATGCTCCTCCTGCCACACTATCTATTTATCTATCTATCCATCCAAATTTTCACTTAACTTAAACCACCCTTTCATTTGACATGAGACAACGACGTTATCATAATACACTCACCTAAAGGATTATTAGGAACACCTGTTCAATTTCTCATTAATGCAATTATCTAATCAACCAATCAGATGGCCGTTGCTTCAATGCATTTAGGGGTGTGGTCCTGGTCAAGTCAATCTCCTGAACTCCAAACTGAATGTCAGAATGGGAAAGAAAGGTGATTTAAGCAATTTTGAGCGTGACTTGGTTGTTGGTGCCAGACGGGCCGGTCTGAGTATTTAACAATCTCCTCAGTTACTGGGATTTCCACGCACAACCATTTCTAGGGTTTACAAAGAATGGTGTGAGAAGGGAAAAACATCCAGTATGCAGCAGTCCTGCGGGCGAAAATGCCTTGTTGATGCTAGAGGTCAGAGGAGAATGGGCCGACTGATTAAAGCTGATAGAAGAGCAACTTTGACTGAAATAACCACTCGTTACAACCGAGGTATGCAGCAAAGCGTTTGTGAAGCCACAACATGCACATCCTTGAGGCAGAAAACCCCACCGGGTAACACTCATCTCCACTACAAATAGGAAAAAGAGGCCACAATTTGCATAATCTCACCAAAATTGGACAGTTGAAGACTGGAAAAATATTGCCTGGTCTGATGCTTCTGTTGAGACATTCAGATGGAGTCAGAATGTGGCGTAAACAGAATGAGAACATGGATCGATCATGCCTTGTCACCACTGTGCAAGCCGGTGTTGGTGGTGGTGGTGTAATGGTGTGGGGGATGTTTTCTTGGCACACTTTAGGCCCCTTAGTGCCAATTGGGCATTGTTTACCCAACCATGATGACCATGTCCATCCCTTTATGACCACCATGTACCCATCCTCTGATGGCTACTTCCAGCAGGATAATGCACCATGTCACAAAGCTCAAATCATTTCAAATTGGTTTCTTGAACATGACAATCAGTTCACTGTACTAAAATGGCCCCCACAGTCACCAGCTCTCAACCCAATAGAGAATCTTTGGGATGTGGTGGAATGGGAGCTTCGTGCCCTGAATGTGCATCCCACAAATCTCCATCAACTGCAAGATGCTATCCTATCAATATGGGCCAACGTTTCTAAAGAATGCTTTCAGCACCTTGTTGAATCAATTCCACATCGAATTAAGGCAGTTCTGAAGGCAAGTGTATATGCATACTGAAATGTATGTAGTCTTTCTTCCATTTGCTCACCAGATTGTAATTGGGTTTGTCTTCCTTGCATAGTTTAATAGTTGCCTTTAATAGAGTGTCTAAGTTTTGATACATGTAAATTGACTGAAAACAAGACACGGCTGAGTGTCATGACAACAGCAAAGCAGCTCCGATACAGAATTTCATTTAAGCCGAACCGAAGCCTAAAACCCAAGCTTAGCTAAATCTTTAACGCTATTAATTTGCTGCCTTGCAAGCGCTGATACTTCGTTCAAAAAATGCCAATCTAGTTGAACATTCCTGAAAAGAATACGTTGTGTGTTTCGATGCTGGTGTTTCAGAATGCTTCTTAACTAGCAAGATTTTCTCAGGCAGACCATGCTAATCGATCGGGCCTACCAGCTGAAATCCATAAGGCTAGATTAGTACCTGCTTTTTTCAACAGGAAAAAGTAATTGCTTCTTGAATGTGCCTTTTAAAAACAACTATCAAGCCTATGTTTTCCCAACCAGTAACATACACGTGATCCCAAACAACCAGCCAATCAGATCCAATGATCACTGAATGTCCCATTATTATGTAAGTGAGGTTTTGTTCAGAGAGAGGCGTCATTAAGTAAGTGTGATGTGTCAGTGCTTAGTTGAAAGTAGCACTGGAGGCCTTCTCAGGTCTGGCCAGTGAAGGCTTTATCTCAGTGGCTTAACGATGATGGATTCCTGCAAGGTCACTCTGTAAATTGGCATAATAACCACATAGCTTGAGAGGATAAAATCGATACGGACTGAAATGCTGTGCGTACACAGCAGATGTTTACGAAAATCTGTCCGAGCAGAGAAACACTGTTGACTTCTTGTTGTTGTGTGTAATGTCTGGTGAGTTTAACTGAAGCTGAGGGACAAATTGTGGTCAGTTACAGAGAGACCCTTTTATAATACATTTTAGGAAATAGATTTTCAGCGCCACTCAAAACCCAAGGGCACTTCACAATGCTTTTTAAAAGTTCAATATCTTATGTAATCATGCTTTACCTTTGTAAATAATGATACTTGAAACGCTATTAATTTTGAAAAGGTTTCCATCAATATGTAATACTGTCATTCTGTGGAGCCATTAGCCATTTTTGAGCTTAGTTTTGTGACCTTAAGTAAAGCACATGGTCATTTCAGATTTTGCTTACAAGTAGTGTAAGTTGCTTAAAAGATGTGTTGATTTGTGTGATGTTTGATGGACTTGAACAAAAGTTAAAATTTTGAGACTGAATCCCTCTGTGTGAGAGAGAGTAAAATGTGTTTTGATGACACATTTAGGTTGTTAGAACAAAGTGAAAGCTGTTATAGCCATCTTACAACAGATGTGCAAGATTAAATACATTTCAGAAATAAACATAAAGTGCTGGGAAAAAAAAGCAACTTTAACAAACATTTTCTCAAGAAGAAAAAAGTAATTTGACTCAAATTAGCAGACAAAAAGGAAAAGATTCTGAAGATTAAAGGGAAACAACATAAGATAAACAAAGACGTTTTTTTTGTTTTAACTTTTGATCAATTGAAAGCAAGTGTCAGATTCTTAAAAAAAAAAAAAAAAAAAAAACACCTATGTGTGTGTTTTCATGTTTTTCTATCCTGGTGGGGACTTAACTCTTTCCCCGCCAGCGAAAAAAAAAAAGTTGTCAACCACCGCCAGGGTTTTTTACCATTCTCACCCAAATTTAATAGCCCATAGAATATTTTGTTTTATTAATATCTGAGCATGAAATATATCAAAAGAAAGAGGTGCCCTCTTCTTTTAAACAAAACAAAAAAAAACTTGAATATGGGTAAGTTGAATAAAAAAACATTTTGAACAAAAAGCTGAGAAAATCACGTTTTTGTGAAAGACTACATCCAGATCGGATTCAGAGCGATGATCGCACACAGATGGAGTAGATCGAGTCCATCAACACCCCTAATGCTTGCACAGTCCTGTAGCTCATGCTGTGTCCACATTTCATTCAGTAACATTAGATAGTTTTGATTTATATGATGTTTAATGTTATTCATATGCATCTGCTTACATGCGATCGCTTGTTTTACTGCGTCTTCCTCATGTGTGTTTTGATCTGGAGATTCGGTACTCATTCAGAAGATGCATAATAGCGCCCCCTAGCATCTAACAGTGAAAACACAGAAAATTCCATGTTTGGCCTGGACGCGTTTTCTCACAAATAACGGAAAATTCGGTGTTTGGGGGAAAGAGTTAAACCTGAATGCACACTAACTCATGGGGACTTATGTCAACATGGGGACCTAAATGGAGGACCCCATGAGGAAACAAGCTTATGAATCATTTTTTGAAATGTAAAAATGCAGAACGTGATGAGTAGGTTTAGATGTAGGATTAATGTAAAGGGGTAGAATATACAATTGCACAGTATAAAAAAAACATTACGTCAATGGAGAGTCCCCACAAAGATAGTAAACCAGATGTGTGAGTGTGTGTGTGTGTGTGTGTGTGTGTGTGTGTGTGTGTGTGTGTGTGTGTGTGTGTGTGTGTGTGTGTGTGTGTGTGTGTGTGTGTGTGTGTGTGTGCTTATATTAAGTAGCTCTACTTATTATATTAACGTATTGCAATAATATCTGACTGTACCTGTATGTCGTCCACCATATCTATGCAAAATCTGAGTTGAATATAAACCGAATTGTGCTCCTTTTAACCTTTGTCTCCAGCCTGCGCCAGTGTGTATTATGTGTGCTAATCTGAAGGTGTCATAGATTTCTACAACCACTAATTACCTGTAAAGCAATTAAAACGATGAATTCAATTTTTGGAAAGAAAGAAAATCTGTTGCTGACCTGCGCTCTTTCCGTTGCTTTGACTTACAAGATCCATTATCTCTGGCCTAAATACATCATCCTTTTGTCAAATTGAGGATGGAACATCTCCTGAAATTAGTGGATCATCATGTCACTTAGACGGTTCTTATGGAAGTGATGATTTGATGAGTAAGAAAAAAGGAATAGAGAGGAGAGGAGGGATAAGTGTCTCTAGACAGCTCTCCTGTAGATGCTAGATCTTAAGATGTCTCTCCACTGCAGAGCCACATGTTTCAAGTGTCTCTCTGGAGACTCATGTCTCAACACACACACATGCACACAAGCAGACACACGCTTACACCTGGTGAAGAGGGTCTCGTGGGAGCCCATCTGGACTGACAACAGAACACACACATACCACACCTGATAACTTTTTATAAAATTATAATTGGAAACGTCTAAAAATATGCTGCTTCCACACATTTTAGATTAGGTGACTAATAGCTGTGGATTGAAATAGATGTGTGATTTTTATACAGCGGCAAGATGTTCCAAATAAGCAAACGAGAGTATTTCACGTCTTTTTTTTGCATGTTATTTATTTTTAAATTACTTGTGTCTTTCTATTAATTATGTCTATGTATTTCCGGCAGAAGAATTGCATGGCCTGTGGCTGAGCTGCCATTTCACAGTTTCACATTAACGGATCGGTGAGCGTAAACTAGCTTTCTTGGCATGAGGATAAAGGGGTGGTGCTTTCGGGAGGGGATATCCGATCAATCCAAGAGGCAGGTGGAGGGCTCAGCAGCAAAAAAAGAAAAAAAAAAGGATTTGATTGCGGTGTAAAGGCGGCCTTGAATTCCTCCGATGGAGTGCGCCCGTGCGAGAAGAATAACCAGACAGTTGTCCACTTCATTTACGAGTGGCTTTGGAGATATGTCCAGAGACAGGTGATGTTCACCTCCGAATCTCGCTCCTCTTTTCTGCTTGGATGGCCAGTAATTTGGATGGCCATTGGTGAGCAAGGCATGCTGCCCTGCACACAGGAAACTGTCAGTTTTATTTTTCACCTTTTTGCTTTTTCTCTCTGTGTTTCTCTCTGAAGATAACACCTCTTCCTCACCCTTTCAAGTAAAACTCAATATGTGCCAACAGACACATATACATTTTATATGATGAAAAGCAGCTCTTTTGTTTTAGAAATACAGCTTCGTCTTGAAAGCTTTTTTCAGAATCTACTAATTTGAGGCTTTGTGAACTTAATTTTTATATCCCATTTTATATTTTCTTAATGTCTTTAGGTGTCAGAAGTTTATTTTTGTACAGACTCAAACTGAGAGACAACATCAATTCCTGTTTATACTATGGGGCTGTTGAATGCTTGAATCTGATGGACGTTCTGAGGTGTGCAATTATTTTTAGGGAAACAGACGGCTAGTTCCAGGCATATACTGTACAATACGTGACTCTGCCTACATTTTTGCAAACCCTGAAATATGTACCTCCAGGTATGTTTCCCTGCACTTTTTCAATAGGAATCACAATTCAAGAAAAACGTGGTGTATAAGCACACATTTTTATTCCTATTGAAATACATTTAATTCTTTGCATTTGTAAAAGTAGACATGATTTTTTGAATATTTAAAGGCTACTTTTATATTTTGGAGCAACTAACCCCACTCCTACCCTAAACCTACCCACTTCTCAAGAATAAAACAGATAACAGACAAATAAAAGTACAGTCACAGGTATTTATTGTAAAAACTGACCAAAACAGTGTAAACTGTATTAACTCTTAATTAAGTCTTCTAAAGTCATACGATATCTTCATGTGAAGCACAGAGTGGATCTTAATGTTTTAATCACTGAAATGATGATCCAATTCGCCGCTCCGTGTGAAACCTCCACTTGTTCATATTTCATTCAAATAATACACATAACTCTTGAGCGTGACGCGGTCGGTCACGAGACACACAAGAGCCAATGGCATTTTACAATCAAAGCTGACGTAATGACGCAATTGGTCACAAGACATACGACAGCCAATGCTGTCAAAGCTGATGTAACGGCGGCAATTTTCAAATATATTTTATGATCTTTGGCGGGTGATCGCTTTTAGGGATTTTCAACACTGGTCGCTTTTGGGGATTTTCTTCACAAAAATCAATCGTTTGGCCTCGAAACACTTGGAATATTTGTACTTTTTAAATAAATTGTGCCTGCAGTTGTATCTGCCTGTTTTTTTATAATACACAAATGATTAGTTTTAGGGAAGGGGTTGAGAAAAACTGATACCACTTAGTGCCTCTAGTGGACGTTTCACCCAAAAAGTGCAGGGAAACGTACCTGGAGGTACATATTTCAGGGTTTGCAAAAATGTAGGCAGAGTCACGTATTTCCAATGAGCCTGGGTTGTTATTTCCTCTATCCAGGACAATTTTCCTGAAAAACATGAATTGTTAGAATTACCCACTTGCTACCTCGTGTTTTACAATTTCTGATGGTCAGATACACCCAGAGTTTGTGTAAAGCATCTCAATTAGCAAATTTTTTGCCATCTCTTGACATTTTTGTGTAATATGCGTGAATAATTTTTGTGAATCAGACGTTCAGTGGGCGGCCTGTCTGTGGATGTGCCTATGTACCTGGGACTATGTACCTGGCATCATTTGCCCTTATTAGTTTATTTATGGAAGATTCTGATTAAGAGCTCTCTCAAAATGTATTTTTGTTTCTGCCGTGTTTGCGTCTTTTACAGCATGTGTGCCTTTACTTCGGGGAGTGATTCCCTAAATGAAGATGTATTCATGCACACTTCCAGAGTGGATTGTTTTGTCATGCCCCTCTTTAAAAAGTGGAAAAATGGCACCTTCACACTTGCCCCACAGGTCTCTAAATGAGTTGTGTTATTGGAAAAGGGAACTGCTCTCACATCAAGGGACTTGCAGGGCGAGATCTGAGCCGGTCTTTGAGGCTTTTTCTGGGACGACGGCATCCACCACACAAATGTGAATGAATAATGCCTTTAGAGAGGCAAGAGCCATTGCTCTAGAATGAAACACCTTCTAAAGCCCTAGTGACTTTTTTCAATGCTTTTCAGCAAGCAATTATTTTTATCCGGCTGCGGCTATAAAGGATCTTCCTCTACTCTCATTTTCACGTTTTTGTTCATTTATTCCATCACCTCTCTACTTATTTTTCTTTTAAAGTCACGATATTCATACCTGAGTGAATCAGTATTTTATTTTTTTAAGTATTTATCTCTTTGTGGTTATCTCTTTTCGTTAATTTTATTTCTCATAACCCTAAAACATAAGCTCTAAGGGGAGTGTTTATGGTCATGGAGAAAGCTAATGTTTTTACTCTCACAAATGATGTGCACTTCATACATATTCATGAAGATTAATGAGCCTTTTAAAATACAGGTAGTAATCTAATCAATAAGTGTTCAATCATGATGCTTTCAGCATTCTAAATATCCCCACACTACTTAGAGGGAAAGTGAGGTTATGTTGAAAACCCACTCAGTCTTGTCTCGTGGATGGATAGATTGCAAATCAGTTATTGTGACTGTTCCAAGCTGTTAAGGTTTATAATTTATCCAATTTTTGATTTTGGATGATCAGTGAATTAGCTGTTTAATGTTGGCATAAGTATCCACATTAGTTGTGTTGGGTTGTACCAAGCCTGCATCACTCCTCTCAGAAACTGAAGCCTACGCGCCTCGATCGCCCACCGGTGGTTGGTCCCAGTATAGCTCACAAACCCCACCTCTCCATGTATTACAATGGACGCGAGACAAACGAAACAATTCAATTACACTTCAAATAACTGTTTCCTAAAGATGGTTTCTGTCATTTTAGGCAGTTTTTAATCACGATGATTTCATTTCAAGTGTTCGTTTTTTAAATAAGTTTGGGTTTAGTTAGTTATTTGATGCTATAAAAACGGGGGGTGTGACATCATGATTAACAGCTGAGATTGATGGCTTCTCTGAGTCAAGTTGTCACTGAGGCACCAGCTGATTTTTTCAGGATTTTGGGAGGAGACTGAAGCAGCTTTAATTTCAACATTTTCATAACTGTTTATTTCACACCAACATAATGAATTGTTCTGCATCTGTGAGAGTGTGTGCAGGCTTTTGATAATCGCGCCTCTACTTCCTGCTCTCTACTGCGCAACTCCGGTCCCGAGATCACTATACTGTGCAGACTCTGTCCCAAATCTGCGCAAGATTTCAGCGCCATATGCGGCCACCAGAAGCTTAAACTCTCGTCAGGGGGAAGCCAATGAAGTCGCGTCATCCATATTGTTTTACGGTCTATGGCAGGGCTATTCAAATCTTACCCTGGAGAGCCAATGAACTGCAGATTTTAGCTCCAACCCTGATCGAACACACCTGAACATGCTAATCAATGTCTTCAGGATCATTAGAAAATGACAGGTAGGTGAGTTTGATTAGGGTTGGAGCTAAACTCTGTAGTGCATTGGCCCTCCAGGGTTAGTTTTCAATAGCCCTGGTCTATGGGTTGTACAGACTAGTTGGAAATGTGCTACACCAGCACACTTTAGCCACACTGTAAGTTGTAAAATAAGAGCAAACATGTCAGTAGGATACATTAACATAGATGTTACAATATATTGTGCATGGTGGAAAAAAGCCAAAATGGCAGTGGCTTGTGTTTCCACATACCAGAGCTGTTCCCTCAGGTCTGGTTCCTCGTGTTTCCATATGCCACTTTGATAATGGATGTAGTTCCTACAATCTCTAATGTACAAAGAGACCTGCAGTTTACAGCACTTGCACCTGGACTGTATTTGTAGCAAAACAAGAAGGATGGTTCCTTCTTAATCCAGTAAATATGCTCTGTGCAAAGTAATATTGTGCTGCAATGAGTTTCGAGTTCCTCAGAGTGTTTTGCTGTTTCAATATACATTTTGTTTTCACTTTTAACCTCTCTCCTCTTCACTCGGCATTGAGCAACAGAAAAGAAATGAGTCTAACACTCAGGCTAGCTCAGCAGCTCTTCGATGCCTCTTTGAAATATTTAAAGTCCATGCAGACACACAGCAGATGTGAACAGGATTTGTGGATTAGAGATCGTCTCATAGGAGTTCTCTGACAAGATGTCCCAAGTCCACTTTCCTTTAACGCTCGGTGTACATGAAAACCTTATGATGTCTGCAGAGGAAGACATACAACATCTTTTTATTTAGCTTTCAAAATAACTTTTATTCTCTGTAAGAGGCATGAAGCATGACTTCATTATCTTACTGTCTGCGCTCTAAAGAGCATCTCAAGCTATTAAACATTGAAATCAAGGATATGCATTACATTTACATTTAATCATTTAGCAGATGCTTTTATCCAAAGTGAGTTACACAATGATTTTTTTCCCAATAAAAAGAAAAACGAATAGGATAGTTAAGTTAGTTAAGTGCTGGTCTTAATTGGTCAGGTGCTGCTTTACAGTTGCGTCCCTATTGGATGGATGGCATGGACAATATTTTAACGATCTAAGTGCATGGTCTAAAATGCACGGAGCAAGTGCACTTAGGGCGTGTCTGAATCCACTTTTGCTAGTTTAACGACGGGAAAAATGGTCGGCGAGCCCTGCGCATGGTCTAAAAGAATTATCCTCATTCTCTTAATGAGTAATTGGTGTGTTATGGGCATAACATGCGATAAACCAATCAGAGTCTCATCTCCCATTCCCTTTAAAAGCCAGTTGCGCTTGCACTGGGTATATGCTAGCTAGGGCCCTGCATCGCTACTTGTTTCGCTACAAGTAGCAAGTGCTGAAAACTGTAGGTGTCTTTATTTTGTACATTAAAAACTGTACTTTGATAGTTTCAATGACAAACAGAAACATTAAGAACCAGACCTGAGGGATCAGCCCTGATGTGTACAAGCTTTGGATCGTTTGTTTTTATGTTAGTCATCCGTCCTTCTCTTTCTCTCAAATTTTCTTAAAGAGTGTCCATTTAAATGTGGAGATCTTGCATGAGGGTTTTTTTATGTTCCAGCTGGAGAGACTTCGTTAGTCTGTCCACTATATTTTTAACATGGTTGTTTGTATTTGAGGGTCTACTACAAGTTCCTTTCCCATATGGCTCTTTAATTCATCAAAGTTTAACATTCTGGGCTAATATTAACAGCATAATTCCTTATAATAATGTTATTTCTTTTGATTATTTATTGCTATTCAACCAGAGTTTCCCATCGGTTTTTCTATAGTCGTCTGTATTCTTCTCATGTAGTCTCTCTGTTATTTGTACAGCCTTTTTTTCCGACCGTAAAATCTCAAAAGAGATAAATGTTGCTGGGGGTCTCTCGTGTGAGGAAATGTCACCTTCTGACTCATTTCTTGCAGATTTCTATTGGGAGAACCTCTCAAAATCTTCCAGCCCCAGAGTCTCAGAGGAGATGAGGAACTCTCCAGAGAACACATATCGTACTCCCTCCATATGTGTATCTTTCTTTACTTATTAATTACCTCTTTTATTGAAATGTTACAACACCAAGAGAGCACTAAAAGCACTAAAACAACACTAAAAGAGCTTAAATTCGATAGAGCTCCCATCTCAAAGAGACATTATCTCCGGAATGAATCCTCTTTCTCTGGTGTTAGTACACCTGAGTTGTAAATATACCCTTGCTGTAGTTTTTAGAATACAGTTGTACACCATACACAACTTTTTTTGGTCTGAACGGGCTGATGCTACACTGAAAAAAATGTTATGTTGACTTTACTTAATTTTATTGTGGTAAGTGGTTGCACGAAATAAATTTGTCTAAATCCAGATATATTTTTTAAATTAACTTTACGTATTTTTTATAAGTTGAATTTACGTATATTTTATCAGCTGGATTTACGTATATTTTATAAGTTGAATTGACGTATATTTTATAAGTTGAATTTACGTATATTTTATAAGTTGAATTTACGTATATTTTATAA
The DNA here is from genome assembly GCA_023029165.1 of Gobiocypris rarus. NCBI lineage: Eukaryota > Metazoa > Chordata > Actinopteri > Cypriniformes > Gobionidae > Gobiocypris > Gobiocypris rarus. Next base: position 13,839,065 of record CM040918.1, on the reverse strand, counting down.
GTTGAATTTACTTATAATTTATAAGTTAACCGTACTTATATTTTATAAGCTAAATGTACTTATATTTTTAAGATGCATGTATTAAAACTTTCAGTAATTTCAGATTAATTATATTCATAATTTTACCTAAATTCTTATGAGTAGAATTTACTAAGAAATTTTATGTCCAGTACACTAAAATACATAGTAAAATTAAGTTTAATCCAATAGTTTTTTAATATCTTATTGTATTTTCATTAATATTCAGACAAATAAAGCAAACCCGATATTTTCAACTGTAACTTTATTTTTCTAATCCAAGAGATAGATTTTTGCTATCCCAAACAAGAGTGCCAGTAATGTAACTCAGTAGTCACCATTTCTCAAATTGCTTTCTTAGAACAAAATACCCTAGTATCATCCATTAACATAAAATACATTCATTTCATTAATTTTCATTCATTTCACATTGTGCCATTCGTGACAAAAACAATTGATCCAGAATAGCTGAAAGACAGCAAACACTGATGAACTTGTGTGAGATTGCATTAAACTGCAAACACTTATATTGAGTCAATACTCCAAAACATACCTAGTACAGATTTAAATGATAACAACTGTGGTTGTAAACATATAGCCACACACATTACTAAGGTCCATAACTCACTTTGGAACATCTTCTACAGCTGCATTTCACATCATACTAAATATGCTTTATCACTCCGTAAACACAATAACAATGGGTTCATAATAGCAGCTGAGGAAATCATAGTCCAGCATTGAATTTTGGTTCTTTAGTCCAAGGACTTTGGAGGAAAGCCTCTCCCCATCCATTTTCAAGAGCACTTTTTTGAATGAATTCATAGAAGTATTTCAGCTTTTTGGGGTAAGCCATGTTCAGTACATAGATGACTCCAAGCATCATTGCACATGCCTGAGCTACAGATCCAATGTTGTCCAGAATGATTACTCCTTCAACATAAATGCCAATGTCATCATGAGCTCCAATTTCTTCACCCTCCTTGTTGATGACATATATGCCCATGGTGGATTTCTGCATGTCTCTCAGGATGTCATCCCCTTCAATGTCCTGTATATTTGTTGAATATAGGTGACAAAAAAAAACATGAATTTATGAAATAGATTTTAATGACCTGAAAATTCTACATTTCTTTATATTTACAATATATAATAATTATCCTGGTCAGTAAAATTATTGAAAATATTTTTGTCAGTTAAATAAAGCTTCATGTGAATTAAATCACAAATTTTTTTTTATGGCATTGTGGAAAATATCCAAAATTTTCTGCAAATGGAGCAGACACAGAAGTCAGAATAGATGGACTAACACATTACATTGTTGGTTTAGGTCTTTTAACTGAAAAATAAGAAAAATAACGAATAAAGCCTGGCTTATCGTGTCAAGAACCAAACTAATAGTTTAAGATGTTTGAGCCAATTTGGAAAATGGTCAGCGCTAATGTTAATGGATTTGTCATCAATGGGCTAAAACATAAAAACACCAGTATGATCCTTTGTTCATGTTAGAGCATTTTTAGTTTTGTATTAGTTGATTTAAATAAAAAGCAGGCTTACACACAATAATAGCTCTAAACCCCAAAACACGACAGCATGTAGACAGTGATAGGACTACAGGTGCCACAGTTGTGGTGTTCACACACTGATTTTGTTATGCATCAGGCTTGTTTTTGGTGGGTGCCCATTTAAATCACATTGTGAAAGCCATTTTCTTCTAACTAGTGAGTTAGTGACATTAGGATCTTAAAACATTTTCTATAATACAACACAGTACATCTGACTGACAAATGAAATTACAATGACTTGCCTTATACTCCTGAATGAGATGTCCATCATCCTCACCAAGGTAGATGCAAAGTGTCTTGATGACTGCTGCCCTTTTAAGATAGATGTCACTTCTAGCCTGTGTAAAAGGATTACAACTATTAAAATATAATAATTAATTAAAAAAAATCTTGAAACTGTAAAATATTTCAAATCTGTGGTAAACTCAAAAATAAATGACAAAAATGATTTTCTTAAAATATCAGGTCTGAATGTGTAGGCGATAGCACTATTGTAACTTCTACTTATTCAGGAAGTTTCACTGAGAGCAATGGTCTCTTCTTCACTGATTACAACTATGTAAAAAATAAAATAAAAACAAATTTGAAAACATACAATTTCAATCCACACCAGTGTTTTAGCTGCTTATCAGATTTGATCTCGGCCTATATTAAAACTGTACAAAACTAACATCAGTTGGCCATTCAAGTACATTGGGCATGCCGGTGTAAACATGACGTCTGCTTCTACTCCGCAGTTACTGAAGATTTGGCGAAAGAAAAAAGTATACTACAGATGAAGACCAATACCAGAGATTTTCTTTGCTTGGACAGACACTTAGGTAGAACTGTTACTAAAAGTAACACTGGAATAGAAAGCGACTGTAGTGGTGGGAAACAGACTGGCAATTGTTCCAAAGCAAATTGGCGACATTCACAGTATAAAAGTGTTATAAATAGGGATGGACCGATACCATTTTTTCAGAATTGAGTATCGGTCAATAACGATCCTAAACCGATCCGATACCAATGCAGTTTTGTTTAAAAAAATCTATGTAGAATTTCTAAACCTTAGTGTGTTGAATTGAAAATCACTCTTTTGTGAGTTAAACACAATCAACTAAATACAGACTTCATTATAAAGAAAAACAACAAATTAAAAAATTATATAAAATCACAATCTATGACAAAAATAGCTTACTACTATAGATGGTGAATAAATTAGATTAGTGAATAATTTAGCAGCAAAAGTTACAAAATCACGAGTGCACAATAATTGTTCAAAGTGGGTAAGTTAAATTACGGCATGCTTTGTATGACGTTCTCAATATAATTCATAATCCCACATTTATAATGAACAACGCGTTATGGTTATTGTGTTATTACAAACTGTGCGCTGGTTTTAAAGTTGCGAAAATCTTGTATGAAAAGGCCTTAAAGAGGTGGACCCAGGCACAGGTTAAGCCGCAAAGAGACGCATCTAATGTGATTGCTAACCGTGCCTCAACATAAGGCAACCGAGCCTAGTGTGAATACACCCTTAGAGTAAAAGTGTCTACACATGATCAGTGGCAGATTTACTTTGCACTGCTGTTAGTCATTACGGTTATAGAAAGAACAAATACACAGAAGCATGCCTAGCAGGAAGGTAGACATGAAGAAAATGTCTGTGTGTACTGCTACTTTTATAGCAGCACTTCTCTATGAATTATATGATGACAAAGTAACAGTGTTGAGATCCCCCCATAAATAAAGAACAAAATGTATACCACACAGGTAACAGAACATTTTTATATTTTCCTTAGCAGCACTGCTATGATCAGTATAGCTATAGTTGTGTTAATAGGGTTGTAACGGTATGAGATTTTCACGGTATGATAATCGTCTCAGAAAATATTACGGTTTCACGGTATAAGGTATTAAACAATCATTATTTTGCTGTTTATTATCGTTATAATCATCAACTACAATGACCCTTCAAGAAATGAAAATGGATAAGGTTTTTTGGTTGAACATAAGGTTTATTATCAGTCAGTGTATTCTGTGATTATTCTTTATAAAATTGTGAAATGCTCATTAAGTTCTCTCAGAGCAGCTCTATTAATGTCTTCACGTCGTCATATAGTGAGTGAGATGGCTGACGCTTTTCAACACCATGACGGTACTCAAGTGCACGCCTACTTGAGTATGTACTAGACGAAACGGCGCAGCTCATTCACAAATATCTTAGACACGCACAACAAGCAGAATATAGATTTACAGTATATAGCAGTCTTTTGCGCTATAAATTCATAGACAAACGCATATCACAATTTGATTTATTGCAAAGCTATATTTTTCATTTATTCATTCATCTATCAAATCACGCATATGTGACATCTGCGTGATACCTAAATTCCATTTTAATGACTGGATTCCAGGATTCAACCTGCATCACGGAAATAAAATTGCCTTATGTTATTAACAGAACATAACTTTATCTTCACGGAGGGAAGGTGGATAAATATGAGAACATGTTCAATGTATTTCATCCTTGTTCCGCCCCTCTTCATTCACATTTCTTGCAAACTGGATAACCACCTTCAAGAACAACCCCGTGTTTGTTTTTTGGATACCCAGACTATTCCCATACTGCAGATTTTAACTTTTATTCGGCTGAGATAAACTGCCATACCGGTATACCGTTACAACTCTTGCTGTTAGGATGCATGTTAAATGCACTGTCTAAAATGTTGTTAAATGCACTTACCAAAACAATATGAGCTCCCCTAAGAATTAGGTCACATCACACCAACACAATCAGATATGAGAATAACCTGCAACAGAAATAAAAATGAGCAGGAATTAAAAATATAAATTGTAAGCATATTGAGGAAAAAAGAGTAATTGTTCAATAATCACAAACTTGTGTCAGCACAAAACTGTTAAATCCAATGGCTCAAATCAGATCACTACAGACTATTTTTTGTGGCCAAGGTTAAATTTTTAATAATACCTTATTACTATATAATATATATGCATAAAAAATTCTAACAAATGGCAGATTAAGAGGGTGGAAGTGGACAGACAGACAATGACTTCATTTTCAGGAAATAATATTTTATTTATCAACTAGCTGGTCCTCTCGTGTCATCTGCAAAGCTCCTGCTATTAGTTATGAAGCATTTGTATGCTTCTACTACATGTACTTTCAGCCCCACCTTCACGTTTTAAGTTTCGATAAGGCGAGACGGATACCTTCCACGACTGCTACCCATGCCACTACCACAAAGCGAAGAAATTGAGAATGAGGAGATGGTTGCTCGCTGTCACGTGACGAATTGAGCCTGTCCACCATTTTGGGATCCTACGCTACCGGTTGCCAGGGGCAACATTGTAAGAGTGATATACAGAGATGGAGCAGGAAAGACGAGATTTACGCGAAAATTTTAATAAAAAACAAATTAAGAAATGGAAAAGGCGGCAGCAAAAGAAAAGGGCCCCTATAGGGATAAACTTATTACCAGTGCCAAGCAGAGGCATTTAGAGAAGCTGGCTGATATAAAAGACGTTGACCCATACGAGCTGCTTGCAGCAGAATGGAATAGAGACCTAGACTCTTTACCACCTTGCACCTATATAGACATTGTTAATTACTTGGTTTTTGGCACCAGATGCCAAAAACCAAGTAATTAACAATTTACTGCAATAATTCAAAAGCATGAAATCACTAGAAAGCTACGAGACATTCTGCGGCTGGATGCACGACTTGGTCATCTACAAGCCCCCAAACTGTGAAAAAAACATTGTACTGGCAAAGGTAAGTTGCTTCACCTTTTGTCAAGTCAAAAAAAAAATGTCAAGTCACAGCGCTTTTTACAATATGTATATATATATATATATATATATATATATATATATATATATATATATATATATATATATATATATATATATATATATATATATATATATATAAATTAAAATAAAAAGTAACATTACTGATGTATGAATATATATATATATATATATATATATATATATATATATAAATTAAAATAAAAGTAACATTACTGATGTATGAATATATATATATATATATATATATATATATATATATATATATATATATATATATATATATATATATATATATATTTATACGTCATTAATGTTACTTTTTTTTATATATATATATATATATATATATATATATATATATATATATATATATATATATATATATATATATATATGAACATACACACATTGTAAAAGCACTTTATAAATAAAGGTGACTTAAAATTTTGACTTGACAAAAGGTGAAGCAACTTACCTCTGCAGTGAGTACCAAATGAGTACAATGTTTTTTTCAGTTTGTGGGCTTGTAGATGACCAAGACATGCACCCAGTCAGCAGAATGTCTATTTTAATATAAACATTAAAATAGAAAAGTAACATTAATGATATATGATAATTGAGATGAATATTAACTATGTTACATTAAAATCAAAAGTCATGTTTATTTTTATTTTTTTAAACACATTAAATTGTATTATTTGTGTCCTAATAAGATGGAGTGTATAACTTGGAAAAAAAATGACCATTGTATTAAATACATAAATCCAGGCATTCTAAAATAGCGCGACAACCTCCTCTGCTAAAAACACAAACAATGAATGAACGGTTTTGGCGGCCAGCCTCCCAAAATGGCGGAAGAAGGAGGTGCAGTGATTTCTGGGCGCGGGGCTCTGTGTCGTGACGACATCTCCTCATTCTCAATAAGAAAAGCTTATTGTATTTTGTTCCCGCGAAGACCTGCCTCTGATTGGCTAGTGATCGTTGCATTCTTTGGTTTGGTTGGTTGGTAAGGTTTCGCAAGTCTTTGTTAAGTGCCACAGAGAGCACAGACTGTAAAAAAATAGTCAGTCAGCCGCAGAGCAGGGGCGGGTCTACGCGGAATGTAAAAAAAAAAAAAGAAACGAGAGGAAGACGGAGAGGACCCGTATAACTTCAACGTTAATATTAAAACACACACGTATCAAGTTCTTCTTACCAACCAACGACTTTTATTCATTGATACTTAATAAAACACAATCTGGTGATTATTTTTGCATTCCTGAACTCCGCTCACGACAAATACTTAAGACTTAACTCAATTGCTACTGCTGTTTGCTCCGCGTTGTGTTTTGAATTAACTTAACGTTGGCAAATCAGGCAAATAATGTTACCTAGGACTGCCATTATGTAGAAGCATAAACTCTTGCCGTAAGTGCACATTAACCCTTTTACCAACATGATTTCACATGTGTATTTTGTCCTAATGTTAACACACAGACAGAAAATCACTGGCTTACAGCCAGTCAGGAATAACGTTAATGTAACGATACCAGTCTAACATACAAGACAACAAGGAAGGTGAAGCTAACGTACAATTAACGTTAACATTCGTAAAAACTATTTTGCTTTCATTTGGCTTTCACAAACGAATAAATAAGTCTAACAAAACAAACACTAATTTACATTCACCACACATTTAAGTTAGACTTAAGCTAAGTTAACTTACTAACGTACCTTACACAACTCACGTTAAGCTAGTCGCTGTAACGTTAGCTAATGTAATTTATATTTAAAAAGCCCAAACTTATAGCATTAGCTAAACACAATATAACACACCAATGATTATAAACTGCTTACTTACCGAAAATGCAGAGCTGGATGCAGCATTCAAAAGAGTGCTTCAAAATACTCCTTGGCGCCTTCAGAAAAAATGGCGGTATGTGTCTGCACATGCAGACAGGACAGTATGTGGAAATTAAATTAAACATATTTTTTTCTAATTACTTTTAATTGAATTAAATTAATTTGTTTTAAACAATTCCAGTGAATTTAAAAATTAATAATAAAAAATAAGTAGGATTAAATAACACATTAAAATCATTAAAATTAACCAGATAAATACATGTAACATTTACAAGGGGTCAGAATCATTTTTTTGAGTGTAGTTGCCAAGGGCAGTCAGAGTTGACAGATTTTTTTTTACAGAAAATCAGGTAGTGCCTGATGGGCAAAGACTTTGATTTTGTAGCTTCCAGTAGCTTCCATAGTCTATCCAGTTGGAGGATAGCAAAGATGTTATGAGCCGATTTTAAAGCACATATTGTTTTCATTTGTCGTGCATCTAATAGCAACTAGGCACACACCTCTGTGTGATTTTTTTCTCTAGAAAAGTCTGTTTAGTAAGTAATGTGAGTATAAGTTATGTGTTTCAGCCTTTGTATGCCAATAACATGACCTCATGTTTTGCTTTGTGTTTTTTTTCAGTCCAAAAAGACAAGTTTTATTAGTAATTAAATATGAGCAATTAATGAAAATGACTTAGATATAGGTTATTATGGAAAGAGCCATTCTCAGGCTATAGAAAATATGAAAGCCTTTATTTCACTGTACCCAGCTTTCATATACATACAGTATCTATGATCAGAGACATTGTGCTGTGTTCTGGCTTCTCAGTGGATATGTTCATATCCATATTCTGTACAGGGAAAAATAGGAAGAGAGGATGGTAGCCTTAAGAATTCTGTTTTAGAAAGATATAATGAGCTAATGAACATGGCATAATAGTGTCTAGGAGCTAATTTTGGCTATAGAAGACATTGATGTGAACATCTTTAATTTTCACTGTTGTGAAGATCCCTATTTTCTAATTCTCTCTCTTCCTTCACATTTAATAAGTCGTCTTCATCCAAATGAAATGACTGTCTCCTCATGCACAGCATTTTTCACTTGGGAACATTTCTAGAAGCTAGCAGAAACCACTACCTCCCTGGTACATTGAAACAACAGGCATTGCAGTGGGCTGAAATGAGGAGGAATATTTCTACAGGCATACCGGGATGTGGCACTGCCTCTTGCTGTGTCCCTGTCAGGAGAATTTAACCTTACTGGGAGGCTTTAACATGAACATGGATCTTTATAATCTTTTGAACCATGTCAGTGGCAAAATGTCACGAAGGTGTTCATCATGATACAAAGCACTGCGAACATCAGTCTGAAAAAAAATGTAAATCCGGCAAAGATAAGAATCATTCACAAACATATCAAGAGTGTAACGGTTCAGTGTTTTTTTTAGCTGAATGACATTTCTAATCTTTGAAATTGAAGTTTAAACTTTGAATGATGCAGAAAAGATTTAAGTTAGAGCTCTAGAATCTGATCCAACTGGAATTTAAATTCTTTGATCAAAACAAAACAATAAACAGCATATGTTTGAAATAGAAATCTTTTGTAACATTATTGATAAATCTTGTCACTTTTGATAAATCGAATGCATCTTTGCTGAATTAATTAATTTAGATTTAATTCAATAAAAAATGTGCTGCTTCTAAACGTTTTAACAATAGCATATGTAAAAAATAAGGTACATTAAAATTAAAATATAATGTTTATAATATAAAATTTCCTTAATTACAAAGCCTAAACTGATAAAACACTGACCAGATCTTGACAGTTAGTTCGGTTGGCGTTGGTCAGAAGGCCTCACTGCTTTCATTTAAGTTTTCTCTAGTGGTTAACACAAATGTCATTGTTTTGTTAACACTGTAATTTTGGCAAAGCTGGAGAGCGGGGCAACGCCTAACACTTTTTGACTTTCTCAGTTTGTGTAAATCAACTTGGGGTTCAGAGTATTTATTTTTTCCCACATTAATTTCACACGTCTAATACAATTATGTGGGTTTGTTTCATTAATACAATGTATACTTTTTTCTTGATTTACCCCGAAAGAATGGAAGTGAAATGTGACAACATGCCCCATAGGTGGGGTACATTGTAACATGACCAAATGACGGCTTAAAATGTTATCTGAAATAATCAAAAAAAATATCCAAGACAAACTAAAATATTAAACTTTCAAATAAAATAATGGCATTTTTTAATATTAAACATATACTCATTTTTGAGTTTGACAATAAACACATCGCTAAATACAGCTATTCAGCATAGTTCAAAACATAATAATAAAGAATCATATCTGAACATTGACTCTCAGTCATTATTCACCCTTTTCTCATGGTTTCTCAAAAGAATTCATAAAAGTAAAGAATATAATAGCATATTTAGGGGCTCATTGTAACACAGTGTTACAACACACCCCATCTGCACAACTGGGATTTAAACCGCGGCTTGTGTCTTCTGCTGGTTAGATCAACATTACAGAACGATCTCAACTGTTAAATAACAGATAGAAGATTAAAATATCAGATTTGCCTTATTTTAACTAAACACAAACAACAGAGATGAAAAATAAACATAAGCAATTTACTTTTGCTATGACTTAAATGTTCAGTGATCTCTTCCAAATATTTTTAAATTTTTTGCGTAATTTTTTCTCTAAATAATGTTGATATGGCAGCTAGTAAATACACAGAGTTTCGTCATCCTGGCAAGTGTGGAACTTTTTAAACCATGTGTGTTAGAACTAACCCCGCGTTAGGTTGTGCCCAGCGCTCCCCTATTGCATTATATATTTTGTAGTTTGCAAAGGGTATGCTTTCCAAGGTGGTTTGATTGCAATATGCCACAAAATGAGAGTCATAGAGTAAAGTGTTTATATACGTAATAATTTAACTAAAATTGGAAACTCAGCATGTCTTAAATATTATCATGATTTTGTGGCTTTAAGCAATGTTAACAACAGTCTCATGCACAGCAAGCAATGTAGGATTTTGCTTGTGAAAATGAGTGTCCGAGTGCACCGGTCCTCCTTCACTGCTAAACTCCCTCGCTCACACTCTGGACTACACTTCCTAGCATCCCTCCTGGTTCTCACCTGCGCTCATTCAGCCCTCACCCGCACCTGCCACCGATCATCACCTCATCAAGACACACGTATAAGCACACACATTGCTTACCCTGGCATTATTTATTAAAAAAGGACTTCTTACCTGGAACTAACTGGCATTTTCTCTTAATCTCTGTGAAATGCAAGATTTATATACATAATAATTTGACTAACATTGGAAACTTAGCATGTCTTAAATATAATCATGGTTATTTCAAATCTGTAATTATTCATATTAAGGTAATTGAAAATTGCTGTTTACATGGCAACTTGTACGTAATTGTCTTTGTTGAAACACTAGTCAGATTATAAACACTGCTAATGAGGTGTTGTAAGACAAATGCTGTATTTTCAAGTGTTTGTATACGTGACCATGACGTTATGTCCCTGCAGGTTAAAGCCCCTGTGTGATGGTGTCCGTGGTGTGCACTAGATAGCTGACAATCATTTCCATCCATCAGAGCAGATAACAACCTTAATGGCACACATGCTGCACACAAACCCACAACACAAATCTCATTGATCTCTTGTTGCTTAGTGATGTTCTAATATAATGAATAATAAATAAGGTTACTGAGTTGCATAATTAAAGGCCGAGTAGATGCATGTGGCCTTTGATGTACATAGAATATGTATTTTATAGTACATAGTAGGGGTTATCAGTTTGACGATAAATCATGATACAATTCCAGATGATTAGTATTACCGTTTCATATTTTAATTATCATTAAAAGCGTTTTTATTACGCAATTTGAAAACCTCACAGTAAATACTGTCCGGCGTTATGTTAACAACAGTCTCATGCACAACATGCAATGTAGGATTTTGCTTGTGAGACATGGCAGAAAGCAATGAGTGTCCCGAGTGCACCGGTCCTCCTTCACTGCTAAACTCCTTAACTCCCACTCTGGACTACACTTCCCAGCACCCCTCCTGGTTCTCACCTGCATTCATTCAGCCATCATCCGCACATGCCACTGATCATCATCTCATCAAGACCGGGACTGAGTGGCAGAAGAGCTGCTGCATGATTGGATTTAATAGGGGAAAACGTGAGTAAAACGGTTATCAGTTTAAACTAAAGGTTGCACTGGATATAGTGTGCCTTAAAACTTACCCAACATCCAGTGATCCATGGATATTGACATGCAGCAGGGAATTATGTTTTCCTGACATTTATATGAGCCTAATTTCGATATATATAAATATTTATCATTGTCAGTCATCACAATTTCGAGAGTGAATCCCGTATGTATGTGCGATTGGGCCTATGTATTGAAGCATGTATGTTGCTGTTTGTTGAGAATGTAAAACAACAAACTTCTGAATTCTGAATATATTATTGGCCTATTATTTTTTCACATAGACCAGTGGTTCCCAACCATGTTCCTGGAGGCCCACCAACAGTGCACATTTTGCATGTCTCCTTTGTCTGACACACCCACATCAGATTTTGGAGTCACTAAATGAGCTGATGACTTGAATCAGGTGTGTTTGATTGAGGAGACTTACAAAATGAGCACTGTTGGTGGGCCTCCAAGAACGTGGTTGGGAACCACTGGCATAGACAGCATGCAAAGAGCGCTCCCTTTAAAATCACTAAAATATGTCAGTCATTCAATGAACACAATTCCATTATTAATCAGTGAAGCTAACACACAATGAATCTCTTATTTGCATAATGTCTACACTTCATTAGAGAGGATCTGCTCGCGTGCAGAACACAGCAGTGGACAAAAACTCGAGTGGCGAGTGAGATTCTAAATTCAACACCTGTGATTGGCCATTGCGTTCAAGGAATCAACAAACATGTCTGTGATTGGCTACATTACTCACCGAAGCGAAAACGCGTTGGAAATTGAATCATTTGACGAAAGCAAATACAGATACGCACTAGATCTTTTGCCGGCTCTTTTTTTGCTAATAATATGCTATTATTATGAAGACAACAGATTCTAGACCAGCAGTTATGGGCAGCTTTTCCTCTAAAAGCAATCAGTAGCAGAAGCAACAGGCGCCAGTGGTTTGAGTGAGAAAATTACACGCTATTATCAAGTGCATCTCCCTTGGTCCGGAGGGGGACACAGGGATGTCCAATTGGTTGGCCAAGCTCCCTAGTCCCCGACACCCCCTCCCCCTCTGGCGGGGCCTGGTTTTGAGTGTTTTTCACAGCATTCACGTTCAGCCGGACTGAGTGGCAAAAGAACTGCTGCATGATTAGATTTAATAGTGGAAACTGCCAAAACACGAGAAAAACAAATGATTACCAGTTTAAATTGAAGGTTGGACTCGCTATAGTGTTTCTTACAACTTACCAAAGATCCATGGATATTGGCATGCAGCCAAGAATTTCCTGACATTTATATTTATATGAAATACAAAGCAAATTTGCCTTTAAATGCTTTATATAAATACAATATAGGTAGGTCCGTGTGATGACTTATATCATGTTATATCGTCATATTGTCCAGCCCTAAAACTTTTATAGTTTTTGTCAGTGTTTAAAAACATCCAATTTATGCAGAATATGAGCTGGTAAATATGTAACTGATGAATTGTCAATACAATAACAATATATAGGGTATGGTTTTACCAGGGGCGCTGCAAGCAATTTTGGGCCCTATGAAAGAATATGAAGTTGGGCCCCCCTATCTTACCATTTAGAGGGGTCATTTTGCCAGAAATGCAGAAATAAGACATAATTTTCTTTTATTTGTTACTCTGGTAGATTATACATTTATAATTTATATTACATTACTGCTAGTACTGTTACTACTAATAAAACCAATCTCTGGGGGCCCCCAAAAGTGCATGGGCCCTTAGAATCGTCCTAACTTTCCCCCCCTTAGCGGCACCCCTGGGTTTTACTACTAAATTAAACATACTGACACAAAATGATAACTGCAAATCTTCTACCTGGAGTTCAGTTGTTTCTGTGAATTGCAGTGATCCATTTGCTTCTCTTTATTGTAGCTTTCGTCAGTCTGTAAAAATATACCTCAGATTTCTTGTCAAAGATAAGTACTTTTTGAACATCACCAGTAAATTACAAATTTCAAAAGCACTGATAACAATACCATGATATTGATAACAATGATTATTTAGGTCACTAAAACAGAAAATCGTTTCATCTCTACATAGCTGAGGAAGTTTTGATGTTAAGTTTAAATGTATAAGGCATGAATGTGACATGTGTAGGAGGTTTCTTGAATAATTGTTTTAAAGAATAGAAACATACTCCTTGGTTGTAGAGATGAAACCTAGGTTTGTCATCTGCCTCTATTTTCTCTCGCACCCTAACACTAATTTTTCTATTAGTCTGTTTGATTTGGTCAAACTCCCACCTTAGGTGAGACAGTCGACATTGCCGATAATTAATGCCCATTCCCTGGTGCTGGTATGGATGTGGTTACAGATTTAAAGGGATACTTCACCCAAAAATAAAATTGTCATAATTTACACAATCTCATGTTGTTCTTGTTTGAGAGATATTGTCTCCATTCACTTTCATTGTATGGAAAATATCAGTTTATAGAATTTGCTATTATTAACAAGCAAATATGTGTTAAATGTAAGAAAGATGCATTTTCAGGTGAACCATCCCTTTAAATATACCCATAATGCAAGAAAATCTCTCTCCATTTTGATGCAAGAGCAATGAATATATAGTAGAAAGCTCTAGTGGGAAAGAATATGTGTGAATATTATTTGCATAGTATTGGCCAATAATGTGACAACTGATATTTTTTTGCGGTAATCAGAAACGGAGCGCAGACATAAAGAGAGCAGGAAGCGAGATTGGGAGGAAGATAAATGCACAAGTTAGGCAGTATTCACACAGAGGAAATGTGGACAGATCTAAGGAAAACAGACTGACTGACACTGGCTGTGTAACTGCCAGACTGCATGTCAATGGCCAGAAGCCTGCTCTGAATGTAAAGTGATGCATCTCGCTAGCACAGGCTACGCACTACAGCACTAAAAAACTACAGCTGTCAATCGGTTACAGTATTTTATTGCATTTTCATTCTCATAAAGTCAGTTGTTAATGCATTTAGTTTGATGTTACAGAAAGAAAACTCATTTGTGGTTGTGCTCCATTTAGAACTGAATTGACAGTGTCTTTAAAATTCTAATTCTGTCCAAACACAATGCAGAATTGCAATTTGAAATTGATACTAATAAGAAATGTTTCTTAAAGGGATAGTTCACCCAAAAATGACAATTACCCCATGATTTACTCACCCTTAATCCATCCTAGGTGTATATGACATTCTTTTTTCAGATGATTACAGAGTTATTTTAATAAATATCCTGATGCCCAAGCTTTATAATGGCAGTGAATGGCAGGCCAAAATTTGAAGCTCAAAAAAGTTCATCCATCCATTATAAACGTAATCCACACAGCTCCAGGGGGTTGATAAAGGCCTTCTGAAGCGAATCGATGGGTTTGTGTAAGAAAGATATACATATTTAAAACTTTATAAAGTAAAATATCTAGCTTCCGGCAGACCGCCTTCTGTATTCAACATACAAAAATGTTACTGCCGTAACTATGACGTTGGACGTAGCATAAGCATTTTAACCTGCGAGAGGCGTTACATTTTTATAAGTTGAATAGTTGTAAGTTGAATACAGAAGGTGGTTCGCGTAAGCTGGATATTTGACTTTTTTAAGGCCTTTATTAACCCCCTGGAGCCGTGTGGAGTACGTTTATAATAGATAGATGCACTTTTTTGAGCTTCAAATTTTGGTTTGCCATTCACTGCCATTGGAAACTTAAGGATATTTATTAATATAACTCTGATTGTATTGTTCTGAAAGAAGAATGACACCTAGGATGGCTTGAGGGTGAGTAATTCATGGGGTAATTTTTTTAGTTTTGGGTGATCTATTCCTTTTAAAGGTGCACTATGCAACTTTTCCGTCCTCTAGAGGGCGCCTATTCAAAATAAAGGCATAGTTTTATGACGGCAAGTTTGAGCGCAGCATCTTGGGACATGTGGTCTTCACCTCACAGCCAGTGGAAAAGAATCAGGACAAGACTCGGACAGAAATCATATTCATGGATGCGATTATTAATGTTACTATAGTATGAAGCAGAGCAGGACCGATTGTTGTGGAGCGATTGTTGCGCAACACATGTCGTGCAAGCAGCAGGACTTTTATTATGACGGGACACAGTCGCCGGCGCCATTTCTGCTTTTCCGGTCATGAGTATGAGGTAACGCAGCTCTGTTTATCATATTAGATACATTTGAGTGCGTTGAGAATTATGTTATGACGTTACTCTGCATGTACACTTGGCGGTGAACACTTGTTGACACTTGTTGACGCAATTGACAGGCGACTCCCTCACACGTCCCGGTTCCTTGGTTAAAATAGCAATTTTCTCACGATTTACAAATAGTTGGAAACATTTGGGATATTGTAAGTACTCAACTGAACAAAATATATAACACCGACCTGGTGGTTTTTGGATATTTTACTGCAAAAATCCTACATGGTGCACCTTTAAGCCCCAAAATATGTTGCAGCTGGCATATCGTAATGATTTCTGAAGGATCATGTGACACTGCTTTGTCATAAAATGAATAAATTCCATTTTTAACTGTATTTTGATCAGATAAATGCAGGTGTGCATAAAATACTTTTTTTCAGAAACAAATTTGTGATTCAGTAAATCTGTTTTAATTATGAACTTTCTGCCTAGGTTTTATCAATAAATAAAAAGTCTGTTAAGAGGGTATTTCTCCATTATATACTCATAAACAAATGCTCTGCAAGGGACTATTCCTAGTGAAAGAAGTATTTACTGTAAGCTGCAATTCTGATCATGTATATGAGTTGGTTCTGAAGCTTCTGGTCATTTTCAGAATAAAACTTTAAATGTCAAAATTTTAATAAATTCATCAACAACATTGAACATTCCATTAATCACATGTATTACCGCAAAGTAAAAATCCCAGAACTGCCCCATCAGTCCACTATTGTTCTCAGAATAGAGGGATTTCAGTGTGTTTGTGCCATTTGTTTTCTAGTGGATCACCTGAGGACGTTTTGACTTGTGATGAGAGGAGAGAGAGCACTTGTCCGTCTCCCGTGTCTCCGGGTTCACAGGGGCTGTGTGAAGACCAGCGGGGTATAAGTGCACTTGACAGGGACGTAAACACCCCTCCGATGAGAGTCAGAAAGAGCATGCAGCAGAAAGGAAGGGCAATA